>CM053785.1:480148118-481348118 GCA_028749045.1 Cupressus sempervirens
GTTGTAATTACTAATTGTTATAGTTGAGATTCTTATGTATGAGACACTTGACTTAACCATTTTTGGTCATCGATAAGTTATCCTTGGTTATTTTTCTAGTCACCATGATGGGACTGAAATGTGGATTTATTCTTGATGATGTCATGTTGTGACATGTTTTGACTCAACCATTTTGGAGTCTTCGATCAGTATGATTGAGATATATTTTGGTTATTGAGAACCATTGGACACTTTTGATTATCAGTGATACTTCAGTTGCCAATAGAGAGCTGTTGTGATCATGATTTTCTATGGATGCTTGCTCATGAGGATTTGATGCTTTTATGCATATTTGATAATTTTATTATGGATTATCTTTTGTGATTTTGAGATTTATGATTTCATGAGCTTAGGGTATGATATATGCATGTAGTGTTGAGAAGTGGCTTGCAATGGGGGTCGGGGCCCTAAGAGGCTGCCAGGGTAACTCATTGTAAGTTGGATTAATAAGTGAAAACATTCACACCTAATACTAATTGAATGAACCTAAAAAGATAAGTGTTTTGGTTCTCGCCCATGCTTTGAGTGCTTGTATAGAATAGGATAGGAGTAGAGAGAATGCATGGTTGTGACCTTGCATTCCATAGTATGCCTCGTCAGTATGAGAGGATACTAGTGGCTGCATGAGATCAGTATGGACCCGTGGAGTTTAGCTAACTGCCAGAGTAACTTGTACATGATAAATGCGATGACACTTTCCCACTTGCATAGTAGGTTCCTACATGTCATTGTGTGCCTCTGGGATTAGATGTCGGTTTTGTGATTGGAACCTTTGAGTTAGTATACTTTTAGGATTCCTAGACTTAAAGAGATTTATGCTATGTGTTTTTGGATAGCCTGTATGGGACTTGAGATTATCTCCTCAGCACAGTGGGAGTGGACCACTTAGGTTCCACGCAGTCGGGTGGTAGTATTTTTCCACTCTTATCATTTGAGATTCATTGAGACATCGTGGCTGATGCATCCTTCATGATGGTGGATATGTATCCTTTCATTGATGATTAGCATATGTTAGATGATGTTATCTTATGCTTATATTTGCATGTTAGATTACTTTCTGCATATGATATAGTATGTGAGTGACATTCCTACTATGTTAATACTGATGATCTCTTCGGTGATTTGGAATGTTACGCACGGAGGGATGGCTAGGGCCCACAATGGTCTAATGATGCTATTGACGGTTGGGAGGAACCGTGCACTTAGTTTATTATGTTTGATTTTTATGATGGATGTATATGTCTTCTATGATGATGTATCATGTGTATCATGTGATTATCTTTACTTTGATGTATCATGGATTAGAATAGGATGATGTACCTTATTCTACATATGTATATTCTTTGAGCTTTTCATACCCTGTGACATGTACAGTGGATGATTGAGCATTTGAAATGTAATGTATAAACAATGGACTTATCATTATTATTTCATGTGGTCATTATATTAGATGGAATCAATAATGTTAGTTGACTTAGATGTAATTCAACATTAAGGGATCCATAAAGAATGTAATCTATTATGTATGTTATGTTTACTTTCAGATGGACATTGCTATTGCTTCCGTTGATTAGTATAAGTTATATGTGTGATTTACTTTCATGTTTTAAAAAAAAATGCTACCAAACTTAGTGAAATTCTAGGTTAATTCTTAGGATCCCTTGGTGGGGCATTACAATATACATATATAGTGACCTCAACAATGAAGATATTCTGAGTAAGGACAACTATCATAGCATAGTTTTTAGTGGGCTTCATTACATGCATGTCTAAAGCACACTTACAAAGACACTCAATATAAAGAAATTGAAGCATTAAATGCCATCATTCTTTGGATGCATGTGGAGTGTAAAGGGTTAATGACCCCTGTGACTATTAATGCAAATAAACTATTTGTGTATGGAGACACTGAAAGAGAGAGGTCAAAGGTGGAATTTAGAAAGGTCCCAAGAGTACTAATTGTGGGCCCTCGCATCTACTAAGGTTTGAGAAAAGGTCAAAATTGAATTGGGACTCTATCCATTTAGTACATTTTAAAGGAGAGATAAGTATTTTTGTTATGCCCAATATTATTTCCATTTTTTTAATGATCATTTTAGGTGAAAATAATAAGAAAATAATATGTTGAAAATATAGAGTAAAATATATATTTAAGATTGAATATGTGTACATATGTTCAAAAATATACATGTTTATATATTTTATTGCAATAATATTTACTATTATGTAGGATTATTCTTGTTTTTAATGTAAATATTACTATAAGAATTATGTGCCTTGATCTTTTCCTCTATGAATGTTACTGTAGGAAAAAGAGGGAGATTGAGATTCGGAGGGAGACAAACATTTTAGTAAAGGCAACCTTGAAAGAGAGGGAGTGGATAGAGAGTATGCTTTAGTCAAGCTTTGATGATCTCAGTCATATTGATTTAGAGGGAGTAAACCTTGTTGAGGTGGATTCTCTAATAAATTGTAGCAGTCAAAAGGACTATGATTCATGAATATACCTTGTGACTGTGTGATTTTGATGGGCCTACCCCTGTGTACATCATGAGGAAGTGACAACTTCCAAGTGATGTCACTTGTATTTGCAGAAGCTATTGAAACACTTAAGCATTTGAGATCATTTTACGACCAAAAATTGCGACCAAGTTTTTTAAATGGGCAAATTTTTGTTTTTTTTTAATAACTAGCCCGTGTTAATCGAAATTGTAACCAATTAGTTTTGTCAGAATTGCGACACACAGGGAAGCATAAAACAAAAAAAAAAGGGCAAAACATTTCATTTGGCTTTTGCACGAGGTTCATTTTCCTTTGGCACGAGCGAGGGTCTCCATCAACATTGGCTCTGCTACAGATCATTGGCTCTGCTACAAATCATTTTCATCTAGCTTTGGTGCGAGGGTCTCCATCAACATTGGCGTGAGGGCACGTCTTGGCATGAGGGCACGTCTGATTTGGTGCATTTGATTGTAGAAATTTTGAGGGTATGTCTAAAATTTTGAGGAGTTCCATGTGATTCCATTAGTATCCTGCCTACGACAGGAACTAATATGTTTTAGGAGAAAGTTGGATCTTTAACTAATTTATGAAAACCATTGCAATGTGCCTTTAAAATAATGTATTGGGTACCGTCGCATGATCGTAAAATGGTTAAATTCAATCGCACATATACTTATATATTATATCAGGTGCATTTTTTTATACTATTCATTTTACCATGCTACTTACTCAAGGACAAAAGTCATTATATTTATTATTATTGAATTTATCTGAATGAAATGAGTTTTGGTGGGTCTAAAATCTTACTCTTTCCTGTATTTCAATAACTAAAAGGCTAATGAGTGTTGTCATTTAGTTTGGTTTTCTATTTATATTACCATGTTTGTGGTTTGGAGCAGCGGTTAATGGATTCCTAATTTTTGATTAGGAATATCTGTTTGGGTGCATTTCATTTCTATTTCCATTTGAAATTGCTTTCAAACAGTCTACTGCATTATGCTTTGACATCAGTTGATGGGTTTATGATAGTTTGCATTCATATTAATTGGTTATTGTATAAAATTAAAGTTGGCTCAATGTTTTGATTTGTATAGGCATAACATTCCACTTATTCTCATTTGTGAAGGAACTCCAACTGATCACAGTACCATTTTTATCACTAACCATTTATATTAGATAGTGATAAAAATGGTCAGTGGGTCATTCAGAACAGCGGCTTTTCAAAGAAACAGCTTTTATCTCTGAATTTTTGATATTTTACTTGAATTAGATGGTTGCATAGGCATTTATAGGAAGCCAAACAACATTACATTAATCTTTGAAGAGATTGCTTCTCATAGTATTGGGGAACAAATGAGTTGGGTGGAAGGCCACAACACTCATAGTTGAATACCATTTACACCGCACATCTTTTTCCAAATCTTTTATTCAACAAGACCACATCACACACCATAATAAAAATGGACCTTCCTGAAACTTATTCAATATCTCAATTATATAGCCCATGCAAGACATCATTTAACATCACAGTCAAAACGGTCATCATGTGGTCAATCTTTCAACTTATTACCGTATACTACGGGTATGTCTATTGAGGGAATGATTGGAAAATTGCACAGAAAAATGTAAAAAATTGTATAAAACATGGGTGAATACATAAATCTTAAAATGGTGAAACTAAGGGTAGAGATTTTAGGGAGTCAAAGAGATGTTTAGTGACATGCTTAGCTTCCAGCATATATCAGATTACATAATTAGGGATAAGGATTGTAGTCTATAACTCTTTTTTGGGGCATCCTTTTTGTGATATGCAGTGTATCATCTCATTAGATTCTTCACTCATACTATGCGACTTTCCACAAATTGCCTATTTGGATTATGTTCATGATCTCAACTATTAGGGGAAACTCTGCACACTCTGTCTTCTCTCAACTGTGTAGGGTTCTAGAATTTTGAACACTTTTGATTTCCTTACGGCTTGAAGAGCCTTATCTTTATCAGGTCTTCTTCCTTTGAAATGGATGTCGTCTGAATTGACACCGAGTTTCTTATCAAATGCAATTGGCTACTTTGCATAATTCACACTAATAGAAACAGCAACACCAACTACTTGTTACTCTGCAAGGAAAAAGTGAGCATCTTCTGCACCCCTTTCACAACTTTCATGCAATGTTTTGTGTCTATTACAAAGTGCACTCCACATTTAATGATTAATTCGTCTTGATAGAAGTCCTCTCCTTGGAAAATAACAAGCTTTTTAATTCTTGAATAGGGCTTGACTACTATTCTATTTATCCCAGGAATGCCATGTAAAACTCTCTGCCATATACTGACATATTTAGGTTGTATTGTGTTTTTTAATGGACATTTTAATGGATTTCTACCAAGTCACTACTTTAAGAATATGCTCTCTTTCGTCAAGATTACTTTCTAGGATAGTTACTAAACTTTTTATGTCAATACTTCAGTTAGAAATGCTCATCTTACAAAATCAACCTTGACATTTTTAAAAATTCATTGAAAGATAGTGCATATTCCTTGTTTCTTGTATCATATTTCATTATTCCACAAATTTTTTCTCATGATCAAATCATACAATTACATACCCTGACAGTTCCTTAAATCAAATTAGCATACATATAGAAAAAATGCATGGAGATGGCAGGTTGTGAAAGCAATCATATAGGGCTGCAACGTGGGCGGCCTGTATTAATCCTTGAAACCTGCCATCTAATTCTTGTCATTTTATCTGGAGAAATCTTTAATTCCACCACCTATTCAGAATTTGTAACTGCATGCCAATCAGGACAAAACAAAATTCTTAATAGAAAGTAAGGTCACTATGGTAACATTTTTCAATGCCAATTTTATAAATTCAATTGTGTTTATTTTTAATTTTAAGACTTTACACTACTCATTTGTTTTTTCAATTTAAGACTGCCAAACACTTCAGTCATTCAAGTTCCTCAGTATAGCCACCCAACATAGACACAAATCTATAAGTACAATGGACCAGTGAAAATTTGAACCTTGATGATAGCCTCACCTATCTATTTTGACCCAGCTCTAAATAGATCACCACAATGTCAATTAATATTTACTTTAATATATTTGTATTATAGTAATATATTATAAGAAAAAATTAAATCTTTACAAAAAAAATTAATACCAAAATATTTCTTATGAAAAAGATATAGGCTAGTGTAAATGTAAAAAAACTTAACTAAATTTTTCAGATGTTAAAACTAGCACATATGTGAATTTAAAAGACTTATTTATATAATCTATTAATATTTTCTTTAAAATTTATCTTGACTCCAAGGAAAAAGCTAAGGAGTGAGCAAACATAAATTTGAGTGGTAAATGGATCCACCTAG
Source organism: Cupressus sempervirens (assembly GCA_028749045.1). Lineage (NCBI taxonomy): Eukaryota > Viridiplantae > Streptophyta > Pinopsida > Cupressales > Cupressaceae > Cupressus > Cupressus sempervirens. Next base: position 480,154,037 of record CM053785.1, read on the forward strand.
GATTCTATTGGAAGCCAAAGTGGATGCCCGTATTGCTGTTCTTTTTACTAAAATAGATTCAAAATTCATAAGCTTGTATTAGATAAAAGGGAAAAATTTATACAAATTGTCAAAAACCTGTGACTGTCAAATATAGGGCCTTTGATCATTTTTGCCATAAACATTCAATAGAAAAATCTCTTATCCATAAGTTTTGGCTTCCTTAAACTTACAGACACCTCAATTCTGATTTATATATCTGAATTAAGAATCATGAAAATTAATTATAGTTCATAATTTTTTTCTACTTTCTGAGATCTATATAATTCTGATGATGGGTGTGATTTCAAAAATTGATAAAAGCAATTTGAGACAATCAAATTAAATTGTAAATTTTTCATCTTGGAAATCTTAGATTTGAATCTATTGAAACTTAATACATAATAACAAAAAAAATTATAACAAAATCTACCTGAGCTTTGAAGACAAGTGGTTCATAGTAAACTGACAAATCCTCAAAATTGAGTATAGAAAGACTTTCAGGCCACTCTCCAGACAGAATCTCTTCCACAATCTCAATCCTCTCCTCTCTTTCCACTTCCACACTTTTACTTGAACTCACATTAAATGCATATCTCACCTGACCTCTTGATTTCCTTCTCTTCCTTTCACACTGAGATACTTGTGTTGGTACTAATGGCAGTGCAACAAATGCTACACACTTCAATTTCACTGCATTTACCAAAGACATTGGTTGTTCCTCTCTACTTTATTATACTCAATTCAATATCTCTTGTATTTTGACATTTATATAGAAAATTAAATGGGCCATACTGAAATAAATGAATGCTAAATGGTTTCAGAATTCAGCTTCATTTTGTGCAGATATACATTGAATCTTATCTTATATGTGGGTCCATTTTAAGACACATGTCTATACATTGGCAAAGATTTGGAATGCCTTGGCACATTCCTCTGAATTATTGTGTAGTGGATAAGATGGACTAAGCTATTGAAAGAGATTGATGGTAAATTTTGTGGACTCTGATTTGCATGAAACAACTGCGTATTACAAGTGGCTTCTACAATGGAGGACAAACTATTTTTGACTCTTGTAAAACAACTAGCTTCTATCATGGAAAGTGGGGAAGCTAAATTTTAGGGGCTTCAAATGAAGCCAAATCTTTGAATGAAGGTCCCAAGGGGCTTCACTCGAAGCCTCCATGCTGATATTGGTGTGGGGGCTTTGAAAGAATCTTAGGGCTTCATTCGAATTTGACATGCAGACCTCGTTCATACTCCTAATAACCGATCGAAAAAGCTTTTAAATCCAACATTTTTTCTTTTTTGTCCCATGGTTTCATGTATGAGTTGGTGGACTAGGGCACTAAGAGGGAAGTCAGTAACATCATACCTTGCATCAGCATCTCTTTCTATGGTGCAGGAGCACCTAACTCTTATGAAGTACAACTCAGCAACTGTTTGACAAGCTTTAATAGTTGACATGTAATGGGTGATTGGTGTCAGGCTACTTCATATGCATTAATCTTGGTCTTGAATGCAAAATAAACTATGAATTCACTAAATAGGGTCAAATTTATTTTTGTTGATTTAATAGATTTGATTTGAGAATGATGGTCTAATGATTTGAGAGAAAGAGTTGAGAGATAGATGGAGAGAGAGATAATACAAGTGATAGAAAGACTCCTAGATAATATTCTTGAGAACAATGTGTATTATAGTCCTTACCATGTTTTCCTTTGATCTACCAAAAGGATGGTGGCATCCTGCAAACGGCATGGCTCTTTCTACCACTTGTATTATCTCTCTCTCCATTTGTCTGTCCATTCTTTCTCTTAGATCATCTGACCAACATTCCCAAATCAAATCTTGACCCTATTTAGTGGATTCACAACATAAACTTCAAATGCTTCTCCTATCAAATATGTAGATTTCACAATAGCTAAGAAACATAATTGTAGGCATCATGGTCACATTTTTTTGGAAACGTAATTGGGTTGTGTACCCAAGCAATGCAAAGCAACTTCCACACCTTCGATTCCAAGTCGAATTCATCTGTAAGAATGATCACTTGCCAACAGTTTCTGAATACATCTTTAGCTCATGAATACAAGGTCCTCCAACAAATGTATTCAAAAACGGTTGGCAAGCGATCATTCCTAGCTCATGAATACAAGGTCCTCCAAAAAATCTATTTAACAGATATTGGCAAGCGATCATTCCTAGCTACTTTTGTTTTATAAGGTTTGTCTCAATCCCAATAGGTTGTACTTTTAATTTTCTAGATGCACTTCTTCACTTGGGTATACAACTCAATTACATTGATTCCAAAAAAATGTGACCATGATGCTTACAATTATCTTTCTTAGTTGTTGTGTCCTAAGATCCCTTATGACCCTTTATGATCGTTTACGATCCCTAAGAATAAATCTTAGAGCTCTTCAAATGTCGTAAAGGGTCATAAGAGACTCCTAGGAGGGGCCATGATGAGCTTCCACCTTCACGTGGTTGGCCTTGTTAAGTAGAGAATGCTATAGTTTTCACAAAACAAAGAGAAGCTCAATAATTTAAGGTCTTAGTCCATAGACAAATTAAATTAGACTTATTATCCAAAACACATTAAAAACATGCACATAAACATGGTAGGCACTAAATAGAGATAGTTGGGTGAGAATTAAAAAAAAAGATTAAGGATTATGTTATTTTAAGAAATATTTAAATAACAATTATAAATTGAGTTAAATCAATAAGTATTCATTTCTACCTTTTCCAATATAAATTTAAATATTGAATGGTCTCTCCTTTATATCTTAATCCTTCAATACTCATAACTCTTTATTGCGTTCATTTTGATCATTCACTAAACTTAATTAAATTATAATTATATTACATGTTATTTTAATTTTTTATATTTTTACTTTTTATTTTTATTATTGAATGTCATGTCAAAAAGGGGACATTATAGTGAGATGCATTACAATATAGCAAAATAACAAGAACATTATTGAAACAAACTGATACAACATTCAGATTATAAAATCAAACTGCTGCAACAACACAAATTAACCTAACAGAAAGCATAGAATACCATTCCCACAATGATCGAACATTTACCGATTGAACTACACCTCTTCTAAATAATGTAAGATGCTAATAACATGTTGATACTGCCATCACACATGTCAAATTAGACTGATACACACTAAAAGCCACCCCAATCAATTGTAGCTAACATCTGGATGCACACTTATAATTAATGTCAATCAAAATACTGAAGGTCTGGAATAGGGCATAGTGGCTGCTGATACAGCAAGTACAAACTTGTAGAAAGCTCACCAGATTCGCCAAAGTCTACATAACTAAGACTTAGCATCAAAGGTTCTCCCTAGGCACCTCAAAACCACCAAATATTGGCCCCAAAATAGGAGCCCTTCATCTTCAAGCTCTCACATACTTGCTCCACTTGGTACAGCACCCCATAAAGGTCATCTATTCACTTTCAACTTGGACAGCCTACAATATGGTCTTTGTATACAATTCATTTTTTGTCGTTTCATTATATGGTTTGAACAAGTGTGGAAAAAAATTAGATTTTTATTATGAATTTTCTGTTTAGCAATCTATGTTAAACTAATCGGCAAGGTCACTTTCCTAATACTTTATGAACTGGATGCTATTCGCAAGGTCAGTTTCCTAATACTCACTATAGTACTTGCTATTCAATTGAGATAAACACGGCTCTTTAGTTTGTTTGTATTCTCTTTGGATTTTGTTAAAGAAGACAGCTGAATGCTATATGATGAACTAAAAGTTCTAAGGTGTCAACAGGCTTGTGCATCTCTTGAGCCAAATTACCAACCCCAGTGACATTTGTTGTTGTTCAAAAGCGGCACCATACTAGACTATTTGCAAACAACCATGCAGATAGGCATTCTATAGATAGACTTGGGAACATCTTGCCAAGTCTTCAATACATAATAAAGCAACTAAATTTCATAAATTATTTTTTTGATAGTCAAATTGTTTAAATATTGCCCATCAAAAATTACTTAGTACATCTCATCTTTTTTCTGCACAGGAGCTTGCAGTTCTGAAGAATCTAATAGCGAAGAATTTGAAGAAGATATTGTAGTAAAGGTATATTTGGTGTTCTTTTTTAAGTGAAAATGTGATTGGAAATTTTTTATATTGTCATATTTCACTTGCAGAAAGGTCAAATTGTAAATAGAGATGAAGTTGTATGGATTTAAGTTTCTTCTTCATTATTTATAATGCTCTCGATTCCTCCTTTGTAGCTGTAAAAATACTTGTTTATGTTCACCTTTCCAGATACCCTTTACCAGGTTCTTCAAGATTCCAAAATATCTTGGGCTGACCCCACTCCAGCATGTCCTAACTCCTACTTGGTTCAGAGACCTAACTCCTTTTTGTATGTCTTCCTCTTACTACTCCATCTGCAGGTTGCAAACAAATCATCCTTCTTCCACCAACGAGTCATTCCATTCAAGAAAGACCATGTCTGACGATATCAATGCACAAAAAAATAGGGAGGCAATTGCTAGACTGTGGTCTAACTTAAAAAGAAAAGGTGATGGAAAATGTTATTGTCCTTGCAAAATGTGTAAGGGCTTAAAGACTCAAAGATATCTAATCACAACAACTAAGCAACATTGTAGGCAACATGGTCACATTGAAGGGGGAAATGAGTATCGCCCATTAGTATGTATTTTAATAGTTTATAAATTACATGAGACATGATTTGATGATGACATCATGGTCATGGTTAATATAAGGTCATCATTTTCATATAGGTCAACATCCCTGAGTTTCATGTTATGGACCATGACAATTCCGAGAATACGGTTTTCCAAACAAGGGAACATGGAGGTGTGAATATTGAAGTAGAAGGTAATGATACCATGGAAGAAGATCAGGATGATGAAGATCACGATGATCAAAATGATCATGATGATCAAGATGATAATGATGATGATGATGATGATGATGATGGTGATGATGACACAGAGTTTGATGTACCTTTACTTGAGAAGGCAGAGCAACCCCTATATGAAGGCTCCAAAACAACTCTTCTTGCCGTTGTACTGCTATTGGTGAACTTGAAGGTAATGAATGGTTTATCCAATGTAGCACTGACACGTATGTTAAGGTATGCCATCTTCTTTCATTATTTTACTCGTAGTTCCCTTACAATTAACATTGGGTTCGTGTAGCAATTAATATTCTTTAAATTAAGAAATTATATTTTTGGTCGTAGGTTGATAGGTGAGTGTTTGTTACCACCATCAAACATTCTACCTCGCTTATACCGAGAATTATCTGCCATCATGAAAGATATTGGAATGGAGTATCAAACAATAGATGCATGTCCAAACGATCATATTATATATTATAAACAGCATGAATTTGCAACACAATGCCTACTTGTCATATTAGTAGATATCAATTAGATCGATTAACAAAAAAGGTGCCTCGCAAGGTTCTTCAGCATATTCCCATTATTCCACATCTGCAACGATTATTCAAGTGCAATAGCTTGGCACAATTTATGGATTACCATGCATGCAATAGAAGTCAAGATGACATTATGCGAATGCCTACAGATGGTTCGACATTTAAGGAAATAGAGGAAAAATGGCCACACTTTAAAGAAGAACTTCGTAATCTCAAGCTTTCATTGGCAGCAGACAGTGTCAATCCTTATGGAGAGATGAGATCTACTTACTCAGTGTGGCATGTTTTTGTTATCAACAATAACATACCTCCTTGGTTGTCCATAAAGAGAGCACATAATGTTGACACTGATTGTTCCAAGTATATTTTGATTTAGTGGTCATCTAAATTAATTTATTATTACTAATCCATCAAATGGTCAAAATAATTATGTAATGTTTTTGCTCATTCAACTAGGTAAGTACCAAGTCAAAGATATCAACATATATATTGAACCCCTTATCGACGAGTTGGTGGTGTTATGGAATGGGGTTACTATGTATGACATTTGTAGACCAATAGGACAAAGACAATTTCAATTGCATGCAATGCTTGTATGGACAATACACGATGCCCCTGGGCTAACACATTTTTGTGGTATGTTCTCTTCTTGACACCTCTTTTTTGGTATGTCAAAGTTAACACATTTAATCCAATTATAGATGATCTTGTAGGTCTTCAGACAAAGGGTAAATTTTCATGTCCAGTTTGTGGTCCAAAGACGAAATTTCATCATTCAAAAAGTTTAAGAATGCAGGTGTTTGATGAGAATAGACACTTTCTGCATAGAAATCATAAGTACCGAATTATTGAAAAACATCTTTTCAATGGTCTAGAAGAGACTACATCAAAGCCACAGAGAATGACACCTCGCCCATGGAAGTTGGCATACAATAAAATAAATCGTCGAGATCATGTCATTCCATTTGATATTTTTTGTTTCAAATTTATATTTTGATATTGTGTTTTGTTTACTGATGATGTGATTGATGGTTGTGAAGGTCATCAAGACATCAATGTCCAACTTCCAAAAGGACTAAAAATTTATCCTACACAATTTACTAGGTTGCCGTACTACGAGCAACTCCCAATTGTGCATTTGTTTGATCCTATGCATATTGGAAAGAATGTAGCAGAGACATTATGGAAAATCTTGGATGGAAGGCGTGACAAAGATCAAATTGTCAAAACTTGTAGTGACATTGAAGAATCCAACCATGCAATGAAAAATGGTATTTGACCAAATAACAATGGAGACCAAAATGATACAAGTGCCCTTAGTTGGTTATTGTCAGAGCAGCAAAGCAATGTTATAAAAGAAGTCATAAAAAAAAATACGATTTCCCACAGGATTTGTTGCGAACATAAACAATGTCATATCAAATAAAAGTGAATTTGGGCCAGGGTTGAAAACACATGATTGGCATACATTTATTAAGGTAATTCATGTTATTTTGTATTCACTATATATTTATATACTACATGTAGTTTCAATTGCATTCTTTTATAAAATATTGACAAGATCATTTTACAAATATTGCAGTATGTTCTACCTCTATCTCTCACACACCACTTTGCCAACAATGTCAAACAGGTTATATATGATCTTGGAAAATACATGAGGTCATTGTCATCTAAAGAAATCAATAAAGAAGATATAAAATATTGGAAGAGAAAAATTCCTCTTCTGATGTGTGAAATGCAAAAGTGTCTACCTCCAATTTTTTCAATGCACAAGAACACTACCTCATACATCAAGTTGAGGAGATTGAATTATGTGGACCTGTACCAACCAGGTCAATGTGGATGGTTGAGAGACACTTGAAATTTTTGAAAGAATTGGAGGATCATAAAGCAAAGAGCCTGCTTCAAATACATCTGGTTCACCACCCAAGGATTTGTTTGAAGATGTTGCAGAAGGGATGAAAAAGAAGGTAAGAAAGTTGCATATATTTTAATGATTTGATTGCAGGATTTAATTGCACTTTCACAATCAGGCTTGCAATCATTATTACTCAAGGCAATGTATGTTTGATTCCTTTGATGTAACCATTTTTTGAATATGTATCTTTGGCAATACTAGGAGGAAAAATCAAACATAAAAGATGCTATGGAGTCAGGAAAGATGTGCCTTTTGTGCTTTAAGATTTTCCATTGGATCTAAAATATATTGTAATCTTTTTGATGTAATGATTGTAGCTCGCAGTAACATCAGCATGGACTCTTGACAAGTTCAAAGCCTCCATTGGGGAACTATATGATTTGGCTGCTGCATTTGAAACAAATCTTAAGGTTTGTTCTGGTTACATTTCTAGATTTTTTGTCTCAACTACAAAAGACTTCACAATAAAAGTATTTGGTATTTTCCTTTGAAAAATGTTGTCACATATTGTTATGTTCCTAGTAACTACTATTTATACAAACAAGGATCTTATCCTTATGTTCCATATGACTCTGGTTCCTAACTGATTCGATCATTACATCAGTTATATTATGTTTTGACTCATTTGCACTGGTAAGTAGTTGTTGGAAGTGAATCGCTATCACAAATGTATTAGTCTATTCTCATTAGTGGATAATGGATTTTTATTAGGTTAAACTAAAACAATTGCAAATGTTGAAAGTAGTGCAAGTTTTTTTGGGATATATGATTTTGTTAGGTCTTACTGACATCCTGTGTATTGCTTGCAGCTTGTGTTTGAACAAGTGATTGAACAAGTAAAGGAAAAGGAAGAGAAAGAAGAAAAAAGGAGGGAAAGGCTGCCAGATGATTTCATGGCTTTGCTTTATTCTCTGAAGGTTTACATTATTCATTTTGGAAAAAATCCTTCTAATGCAGTCTCTTTTTCCTCTACTACTTTTACACCTGGAGTAAAATTTCACAGAGTTTTGTACATTAAAAATCTTGAATATGAATGAATTTCTATTCTTATCATAAATGAATTTCTATCTATGTAATGATAAATTAGTTATATATTGTTTTTCCATTTTAGGAAATTGTTGCTTCCTCAGAATGGGAGGATTGCATACCTTTTCTCAAAGATGCAGAAGCATACAGGTAAAAGAGCCACTATCAGGAATTAATCTTATTGTGAGTAATTAAAGGTAGTTATCATGTACCTTACACTAGTAGTAGCTATAAATATATTGGATATGAATATTCAGGGCAATTAGTGATGAAAGCTTCTGTCGGGAGATATTTGATAAGTACATTGCAAATCTTCACGAAAAGGTTAAGGAAAACAAGCACAAACGAGATGAAGAAGAGGTACATGACCTGATTATCATTTCCACTTTCATATCTAATTTTTCCAAGATCTAATTGTTGTTTAAATACCTTTTGAAAGCATATTTGGGTGAGTGTTTTACTGAGAATACAAATTAGACCTCCTTATGAAGATAATTGTATTACTAATAAGTTATTTTAACTACTTTTACAAACTAGCTATTAGAAGTTAAATTGTTGCAAACTAGCCTTTATCAAGATCTGATATGACCTAGATGAGATGAGTTAGGGTTAGTAGACTAACCAACATGAAAGGTCATTCCATATTGAACTAGAAAAAAATAATTTTAAAATTTAATATGAGAGGCACCCACCAGATAAGATTTGGATGTTGTCTACAAGCACAACTCTTAACTATGAAATTGTTATAATATAGTGTGTTAAGATTTGGATGCCTTAGTTCAATTTCCTCTTGGTAGAGTTTCAAACATTAGCTCAATGCAATACTTTTGGTTTAAAATTTGACAAAAAAAGTTTCTTAAAATTCTTATAAATGAAAAAAAGTTTGTAAAAGAAGCCCTCATATTTCCATACAGTGAAATTTCTTTTTAATTACAAATTAGATTATTGAAACTGTGAACTTCACTGTACTATGACCATTTCTGCCACTTAGGATAGCCCATACATTGCGACCAGTCTTTTTCTTGTATTTGCAGCTTAAGTAGTTCACCGCCAACAATTTTTCTCTTTAGTTTTGCTACTGTTAAGTTAATCCATACGACTAATTTATTTTTATCCGAGCTTCTCTTCAAGGCTCTCATACATGAGGAAAATGGGGCAAAATTAGTGCCTTGGCTGTATTGATGTTTTCACATATTATTCACCAGACCTGATTAGAACTAACCTATGAGAACTTTCTGCCATAGCAACTTTAGTAAGCACATTATTTGTGGAGTAGATACAAGGTTCTGTCTCCAGCATTGAATGCCTCGTAGATGGAGAAGAAGTCTAGTGCCAAGGTTTGTACATTCCATAGAGATTTTTGTTGTCTTGATCACATGGCACCATCATTTTTTTGTTTGAGGTATAATACAAAATGGCGACGTACAAAATGTAAGGTTGCTCAATCAAATTATATTAAGTTCCTCATTTGCAAGAATAATTTGAACAGTTAATACTACAATATATTGCATTATTATTTATCAGTTTTGGAGGATGATGAAAGATTTTTAGGATAAGAAATCTATGGTTCAGAACATTTTATTGTGCTGTCATAAAAAAATCAACTCTTCAATGAGCAAGTGAACTACAACAGTTGTCATCCTAACTATAATGATTACAAATATATGTATACATTATGGTTAACTTCAACAAAAGTCATTCTATTGGCACAAGATTCATATGCATCGGCCATTTGTGAAGCAAATATTAGCCCAAAACAGTTGGAACACAGTCATAAATGTTAAAGCCAAAAGAAATACAAAATTTGTCAACAACACTCTTAAAATTCTCTATGTATATCCTAAATAAATGTGCTATCATCAAATGCACTTAACAATGATGTCATCCATTCCAATATGCATGCAGCTTTAATGTTAAATGAAGATAATTCTAATGTAACAATCAATCATTCTAGTGATTCTTTTGGCCACAACTTCTTCCAGGCTAAAATCTCTTCCTCTATAATTAACTTCCAAATGCCTCCATAAAATCCTTCAACCTCACTTCCTGCTTCATGATGACATTTCCTATTGATTGGAGCATGTCTCCATCGAGAACCAGAGGTATATTGATGAAGAGATATTGAATCTTATTAATATAACAACTAACTTGATAGCATCAATATACATTATGGATGAAGAGATATTGAATCTTATTATGGATCTTATCCTTGATGGCTATGAAATGACATCTAACTTGATAGCATTAATTTTGAAGTTTCTAACTGAATGCCCTAAGGCATTGGAGCATTATTAAAGAAAACATCAAGGGATAATATTTGAATTGTGGATATTTGTAAATTATGTTGGTTTTAGAAAATTATAGTTATAGTTATATATGCGCTCTTATGATGATGTGATTGGGACTGTAAGTTTTTTTGTCACATTTATCTATTTGAAAAATAGATGAAATAATTGGCTTTCATTCCTGATAAATAATTATTTCCTAATTTTATTCTTCCCTGCAGGAACCAAAATTTAGACGCGTTGTGCCAATTATTGCAAAGCCTTTTCTCTCATAGGAGCCTTCTAAACTCCACAAAATTTGAGTTGTAAAGCATAATTGCTCAATGGAAATAGGATATCGTGCACATTTCTTCCTCCTTCCCATTGTTTTGTCGTCAAATAAATCATTTGACGAACAAAACAATGAGGTGGAGGTAGAAATGTGCATGATACCTTGACTCTCATGCATCAAGCAATTATGCTTTATAATCAAGTTTTGTGTAGTTTTGAACGCTCCTATGAGAGCAAAGCTTTCAAAAAAAATGGGACAGCGCATCTCAATTGCGACACATGTTGGTGTCAATTGCGACCAATATTCATCGCAATTGAGACACCAAACTGGCACCTTTTACATCGCGAGTATAGCACTAACGTCGAAAGCTAAGGGTTTGTGGTCGAAATTCTGACGAAAAATTGGGCAAGTTTACGTCGAAATTGAGAAAATAACAGTTTAGGTTGACTAGAGAAATCGACGAAATTTGTGTCGGTAAATCCACGTTTATGTAGTCAAAATTTTGACACGAAATGAATGTGGCAAAAAATTGACCAAATTTGTGCGACGATGACTTTGGTCACTTTAGTGACCTACTCTTGTCGAAATTGAGACCTTTTCGCATCGCAAATTAGGCCTAAATTTACTAGTGAAAGGTGGCAATCTTAAAATAAATTGTATTATGAGATCAAACAAATTGAGTATATGGTGAATGTCTTGCATCTCAACATTCTTGAAGGCCATTGCTCAAAAAGTACTTGGTGAATATCATTGATATTCTGGGAGGCCAATACTCTTGATATCAAACCTTATTTTTGAGTACTTGATGAATATCATTGATATTCTAGGAGGCTAACACTCTTAATATCAAATGTGGTATCAAACCTTATTTTGAGTAATTGATGAATATCATATGATATCTTGGGAGACCAATACTCATGATATCAAATGTGATATCACACCTTATTTGAGTAATTGTTGAATATCGTATGGTATTCTAGGAGACCAATACTCATGATATCAGATGTGATATCACACCTTATTTTAGTACTTGGTGAATATAGAATATTGATATTCTAGGAGGCCAATACTATTGATATCAGATGTAATATCAAATGTTATTGAGTACTTGGTGAATATTATATGTTGATATTCTAGAAGACTAATACTCGTGATATAAAATGTGATATCAAATTGTTGAATATATTCTTATGAAAGATATATGTATATTACTTTGAGGTAATATGTGTGTTAAATATTTGTAGCTAAGAGGGAGTGTTGATGTTTTGTAGCTTCTTTCAGATAAAAACTTATTGATATTATCACATTCTTAATCTAAGTAAACATATGTTATTGATAACTAATGAGAGTTTAAGAAACATGTCTCTATGGAGACAATTCTCTTAAATATCATATACATATGCTTTGAGAATACAATTTGGAAAACACAAAAATTAGAAACAGTGTTAGTACATTTACATCCTCCAAGAAAATCAACATGGTATCAGAGAAAATCTTAGGAGGAGGATATCAACTAGAAATTAATAAACGAAACAAAACTAGATTGTATCATGTTTTTTTGTAGTGGTTGTCTCTCTACAACTGATTTCAAATCGATGCACTTCTATAAAACTTGATGCATGAACAATAAGGAAGAACAATGAATGGACATTTATGGATCTAACCCCTTGATGCATAGAAACAAATAGAATCTAATCTTTCTTTGCAATGAATACCCTTGCTAAGCATTTAGGTCCCATGCTAGAAATTGATAATTATTTATCTTTATTTATTAATACTTCTATGGAGAGTTTTAAGGTCATACCTAAATCATATTTATTCACTTGATCAATATGTTTTTTGAAGTTTTTAGTTGTAAAAAGAATCTAGGCTTTTAATTTTCCTACAAAGTTTATGAATATTTAACATTTTAGAAAATGTTAAATTTGTGGAGGGTTTTATGTTTCCTACAAATATTATATTCAATTCATCATAATAACATGTACTCTTATATGTTTACCTAGTTGTTGCAATTCAAGTTAAATATCAAGACTCCATTCAACATATCTTTCCATACTAAAACATCCTTACAAAAAGTTGAATTTTGAACCTCTACACAAAAATAAAGGAATCCAATAAATTATTTACATAATTAGAAATTCTTATCAAATATATATTAACAAAGAATAATTTATTTATTCATAAAAATTGTATAAATGATTCATTATATACCTAATATAATTTCTTCTAATTAAAATATATATTTAACAAAGCCACAATTTATACATGGATGAAGCCTATTATATCAAAAATAATCTTTTGATTGGAAAATTACAACTACCTCCTCTTTTAGCTACTTTATAACCCTTGCACAAGACACGGACTCAAGCTCTCTCAGAGCTCCTATTATTTTGTTCATTTAATAGAGGGGAGCACTTGGGAAGTGTGCCCCCCCTCCTTTTTATCTTCTCCCCTACCTAAGGATGGGTGTGGGGTTTTAATTTCCCCTTCCACAATTTTCTATTTTGAATTTAATATTTGTTACAAAAAGAAAGTTCTAGAATTTTGCAATTTTAAGTTTATTTATTTGATTTGTTAAATATGAAATTGTTATTATAAATATATATTATCAATTCATTGACATTGAGATTTGTTTAAAAATTTATATTGATTTATGAAGGAAAGTATTTAAATTAATATTTGTAAAAAAAAAATTAATTAGAAATTGAAATTATTACTAATTATCTCTTATATTAAAAAAATGGCCAAAAGAAGTGTCACATGCCAAAAAAATAGATGGTTCTATGAAAAAATCAGTCATATCTCATTCAGAGCCCAAGAATTCAAAATTACCAAGTGAAGACAAAGCAATATGTAAGAATATTTTTGAAGCCCTAATCAAACTTCATGAAGAACACAATTCTAAAATTGAAAAAAAATAGATCCCAAAGATCTCCAGTCAAAGGATTACAAAACCATTATTCATAAACAAGATCAAAACATATCCAAATGGAGTTGCTAAGGACAATGGGTGGCAAACATTTTGAAACCCTAAAAAATCAAAAATATGGAAGCAAATAGCCTTAGGGCCAGTCGTCCATTAGAAAATAGAGCCATAGAAGAAAAAATAAGGATGGCTAAACAAAATTCTTCCTATGCAAAAAAAAAATGTTGTCTGGGCAGCAAAGGAGATCACGACAACTACATCAGGATCTCAAAGCTTAGCTAAGGTAAAGCTAAACAACACTCATGAGTTCATTATTTTGAAACTATACAAGATATCAATGGCCAATAAGGTACCTTTAGGAATAAAAACACCTCCTTCTTGTTTACCTCTTTTTAATCCTCCCCTAAACACAGTTCCATATATCCTACCGCATAGGAAAATCTCCTCTCAAAAACTAGCTAAGTTGAAATTTGGATCCTTTAAAGCAAAAATTTTAGAGGATAAAACTATTGTGGTTGATTCTTCCCAAAAACCACTTAATAATACAGTTGATAATTTAGTAGGGAAAAAAAATCAAACAACTTCCATAGATTCAAACTACTCTCAAATCCAAATTATCAACAACCAACATTTAGAACAAAGATGGAATGAATGTCAAAGAGTTGGGATATATGGATATTGGAGTGGCCTAGGTAAGAAAATCTCCAAATTAACAAGATGGATATAGGGAGTGTGCAATGACTAGTTAAGTATCTATATCATATTCAGTAAATTGATTTACTTTCATTGTAGAAATATTTATGTTAGAAAAAATATGATCTCTAATTCTTAGTGGTCCTTTAGAGGTCATGCATTAAAAAAAAATCATGGAAGCCAAATCTAAGTGAATAAAAATTTTAACTAAATATAGTTCCAACATGGCTTTGTTGCAAATCCATGCCTCTAGAATCAAACCAACTTCAAATTATAGAACAAATAGGAAGCAATCTAGAAAATCTCATAGGATTAGAAGTAGGAGATCACCTATCAAGTGACATCAAAGTTATATTGAATATCGAAGTAGGATCTAAGGAATTTAACAAAAAGATCATAACAAACAGATCTATATATAATTTGACATTTGCAAAATATGAAGGTAAAATTAAGAAAATAAAAGATATGGATTTAGCAAATCAATAGGAGAATCTAAAACAAACTTCAAATCTAGAAAAATAGATAGAAATTAAACAAGGAGAAAGAAATCCAAAGAAGAACTAATTACTAAAAAAGGAGAGACCATGAGAGAGAGAGAGAGAGAGAGAGAGAGAGAGAGAGAGAGAGAGAGAGAGAGAGAGAGAGAGAGAAAAAGGAAACATAGAAAACTATGCAGATAATGAAACAGAACGGGTCTTAGCCACAAATATCTCTAAATATTATCAAAAAATGAGAAGTTTGCAAGATTGTGAATTATGTCTAACACAGTTAGTGGAAGCGGAGACTAGTCTAAGAGAATTCAAAAATTTGATACACAAACTATTATTAATAGAAACTAATATAAAGGATCAGAAAGAAGTATGGGAGATGACACATTTAGAACATAAGGACATTAATCGGGTAGTAATCATAAAAAACTAGAGGAAAATAGATTTTTTTTCAAAAAGAAAAGGAAAATGATCTCTATTCTCAACCAAAGATAAAGGAACTAGCCTTAATAGAGAAGCAAGATAGAGTAGAGAAGAGTAAGACTGGTAAGATAGATAATATAGAAGTTAACAACACACAAAGAATAGGAAAAGAACACTCAGCACAAAAAGATATCATCCAAAAAACCAGAAAAGAAAATGATCTAGAGAAATCATACAATAATGAACAGTGCACTGAGGATGTTATTATTCCATTGTCTTCTTCAAATCATTGGAGTAGTGTGGCTATTAGAAGGAAGAAAAAGAATAGATCTTATAGATTCTAGAAAATACCAAAAAATAGAGAAGACCCTTGGGTAAGAAAAGATAACAAAAAACAACAAGAGCAAAGAATAACAAATAAAAAAGAGGCTATTCAAATGCCCATTGAAGTAGCAACCCTTCTTGACAAAATAGAAGTTGTTAGTATAGAATACCAGAATGAACAAGAGAAACAAGGAATGAGTAAGAGTGGATAGACATTTAACAACCAACTTTGGGAAGAATTTGGTGTTTCATTAGAAGAGAAATGTATAGAAAAGCTAGAAATAAACTCAAATCAAGGACAAGAAAGAGATAGGGACCAAGACTTGGTTGACACTGAGATAGAAGAAAGGACTTGGAAGGAAATAAAAGAAGAAGAAGAAAAAGATTTAGAAGAATTTAATGTTACTGATAGATTAATTAAGGACCAAAACTACCTAGAAAATCTAGAAATAACAATAAATCAAGAAGGTGTAAAAAAATCAAAATGTGGCAAAGAAAAAAGAAGAGGGGAGAAAATCACTTCAGGAGCTAGGATTTGCAATAGGACAAGATAAGGATTAGAAAAAGATAAGTGAAATCATGAAAGTAGGGAAGGGGAAGGACCTTGACATAGACCAACGAGGATAACAACATGGAATGCTAGATGACTAAATGCCTCTAGCAAGAAATGCTTGCTAAAGAAAAAATTAACTTTATTTGAATCAAATATAATTCTAATTCAAGACACTAAACTAAACAAAGAAGAAGGTAATAAATTGGAAAAGAAACTAGGCAGTTGGAATATGGATCTAATAGAATCTAATGGAGCTTTAGGAGGCATAGGAATAATCTGGAACCCTTGGAAAGTAGCATATACCAAGATAACCAATTAAAACAATTGGATGGGGAGAAAAATTAAAAGTTTCAGACATAATATACAATTTACTCTCATTAATGTTTATGGGCCAATCCAAACAATAGAGAAAGAAGAGATAAGGAATGAGATTAGTCATTTTATGAAAGATAACAACAATGAGTGTGTTATAATCGGTGGATTTTTCAATGCAATCCTAAAACTAGAAGAGAAATTTGGTGGGATACAATCAGTAAATCTGGTAATGACATATTTCAGACAATGTGTATAGAACAACAACTTATTGGACATATCCACCAATAATGGGTTGTACACATTGAACAATAGAAGAAAAGGGTTATGTTATATAGCAAAAAGATTACACAGATTTTTTTCAAAGGAGACCTAGTGACATGGATGCAACACTACATACCTCCATTCTACCCTTTGCAGGCTCTAGTCATTTTCCAGCCAATATTGAACTTTTAGATTGTGTTAAACCAACAAGGAACCCATTCAAATGTGAAAAAATGTGGTTTATGGATGGAATCTTCATGGATAACATTATAAGATGGTGGAAAGAAGGAAACTTTAAAGGATCAAGAATGTTTTTCTTTGTTTCTAAACTTAAATGATTAAAAGAACAAATCCTAAAATGGAACAAAACCCATGTTAACAACATTTTCAAAGAAAAACTAGAAAATGAAGAGGAGATAAAAAAACTAAATGAGGAGATCATCAAAAGAGGTATGGATAATGAGAAATATTATAAAGAAAAATAATTATTGACAAACTAGGAATCTATATTAGCAAAAGAGGAAATTTAATAGAAACAAAATCAATAGAAAATTAGCTATAGGTAGGGGATTGAAATACAATTTTTTTCCACAATAGCACCATTATTAATAGATCAATAAATAGAATTCAAAAAATCAAAAATAGAAAAGGGAATAAAGAAGAGTACCCTACTAAGATAGCTCAGATATTTGTAGAATACTATAAGACTATTCTTAACAAGTTCGATTGCTCTAATTTGAAAGCACAAGAAGCTATGTTGGAAAATATCCCCAACCAGTCAATGCTTCAGAAAACCAATTTTTAAACAAACCCTTTACATTAGAGGAAATTAAACAAGCTTTATTTAGTATGAATCTAGATAAATCACTAGGACCCAACATATTTCAAGAATTTTTCTTTCAAAAATGTTGGGATATCATAGGAGTAGATCTCTGGAAAGTAGTTGAAGCAAAAAGGAATGTTGAGTCAATATAGGTAGAGATTAATCATACCTTCTTAACACGTATTCCTAAGAAAATGAATTCTAAAGGACCCAGAGATTTCAGACTGGTAGCATTATGTAATACAATATATAAAATCTTATCCAAAACACTAGCTCTTAGACTAAAGAGTATCCTACCTAAGCTCATTTCAGAAGAACAAACCAAATTAGTACCAAGCAGATCTATTTTAGATGGAATAAAAATCATTTAGGAAACTGTACACTTTGCAAAACTTAACAAAGAAGCATGTATTCTTATGAAACTAGACATACAAAAAGTTTATGATATGGTAGATTGTCAATTCCTATGTAAAACATTACAAGCTTTTGGGTTTTCATGGCAATGGATAAAAATCATTTTTAAATGTATATCAACTCCAAAAATATCATTCTTGAATAACAAGTCTCCAAAAGGTTTTGTTAACATTTCAAGAGGCATTAGGCAAGGTGATCCTATTTCACCTTTTATGTTTGTCATTATGGCAGAGGCATTTGGTAGAGCAATTACTAAAGCACAGATAGAAGGGAAAATTAAAGGAGTGATGGTAGAAGAATATATCTTGAATGTCTCTCATTAATAATTCACAAACGATACTATTCTACCAAGATAAATCACATTAATAGAAGCTTAGAACTTCAAACAAATTATACTAGAATACATAGAACCATCTAGGCAAAAGGTAAATGTAGAAAAATCAAAGGTTTTCTTCATCAAATATAGAACAAGAAATGGAGGAAGCCATATGTAGAGAAATGGGATTCAAAAAAGGTGTATTCTCATGTAAGTATCTAGGGATATATTTAGAAAAATGTATGAAAATTGCTTAAACATGGAATATCAAAATAGAAAAAAAAATGGACAAGAAAATGGAAAATTGTAAAGGGAGATGGTTGACCAAGGTGGAAAGAACTCTAAAAATAAAAGTAGTTCTTTCAGCCATCCCAACATACCAACTGTCATGTCTACCATTACCCAAGAGGGTGAATAAAAAACTTCAAGGAAAACTTAGGAATCTCTTCTAGAAAGAATTGGAAGAGAAAAAGAAACTGGCACTCATAAAGTGAGATAAAATATGCAAACCCAAAGATGTGGGAGGATTAGGAATCAAGAACCTAAATTGGCAGAATGAAGCATTAGGTCACAATTAGTTTGGCAAATGTACCAAGAAAGAAATAGTAAATGAGCTAACATTATATATCATAAATATTTAAACTATACGGGTCCTACATCTTTATTCAAAGCTCAAAATCCACCTAAAGGATCTGATATATGGAGCTTTATGATGAAATTTCAAAAGTTTATCAACAAATTCTTAACCTAGGATATAGGAAATGGTAACAAAGCTATATTTTGAGAGGATTTCTAGGATGGGCATCCTCCCCTAGACTCTCTCAACTTACCTATTAATATCAAAAACTCCCTAATAAAGCTATGGAGTAAGTAGATAGCCAACTATAAGAAACTAGAAAGGTTCAATGGGGAGGATCTATAGAAATGGAGATCTTTGGAAGGAATAGATGGAACAAATGAAGAAAAATCAATCTTTGAACATAACCTCAACTAAGGACGGATCAATCACAAAAATAGAAAGGATAGGCTAAGATGGGGTGCATCTAAAGCTGGGAAGTATAGTATAAAGAAAGGATATGAAATTATTACCTCATCAAAAATATGGGAGAAAGCATGCATTCCCCTTAAACCATGTTGGGATTCATCATGCTTACCAAAAGAAGGATTATTCCTTTGGACAACATCTCAAAAGAGGATACCTATGATGGACAAGTTTAGGAAGATGGGCTTCAAGGGACCATCTAGATGTTTGCTCTGTAAAGAAAACTCAAAAATAGAAAATCATATCTTATATCAATGTCCATTTACACAATCTTATTAGAGATGGCTCAGTAAAATGTTAAATTGGTCTACTACACTATCAGAGAATTTAGAAAAGAATCTAATGAGGTGGCCTATTGAAAGAAAAAGTAAGGTGTATGGTAAAATATGGAATATCTCTCCTTCTATCCTCCTATGGGAAATTTGGAAAGAAAGAAACAGGTGTATTTTTGTAAATTCAGAACTCAACATCCACTCCCTTCTCAATTAATTAGAAATGTGCATAAAAGACATTATGAATAGCCACCTAAGAAAAGTTGTAAAGGAAAAAGGATCCTTTTCATAATGGGACACTGAAATGAAAAAGAATTGGATAAATTTAGTCAACCTACCTTTAATTTATTCAAAGAAAAACTTGTAAGCCAGAAAAGATTGCAGATGGGAACCACCACCAATTGGATGGAAAAATTTAAAATTTGATGGATCATAAAGAGAAAATCCAAGAGTGTAAAGGATAGGATGTATCATTATCTCAAAGGCAGGAGATTGGATACTTAAGAGAGCTAAACCAATAGGGATAGCAAATAATATAAAAGAATTAGAAGTGCTTCAGGAAGGACTCCTTCAAAGTCTAAAATTAGGAATAAGGAAACTAATCATAGAAGGGGACTCTCAAATTATAATTAATGCACTAAGAAAAAGAATGACACCAAATTGGATCATTAACTCTAAATTAGATATAGTTTTAAGTAGTATAGATAAGTTGGAAGAAATAAGATTTCATCATATTTATTGAGAGAGAAACAAAAAAGAAGACCACTTAGCTAATAGGGGCACAAATGGCAAAGAAATAACTATTTTGGCTTCATAAAACACTTATTTTCTTTAGATCATTCTAATCCACATTAAGCCTAGTAAACCACAATTTTGCCTTGTTCCCTTTTATCTTCGTACCCTTTTAGGACTATTTTCCTCTTTTTGTTCCTATTTTATGTGTCCCCTTTAATATTATACTTTGACTTAATATTTTTGCGCATAAAGATGATTCAAGATTAATAATTTTCTAATCCTTTTTTTCCTCTACTATAGCACATCATGATATAGTATGGTTTTTAGTATCAAGGTGTATTCATGATGACTTTCTAGAACCATATTTGCCCTTTTTGATGGATAAGTTAATTCATAGGTCTATTTAAGGTTCCTTGTTCATTCATCTATCATTTTCCTTTATTGGTTTCTCAGTTGACAGTATGGAGTCTATCATTTCTCTATATCAGGTGACTCAGGCTAGCTATGGCATTCGTGGGTTTTGTTAAACCTGAGCATTGGAATAGGCTTCTTAATCTTGTTGATGATATGACTAGGGTTTCTATTAGTAGGGATCTTGGGGAAAGGTCTTTTGATTATAGCTTTTCATGGTGTACCAATAGTGACATTATAGGGTCCTTTTATAGATTTCTTGTTTAGAGCTCATATTGGTCAATGGGAGATCATTCGAGTCTATTATAATTTATCTTCGATCCCACTTGGTTAGTAGGGATTGAAGAAGATGTCATGGGGGTTAATAAGCACTTGGAAATTCCCTTTTCTAAAATTTATATGGATAACCCTCCTGGTAGTTTGGAACATTTAGATGTTATTAGGTGTCTGATTCTGTATCTCAGAGTCATTAACTACTTCAACCGAATCTGGCCAAAGATAGAGGCTATTCTTCACTTTCTATTGCATTGGAGGGGTATAGTAGAGAATCAAGAAAAATTTTGGTTGATTCATTACCTTCACATTTTTTATACATACATTGAGCCTGGAGTAGTTTTTGATGACCTAAGAAAACTCAATTTCTCTCCACTAAATATGTTCAAATCTAGCAAGGAGAAGATGACATGGGTCCTAGCCCTAGATGCTATAGTAGAATATTTGGAGGAAGTTGATGACATGATCATGGTTTATTGGAAGATCGAGGAAATTATATAATTCTCTATCTTGTTTTTGGGTTTTTCTTCTAGCTTCTAGGTTCCTCTGTTTGGGTTATTTTGTCTCGTCAGTATGTATATTTATGTTGGTCAGATTAGGGCTTTTGGTCTTTTTTCCCTTCCATGGTTATCTTGTCTCATATTTTATTAAGGTTATCTATGGATTACTAGTTTTTTCCAGGGGTATATTGGCATTGATGGTTCCCCTATTTAGTGGCTACCATTATGGGTGCTTGGTGGTTCCCTCGACTTCTTATAGAGGGTATTTGATTAGTGTTGGTCTAGTTTATCTTGTCCTTCCCTTGACTCTTCTTATTAGTTGTTCATGATATTCTTCTATCTTGAGTATATAGAACTCTCTTAGGTTTTGTATCATATCATCATATAGTAATAGAATTTTTCTCTATTTTTATCACTCTTGGCTCAATTTGACTCTGAATTGGTAATGTTTAGAATGATTATGATCATTATAAAGGATCATTGGAGATCAGAATACTATAGTAAGAGGAGGTAGATTTAGAATTTTATCAAATTAAGGGTTCAAAATTTATTAGTGGTTTTGTTAAAACACACTCATATCTCAATTCAGAAATGAAGGAATTAGTATAAAATGTAAAAGATAATAGAAGCTCTAATAGGGGTCAAGATTCTTAAGAATTGCGTAACATTCAAAGCTGATAAATAAATATAGAAGTATAATAACCCAAGAAGAGTGTCCAATATATAAACCTAATTAGAAATTTTGAGTATGATTTAAAATTCTATCAATATACAAACCTTTAATTGAAAGTAAGAAGAAATGCTAAGTAAGAGTGATCTAGATATGGCATAAATTTTCTAATTTTAATTAGCATAATTATAGTTGTTTGTTTGAATATATTGGAAGTTTGTCCCTTGTCCTTGGATTTCCTTTTATCAGGTAGTGGTTTTATTTATTCATTGTGATTAATTTTGGTACCTCTTTCATATTAGGTTGGCATTAAAGAGCTTCATTATCTTCTCATCCCTACTTTTTTTGAGATCTCTTTATTGTTCTTTCTCCATTCTTAAGACTATAGCAATTCTTTGTTGTTTGTTAAGCTGAATTCTCCACATTAACAAGGCACAATAAGGTTTTTTTATTCAATAAAATTTCTAATTAAGACTATCTTTTGAAATGAGTGGGTATTTTGTTGCAAAATTTAGAAGTTAGAAAGATAGATACTATAACAAAGCTTAAGGAATTCTAAGAAAAGGGTTTCTTGGCCAAGCATAACTTAATTAGGTATTCATATTTCCTAAAGAAGCAAAAATGGAATCACAAAGAAAGGAAAACCTTTCAAGTTGAAAATGTGATTTAAGCATTGGCACAAAAATGAATACAAGTAAACCATTGTAAAGTAATGATAAATCTGTAAACTGGGGTATGCCCCTTTCATATTGTAAAAGTGTATAGGACAAATGTCCCAAGAAAGATTGGAGGTTTTCTTCTTTGTTCTTTCCTACCAGTGCCCATTTGAATGGAGACAATGTAAATTTTTATTTAATTTTATATAAATAATATGGGTATGGCCTTTTACCGATCCAATATATATATATATATATATATAGTTAGAAATATTTAATTTTATATTTATTAGATTGAGTATTTTTGTTAATAAATGATTAAATATATATTTAGTATTTATTAAAAGATTATTTTTATTTTTATTTTGGTCAGTAAGAGGCTGAAGCCAAGATTAATTATTCATATTATTTATTAAATTCGAGTAGATTTGAACCAAAGACCTTCCAGCTAAGAGGCTCACAAATTACCATTGTGTTGTAGGCTCTTGCCTAATAAAAAATTATTTTAATGAGATTTATTCTTTGATTTTTATACATAGGATTAATATCTAGTTCTTTTTGGAAAAATAATGTTATTATTTTATTATCAAATACTTAGTGTTCTAATTATGCATGTGATTTTTGAATTGAACATTTTATAGTCAAAGTGGTTGTTAGTATACACTAGAATATTTGTATATATCCGAAATTGAGTTTTGTGATTTGTTTGTTTGACAGAATTTTTAATTGGAAAAGATAACATTGAAACTAATAGTCTTTTAATTTTTGAATTAATGTATATTATGTTGGTTCACTTTAAAAAAATTCTTAAACAAACTAAACCTTGGTAAATAATCAAACCTTAGTTATCATAATTTGTTTTACATGTATGATATTGTCTTAATGTGGGTTATTGTGGGGGTTTTACTTGGCCATAGGGTTGTATGTAGAAGCTTTGGAAGTGTTGAATTTATGATGTCTTTTATGTAAAGAATCAATTTGATGTTCTTGGTCATGATTATTCTTTCCCAACCTATGTTCTTAGCTCATGTGTTATGTGATGGTTTGAGGACCAGTCTTGATATGTCACGATTTCAAGACCTATGTGCATTTGATATATTATGGCTTGAGGACCAATGTGAACTTTTGAGAATGGTGGTTTGAGGACCCATGTATATAAGAATTATGTTTTAAGGACCAATGCATATATTCATGTTACCTTCTTATGGAACCATACTTGATTATCGTTCAATTTATGAGACTTTTCTTTATATGTAGAGCTTAAGGAAAGTTGTCTCGATATGTGGATGGGGGTGGCTTGCAATAAGCATCAAGGCTCACAAGAAGCTATTAGGATCACTAATTTTAAGTAACTTAATAAAGTGCTAACTTAATAAAGTTTACTAGGATAGAAATATTAATAAGATATGTGTCACACCCATGCTTGAGTGCTTGATTGAGGTCTTGGCTAGGATGGGAGTGGGAGAATATGCTTGATTGAGGTTTTTCTTAGATAGTAGCCTTGTCTACATGAGAGGTTTATTGATGTGGCCACATACGATAACTTGATTTTTAGCATCTAGAGAGGGGTTTCTATGACAAAACTTAAGGGTTACACGTATGTGATGCCTTTTCCCTATATACATCCTAGGTTTCTTACATGAGTTGTTGCCTTTGTTTTAGTCTGTACTACCTATACAAGTGAGTATTGATCTTGAGATTAGATAGCTATTCAGGATTCCATCCTTGATATGTGAGATTGTTCGGTGGTATGAAATTTTTTGGAGTTAATTTGTATCTCCTCAAGAAAGAGGGAATGGGCCTTCTATGGGTTCCATGAGACTAGGAGGTAGTGTCACCTTACTATTGAGATATGTGTCACCTTCATGTACATTATGTACCGTAAATATTGTAACATTTGTCTTGCAACCTAAACCCTAAACCTATCCCTCATTATCTTTGTCTCTCCTAATACCTTTATCTATCTATCTTTTAGTCCCCCTCTCCTTCTTTATATCTATTTTTATCTTCCCCACCTCTAACCCTTTCTCACTCTCCCTAAACTCTCTCCCTATCTCTCTCCCATTATCTTGATAGGCATTCTCTTTGTAGTACTCATGGTCATAATTTTAGGGGTTATTATAGGGTTTAAAACCCATGGTTATTGGGTTTAGGGGAGAGAGAGAGAGAGAGAGAGAGAGAGAGAGAGAGAGAGAGAGAGAGGAGATTTGGTCTTATGGTTATATGATTTAGAATGTAAGGTGTAGGGACTACTATATATTTTAGAGATTAGGGATTTATAGTTTTGTGACTAGTATTTAGGGTTCAAGGTTTGGGGCTTACGGGAGAGGGAGGAAGAGGGAGGGTTTGATAGAGGGGAAAAGATAAGGAAAATATAGGGTTTGATAGAGGGTTTGATAGAGAGGAAGAGGAAGAGAGAGAGAGAGAGAGAGAGAGAGAGAGAGAGATTTGGTCTTATGGTTATATGATTTAGAATGTAAGGTGTAGGGACTACTATATATTTTAGAGATTACGGATTTATAGTTTTGTGACTAGTATTTAGGGTTCAAGGTTTGGGGCTTACGGGAGAGGGAGGAAGAGGGATGGTTTGATAGAGGGGAAAAGATAGGGAAAAAAAAAGAGGGGCAATGGAAATTGAGATATGGTTGAAATGAAGAAGGGATATGAGAGTAAGAGAAAAAGAGTGAGAGAGGGATAAGAGAGATGGCGAAAGGGAGAGAGGGGTGATATGGGTTGAGTGCAAAGAGAGGGAGGGGGGGGGAGAGAGAGAGAGAGAGAGAGATTTGGGCTTATGTCTATAGGATTTAGAGTGTAAGGTTTAGGGACTAATATAGATTTTAGAGATTATGGATTTATAGTTTTGTGACTAGGATTTAGGGTTCAAGGTTTGGGATTTACAGGAGAGGGAGGAAGAGGGAGGGTGTGATAGAGGGGAAAAGATAGAAGAAAAAAAAAGAGGGGGAATGGAAATTGAGAGATGGTTGGAATGAGGAAGGGATAGGAGAGTGAGAGGAAAAGAGTGAGAGAGGGATGTGTGTGTGTGTGTGAGAGAGAGAGAGAGAGAGAAAGATTTGGGCTTATGGTGATAAGATTTAGAGTGTAAGGTGTAGGGACTAATATAGATTTTAGAGATTATGGATTTATAGTTTTGTGACTAGGATTTAGGGTTCAAGGTTTGGGGTTTATGGGAGAGGGAGGAAGAGGGAGGGTGTGATAGAGGGGAAAGATAGAAAAAAAAAAAGAAGAGGAAATGGAAATTGAGAGATGGTTGGAATGAGGAAGGGATATGAGAGTGAGAGGAAAAGAGTGAGAGAGGGATAAGAGAGATGGAGAGATAGATAGAGAGAGAGAGAGAGAGAGAGAGAGAGAGAGAGAGAGAGAGAGAGAGAGAGAGAGAGAGAGAGAGATTTGGGCTTATGGTTATAGAATTAAGAGTGAAAGGTGTACAGATTAATATATATTTTAGAGATAATGGATAATTTATAGTTTTGTGACTAGGATTTAGGGTTCAAGGTTTGGGGTTTTTTTTGGGGGGGGGGGAGGGGAGAGAGAGAGATATTTGGGCTTATGGTTATAGAATTTAGAGTGTAAGGTGTAGGGACTAATATAGATTTTAGAGATTATGGATTTATAGTTTTGTGACTAGGATTTAGGGTTCAAGGTTTGGGGTTAATGGGAGAGGGAGGACGAGTGAGGGTGTGATAGAGGGGAAAATATAGGAAAAAAAAGAGGGGGAATGAAAATTGAGAGATGGTTGGAATGAAGAAGGGATATGAGAGTGAGAGGAAAAGAGTCAGAGAGGGATAAGAGAGATGGGGAAAGGGAGAGAGGGGTGATATAGATTGAGTGCGAAGAGAGGTGTGGAAGAGAGAGATAAAGGAAAGATGGATAGTGTATCTACCCATATGTATTTGTCTCCCTCTCTTTCTCTTCATATTAATTATGTTTATATTTAGGGTTAAATTTAGTATAGAGTTAAGTTCATGGTTTAATTTCCATTAGAGTTATAGAATTGTCATTTTTAATATCTTCATATTTGATTTCTCTCCCTCTTCTCATCACCTAACTAGACACCTAGAGAGAGGTAAAAATGTAGGAAGTGAGAGATCTAAGGAGAGACAAGATTAAAGGGAAGAGAGGTGACACATTTAGGGAGTGATAGATTTATGAGATAGATTTTCAAGAAGGGGAAGACAAAGACTGATAGGGAAAGGCTGAGAAGGGGAAACTTATAAAAAATATAAAGAAGGAAAATGGAGACTGAAGTATCAAGATAGGAAATTCTCTCATTCTCTCTCTCTCTCTCTCTCTCTCCTCATTTTATACTATATCACTTCCTCCCAATCCTCTTTTCTATCTCTTTATTTATCTATACATCTATCCATTCCCCTTCCCATATATCCTTATCTCCCTCTCTTTTTCATCATCTTATTATCTCTCTCTTTTTATCCCCCCCTCCCTCTCTATTTTTATATGTCAATATATACTTCTTCATGTTTCCCTATCCTTCTACCCATATCTTCCTTTACACCTCCATATCTCTATACCTTTATCACTCTATATATTTCCATTTATATATCTATATATCTCTACCCATCTATCCTTCTTTATGTTTCCCTATCCCTCTACTCATCTCTCCTTCTTTATGTCTACTTATCCCTCTACCCATCTCTCTCCCTTTATATTCCCCACATTTCCCCCTCTCTTATTTCCCCCCATATCTATCCCCCTCTCTCTCCCATTACCCTACTAGGAACTTTCTTTTTCCTCCAAGATCCCTTCCCCCTTTCTCAATGTATCCTTCTCTCCCCTTCCCCCCTCTCCATCTCCCTCTCTCCCCCATAACTCTACAATACAAACAATAACTCTTTCTAGCAAGCTTCATATCTACTCTCTTTCACGTTCTCTCACTCTCTTTTCCATGTAATGACTAGACTCATTATTTGATAATAAAAAGTAGTTTTTCCCTTTAACCACCCAATCCCTCTCTCCCCTCTCCATCTACATTCCTTCCCACTTCCTTCATCCCTCTTCATATCTACTCTCTCTGCCTCTCCCTCACATGTCCATTTAGTGATAAGGATGAAGAGGAAGAAAACAAAGAGAGAAGTTTGTTATTACATACTCATACTACTATATTATATGTTGATTGTATTATATTAAAATATAGTGAAAATGGAGGAGGAGACAATGGGATAGAGAGGGAATGGATAGAGAGTCCAAATAAGCCTATAGAGGGAGAGAAATAGAGACTAGGTGGATAGAGAGTCCAAATAATCCTAGAGGGAGAGAGATAGGAGAGACATGAGAGACCAAGTGGGCATTCCAAAAAGGTTCTAATCACCACCCTAGGGGTCATTTTATTAATTTTTCCTCCGAAATAGTGAGATTAAAATATTGGAAACATTTGAGGGTATTTTTTATTTTCTTGTAATATCAAGGGAAAGAATAGAAGGGAGGAGAGGAAAGAAAGACTACAAAAGTAGTTAAGAAGCTAGGAAATAAATAGAAGTATCAACATTGGAAGTACTCTCAACATTATATACCATAAACCTTGTACCATCAATTTATCAACCTCACAGTTATCAAAATTCTAAGATTAATAAGTACAAATGTAATTAGAGCTATTAAATTTCTTACAAAAATAATTCTATTGGCATAGTTATTCTTTGAGTTATTTTTTATTTTATTCATTTTCTCTTTATTGTTTACCCAAAATTAATTAGGTCATTTGGAAATTTTGAGATATCATTTCTTTGATGTATGTATTTATAATAGGATTTTTTCTTTAATAATATTTTATCTCTATTGTTTCACCTTGATAGGAATCATGAATATGTGGGGAAAAGAGTGGGAAACAATGAAAATTGAGAAAAGGAGAAAGGATTTAAGGTTTAGAGATTATGGTTATAGTGTTTAGGGTTATCTAATAATATATAGTTTGGACCCTAGGTTTGTATGGTTTAGAATGTTAGGCTTAGGAAGGATTTAGGGTTTAGCGGATAGAGAGATGGGGATGTAGCTCAAGATTGGATAAACCACAAGCCTAAAATATCTCTATTTTGTGGATGTAGCCCAAGATTGGGTAAACCACTTTTAATCTTTGTGTCTTCTATTCTATTTTAGTATGCTTTATTCCTTTGTATTATTGGTAATAACTGCATGTAAATGAGATGAGATTTAATCCATGAATAAGATAGATGTAGAAGTCAATATATTACATCATCATAGAACTAAATGTGCATATCTT
This sequence comes from Cupressus sempervirens, assembly GCA_028749045.1. Lineage (NCBI taxonomy): Eukaryota > Viridiplantae > Streptophyta > Pinopsida > Cupressales > Cupressaceae > Cupressus > Cupressus sempervirens. The sequence continues at coordinate 480,183,357 of CM053785.1, forward strand.
GAAACATGTGAGATGTAGTTCACCCTAGTACTTCATACTTACAACCAAACCCTATCAAGGAACACACACCTCTTTTAACTAAAGAGGAAGGTTGTGATATCCAACTTTAAATCTAATAATATCTTTACCCACAAAGGTCCCCCTCTCTCTAAACCCTAAAAGTACCTAGGCCCAAAACCCAAAACCATATACCATAATCCCTAAAATCTAATTCATTTCTCCCTCTTCCACAGCTCTCTCTCCATCTCTCACTCTATCCATCATATCCCTGCCTCTCTTTATTTATCTTGCCCTCTTTCTCTCTTTCTCTACACCCTAAGCCCTAAAATTTAAATCATTTCTCCCTTTGACCCTATAATATTTTCTCTCTCTTTCTCTCTCTCCCTATTTTCATTATTTCAATCTTCCCCACTTCTCTATCTTCCATTAAATTCATAGCTTCTCCAATTCACAAATGTATTAAGCTTATATTGGCTATTATTGCCCCCATTCAACCCAATAGATAACTAATCTGAGAAATCTTCAATGGGCTGAAATATGTCATAGTTGGTTAACATGTCAAATTTGTGGCTAACCTTTGTGTTATTTGTGTTTCAATATTTCACAAGGGTTCCTTTTTGCCCCTTGTGAAATGGAGAGTTTAACTATTTCACGAGATTTTCTTTTTTCCCCATTTGAAATGGAGAAATCATTACAAAGTATTTTTTCCATATGTTCTCCTTCTGTTGGACCAACTGGTATTGTGGGCCCTCCCTAGTACCATGTTTATTTTCATGTCATGTGTCTTTTTAGTAGCTAACAAGACACTATCATGTCTTTGGGGTTTAATCTTTGTGTTAACCCATCTCACTATTTTGGTAGGAGGTCATTTTGGCAGCTTAAGAAATGGTAAAACCTTTCACAATTTCATTAGGTTCTTCCACTATTTGTTGTAAAATAGCTCAAGTAATCTAATTTAATTTGAGGTGAAATAAAATGATCAACAAGTAAAAAAACCCTCTCTCTATACTTCTCTCCCTTTCCTTTCCCATATATATATCTATCTCCCTCTCTTCTATGCAAGTCCTAACTTCTCCTATTTATAAATGTCTTAAGTTTCTATTGGGTTTTTTTACCCTATTTATTCCATCATAGATAACTAGTCTAAGAAATTTTCAATGGGATAAAATCTCTTGCACTGGGTTAATGCATCAAGTTATCTTTGGTAACCTTTATGTTATCCCATTTTGCTATTTTGTAGAGGGTCAAAATGGTAACTTGTGAAATGGTGAAACCTTTCTCAATTTCACTTGGTTCCCTTTTAGACACTGGTGAAATGGATAAACTAGTTAGGCTCTTCCATGTGGAAGGGTCAACATTGCATGTTATCCCATCTCACAATTTCTTTTGTTGATTGTGTAACTACCTCCAACTATCAAAAAAATTTGCAGGACAGGATAACATGCAACATTAACCCTGCCACGTGGAGGAGCCTAAATATTTTTTCCATTTTTCCAAGGGAAAAAAGGGAAACCAACAAAATAGTGAAATGTTTTGCCATTTTTTAGGATGTGTAATGTTCTTGTTATAAAATAAATCATTAATCAAAATATTGTTAATGGGTCGATTGATTTAATATATCTCAGACCCATTTTTATTTTGTTTTCATAGTTTGTGTTGTTGTTAGATATCTTCGTACACCCTTAAAAAGTTTCCCCGATGGGTAGTTAAGCACAGCTTGTAGGTAGTCATTAGGTATGAAAATTGGATTATTTTCTCTATACTATGGATTCCTGTTGGAGTTCTCTGTTGTTTTCCATTTTGGAAGTGAAAGACCTTCCCTATTTGGTTATCTGGTTTTAGTGGGATTTAACCCTCACCCTATTCCATCACTTGTAACACTTTGCTCAGATCTAGCAAGTCGGAGCATCATCTTTTAGCATATATTAATTGAAGGATTTTTCATGTTCAAGTCTCTATTATTGTGTCTAGATTTCACCTAAATCTATTATGTTTATGTATGAACAAGATTTCACTCATCATTTTGGTTTATCACTCTTGGCTTAGATGCCTAACCATGTGGCTTCTAAAACATTCCCGTACTACTTCCTCATTTTGTACAGCCTTTATTTTGTCTTCCATACACCATCCATACATACTTTCGTACAACCCTTTCACTATACTACATTGGCACATTGTCTATGTATGGACACCAAACTATATGGCCTTCAACTCTAGTCTACTATACAACCAATAGGCCCCTCCATATGGCCATCATATTCCCCCCTCTATATGGCCATCAGATCCCGTCCTGTATGGCCATTCAATTCTTCCAGCCATACATCCCATCCCTATCTATTATATGGCCCACTTGCCATAGTACAACCATTCTATTCTCCATCTTGCACACCATACAACCTCCAAATCAAATAGGTATTGTACAGCCTATCTAGGCCTTCCTATTGCCTAAGCTATTCAAGTAGTCTCTAGACACCCACACGTATAGATCTGTTACTAGGGGTCAAGGGGACATTGGAACATTATAGTGGTATCAAAGCTTCAATCTTGCCAGCCTATGGATGGTGAATAGGAGTTTATAGCCAAAAGATAAGAAGAACCCATTCTGTTGATTTAATGACTATCAAACTAGAACCCATAGCTATCAAACTCGTGGCACTACTAAGAGAACTTGCAAGGAATCAGGCATAGATCAATGATACTTAGCGACTCATGGAAGAAACTCTCAAGAAGTTGGTCGACAATAAAATATTTGGAGAACAAAATGATCATAGCATGGACTCAGTGTTAGGTAAATAAAACCCTCATCTAGCATGCTCTCAACCTTCCATGTTATTTTTTCCCCCATGAACAGAGACACCACCTGAAGAGAAGCAATCGACCTTTGAAGAAATGCAAGAATAGCTAAGAGAAGATTTGAAGAATGCAAATTTTGAGGAAGATATATCTTGCAAAGATTATGCAGGTTTGAGAATCATATATTCAAGAGGCAGAAACAATGGATATTTTAATGATGATCTGAGGAGGAAGTTGAGTAAAGAAAATTTGTCTCCATTTGATGGATCCAGATCCATATCTATACATGCCTAGGTAATGAAGGTCGATACTTACTTCTAGCTTAATCCCATGCTAGAAGAAGAAGCAATTAAATTTGTGGCATTGCACTTGGAGGGAGTAGCGCATGAATGGTGGCATCATGAAACCATCACATTGGGGTGTGATCAAATAAATACTTATGTGAAATTCACTAAGATATTGATAGATCGATTTGATGGTAAAGATCCATAACTCAATTTCAAATATTTGGTACAATTGAGGCAAACTAGATCTGTTGACTAGTACATTGTGGAATTTTAGAAAGTCTCTATTTTAGTCATGAATATTTTTGAAAGAAGATAGATAGTGCTCTTCATGGATGGACTGATAGAACCACTTAAAGGTTGGATAAAGGGGTTCAATCTTGCCACCCTGTCAGAGGCCATTAAAAAGGCATGGAGTATGGCATCATCATCTACATCATCCTTGTGAAGTTACTCACATTCCAAATCATTAGTGTTTCTGAGGGATAAAAATAATAAACCTCTACCCAAGAAGTCATCATTGGACGAAGCTACCAGACAAGAGCTCTGAAGGAAGAAACTATTTTTCAACTACAAGGGACCTTGGGAACCTGGCCATAGATGTCTCAAAAAAGGAAAGATCCATTACATTGAGGTCATATCTGATGATGAGGATGACTAGGAAGAAATACCCTTCGAAGACAACCAACATCTCGATGACACCAACATGGTTAGTTTGAACCATATGGAAATAATTTCAGCATTGGTATGGTGCAGAGGAACTATCACCCTAGTTGATAGCCTAAGGTGCATATTATTTTGTGTACAAGGAACCCTTCATGGAAACAGGGTTATCGTGATGCTCGATAGTTGAGCCACTCTAAACTTTATGAATTCATCACTGGTGAAGCGAAGATGTCTACCTATGGAGACGCATGCAAGATTTTAGGTCAAGGTTTTCATAGGGACTCTTATGCCATGTACACACCTTGTTCCTCAACTAAGTATCAAAATGGTGAATCACACGGTGAGCGAGGATTTCTTCAAAGTGGACCTTGATGATATGGAAGTTATTTTTGGCATATAGTGGATGGAGACACTTGAGAATACACTCAAAGCTTTAAATGGATGGATTTCACTTTTTTTGTCGATAAAAAGAAGGTTGTTCTCTGCATAATGGAAAATAAGGATCTGAAGGAAGTTTTAGCACATCAGATGGAGGCAATTTTTTGGCATGATGATTTTGCTTGGGCTACACACTATTTTTTCTTGGAAGAACCTATAAAACGGCAATGAACACCTCCCTAGAATAATAATCTCTAGAATATCTTGAGTGATCATGATGAAGTTTTAATAGACATTCCTCCTGGCATACCACCTCATTGAAGGTTTGAACATACTATCGAGTTGGAAGCAAGAGCCAATCCGATCATAACCCAAACCTACCACCATCCCAATAAATGCAAAGATGAGATCGAAAAGATGATTCAAGAACTTCTAGAGAAAGGATGGGTCCATCCTAATTCTAGCCCTTTCATGTCATCAGTGGTATTGGTCAAGAAGAAGGATGAGACGATGGGCATGTGTGTGGACTACCATGCGTTGAACAAAAAAACAATAAAGAATAGATATCCCATTCTAAGGATAGATGAGTTATTGGATGAATTACATGGTGTAGACTATTCTTCAAAAATAGATCTCCATTCCAGATACCATCAAATCTACATGAGGGAGGAAGACATGGAAAAGATGTCTTTTCATTGTTACTACGGGCATTATGAGTCCCTAGTCATATCATTTGGATTGACGAGTGCACCTGCTACATTCTAATCATGCATGAATCACATCTTCAACAAACAATTGCATAAGTACTTACTGGTATTTTTTGATGACATTATTATTTATAGCAAGACATGGGAAGAGAACCTAAAGCATCTAGATGAAGTCCTAAGGATCATGGAGGATTAGTCTTTGCTCACCAAGTAATTCAAGTGTGAATTCTGTATGATAGAAATATTGTACCTAGGACATGTTGTTAGTAAATATGGCATTCAAGTTTATTAGGATAAGATTCAGGCTATCCTTGATTGGCCTCCCCCAAAATCACTCACGAAGTTGCAAGGATTTTTTGGACTATGTAGTTATTACCAAAGGTTTGTAAAGGGGTTCTCTTAGCTCAATGCACCACTAACAACTCTGACAAAAAAGGGGTCCTTCTAGTGGAATGAAAAGGCACAACTCACTTGTGATAAGCTAAAGAAAGCAATGAGTACTTGTCTCATGCTTGCTTTACCTAATTTTACTTGATCATTCATTATGGAGTGCAACGCATCCAGAGAAAGCATTGGTGTAGTGCTAATGCAAGATAGACATCCCATAGCCTATGAAAGTAGGAAGCTTACACAAATAGAACACTTATACTCTATCTATGACAAAGAGATGTTGGCCATCATACATTTACTAACCATTAAGTTCTAGTAGTATCTGGTGGGTGCCAAGTTTTTTTTTTGTATGGATCATAATAGTTTGAGATATTTTATGGAGCAATGAGACTTGAAAAATAGGCAAAAAAAAATGGGTAAGAAAGGTTCAGGCTTTTGATTTTGACATTGAATATGTGAAAGAAAAGAACAATATGGTTACAAATGTTTTGTCTATGAAACCTGCCATCTGCTTACTAACCCAAATTTTAGCTGACTAGAAAGTACATTTGTTGGTAGAATATTCCAAAAACACATTTTCCTATGAGCTAATGGATGGAAACACCTAGGATGATTGGTACAAAGTGGTGGATGACATCATTTACTATAATAATTGAATATTTTTAGTATTAGAATCCAAATTGAAGTAGAAAATCTCTTGAAGGAGGTACACGACTCACCCTTGGCAAGACACTCGAGCTTCCTCAAAATGTAGAGACATCTCAGGGAGATATTTTCATGGAGAAGACTTAAAGGAGACATATTATAGTATGTAAGAGAGTGTGCAGTCTGCTAGAAGAACAAATCCAAACATACTCTACCTATTGGGTTATAGCAACCTCTACCAATTCCAAAACATAAGTGGGAAAATATCTCAATGGATTTCATAACTGGACTTCCCAAGGTGAAAAAAAAGGATTGTATCTTCATGGTGGTTGATAGATTGAAAAAATACACACATTTCTTTGTCATCCCCTTAGATTTTCAAGCCGCACAAGTTTTTCATCTATTTTTTAGAGAAGTCTTTCATCTGCATAGGTTACCCTGAAACATTGCCAGTGATCAAGATGGGCGATCCATCAGTATCTCCTAGATAGAATTTTTTCAGTTGGCAGGGACAGAATTTTTACCAAGTACTAGTTACCACCCTCAGATAGATGGACAAATAGAGAATGTGAACAAGTGGCTTGAAGGTTACCTTCGAAACTACATTTTGGCATAAGAACAGGCATGGGTCAAATGGATACACCTAGGATAATATTGTTACAATACCATGTACCACATGTCCATTGGAATGGCACCATTCAAATCTCTATACTTGTATGAACCCCTTTCCTTCATTGACACAGTCCTGGGAGATAGTCACGCACCGAGGGTGAGGGACTAGCTTTAGGAGGGATAGGACATCCTCAGATGCCTAAAGGAAAACTTACAATGGGCACAGAATCAATAGAAGACATATGCCAATAGACTCTGAATGGAGACAATTTTTGAGGTAGGGGCCTTGGTCTATCTTTGGCCCCATCCATATTGGCAATCCTCATTAAAGGAAAAGGGAAAAGAAAAATTGAAGCCACAATTTTATGGCCCCTATCATGTAGTTCATTGCATTTGTGAAGTCGTCTACAAGCTGGAACTTCTGGAGGGGAGCCATATTCATAATGTCTTGCATGTTTCATGCTTGAAGAAGGTCATGGGGTAGAACATCATAGTAGCCACAGACCTTCTGCCACTCAATGAAGAAGGAAAGCTCATATTGGAACCAACTGAGATCATCGAAGTATGTGAGAAGACCCTGCAAAACTGCATGGTGAAGGAATAGTTGGTGCATTGGAAACACTTTTTGTTGAACAATGTGACATGGGAGGGTGAGCACATTCTTAGCACCCAACATTGCATTTTCTTGAGGACAAGAAAAATTTGGGATGGGAGGATTGTAATGTTCCCATTATAAAATAAATCATTAATCAAACTATAGTTAATGGGCTGATTGATTTAATATATCTAAGACCCATTTTTATTTTGTTTTTGTAGTTTGTGTTGTCATCAACTATCTTTGTACACCCTCAAAAAGTTTTCCCCGATGGGTAGTTAAGCACGGCTTGTAAGTAGTCATTAGGTATGCAAATTGGATTATTTTCTCTATACTACAAATTCCTATTGGAGTTCTCTATTGTTCGCCATTTTGGAAGTGAAAGACCTTCCCTATTTGGTTATCCAATTTTGGTGGGATTTAACCCTCACCCTATTCTGTTGCTTGTAACACTTCACTCAGATTTGGCAAATTGGAGCATCATCTTTTGACATATATTAGTTGAAATATTTTTCGTGTTCAAATCTCTATTATTGTGTCTGGATTTTGCCTAAATCTATTGTGTTTATGTATGGAAAGGATTGCACTCATAGCTATGGTTTATCACTCTTGGCTCAGATGCCTAATCGTGTGGCTTCTAAAACATTCTCGTACTACTTCCTCATTTTGTATGGCCTTCATTTTTTTTTCCATACACACTTCTATATGACCCTCTTACTATACTACATTGATGCACTATCTACGTATGGACACTAAATCGTACAACCTTCACCTTTAGTCTACCATACAGCCAATAGGCCCCTCTGTACAACCATCAGATTACCCCTATGTATGGACATTAGGCCCCCTCCTGTATGACCATCCAACTCTGCCAGTTGTGCATCCCATTCCTATCTACTATACGACCAACTTGCTACCGTACAACTAGTTTGTTCTCCATCCTGCACACTGTACGACCTCCACATCAAATAGGCACCATACAGCCTATCTAAGCCTTCCTGTCACCTGAGATATTTGGGTAGTCTCCAAACACCCACACATATGGATCTATTACTAGGGGTTAGGGGGACATTGGAACATTATAGGATGCTAAATTAACCTCCTGTGAAATAGAAAAATGTAAATAATATGTAGATTTACCATAGAAAACTTGACATATTAACAGATAACCAACAATTGTTTCACACTTTATAGGAGGTTTTGTATTCCAATGTATGATAGAATTTTGAATGTAACATTTGTATAATATTGCATAATTTTCCCAATTTCATATTTTCAAATATGTCATGTTTTTCCAATTTTATAATTTGCAAGGGAGAAATGGAAAAAAAAATTCCATTTCACATTTCCCTCTTTCATCTTTCTAGAGTTAAGTGCAAAAAGGTAAGCTATCATTCCACATTGTAAAACCTTGTTGGATTTTCCATTTCACACCCATGCCTAAAGAAAAACTGTGAATGGAAAAATGGGGATAATATTGTGTTATCCCATTCCATTGATAACATGACATGTTAACCCATTGTAACATAATTCATCTTATGATGAAGATGTCTAGGTCATTTATATGTGATGGGATGAATGGTGAAAAAAAAGTCAATGATTATTTTTAGACTTCTTTAATATATCTATAATATCATAAATAACCAATTTGAGACATCTTTATGATGGGATAAAGGTCTACCATGACCAATATATCATGTTATCTTCTTAGGTAGGTTAACATGTCAAGTTTTCCCAATTTTGCAAGGGCAAAAGACATCTTTGTGAAATGGTGAGGTTTTCACCATTTCACACTTCCTTCTTTTGGATCATTGAAGTAAAGTGAGAAATGGTTGAATATAGAACCATTTTACAAAGTGTCATTTCCTCTTGCTATAAGACAAAATTAGGAAAACACGTGATGTGTTAGCCCACTAGAGAATATAAAATGCTATGTTGTTGTAGAAAATTAAACATATGTAAGATGTACTTTGAACATTCTTTAGAAATGACACATCACAAGCTTAACCATGGATTTCATAGGGACACTAATCATATACTTAGCAAGTAAGCATATTTGTTATGGGCTAAAACTTATCAGAGACAACATGTTATGTTATTCTAGGAAGTGATAAATGGGCATGGGATGTAATTTCCCATCACCAATCACCAATATGGGACATCTTCGTTATAGGGCTAAAAATCTGGTAGGGCCAACATGATGTGTTATATGAGTATTAATGGCTAAAATTTCATGTTATCAGAGAATTTATGGCTAATATGTCATGTTATCCAAGCAAGTGATAAATAAGCATGAAACCCTCTATCTTTCAAAACACAAAATGTTTTAAAACTTATTTCCAACACAGTGTGTTTTGAAAAATGATACATCCTTCAAAATATTAATTTAGAATGGATACATTTTTCTATGGTTTATAATATAAAGAATAAGAGTACAATTAGGCAGTTAAGTGTGATATTGGGGAAACATGATGTGCTAGCCCATTGTGGAAGATAACGTGACATGTTAGACCTGAAAGAGTTTTGAAAAAGTTATGCCAATTTCTTCTTTGATGCTATCCAATTTTCACAATCCATACAAAATTTTCTTGATTAGATTGTGAGGAATTTTAACATCAATATTCCAAATCATGCTCTCTTATTCATCATAGGATAAAAAGCGCTAAAAATGTTCAATTTTATAAAAAAATTAACTCTAAATAAATTTTCTATAGATTCCAATCATCATTATCTATAAATAGTGTAATTTACATATGTCTAATATTTCTAGAAAATAAACTTCAAAATTAGTCTCTATATACATTTATAAAATAAAAACATGTCAATCATTTGAAGAATGTAAATTATGAAATATAAATTTTTAGTTGATAAGTAATCTTCTTTTTTTATCATTTTGTTTAAGTTCTTTAAAATTAGAATAATATATATACACCATAAAAAATTGAGAATAATATAATGGCTCTACTTTAAAAATGTACCATTGCAAATGAGCAGAAAGAAAGTAATACTTTCCTAAAACCCCAGTTTATCCTTGATACAACCAACCATCCGAAGCTCTAAGAATCAATCAAAAGGATGAAAAATGGTTAAGTCTAGACATTGAACAGTCGAAACCAGTTTGGGTAGGCAACATTAGCAGATTCTCTACATTCCTAAAGTTACATAATGAAAGAAGTAAAGAAATCCTAAAATAGAGGATGGATGAATCAATCACAAAACCATCTATAGACCAGAACTCAGGTTGGAAAATGGTGTAACACAAGAAGCATGAGAAAGGCATCGATCAAAATACAAAGATAATAGGCAATAAAAATATTCAATGAAAGTGGTTGAACAGAGACAAAGGAGATAAAATATACAAATAGGAAGGGAAAAGAAGATCTGGCCCAAATAACCAAGTTTATATTATCAATAACAATCAAGATAACAAGGTTTATGATCATACTAGGCTTTCTTCACCTCATTCCTTCTCCAAATTTCATTCATCTTATCTAGGAAATAGATCTGGACACCTTCAGAAACCTAATCTAGAGCACCAAAACCCAATAATTATTTTGGAAGCTAACAATATACCCATAGGATTAAACCCTAAACTATGGAGAACCCCTTCATCACTACACCAAAACTCTAATGTAAATTTTGACCTACCTAGACCTTACCAAACCTATAGTAACTGTCAGATACCATTTAGCAAGAAAACTTTAGATAGACCTAAACTCATTCATAACTCTCCTAAAATGTATCTCCCTTAGCATCGAAAAAACTCTATATCATCCCACCTAAACCCTAGCTAGATAGCATCTAGCTCTAGTAGATCAAAATATAAAAGCATCACTAGCATTAGCAATGAAATTCTGGAAGAAAAATGGTACGACTACCAAAAGAAAGGATTGTATGCATATTGGGATGCTCTAGAATGCAAAGAAGAAAGATTGACAGACTGGTTTCAAGTGTTCAAACTAGAATAGGTAAATATGCTTCCTCTATTTCATAGATTAATATACATTCATTACAATTTTGAGCTAGCTAGAAGGAATTTTTGTCTACTCGACCGTGCTTCTTTAAAGGTTTTTTTATTAACTTTATTAAATGGTCACCTAATTTCACTGAGGCATCAATTTATTAGCTCTAACTCACAAAATGGTTAATTATCAAAAATATTCCAATGGAAATACAACACTCTCAAACTTTGGTAAGAATAGGCTCGACTCTAGGAAATCTTATAGAGTTAGAGGTGGATAAAAAGAACTATAGCTTGATAAAAATACTAGTTAAGCTAAACTCATAAAATGAAGTGAATGGGTCTATTAGAATTATAAAAAATATATCATTCTATGATTTTCAATATGAAAAATATGAAGGACAAATCAAAGACACGTCTCTGGTTAATCTATCATCAGACTCGATAAGTTTTAAATTCATACCTATAAAGCGAAACACAAATCTAGGAAAAATAATAATAAAACAAAATGAAGCAAACATTGAGGAACCCTTAAAAGCAATCACAGAGGAAGGTGAACATTTTGAACAACTTAGTTGAAAGGAAACTAGAGTATAGAGTATGATTACTCAAGAAAGAGAGATCATAGGAGAAGGAAAAATTCAAGATAGCGAGGAAATTAGCAGATTAGACAAAAACATCAAACTTGCAAAGGAACCAATGTTGTTAGCAAGGTAGATATAAGTGATCAAAATATGGAGAAGAGCCTAAGATTAATAGGGTATAAGCATGAGGACAAAATTAAAAAGATCAATATATGTGGAAGATTAATAGAACACAATATTTCAATTGAAGATATAAAAGCGAATTTGTAAACATAAAATCAACTAATAAATGAGTTTATCCTTATTCATAATGATATTGTGGATCAGATAGAGATTTGGGAAAAGGCACACACACTTCACCAGAAAGATAGTATGGAAGATCCAAACTCTAAAAATAAAACAAAAAGGGAAATAACAAAGAAATGAGCAAGCTTAACTTATAACAACCCTTCTTTACTAAATAATCAATATACTTTGGGCATAGTCCAAGAAATAGAAATGGACAAGATTCAAGAAAATCAAAGAGTCAACAAAGCACCCAAGGAATTGAGCAAAGAGTAAAAAACCACTACTAAGGAGAATGAAACACTTAGAACTCCAAACATTGGATCTCTCTCCTCTAAAATAGATAAGAGTCTAGAATCAAAATAAGGAATAGAAATCAAGGATCAAAATATAAATGATGGACATAACACAAAAGAATCAGAAGTGCAAAACACACCATAGAAAGGAACAAAGCATTTTTAAGAGAGCTCTAGATATTTCTACAAATATAAACATAAATTCTGGCAAACACTAGAGAATGGAAGAAATCCATTTTCATCAACGGGAAAGAGTCAACGAATAGAGCCAAATGTTGAGAATAGATTAAAGAAGATTATTAAAGAGGGAGATTGTTGAGAACATAAAAGTATGATCAATATGTTTTAATCATTTCTTTGTTACTGATGTCAAACCTACTATTTTCTGGTAAGACAACTACTTATATTATTTAAGTACTATCACTTATTTTATTGATGAAGAGGATTTGATCAAAATATGTAACAATAGCACCTAGAGGAAAGGTTGAGTTATGATTATATAAAGAAGTATAAGAATCAGTTAAGACAATGATAACATGATGCATTGATAATCTACTTAAGGTTACAAAGGTTGGTTACACTAAGAAAGTTTAGAAGAACAAGTTACACAAAGATTTTCTGCAAAGCTTGACCAAGTGGATAGTAGGTGCTGAGAAAAGTCAGTGCAAGCCAAGAAAAAAATTAGTTGGAGCCAAGTAAAAGTCTATTCTAGTGTTTGCAGAGTAGAACAGTGGATGTCAAGTAAAGTTTAGTTTATGCCAAGCACCAGTAAACTTTAGTTTATGCCGAGCACCAGTAAACTTTAGTTCATGCTGAGCAATTTCACAAAGGATGTCGAGCAATGTAGTATGTGCCAAGCATCAGAAGCCAGATAATGCCAAGTGGCTACATTATTTAAGAGATCGTGAATTTGATGGATCTTAGCAGACAAGTTTTTTTCCTTGGATTGTGTGAACTAGGTGGAAGATATATTTGATGAGCTAATGGCACAAAATTCAAGGTAAATTTTTTTGAGGTGAATTCAAATAGGATTGAAGGACAGGTTTCTAGAAGAGATATGGAATATGGGGTAGATTCATTAAATCCTACCTAATTTTTCCTAACCCTAATTGGATGATTGAGAATGAGTAGCAAAAGATCTTAATTTCCTATTTATAGGAATGTCTAGTTAGAAGCAAAGGTTGTCATGTGCAAGAACCTAAGGAAGATAAGGAGTCAAGGGTTTAGCTTCATCAAGTGACCTAAGAGAAGAGTCTACATTGGTATGTTAAGCAAGAAGGCTTAAGGGAATGAATGCTTGAAGGATGAACAAGCTATTAGAGCTAAAATGTGTGAAGGCCAAGTAGAATGGAGGATAGGAATAGAGATCTATAATCTACAAATAGAGTTGTAAGTTGTTATCAAATCAAGCCTTATTGTTACTCTCTAATAATTGTATCAATCTAGGTTAAATCCTTTGGATTAAGGTTGACCAAACGGTCATTTGTAAATCCTTTAATGGGGTGACATTCCAAGTGAATGGTCTAAAGTCCTCTAACAATGCTCACTCCTAACAGGGTGACTAAAATCCTTTAACAAGGTCACATTTAACAATGTGTATTGTAACCTTTAATAAGGTTGGCCTTTCATGGGGCATCACTTCAGAAGAGTGAAAAAGGGTAGCATGTTACTGGTGGTTTTTCCCAAATTGAGTTTCCATGTAAATCATTGTGTCAAGTGTGTTGATGAATCTATTATGTTTCATGTTTTCAATTTTGCAAGTTGATTTGACAGTAACCTACAAGTTTTAAGTGATTGCATAATCTTATGGATGCATGCATGATGATAAATGTTTAATGGGTTCACTAAGCTGTGAAAAGTTTTATTTATACATCTGGACCTTGGATAACTGATTCACCCCCCCCCCCCCCCCCCCCCAGTTATTCTAAAATATTCCAATAATTGGTATCAGAGTCATCTACTTAAGAGGACTAGTTTGAAGGTACTAGAAGCACAAAGATCAAGATGTCAAAAAGAGAAGTACCCAAGCTTAATAAAGATAACTTTCCTACGTGGAAAAGTTTGACAAAGCTACACCTTGGAGGACTTGGAGATTATGCACAATCTACCATTACTACTAGGCATGTTAATCTTGTTGGATCCCCAACTACTGAGGATATGAAAAAGAAGAAAGAACATAACCAAGCAATGTGGAGATTGCCTCTACCCTATGCTATGTTGAATTTGATGATATCAAAGGTCTTAACAGTGCAAATAAAATGTGGGATGCCCTAACCACTATCTATGGAGGAGATGCAAATGTTCTAAGAGCCAAAGCTAAAAGTCTCAGAGGTAAGTTTGATGATATGAGAATGGAAGAAGGTGAAAATATTGCTCAATATGTTGCAAGGATAAAAGAAGTTGTTAATGAAATAAGAGAAGCTACTGGTAATATAGATAATGAGACTCTACTAAGTAAATTTTTAAGGATACTATTTCATGTATATGCTATTAGAGTTTCTACAATTCAAGAACTGAGATGTATACCAGGGAATAATCTATCACTTGAAGGTCTGGTAGTTAGATTCACTACTTTTGAGCTATCTAACTTTGATAATTACAAACCTTAAAATATTGAATCTACTTTAAAAAGATAAGGTGTCATTGAAGGAACCTAATGAGAAGAAGAAGAAGAAAAAGATAAAGTATGTGTATAGTAACAATGATGCAGATGAGGAGGATGTAGAACAACTTGAAGCATTATTGGAAAGAAGATTCCACAAAGGTAAAGGCAAGTTCAAAGGTAAATTACCGATCATTTGTTTCAATTAAAATGAGGTTATTCATATTGTTGTTAGATGTCCAAAGAAGAAGAAATACAAAGGTGGTAACAAGTACAAAAGTAGAAGAGATGAAGACAGCAAGGACTACAAAGACAAAGGCAAAAAGTCTTGCTATATTGTTGAAGAGGAGACAAGAGATGAATCTGATGAACATGATGATGAAGTGGTGTATGTTGCAATGAAGGATGAATCTGATGAAGATGAGGCAACTACACTTGTAACTTATGTAAACAAGAATGACAGATGGATCATTGACAATGGGTGTTCACATCACATCACTGGAGATTGTTATAATGGAAATAGTGTAAGATTTGGTAATGATGCACCATGTTTGATAAAAGGAAAAGGTTCTATCAAGCTCACAAATAAGATTTTATGTGAAAATGCTTACTATGTTAAAGGACTTAACTATAATCTCTTGAGTGTGTCACAACTAAATAATTTAGGATGTAAGGTTGAGTTTGAAAAAAATATTGCTAAGATATATGACACTGATGGGAAACTGATTGGAAAGGGCGATCAAACTAGGAGTAATCTATTCTATCTTGATATAGAGGATGATACTTATCTAGTTGTAAATTTTGATGATGTATGGCTATGGCACAAAAGGTTATGTCATGTCAATTTTGATAACCTGGTCAATATCAGTCACATGAGAAAAGTTAGAGGTTTGCCTAAGTTGAAGAAGCGTAATAATATAATGTGCAAACATTTTCAATTAGGAAAAATGACAAAGTGAAGTTTTAAGAGTAAATCTCACACCTCTAAAGAAATACTAGAGATGGTTCATACTGACTTGTGTGGTCCAATTGATATGCAAAGCTACAAAGGAGATAAGTACATTATGTTGTTTGTTGATGAATATTCTAGAATGACAACTGTTATGTTTTTGAAACAAAAATATGATGCTTTCCAAATGTTTAAGTGGTATTTAGCAAGAGTTAAGAAAGAAATAGGTCAAAGTCTGAAGTGTTTGATATCTAATAGAGGAGGAGAATTCACATCAAATGAGTTTAAGATGTTTTGTAATGACAAAGGAATCAAAAGATGGACATCTGCACCTAGAACACCTCCACAAAATGGAATTGTTGAAAGAAGGAACAGATCTATAATGGACTATCCTAGAACACTCATGATGGAGAAGAATGTTGCTTTGAAATCCTGGAGAGAAGTTGTAAGTACAACTGTCTATACCTTGAATCATGTACAAATCAAAAAAGGTACTCATTCAACACCTTTTGAACTATGGTATGGATACTCACCCAATGTGAAATATTTTAAGGTATTTAGAAGTAAATGTTACATTCTTAAAGACTTCAAGAATGGTAAACTAGATGCAAAAAGTGAGGAAGATATATCCCTAGGATATTCCACAAGAAGTAAAGCTTATAAGTGTTTAAATACTAACACTAAAAAAGTTGTGGAAAGCGCAAATGTGAATTTTGATGAATATACAAAAGTATATGAGGCTGAACCTATGAAAGAACTAGAAGAATACAAATCATTGGTATACCTTTATGAAGGTATGCCTATTGAAGAAGATGCTACAAATCAAGATACAAACCAACAGCAAGTTTCAGTGACTGTCGAGTCACTTACTATGAATGTAGAGTTGCATTCAAGAATTGAGCTACATTCAGATGCCAAGTTACAGAATGAAGTTGAAGCACATTTTGATTCTGAGATTAGTGTACATGAAAGAGATGTTGACCTACCTGATAGAGATGTATTTAGTGACTTTGAAGTTGAAAGACAAAATGAAGAAACTAGAGTTGAACCTAGATTGTTCAAATATGTCAAGAGACATCGTCCTACTGCTCAAATTATTGGAGATAAAGATGCTAGACCAATGACAAGAAACAAATTGAAAAATGTTACATGTTTACTAAGCATGAAGGAACCCATATCAGTAAGAGATGCAGTAGAAGATGTGGACTAGAGTAAAGCCATGGAAGAAGAGATTAAACAAATTGAGAAAAATAAAACATGGACTCTAGTTCCTAGACTAGAAGACAAAAATGTAATTGGCACCAAGTGGGTATTCAGAAACAAGTTAGATGAAAATGGTGAAGTCACAAGGAACAAGGCAAGATTAGTTTACAAAGGATATGCACAAGAAGAAGGAATTGACTATGGAGAGGCATTTGCTTCTATTGCAAGATTAGAAGAAGTAAGAACTTTATTTTCTTATTTTGCATAAAAAGGTTTCAAAGTTTATCAAATGGATGTTAAATCTGCATTTCTAAATGGCATATTAGAGGAAGAAGTTTACATAGAATAGCCAAAAGATTTTGTTGATGTTAACAATAAGAACATGGTATGTAGATTACATAAAGTTCTATATGATTTGAAACAATACCAAGAGCATGGTATGAGATACTTCATAATTATCTTATGAAGAATGGATTTGAAAGGACTAATGATAACATCAATCTATATATGAAGATAGAAAAAGGAAAAGGTATTTTGTTATCTGAATTTTTTGTTGATGATATCATATTTGGAGGTCAAGATGCTTTATGTAAGACTTTTGCAAATGAAATGAAGCAAGAATTTGAAATGTCTATGTTTGGAGAGATCAAATTCTTTGTGGATTTGCAAGTATATCACATGAAATATGGTATATACATCACTTAGTCAAAGTATGTCAAGAAAATATTGAAAACTTTTGGATTCGAGGATTCTAAACCAGTAATTACAACTATGGTGATTGGACACAAGTTGTCAAAGAATGATGATTCAACTGAGGTGAATCAAACATTGTAGAAGTCTATGATTGAAAAATTACAATATGTATTACATAGAAAACTTGATATTGCATTATCTGTAGGGATAGTTGTAAGATTCTCTACTAATCCCAGGGAGAATCATTTGATGGTTGTAAAAAGAATAATGAGATATTTGAAAGGAACATAAGAGTTTGGTCTACACTATAAGAAAAATGAGAAATTTGAATTAAGAGCCTATAATAATGTTGATTGGGCTGGAAACATTGATGACAGAAAGAGCACCAATGGAGGAGCATTATTCTTAGGCAAGAGGTTGGCTACATGGACTAGTAAGAAACAAAACTGCACTTCACAATCTACTACTGAAGTTGAATATGTTGTTGCTGCTGTGAATTGTACAAACATTGTATGGATCAAATAGTTACTCAAAGGTACGAAGAAAGAGATCATAGAACCAGTAACACTTTATTGTGATAATACAACTATCAATATATCAAAGAATCCTATGATGCACACAAAGACTAAGTGCATTGCAATCAAGTATAATTACTTGAGAGAGTTAGTTCAAGATAAAGAGGTGAAGATGGAATATGTTAACACAAAAGAGAAAATTTTTGATATCTTCACAAAATCATTACCTAAGGATGCTCATGAGTATCTAAGAGGTAAACTAGGGGTGATACCCCTGTCAAAGGCTATCTAAGTAACAAAAGGAGTGCCCTGCCTCAAACAAGCTGATTTTTATATTTTACACATTGATGTAGTGGATCGTACTTTAGGAGCTGCCTAAAGTAACCAAAGAACTGAAACTTCAAATCAGTCACAAGCAAGGTGACAAAGGGAGAAACTAAAGAAGTTTATATCCGCATATTAAGATGATATTTCTTTGGCATTGTTGCCAAAGAGGGAGAAATGGATATTAACTGATCCTAAAAGGAGATAATTATTGAGGGAGATAGTTGTTGATTAGGGGAATAAAGAGGGAGAAATCCTAACATCTACCTAGTAAGAGGGAGATATGATAAGAAGAAATTCAAAAGAAATTTTGAGGGAGTTATAAGGAAGATTTTTGTAACCTATTCAAAAGATGGAAGTTGTTGATAGAGGGAGAGATTTCAATACAAGGAATTATTTTCTTTTTGGTATTTTGTTGGTCTTACTATTTTAACCTAGTCATTTGGTTGACAAGTTTGGTTTGCCATCAATGCCAAAGAGGGAGATTGTTGAGAATAGATTGAAGAAAATTATTAAAGAGGGAGATTATTGAGAACATACAAGTATGATCAATATGTTTCAATCATTGTTTTGTCACTAATGTCAAACCTTTTATTTGTTGGTAAGACAACTGCTTATATGATTTAAGTACTATCACTTATTTGATTGATGAAGAGGATTTGATCAAAATATGTATACCTAGAGGAAAGGTTGAGTTATGATTATGTAAATAAGTACAAGAATCAGTTAAGATAGTGATAACATGATGTATTGATAATCTACTTAAGGTTACAAAGGCTAGTTGCACTAAGAAAGTTTAGCAGAATAAGTTACACAAAGTTTGTTTGCAAAGCTTGACCGAGTGGATAGTAGGTGTCAAGCATGTTCAGTGCAAGTTGAGCATAAATCAGTTGGAGCCGAGTAAAAGTCTATTCTAGTGTATGCCGAGCAGAACAGTGGACGTTGAGTAAAGTTTAGTTGATGTTGAGCACCAGCAAACTTTAGTTCATGCTGAGTAATTTCACAAAGGATGTCGAGAAATGCAATATGTGTCAATCATTAGAAGCCGGATAATGTTGAGTGACTACATTATTTAAAAGATTGTGAATTTGATGGATCTTAGCTGACAAGTTTGTTTTCTTGGATTGTGTGAACCGGGTGGAAGATAAGATTGATAAGTTGGTGGCACAAAATTCAAGGTAAACCATTTTGAGGTGAATTCAAATAGGATTAAAGGAGAAGTTTCTATAAGAGATAGGGAATATGGGGTAGATTAATTGAATCCTACCTAATTGATTATAACCCTAAATTGGATGATGGAGAATGAGCAGCAAAAGATCTTAATTTCCTATTTATATGAATGACTGGTTAGAAGCAAAGGTTTTCATGTGCAAGAACCTAAGGAAGACAAGGAGTCAAGGGTTTTGCTTCATCAAGTAACCTAAGAGAAGAGTCTGCATTGGCATGTTAAGCACGAAGGCTGTGAATGCTTGAAGGGTGAACGAGCTATCAGAGCTGAAATTTGTAAAGGCCAAGTAGAATGGAGGACTAAAATAGAGATTTATAATATACAAATGGAGTTGTAAGTTGTTATTAGATCAAGTCTTACTATTACTCTCTAATAATTGTATTAGTCTAGGGTAAATCCTTTGGATTAAGGCTGACCTAACAGTCATTTGTAAATCCTTTAACCAAGAGACATTCCAAGTGAATGGTCTAAAGTCCTCTAACAAGGCTCATTCCTAATAGGGTGATTGAAATCCTTTAATAGGTTCACATTTAATAGTGTGTATTGTAACCTTTAATAGGTTTGGCCTTTCATAGGGCATCACTTTAGAAGAGTGAAAAAGGGTAGCATGTTACTATTGGTTTTTCCCAAATTGGGTTTCCATGTAAATCATTGTGTCAAGTGTGTTGATGAACTTGTTATGTTTCATGTTTACATTTATGCAAGTTGATTTGATAGTAACCTACAATTTTTAAGTGATTGCATAATCTTATGGATGCATGCATGATGATAAATGTTTTATGGGTTCACTAAGATGTGAAAAGTTTTATTTATACATATGGACTTTGGATAACTAATTCACTCCCCCTCTCAGTTATTCTAAAGTATTCCAACACCATATTCATTAGATTCCAAGCTACTCATGCCACCAAAAATAATAACCCTTGACTTTGGAACTGATACAACCCCAACTAAGGGCATGGCTTTAGTTAATTCAAACATTCAACAAAAGGAATGTCCAAAAGGACTCAATGTATTACTCGAGGAAGTATCAACCCTACTGAATGTAATTTGGTCAAACAACCTTGGGAACATGGACAATATAGACAATGAAGAGAGGCTCTCAAAAGAATTTTGGGAAGAATTTGGAGTAGTGGATCTATTGGAGGGAGGATAGAAATCTAAAAAGGAAAATATAAGTAGATATGGTTGATGATGAGATATCAAGGGAAGAGGAGGTGAGAGATATTTGAGAAAGAATTTTGGAAGAAGTCAAACTAGAAGAAATGGAAAATAATGAAGCAATAAGTGGAAATGTAAACCAACAATCACAAACCAAAAAGGAAAAATTAGAGATAGCCCTAACTATAGAAGGGATTTCTTTACCAAGATGTGGGGAACTGGAAAAAAGGAAGAGAGGTGAAAAATCTCCAGCAGAGTTAAGGTCAAAAATTGGGAAAGCAGAAAATAAGAGGAGAATTCAAGATACTTTGAAAGGTGGGAAGGGGAAGACCTTTCTCATTGAACAATGAATATTACATCTTGGAATGTTAGGGGACTAAATTCCCCTAGCAAAAATTTCTTACTTAAGTGTAATTTAACCTTGTTTAACTCATAACTAATAATGATTCAGGAAACTAAACTAAAGAAACAAGAAGGTGAGAAACTCACTAAAAATCTTGGTACTTGGAAGACACTATTGAAAGAATCAAAGGGAGCTTCAAGGGGAATAGGTTTGATTTGGGATCCATGGATAATGGAATTTGAAGGAATGTCAGTAAAAAAAATTGGATCGAGGGAAGAGACAAAAGTTATAAAGAAAACATACAATTCATTATTATAAATGTTTATGGCCCAGTACAAATGACAAAAAAGAAAAATCTTTGGAATGAAATTAGAAACTTCATAAACCTCATCCAAGAAGAGAATGTATGGGTGGAAGGAGATTTTAATGCCATTCTAGACTTAAAAGAGAAAAGAGGGGGCACACAAACTATGTTAGACTTTAAAGAATGGATTCAGCTAGATAATCTCATAGACATCCCTCCTACAAATGACCAGTTCACATGGTTTAAGGAAATATGAAAAGTTTTGACTTTACAATACAATCATTGATCATGCCCTAAGCTCTGATCACTTCCATGTCAACCTAGAAATCTCTCAACCCCATAAACCAACCAAAAATCCAGTCACATGTAAAAAAATGTGGTTTATGGATGAAAGCTTCATGGAAAACATTAAAAAAATGATGAATAGAAGAAGTAGCAAAAGGTTCCAAAATGTTTTGCTTCATTTCCAAACCTAAATTACTAAAACAAAATATCTTAAAATGGAATAAAAAACACTTTAAAAACATCTTTAAAGTAAAACTAGAGATAGAAGAAGAATTAGAAAATCCAAATAAAATTGTCATCCAACAAGGAATGGACAATGATAAATTTGAAAAAGAAAAAGAACCAACACACAAACACGAAGACATCCTAAAGAAAGAAGAAATATTTTGTAGACAAAAATTATGAGAAATGTGGCTTCAAGAAGGAGATCACAACACCAAATTCTTCCATAAAAACACAATCAAGAATAGAAATGTCAATAGAATATCAAAAAGCAAGAATAGTATAGGCACTATAATAGATGAACCATCTCAAATTGCAGAAAATTTTGTAAATTACTACATAGACATTTTAAACAACTATGAACACTCAAATCTAACAACTCAAAATTTTATGCTAGAATCTATACCAAAACTAATCACTAAAGAGGACAATAAGATGTTAAACAAAGCATTCACAAAATAAGAAATTAAAAATGCCTTATTTAATATGAATCCTGATAAGTCTCCTGGACCTAACGGCTTTCAAGCATTCTTTTTTTCAAAAATGCTAGCATATACTAGTTGAGGATTTATGTGCAACCATAGAAGCAATTAGAAACTCAAGCTCTCTATTAATAGAAATCAACAACACCTTCATCTCACTTATTCCAAAGAAGAATGAACACATGGGTCCAGAAGACTCCTACCCTATTGCTCTATGCAATACCATCTATAAAATTCTATCTAAAACAATAACAAATAGAATCAAGCTGGTCCTCCCCAAATAAATCAACGATAAGAAAACTAGTTTTATATCCAATAGGTCTATTTTGGATGGAATAATTATCATTCAAGAATTAATACACTTGGTGCAAACTTGCAAATCACCGTGCATGCTTGTGAAATTAGATATTCAGAAAGCCTATGACAAAGTGGACTGGCAATTCCTCTACAAAACATTAGAAGCTTGGGTGAACCCACAATATTGGGTGCCGCTTTTGTGGCACGGAGGAAATTGTGAAATGATGCAAAATTCCCATATTCAATTTAATGTATGTTTGTGCGAACTTGTTAACAATGTTTGGATGAATATAAAAGAATTGCATGTTCACATGAACATATTTAGTTTAAATAAGGGATGTTTGCGCGAACATCCCTTATTTAATATGTTCACACAAATGAGGTTTTACAGTGATTTTGATATGAAAACCCCATTTTTCCATTTTTTCATTTAGGTTTGCATGTTTACACAAAATATAAAATATGTTCATGCGAACAATATGTTCGCACGAACATGTTAATTTATAAAATTTTGGTGCTCTTTTCTATAAAAAAAAATGAAACTGGCTATTTTGACCCCCAAAATTGAGATTGAATGATCTCCTACTATAAAATTAAAAATGCCAATTTGTGCTGCTTAGAGCAAGCTTTCCAGCGACTATAATTGTAATGCATATTATATTCATTAAGACTTTCAAATATGAGTTTAACTCATTATAGGTTCACTAACGATTGAACATCAACTGACTTTGACACTTCGGGAAAAAAATTTAATTAGGTCAAATTTTTTTTGAAAAATATCTAGGAAATAGGTTGTTGAGATAGCTTTCTATTAAAAAAAAGAAAATTAGATTTATGATAAATTGAGTTCAAGTTATCTATGTCAAAATGAACATATGTCTGAATTACGATTGATGTCACTTCAAAACTTCATAAACTATACAATATTCAACCAAATTGAATCAAACCAAATGCATCCTCTAGATATTGATGTTACAAATACAACACCAAAAGAATTACCTCATTATCATTTCTAGAAAAAAGTTATGCATGTCAAATGGACTGTCACTCTTTAAAAATATTGATTTTTCATTTGTACCACTTTTCGAAGGTGAAGAAAAATTTGACTTAAATATTTATTTTAAAAAAAATTAAAAATATGGTTACAAAGTAGGAATGGAGTACTAGAAATCACTATTTTATGTCATCTTGAAATTATTCATAGTTTTAGAGATATAGTCACTCGAATGTGAGGTTTGTATCAAAAATATTGATTTCAGTGTCAAAATTGGTCAAAAAGTGGAACCCATTATTGTGGGATCACCCGCCTTTGACTTCTCATGGCAATGGATTAACCTAATTTATAATTTTATCTCAATGCCTAAATTTTCTATTCTTGTCAATGATACATTGAAGGGATTATTCAGTTCATCTAGAGGAATCAAACAAGGGGATTAAATCTCACCCTTTATTTTCATCATTATGGCAGAAACCTTTGGAAGAGCCATAAAAAAGGCTCAGGCAAAAAACTAGATAATAGGAGTGTCTATAATAGAAGAGGTAAGAAATATCACACACCAACAATTAGCTGATGATACAATAACAATAGGAATTAGTAATTTAGACAAAGCTAAAATATACAAAGAAATCATAGCCACCTATATGAGAGCATCAGGAGAAAAAGTAAATGAGGAAAAATCATAAATCTTCTTCCTATACACCAAACAGATATGGAAAATAACATTTTTCAAACAATGGGATATAGGAAAGGTAACTTGCCTTGTAAGTGTCTAGGAATCCAGATAGAGAAAGGGTCCAAGAATGGAAAAACCTGGGAACATATTATTGAAAAACTTGATAAGAAAACTAATAATTAGAAAAGCATATTGCTTACCAAAGTAGGATGGATGACTAAGATCAAAACTGTGCTATCAACTATACCATCATATCACATTTTATGTCTTCTATTACCTAAAGGAATCAAACACAAAATAGACAAGAAATTAAGGAATTTCTTTTGGAAATGGATAGAAGAGAAGAAAAAACAAGTGTTAATCACATGGGATAATATATGTAAACCCAAGACTCAAGGAGAGTTAGGAAACATAAATCTCAATTGGAAGAATGAAGCCTTTGGAGCCAAATTATTATGGAGAATGTATATGAATAAGGAAAATAAATGGGAAAAAATAATATATTATAAACATCTCAACACCAATGATCCTCTATCTATTTTTCGCACTATTAATCCTCTGCAAGGGTCGAACACTTGGAACTTCATGCTATAGTGTAGACCTTTAATTGCTAGTTATCTAATGTGGGATATAGGAAGGGGAAAATAAGCTTTATTCTGGGAAGATTCTTGGGAAGGGCTTCCCCCTCCCAATTTTGCTTCTCTCTCGAATCCCATAAAACTCAAATTGATAAATCAATGGGGAAGATTGGTCAAAGATTACAAATACAAAGAAATAAAAAACAAAAAGAAATATGGAAATGGAAGTTAGTAGAAAACAATGACCTAACAAAATAAGAAAAACTTTAATACAAGAAGTTTATTAATCAAAGGCTAGTCAAACACATCAATCATTGTGAAAAATTAATATGAGGGGCCTTGAAGGAAAGAACTTACAAAGTTAAGTTAGGCTACAATCTTATCATTAATTTACAAATATGGGAGCAGATAGATATCCCCCTCACTCTTTGTTGTGCCCCTGCATGCCTCCCCAAAGTAGGGATTTTTTTGTGGGCAGCATTCCAAAATAGAATCCTCATAGTAGATTGATGTACCAAAATAGGTTTCAAAGGACCTTTGAGATGCCCCTTATGAAGAAAAGCATCAAAGATGGTAGATCGTCACCTTTTCCAATGTAGTCTTGCTAAATCATGATGGTATTGGCTATGTAAGAAGTTGAATTGGTCTATAGCTCTCCATTCTAATCTCTAGGAACATCTTAAAAGTTGGCAAAAGATGATCAATCCAAAATCTACAAAAATCTTTAGAAAATTTCACCATCCATTCTCCTATAGGAGATTTGGAAGAAAAGAAATAGGAGAATCTTTAACAATGAGGAATTGCAAACTAATTCTCTCCTAAACAAAGTAGAGTCTAGTATCACTGAAGATATTAATAATTATATAAGGAATCACACTAAGGAAGAAGGAGTATTCTCAAAATGGGATGCAGAAATGAAAAAGAATTCATCAACCCTCCTAGGGTTTACACCATAACTAACATGAAAGCTCGAGAGAATTGTAAATGGCTACCCACTCCATTAGGTTGGGCAAAGGTAAATCTTGACGGTGCTCCAAGGGACAACCCAGGTATAGCTAGTTTAAGATGCTCCATTACCAACTCGAAAAAATGGATCCTTAAACAAGCTAAACCATTAGAGAGGACATCTAATAACTTGGCAGAACTAGAAGCACTCATAGAAGGGCTTCATCTAAGCTTGGAAGTGGGAATTAAGAAACTAATAGTAGAAGGAAACTCACATATCATTCTTAATGCACTTTGAAAAAGAAGCATGCCAAATTGGTCATTAGACTCAAAACTTGAAATAGCACTAAGTATGGTGGAAAATTTTGAAGAGATTAGGTTTCAACATATATATAGTGAAGGCAACAAAATTGCAAATGCTTTAGCGAATTCTGTAGCTAATGGTGAAAATTTCACTATCTATAACACTGATGAAACTTCTTCTATGTATTAATTGGTCAATTATGTAATCCTTAGGGACAAATCTAGAACATATTCACCCAGAGTATTAACTTTTATATTGCCACTTCGGTGGATCCATTATCTAGCATGGATGTATACTTTTTAATTTTTATAGTCATCAAACTTAGTCCCTTCTGGAAAGTGAGATGGGGGTGACTTAATAACTTTATCATTGAAACTTGAGACTCCTTCTCTAAATGTTGGTAAATATTCACACACGTACCATTGATCACACCTAATTTAGTATTTTGTACCATTTTCCCTGCAAATCACCGAGTAATAAAGAATGCATTTCATGAAGGACATAGTGAGGCATCGCTCAGTTACAGATATCTTGTTGTAAGATCTTCCAAATTTTTGGCATGGGATCCCAAATGGAAGGTGCCTCTTAATGATGATACTCTTACTACTTAAGAACCTTAAGGTCAAGTCTACATATTCATTTCTAAGATTGTCGAGAGTTGTAGGGGTTTGATAGCCACCTCTTTGAGCTTTTTCAACATTTAGGTATGTGGGATGGATACATTGATTAGGATGAAGTCTAGGAATAGAGAGATAGAATTCTAGGGGGAGATTCTTGTCCTTAGGATTAGCAAGTTGGTCAAATCCAAGGATTATCTGGTTCATCAAGCCATCAAGATCATTCTGGGTGGGGGATTTTCAGCTTTAGCTGACAAGCCCAAGCATAACTCCAACACTGTGGCCATGTTTATTGCAACCATCTTGCACATGGATAGGGATAAACTGGCACTCAAGGATTTCTACAAGGCAATTTTTAAGGAACCCTTTCTCTATGAGCTAGATGTTGTCTTAGGAAACATTAATGATGACCTTTGCGTCCCCAAAAGGATAAAAAATAATGTTCTGGACCTACTAGTAGAAGTGTTCCTGATCTTGATTATAGAAGAGAAGAGGGCTTTTATGTTGTGCATGGAGAAAATCACCTACATTTGCATGTTCCTTCTAGCTACCACCAACATGTGCATTTATGTCAATTGGAGGGGCATAGTAATACTACTAGGTGGAAGACATATTGGGAGTTTCGCTCATTTTTTTCTCTTGGTCATCTTTTTTGCCCTCCTCCGGTGGTTGTTTTGTAGGGCTTGCTCCCTTCTTTATTTTTTTGCTTCTGGGAGTGGTTATTTAGTTCTCTATTTTCCTCTCTTGCTCCCGACACTTTTTTTTGTAGTTTTATTTTTCTTGGTGCTTAGCCTTTATAGATAGCTTGTCATCTAGATTATATCTTTCTTGAGTTGTATTTATGTTTTTTGGTATCTCAGTGACATTGTTCATGATCTACTTTGTAAAGGCTCTTAAGGTATAAAGCCAATGTAGATTTCACTCTATATGATTGTTCGAATATAAAAAAATATTAATTGTTATCTCAAACTAGGTGTGGACTATTGTCTTTTGCTTTGATTCCTTAGCTCTTATTATTAGTTGGTTTTTTCTTCTTTTGCATTATCGTAATGCTTGATGATTTGGGTCCTTTATTTATCTTGGCACTATAGCAACAATTGTGCACCCTATGCTATAGACTCTATTTTTGTTTTCTCAGTCAGACTATTTTGATCATATGCTTGGATCATTGTTGATTTTGTGAGGCCTCACCTTGACCCGTCATAGCATAGATATTTTTACTCGCATTTTGATATTCGAGACTTAGATGGACAGTGGATTGTTTTATCTATTGATTTTGATATTTCAGTAGTGTGTTACATTTGTGATATGCACTAAGAACCTGATATTGGGTATGCAATGATTAGTCACATATGGACGTAGTTTTATGACATGATAGTATTAGATTATAATGCAATGCAAAATGTTAACAAGATTATGATGATTTATGATAAGTAGATAAATGTTAAATTGATTATGATGATTTATGATATGCAGATAAATGTTAAATTGGTTATGATGATTTATGATATGTAGATTAATGTTAAATTGGTTATGATGATTTATGATATGCAGATAAATTGATTATGATGATTTATGATATGTAGATGGATGTTAAATTTATTATGATGATTTATGATATGAGATTTGAGATTCTAACATCTTGAATGATTTAATTGAAATGATTAGAGAATGAAATTTGAATTATGTTAATATGGATTTTGTAAAATTCAAAATTATGCATTTATGATATACATTTTATATGATCTCTTTGGACTATTGATGCTCAAAGTTAATGTGTAGGAAGTGGAACCATGGAAATTCTTGGGGGGAACAAGTTTCCAAACCGTCATGAACATAGTTTAACCAAGACGAATCTTTGGAAGATTCAAAAGCCTCATTGTGAAAGTATTTTTTCCATAAATGTGAGTTTGCTTGCATGTGGAAATGTCTAATCATAAAGGTGCATTAGGGGAATGTCATGGTGATGTGGAATGTGTTTTATGTGTCACTTGACACTTGTGGACTTTGTGTATAATTGACATGTCATTTAGGGTTTCGATCATGGTGGCAATTTACCCTAAAACTAATTACCTTATTAATGAGTAAGTAAACCCACTTGACAAGGGGTAGGATGGGTCACAATCAAAGGGAATTCAAATTTGGACTTGGCTAGGGTTCTAAGGGGTCATTAGGTGGTCCCAAGGTGTCTTTTATGTTAAAATAAGTTACCCATATGATAGTATATCAAGTTAGGAACCTAATTTTGACCATGTGAGTGCCTAGACAACCTAGGGGGCCCCTTTACCCATGCATACTTCCATCAATTCGAATTTGGAGTTGTCACATGTGTTTTCTACCATGTTCCCACTAAGTCAAATATAGCAAATTTAGAGGAGACAAGTTTGTAAGAGGAAGTGGCTAGGTGTCTTTGCTAAAATAGTTAGTGAGAAGGCCCTATTAGAGAGTCTTGGTCAAATTGGTGGATTGATCACCCACTCTCTAATTTTAGAGACAGTTAGGGTTTTGAAGGGAGATTAAGGGAGCTCTACTACAACAAAAATTTCCTTTAGCTTGGACCAAGGTTGGTGATTCCAAACCATGTTCATTTCCTTTCTTTTTTGTATTGCAAAAAAATCTGCAAGCATGGAGTATGTGTCATGGAATCATGCATTGTGTGGTGAATCTTTGTATTGTAGATTTGGGTATTGTGTTGTGAAAATGTGAATGTGTATTGTGTTCATGTAAATTTCTTGGATTTCCTTCTTAATTTTCTTGTTTTGATTTGAATTTTGAATGTGATCATGGGTGTGAAGGATTCACTCACCTTTGGGAGGGAAGAGAAGCCTTAGGTGAAGGGATTAGTTGGGCTCAACAATGTATTAGAGAGCCTCTTCTCTTGGAGAGAAGGGGGAAGATTTCATGGAGTATGGGCTCCATTGAAGCCAATGTTTTGATATTATGATTGGGGGTGATAAGTGGAAATATGAATTTGGGGATGATAAGTCGAAGATTGTGATGAAAAGCATGTATGATGCAAGCCTTGTAGAGGCATGGTGAATTCAATGTGTGTGAAATGTATTGACATGGAAAATCTCCTCTTGAAGAGCCCACATTCACCCAATGTTCTTATGGTTCCAATGGTGAATCAATGTGTAAACCTTAAAAGGGATTATTATGTGTTGTCTTGTGAGTTTCTCATGCATTATCATATGTTGTATGTGTGTATCCCATTTGGACCTTGTTCCCCTCCTCGATGGGTGGCTTCATAGAAGCCTAGGATGGGAGGTGAACCTCCATGGTTCCTAGTTTGTGTGAATGTGCAGGTCTTATGAAGATGGATTCCTTGAAGGATTAGGGTTTCACCTTTGACTATGTTAAAAGTTCAAGTGTATAAAGAGAACAATTTTTCATGTTATCACAAAAGGTGTTATGATGCAAAGTTTCCATGTCGTTTATCAGTGTGATGAAAAAAAAAAAATCATATTATTGTATATTGTTGAAAAGGTGTAAGAGTAGATTGAGAAATTGTATAAGGTTACTTGTAAGGAAATATTTATTGTAGTTCCTTTTACATTATGTGGTGGTTGTAATTTGGAGAATCATGCAAATGAGATGCCTGCTCTTACAAATCAATAGGTGGAGATATTTCAAAATGGTTATGTTTCTTTGATATAGTTGACTTAAATCAATTACATAGATGGTTGCATTGAAGTGTACATGTTGTCAAATTTTGATGATTCATTTCATGTGTTACAAGATTTTAAATTATTGTTGCATGTAGATTTGTAGAATATGTCTCATAGAGTTTTACAATTCAATAAGTAAATCCATAGAAACCATAGAAGATGCATTAATTAGAGTGATAAGATTGATGTTAAACTTATCTCTAAAATAATCTCATGTCTCAAAACATTTTACATGGAGTAGGAATGGGTAAAAAAAAACATAGTATAAGACCTCACAAAATGTATAGGCCTATATGAGCATTAATTGCTCTCTAGATTTTGTATGGGGGAGACAAAAAAGTCTCCTTCCTAATACAATTTATTATTTTAATCCAAGTAATATCCCTTGGATTCTTCCTAAAACAATAAAGCAAATAAAAGTATTCCTGAAGGTCAACACCCCCCCAACCAAAAAGAAAATAATAAACATAGGCTAAACTAATATACCATAAACTCATAGAAATCATGTGACCCTTAGGGTCATCATTTTTATTTTTTATTTTTATTTTTTTAAATATATATATATATATATATATATATATATATATATATATATATATATATATATATATATATATATATATATATATATATATATATATAAGGACTATGCCAAATTCTAAGGATCATAAAGAACTAGACACCTAAGGTTAAAACTAGGTAGCACTAACAAGAAAACCCCACCAAAAATATTAAATTAACCTCAAATAAATTTAAATAAAATACTACCTAACCTCTCCCAAGCGCTTATCATTTTCCTTGGTAGCTTTGGGAATGTGATAAGGGAGGGAACATTCTGACATAAAGTTAGACCCTAATCCCAAGCACTTCCACCTTGGATAAAACAAAACTCCCTTGGGAAAAGTGTTCCATACGAATGTCTAATGTCTTCTAAATGTTCAAAACTCACTTAGGCATGCAAACATGGTAGTAAGACTCTGAATTTCATCTGACATAAAGTCATAAATGTGTTCTTGGGTTCCTAGGCGCCAAAATTGGGGAAAGGAACAATAAAGATGAAAGGCAAACTATACAAGTTTAAAAAGTGACTTTTCTAAACCATATCTCGCCTAGGTAAGAGTAAACCTATGCTTGAAAGTGAGAGAAGGAGTGGTTGGTATTGGGGAATGTCCCATGTCAGCCCTATACCTTGAGATCATGACTAACATGACCCTTTTTGTTTCAAGTGCATTAGGGGGAAGGATTGAAGTTTTTTCATAGCATTAGTGGAGGAAACTTAAGTGGGCACATGACCCCGTGATTTAGGAATTTGACTTGGGGAGGGAGAAGAGTTTTGTTATAGTAAATAAAGTGGGATGGGACATGAGTGGTATAGGTTAGATGGGATATTAGGACATAGAATTAGCTAGATAGTAAACTTAAGTTATGGTTAGTGGAAAATCAACTTTACAATGTATTTTATTAATTATTAGGATATATAAGAAGAAAATCATTATTAAGAAGAGATTAGTGAAATTGTTAGGGGTGTAAGGTTCTTTTGTTAAAAGTTGTATGATTAATAAAATCGGTTTGGGGAAGTAATAATGCAAAATGTGGATTAATAGATTTGTAGGGGGATAGACATGGAATGGTAGAATTTAATTAGTAAATTAAAAGAATCATAATAATAATAATAAACAAATATATAAATAAATAAATAAAAAGAATCAATTCAAAAAAATAATAATGGAGAACTAGTTAGTAGTGCTTAATTAGTAGTTTACCAAATGATCAAAGTAAAAAACTAATAATAATAAGAGATAAGAGATTTTATTTTCTTATGAAATTTAACGAAAATGGAAGGTATATGGGAAAGGTGCATGGGTGGTAGAGCAACTTGTATTCAAAACATTTAGGGCAATCATGAAGCATCTTTGCATTCGCAATACCCTAGAACCATTGCAACTACATTAACTCAAAAAAAAAAAAAATGAACCTCACTTACATATACAAAGTGTCAAAATTGGAGTATAGAAGGGGAAAGATTCATTTCCACGACATCATTTAACCCTGTCATTATAACTTGGTATTGCAATCAATGATAGTCAAACCGATGGCCTCTCAAGGAAAAACTTGAAGCCCAAATTTTTGAATGAAACAAATGTCGTACATTAGTGAACTTATCATCTCCTAACTTGATGATCAAATTAATAAGTTTCCAACACCCTCGAGGAAAATATAAAATGTATCTAGACAATTCACTATTCAAAAGAACATTCATAACAAGTATAGGTTTATACATTTTATCTTTAAGTTCACCTTTCAAAAAAAAATTGGTTGTGTTTTTGCCTCATAAATTTGGGGCATGATAGATTTCATCAAGTAGTGACTTTTATGGCTCCTTCCATCTCTCGGTAATTCATTCACTAAAATTTTATTAGTACTTGTTGTAGCTTGTTTTCAATTTATCGCCATGTCGGGTAGCATTATATAGTTGACTCCTTTTCTCTACTTATCAAATTAGATTATCAAAATTTGAAATGTTGACATAGCTAGAATCATAATGATGATTAAAACTCGTCAAAGTATTAACAAATTTGGGCAAGCTCAAGGGTAATTTTAGTTTTTATTTTAAAACTCAAACATATATTATCAAAAATTGAAATAGGGACATAGCTAGAATCATAATGACAATTAAAACTCATCAAAGTATTGACAAATTTGGGTAAGCTCAAGGGTAATTTCAGTTTTTATAATAAAACTCAAACACGGATTATGATAACCTCACATCTCAAGAACAAATACCTAAGTAAAAAGATACACACCAACTAGGCAAAAAATGGTTGCTAAATAAGATTATATACTAATTCTCATACAATACTAACGTTTCAAATAAGCCTCATGACAGTGTCTATAGGAAGGAAGGGAGTTTTGATCAATCCACTATGTCATTATTATAATCTAACATTTCTGTCAGATTCTTCAATGAGTATGTTTATGATATTTTCAATTTAAAATGAAGACAAATTGAACATGCATGCAAACTAAGGTATGCCCCTTGTAACACCCCGCCAAGGAACCCAAAAGAAGTTAACCTAAAGTTTCACTAAGTTTTCCAAACTTTTTTTTTAGAGATAATAACATAACAACAACAGATATAAAATAGCAGAAGTAATAACATACACATAAACACATACCATAAAATAGATTACAATTCTTAAGGGTCCCATGACGTTGAATCACATTTAAGTTTAATTAATACTAAAACCAATATATATAACACATCCGCATTTAAGATTTACTACAAATTCAAATCCATTTAAATAATATACAATTGTCCCGAATGCCACTTGGCAATAATTAGAATGCACAATCATACACTGTATATGTCATAGGTTATGAAAGGTTGAAATAATATACATTATAAAATAGATTACATCATCTCTTTAAGATTCATGAAATAAAATACAATACAATGAGTATAACTATCCATCATAGTACACAAAGATAGAATGAAAAGAAATGTAGAACAAGGAACTCTAGCCATGGCATCAAACTGACAGATCTCAATGGCAAAAGTAAAAAGCACAACCACCTAACCTCATGGTAACCCAAAAAGGTCCACTCCCACCACACTGAGGAGATAGTCTCAAGTCCCAATCAAGATAACATACTTAAAAGTTAAATTCAACATCTAAGTCAAGGAAAACCTAAAAGCAATCTAACTCAAAGGTACCAAGATATAAACAACATCTAAACCAGAGGCTACAATGAAACATAGGGAATCTATTATGCTAGTGGGCAAGTGTCATCACACAAGCCAACCCTAAGGTTACTCAGCTAGTCTTTTAATCCTCTGGCCCACTAGTGACTCTATGTGGCACTAGTATCCTTTCATACTGACAAGCCATACTAATGATGCATGGTCACAACCAAGTGTCCTCTCTACTCCCATCCTAGCTTGTACTAGCACTCGAGGCATGGGTGAGAAAAATAATGACTCTTATTAATTCATTTTACTCTCATTTAATGTAGTGTTATCACTTATTAAAATAACCTACAATGGGTTACCCATCAGCCTCTTTAGGGCCCCGGCCTCCATAGCAAGCCACTTCCCAACATAACATATAGATAACCTACCCTAAGCTCAGTAAAGCAAAAATATCTCAAAATACCACATACCGTACATTAATTCTTTAAACAAGCAACTAACAAGTACCGAAATCAGTAGCCAAAATACAAGCATCAGTAATATGATCATCCTAACAGGACTAGTCCAAGAAAGTACACATAAACCAATCATGGCGTCATATGTAATCACAAAAGCAATAACTCCCAACCTCTGCTAGACATCCTAAACTGGTCAAAACTCTAAGTCAACCCCAAAACCAATCACACAAGAAAGCATACAACTAATAGTGTAGTTTCATAGTTTTGTTTGATTTTGAAAACACATAATTTTGAGTTTACAGTAAGCTTTAAATTTTCATTTCATTGTCAATTTTCAGTTTGCTAAAGTTTGGAATTTTCGAATTTACTCTTCACATACAATATCATAATCCATTAATTCCAGTTTTAATTAAGTATTATTAATATTTAATTCAATAATCATTAGATTTATTTTTTGATTGGTAAGAGGTTGAAGCCAAGATTCATTATTATTAATTTTAAGCTTGTGTAGAGTGGAACCCAAGACCTCTTAGATAAGATGCTCACAATTTACCGTTGTGTTGTAGGCTCTTGCCTAATAATCATTAGATTATTAAAGATAATAATAATCACTAATTTATTAATAAAATAACATATATATTAAATTATTAATAAGTAATTATTAATCTTATTATTATTATTATTATTACCGATAGACATTCTATAATGGCAGAATGAGGGAATGAGATGGTGTGAGCATGTTAATGCTAACTTTTATTCTTCTAGGTTAAATTTGACAACCATCTACAAGTCAAAAGTTTAAATCTTATTATAAATAGAATATACTTTTAAAAATAATTTAATAAATACCACATAAAATATCTGTTTAAATTATAATATTTGGAGATATAAATCATCCATTTTTTAGGATTACTAATTGAATGGAGATAAAGGAAATATAAATAATTTTAGATGTAGTAAATTAAATTATAATTATTTTGTAGTGGATGTCTATCAGCATTTCTTTAGATAGATTTATTTAAGATATCTATACTAGTTATTATTAAAAGAAAATATTAATATTATTTTTATATTATAACATTTAATAACTATAAACATTTATAAAATTTAAATCTAACATTTAATATAAATATTATTAAATTTCTTTAATTTAATAAATTTAAATTAATTTTTTTTTAAATACTAAAAAAAGACTTACCATTAAAACTTTTAAAGCCTATAGGTTAGGTCTCTATCACGACAGCTCTGCTATCATGACAATAGAGTACTGCCACTGCTATCATAGCAGCAGGGTTGCCATGCATAGCCATAAATGGTCGTCGACAACTCTATTGTCTTACAAGGAGGGAGGGGTTAGGAAAGAGGGGCGGGTGGGGGGTTGGTGGCCCCACCCACCAAAAAACATATATTATATTTATTTTTTAAAAATAGTACGTCCCCCCCCCCAATTAATAGATTTTTTTTATTATATATATTTTATTAAAAAATGAGAAACAATACTCTAATAGGGAGACCTAGAAAAAGCATTCGAATTTACATTCTAGAATTCAGTTATTAAACCAAAACCCATCTGAATAAAATTTAAAAGAATGAGGGTTTCAAAAGAATCAATTCCTCGAACACAGATATCTTCAAAATGAAATTAAACCAAGATTCATAACAAGAATTTATCAATGATATCAAACAAATCTACGAATTTTTGAAAATAGATTTATCCAGACACGAATAAGACAGAAGATTGCAAAATGGAAATCTCTTGTGTAATTTAATCACAAGATTCTACCTAAATCTGTTGCTAATACGTAAACACACAAATGCATGAAGCACACGAGAAAACCCCTTCCTTCTGAAAAGCTTCTTCTCTGAAAATCCCTTCTCCAAAATCTCGATCCCTAGGAAATGAGCTCTAGATCTCTGATAAAGAGTTCTCCCCTAAATTTGGGGATTTGATTGTGCAATTACGCAAGGGAACTGAATGATCGATACCTTTTAATATTTTATTACTTTTTAAAAGATTCATGCGCACTTTTTGCAATTTAAAATATCTTTATTAAATTAATTTCTCTTTCTGTCTTTAATTAATTTTTGAAATGTTTTTTATAAACATATTTATTAATTTAAGTAATAATAAAATTTAGCATTTATTTAAAAATGATCTCCTAAATATATTATTATTAAATTAAATAAATATTATTACGCTCCAAAATTAGAACTATAACTTTATCTTTAAATTTAATTCTTTTATTTAATTCATTTCTTAATTAATTAAATATAATTAAATATTGAATTATCTTAATAATTTTCCATTAAATTAAATTATTTTATATTTTTTAATTTGATTTGATTAATAGAGAAATCACCATAGACCCACAAGATGAACTATGAAAACTCATCATAAAATACAACATACTAGATCAAACTCAAGGGTCATAATCACGAACTTACATCATATGACAAATTTTGGAAGGTAGACAACTCAGATTCTTGCCCTACTTTTTAGGACAAATGGTTTAAAGATAGGATTCAAACTCAAGAGTTATCTTCCCTCTCTTACCATTGGGATATTGTGACAGGGTATGCTCATCCTAGAAATTTAGGGAATTCGATACCCAGTACCTACAATCTGCATAAAATCCATGCATGTACAAACACATATATTCTAAATTAAACAGGCAATGGCAGAAAGTTGTACACCATATAAATCCCAACTAGTAGGTGACTATGACTCCCTCCCTCAACTATATCAAAAACATCATACATAAAATAAGACATATAGGTACACCATACACATGCAAGTATGGGGTAAGTATCCATAGAAAACGCATATAAATCATTCATCTAAGATCATTAAATAACTAAAAGTCACTGCATGAGCATATATATCATCATATATATATATATATATATATATATATATATATATATATATATATATCAACTGAATATGAAACAATATCCAACAATCTAGAAAACAATGTCACTAATCATCAAGCATAATCATAAAGCTAGCCTAAAAGAGTTCGACAATAATAACTAAAAAGTAAACTAGGGGTAGGCACTACACCCCTTTTAAGATGTAAA
Source organism: Cupressus sempervirens (assembly GCA_028749045.1). NCBI lineage: Eukaryota > Viridiplantae > Streptophyta > Pinopsida > Cupressales > Cupressaceae > Cupressus > Cupressus sempervirens. The sequence continues at coordinate 480,221,176 of CM053785.1, forward strand.
AGTGTATCGAATGAAAGTCTCAGGCAAGACTGGAGGTTTTCTTCTCCACTCTTTCGTACTAGTGCCCATTTGGACGAAGGCACATGTATTCTTAATTATTTCATTAATATAATGAATAAGGCTTCGACCATTTACCAATCCAAAAAAAAAATTAGAATAATATATCATTTCATATAGAGTCTTAAATTTAACAAAATTAAATTTTATTGAGCTTTATATAAATAGTTCCACAAAAAAGTAAAAATCATTTGTCAACTTAATTCAATATATCATTTTAATTATAAATCATAATTATTACAATTGTTTTCTATATCCATTATTTTGGAATTGATATAAGTATATCAACTATAATTTTATTTACTCTTTTACCAATTGTGGTAATTTGAGTTATCAATTTGTTTTAATATTCTATTTAATTTTTCCCTCTTCTTACTTGAACAATAATTTTTATTATTTAGGCAAGAGCCTACACCACAATGGTAATTTGTGAGCCTCTCATGTGGTAGGTCTTGGGTTTGAATTTGCTTAACACATAAAAATAATTAATTAAAATAAGACAACAAAAATTAATCTAGGTTTCGGTTGTTTACCAATCCAAAAAATATATTATTTAAAAATAATTAATTTTAAACTATAATATTATTTTAATATTTTTTATCTTTTTAAATTTGAAAATAAAATTAATGCAAAAGTTCTTAATGATTGCAAATTCCAAAAATTATTCATATTTTTATTATAAATCCTAATCAATAAAATTCTATTTTGAGAACATGGATTAGATATTAATACTTTTTTATATTCTAATAATTTTTATCTATAATTAGTATAATCAATATTTTCCTACTATTTATAAAATATCGATATTTTAGATTATTTTCTTATTTATATTTTAATAAATATTTATTTAAAAAGAATTTATACAAATATATAAAACATAATAGTATTTATTCTTTTAGTAATTATTTTGAATTACTTTTACAACAGATATATATATAATTTAATGATACAAAACCATTATAAATTTTAAGATATATATATATATATATATATAATTTAATGATACAAAACCATTATAAATTTTAAGATTTAAACATATATATATATATTCAAAATTTAAAATTTATAAAGATTTCTTTATTAAATTTTTTATTTCATTTAAAACTATTTTAAAATTAAAAATGATCAATTTTTTTTCAAGAATTTAATTAAAAATGAATTGTGCTTATTTAGTCAGAAAATGGCAAACAACTCAAGAAATGTGAAAAAAGCAAGCAAATTAAATAGCAGCAAAATCAAACTACCTGTGGTAAACCCTAGACTACATTCACAAATGGTCAATAATCCTAAGGTAGATTCAGAGACCTAGAATAGAGTGTGGTGTTCCTTGATCCAAAAAGAGGCTACAAATTTTGATTATGTGGTCAAAACTACAAATAAATTCTCCATTCTAGAAGGAATAAAGGATCAAGAATACCATGGGCAAAGTTCATGCATTCCTAGACCTAATCTACCTCAACAAGAGAGAAGAAAGGAGGAGGACAGCCCACCTCAATATAACCCATCTAAGCATGATAATGCATTTGGATCATCAACTTTGTCAAGATGTCTAAGACCTCAGCCAATTATTTTCTCCACAGTGAGCCTGGACAACCAAATTAGGGTATTTAATCTCACTAAATATGCCCAATCTGAGAATAAGAAAATATACTACAATCAGATAAGGTTTCTTCTAAATATGCATATAGATCCTCCCTTTCAACCTCATGCTCACCCCAGTAGGTTAAGACACCACAGCTCCCCAGCTCTAGGTACTCCTCTAGAATCTTATGTCCCCCCTCATTGGCAGACCTCGAGTGTCAATTCACCTAGCCTAATGCAACCCTTGAGGTCTTCCGTTGTCCCTATTTCTCCAACTCCTAATGACAACTTCATCATTATCAACAACCAAAAAAGTGAAGATAGGTGGCAAGAATGCCAAAAGGTTGGAGTATTCGCATTTTGGAGTAGTCCCAAGAGTGAATTGCTCAGCCTCACTAACTAGTTGTGGGAATATTGTGAGGATCAAGTAAGTATTTCCCATTACTCAAATATATTACTTTATTTATACTACTCTGATGAATATGTCAAAAACAAATTCTTTTTGCTTTTGAATGATATTTCAAAGGATATGTTGTTAAATGTCTAGAATGATTATTGGATTGTAGGGGAAGGAATGTTAGACATCATGTTGCCAACATGGTTTATCATTCAATCTCTTCCTCCAGAATTATTACAAATAGAGATTCTTAGGAAATTGGGTTCATCTATGGGTGAAGTCATAGGTATAGACTCCTCTTTTCATGTATGTAACAATGTGAAATTAATTATCAAAACAAAAACTAATAACTTGGTTCCTACGCAAAAGAAAATGATTGCTATCAGAGCTACCTATAATCTAAACTTTCACAATTATGAAGGCAAAATTTCAGAAATAATAAGACTAGATGATAATAGGAAAATCATATTCAAGACTCTACAGCTTACCTCAGATTTCAACAGCAAGTTTACTATGATAAAAATCAGGAGAAACAAAAAACTTCAGAAGATCTCTGTCAAGAAAGAGCCTAAATATTCTCATGTGGATAACACGATTCAACAAGAACCAATCTCCATAGAATAGATAGTTAAGAGCAAAAAGATAGATTTTCCACCAGAAGATTTAGCTAACCCTACTTTAGACATAAATTCTGATCAAAAGGAAAGTCCAAGAATTAGACAAGCAAACAAGTCAATAGATATTCAGAGGAATGCAAAAGATAAACAAAGAGTACCTATCAGCAGCAAAGGAAAATTTGGGGTTACAAATATAGGTAAGGGCATAGACATCAATATGGATACAAAAGTGCAGACTCTTGAGGAAAAGCAAAAATCTAAAGAAATAAAAAAGGATATATCAAGCAACTGTGATACATAGTTAGAGGGTTTAAGCAAGAGTAACAATGAAGACATTGTTTCTAAAAATCCAAGTTTCATATGTGTAGAAGGTAAAGCTCTAGATACTACAGGAAAACAACATACTAAGAAGCTACTTGGTAATGAAGAGGATAGTTTAGAAGATATTGAAAATTCTCTTTTATTTGAATGGGAAGCAGTAGGAAAAGGGGAAGATAAAACTCTAGATGAGGATATTAAATCTCCTATACATCTTTCAAAGGATTCAGAAGAAACAACTTATACTCCTAATAAAGAGACAACCATTAGTCTATCCAAATTTTGGCAGACACCATCAGCATTCATTAGTTCACCCTTCTCTCTGATCAGTAGTCAAAAGGATAAGAATAGTGAACCAGATAGAGTAGGAAAACCTCCTACACAAGAATTTCATGAGCTTCTACATAGGAATTTGGAAGGGGAAGAAGATTTGGAGAGCCTAAGCATGACCAATCTAGATGCATTAACTGATGCACAGAAAGAAAATTTTATTCAAAGAGTACTTAAGTTAGGAGGAGATAACTACATGTATGAAGATTTAAAAAGAGATCTGATGGACATTGAAAAGGAGGATAAAGACAAGAAAGGCTCACAATTATCTGAAAACAGAACACATACAGAGCAAAATGTGGATTATATGGGGAAGGATAGCATAGGACTCTCAAGTTTAGAAGGGAATAATTTTTAAAAATAGTCAAGCATTATAAATCAAATTTTAAGAGAATTGGAAAGTGAAGATATGGAAAGGAAAGCTGATAGTAGGTTGGATGTTTCTCAAAATGTGCAAAAGAATATGGAGCAGCTTGGGATTTAGATGAATCAGGAAAGTTTAAACTCACTTTAAGTGGGGCAAATTGAAAGCTAAAAGAGTAAGAAAATCTTTGAAAGAACTTAGAGAAGGGGATGGTCAGAATAGAGAATAGCAAAAGATAGATCAGATATTTAACAACGGGAAGGGGAAGTGCCTTCCTAAGGACTCATGAAGATCACAACATGGAATGCTAGGGGTTTAAATGCCCCCAGTAGGAAAATACTACTAAAACAAAACCTAAAATTATTCAAATTTGAAATTATTTTATTACAGGAAACAAAATTAAATAAGTTAGAAGGAACTAAATTAGGTAAGAAGTTAGGTAATTGGAGTATCACTCTTCAAGAGTCTATAGGTGTGTCAGGGGGTTTAGGATTCATTTGGAATCCTAGGAAAGTAACTTTAGATATTTTAAACAGAAATAATAACTGGATTAGTGGTAAAGTCCAAAGTTTGAAATCCAATCTTAAGTTTATTCTAGTTAACATTTATGGTCCAATAAGTAATCTAGAGAAAAAAATAGTTTGGGAAGAAATCAACATATTTATGAATGAATATAAGAATAGTCTAGTCTTATTAGGTGGAGATTTCAATACTATCCTAAGCTTAAACGAAAAAATAGGCAGAATTCAACAGATCTCTCAATCATCTAAACAATTTTTAAAATGGTGTGATTTTCATAACTTGATTGATATTCCACTCATTAATGGGAATTTCACATGGAATAATAGATAGAAGGATTTTGCTTATATTGCTGAGAAATTAGATAGGTTTTTCATTAAATGAGATCTGGATGTAAATAATTTGAATATCCAATCTTCTATTATGCCATTTGCTAGGTCAAACCATTTCCTAGTTAGAATTGAATTCTCTGAGCCCCATAAACTTGCTAGGAACTCGTTTAAATACAAAAAAAAATGTGGTTTTTAGATCCTAGCTTTCTAGGAAATATTAAAGAATGGTGGTCGCAAGGTAATTTTGAAGGATCTAAGATGTTTATTTTTGTTTCTAAAATGAAGATGCTTAAGGAGAAGATTATGAAATGGAATAAAGAACAATTTAATAATATTTTTTAAGAAAAAAATCGATATTGAAGAAAGATTAAAGGAATTAAATTTAGAAGTAATTAAGAAAGGTATGAATGATGATAGCTATTTATTAGAAAAAGAATTACTCACCAAACAAGAGGATATATTATCCAAAGATGAAATTTTTTGGAGACAAAAATCATGAGAGAGATGGCTAGATGAGGGGGATCGGAACAAAAAATTCTTCCACAACTCTACCCTCTATAACAGAGCTAAGAGTAAAATATCTAGTATTAAAAACCATCTGGTTATCTCAACTGAAAAATTGAGCAAAATTGCGAAAACTTTTGTAGATCATTTCCATAAAATATTAAACAATTTTGAGGGGTCAAATAGAGAAGCTCAATCCAATCTGCTCAAAGTAATCCCCAAAATTATCACAGTTGAAGATAATAAAGCTCTAAATAAACCTATTACTTTGGAAGAAGTTAGATTGGTGGTATTTAATATGAACCCTGATAAATCACCAGGTCCAGACAGTTTTTAGGCCTTCTTTTTCTAGAAATGTTAGGATATCATTGGTCTAGATCTCTGGAAAGCCATTGAAGCATCAAGATACGGTGGAGCACTATTATCATAAATCAGCTATTCCTTTCTCACTTTGATCCCCAAAAAGGCGAAGCCTAAGAGTCTAAGAGATTTTAGACCTATTGCACTATGTAACACTATTTACAAAAAAAATTCCAAGATATTACCAAATAGATTAAAGAGCATCCTTCCAAAAATCATATCTGAGGAACAAACAGACTTTGTTCTAAGTAGATCCATTCTTGATGGCATTCTCACCATCTAGGAAACAATTCATTCTGCCTACAAAAATAAAGAGGCATGCATGTTTATGAAGCTTGATATTCAAAAAGCCTATGATATGGTTGATTGGCGATTCATTTGTAAAACCCTAGAAGCTTTTGGGTTTTCTCATCAATGGATCAACCTTATTTTTAAATGCATATCATCTACCAAAATTGCAATGCTTATTAATGGGACCCCCAAAGGTTTTTTTGAAACCTCTAGAGGTATTAGACAAGGAGATCCTCTATCTCCTTCCCTTTATATAATTATGGTTGAAGCCTTTGGGAGAGCACTCACTAAGGCTTATGATAATCAAAAGATTAAAGGCATTACTATCACAGGGAATATTCTTAATATTACTCATCAACAATACACAGATGATACAATTCTACTAGGCAAAAGCTCAGTAAAAGAGGTGCTTGTTTTAAAATCCATCATAGAGCTTTACATGAAAGCATCCGGACAGAAAGTGAATGATTTGAAATCTGAGATTTATTTTATGAATACAGATCCAAAGATAGAAAATTAGATCTACCATATCATGGGATACAAAAAAGGTTTGTTCCCATGCAAGTACCTGGACATTGAGTTAGAGAAAGGTGTGAAGTCCAGTAAGGTATGGGACAGTACTTTGGAGAAACTGGATGCTAGGATTGGTATTTGGAAAGACAAATGGCTCTCAAAAATTGGTAAGAGCATTAAGATAAGCTCTATTTAGCCATCCATCCCAACTTACCCTCTTTCTTGTTTACCATTATCCAAGCACCTTCTTTGTAAATTTGAGGCAAAACTCAGAAATTTCCTTTGGAATGATTGTGAGGAACACAAAAAAATAGCTCTCATAAAATGAGAAAATATATGCAAACCTAAGGATATGGGAGGGTTAGGAATTAAGAACTTACAATGGCAAAATGAAGCATTAGGGGCTAAATTAATTTGGTGCCTCTTTGAGGAAAGAGAACATAAGTGGACAAAGATTATGTATAATAAGTATCTTAATGCAGATGATCCCCTATCAATTTTTAGAATGAAGACCCTTCCTAAAGGGTCAGAAAGCTGGAACTTTATGATTAAGCATTGTCATCTCATCAAAAAATATCTAACTTGCGATGTCGGTAAGGGTGATGATGCCTTATTCTAGGAGGACTCTTGGGATGGGCATCCTCTGATAGACAATAGTCATATCCCCATAGAACTCAAAGAAAAATTAGTCAATCTATGGAGTAGTAAAGTCAATAACTACAAAAAAAAGATCACTACGGAAGGATCCTCTAGATGGATATGGAAACCTTTGGAGGGCATAGAGTTGGACCCAACTGTAATAAAGACATGCAAAGAGATAACACAAGATAGGAAAGTTAAGCAGCTTGAGAGAAATGACAAGCTCATTTGGGCAGCATCGAATGATGGCAAGTATAGTATGAAAAGTGGATATAAAGCATTGATACACTCACAAAGATGGGATGAAGTGGAAATTCCACTTAAACTCTATTGGGATCCCGCTTGTCTAACAAAGGTAGGATTTTTCTTATGGCTAGCATTTCAAAATAGGATTCTGAAAATAGATAGATTCTATAAATTAGGCTTTGGAGGCCCTTCTAAGTATATTTTATGTAAGTATAATAGTGAGGATTCTGATAATCTATTATACAGTTGTCCATTTTCCCAAGCATGTTGGGACTATCTCAGACATATGTGTTAGTAAACAGTTTTGTCCTTCCAAAATTAAATACAAATAATGACTCAAAATGACCAAATAGAAGAACAACTGCCACTAATGGTTGGAAATACTATCATGAGATTGATAGCTTTCCTCTGAATTGAGAGGTATAGCTCCCTCTTAGAAAGATATTCAAAGAATTTTAATAACTAGTTATGCCTTTTACCAGAAGACACCAAGGCTTCCTAACATCCACTCATCAACATGAGATGAACATGATTATAAGGTTAATAAGTTGATAATGAGATAAAAACTAGCCAATAGCCATAGGACTATCTACCAAGTCTTTCACATTACAGAGAAAATTGAAAGAGAGAAAGCTGTAAATATCTTTATGCAAAAGCATGAATACATAACCACAAGACTACGTATATCACATTCAACATAGTAATAAAGGACTGTATCTAAAATAGAAATAAAAGGACTCAGAATCCTTCCAGATCAGAAACACAAATGTATATGACTACAAAATCAAACACACTCATATCTCTCTTTATTTCAGAACATGATGAAACAATAATAGTATTGTTCAATCCCCTTATCACAGTCAATTTCCATAAAGAAAAATTGCTTTCCCTGTTACAGAAATAGAACTATCTTCTCCTTGTAGCAACAACTGTAGAACTCCCACCCCCAGAAAAGAAGAACCCACACTACATCTGAATCTTGCAATAAATAACATTTTTGGGTTGTCTTTTTGGTTTCCATAATCGTTTCTTGAAAAATCAGTTTAATCATTCTTATGACTCATCTTCTTCCTACCCCTTTAGAATTCTAATAGCTGAGCCACTTTAAAGTTTCATAAATTATAACAAATCTTTTTACCAAATTTAAAATGAATCCCTTGTGCATTCTTGGACAGATGACATGTGCTAGTAACAGATTGCAATCATAATCCTGTAACTGTCATTGATATACTGTTGCACTTAAACAGTCATAACTTTTGATCCGTCAAGAATCTTGCAAAACAGCTTGGAGATAATTTAGATAATTAGGTTTCCTCAAACATATCCGAAATTCAACTCAATCCAATGGTCAGATTAAAAGTTGTGAGCCCCACAACATGACTATTTTTCTGACTGCAGAATATTTGCATTGGCTGGTACATTGATAGACCTGCATACAGTCCTTTATAACTTTTTACCCTGGTCAAATTTTGAAGATCGCTTCAGTGAGAATATATAAAACTTGATTTTGGGAAACATATCCAAAATTTAATCAGATCCAACGATGGAGCTAAAAGTTATGCCCCCCGCATCGTTACTGTCATTTTAATGTTGTCAAAAATCTGTGATTACAAGCTATATTAAAACTGATAACAATATATAAACAAATACCTACACATTAATCACATGTTGGAATTTACTTGCTATGCATCTCATTATTTACCACCCTCTTCTGGCCTTGGATCTTGGACCTTCGAGCTTGAAGCAACCCAATTTTGAATTTCGAACTGAATTCCTAGATATTAAACCACAAACCTTGTTGAACCTTGAACTTGAAGTCGAAGTTACCTGAAGGTTCAACTTCAACTTCAACTTAGGTACTTCTAAGAAAGAGCAACATATCTTTGACTTTATCAACATTGATAACTTCCAGATCGATGCCTATCCTTAACTTCGATATTCTTCCATACAATTTGATTCAAATTGGATTGTGGATTTGAGTCAGTTGGCTAATTGCAATTTTATGTATTGAATTTGTGTCTTCAAGACTCACAACAAATGAAATTACATTTTTGAATGTCTTAACTTATGAAACTTGAATAACCGAACTTGAGTGTTTGGGCTTTGATTCTACAAACTTGAACTTGAAGTCGAACTTGAACTTGAAGTTGAACTCGGGAACATTCAAAGTCAAGTTCAAATTTTACATATCATTGACTAAAATACTATTATCATAAAGACTGCAACCTCGAACAAAACTTGAACTTGAAGTTGAACTTAAGAAACTTCAACTTCAACTACAACTTCAACTTTTACCTAGAAGAAATAATTGACCTTAAGAGCAAAGAATAATGTAAGTGTAACAATATGTTAGGTTGGTCTTCTCCATTGCCAAAATAATTTATTGATCTCCTCAAAGAATGGCCTACCAACCTATGTAAGGGCATTTATAGTAAACTTTGGAACATTTGTCCTTCTATTCTGGTGTGGGAAGTTTGGAAAGAAAGGAATAGAAGAATTTTATGTGATTCAAAATTGAAGCCAAAAGAGTTAGTATTTAAAAAAGAAGCTAGCATAGTTGAAATAGCTAACTCCCATCTTAGGAATTCTAGACAAGAAGAAGACTCCTTTTCTATTTGGGATGGTCATGTGAAAAAGAAATGGCTAAACTTGATTAATCCTCCACTTATCTATTTTAAGAAAAGTAAGGAAGCAAGGGAAGGGTGTAAATGGTCTCCCCCTCTGAAGGGATGGGCAAAACTCAATTTTGATGGAGTAGCTACAGGTAACCCATGAACAATAGGTATTGGTTGTATCATTAATGATGATTCAAGTAAATGGATTGCTAAAAAATCCATGTCTATTCATCCTACTTCCAACAACCTGGCTGAGCTTGAAGCACTAGAAAAAGATCTGTAGCTATGTCAAAAGTTAGGATTATCAAATATCATCATTGAAGGTGACTCACAAATTGTTTTAAATGTGATAAGGAAATGAGCAACCCCCAACTAGGTCCTTAATTCTAAGCTAGAAGAAATTCTTGGGCTCCTAGATCGGTTTGCAAAAATTCGAATATGTCACATTTATCGAGAAGGTAATCAGAAGGTGGATTATTTAGCAAATGAGGGAGCTGATGGTGTAAACCCCTTAGTTATCAAAGATGTGTTATAAACACTTCCAATCATAGTTTTAATTTTAATTTTTAGTTTCCTTTTCATAAGGTGTGGTCCTTTTAAATATGATGTAGCTTTTATAGAGGATAGTAAGTGGTAAAGCCTCTATCCAAGAATAAATGTAGTAGAGGGAAGAGTAGCATATAATATTGAGTATATTAAGTCACCATTGATGGTATATTAGTTAGGCTAGTGGGTATAGGTTTAGGTTTTTTATCCCTTAGATATATCTTCTTAACATATACTATGGGATCCTTTAATTCGATCCCAACCTTTTAGTGCATGTTATGTTAGTTTTTCAGTCCGGCTCTTCATCATTAGTAGTATTAGTGTGGTGTATTCATTAATCCTTTTGTTAGTGTCCCTTTTGAGGGTTGTACACAACATGATTACATTTAAGTGACATCAAGCCACTAAGATATTGGAGGAAATATCGAGGTGTTTCTAAAATCTTCGATGAGATTTTGTTTTGTTCCTTATGTTGAGGTCTTGCCAAGTCTTTGTCACCCTGCATGTAGTCTTCATGAAATGGATACATTCATCTATATTTTCCATACCTTAGAGGCCTGCACCATGGCCTTCCGAGGCAATATTAAACTAGAAATGTGGAACAGGGTGCTAAGGTCAATTGACGGAATGACGCATATTATAGTTAGCAAGGCAATAGGAGAGGGTTTCTTCAAATGTGACTTCAGCTAGAGGAAAAATAGAGACATCATAGGTACCTTCATTAGGTGCATGGTGAAAGTCAGGATAAATAAATGGGATATGGTGAAACTATGTTTGAATATCTTTAATCCAAATTGGTGTCATGGCTTGATAGAAGCGGTCATGAGCCTGGACAAGAAGTTAAAAATGCCCCTTCCTGAAATGTACATGAACCATCCACCAGGGAGCCTTATCATGGCAAATATACCAAGGCAGCCTGCACTAGTAACAAGGAACCCCGTAGCCTTCAATGAGGTATGGCCAAAAATGGAATCTTTTTTTTAATTCCTTCATAGATGGAGATAAATTAAGATGGATAATGGAATTGATTGGCTCAACAACTATCTTGGTTTGTTTAATGCATACATTCATTCGGGGGCCAAATTTGGTAACTTGGAGGCACTAGACTTTTGTACACCCAATATCAAGAAGTTTGGCAAGGAGAAGTTCACCTTTGAATTCCCTCCCTATTTTCAGTTGAAAAACCCTAGTGATATTTTAGAAGTCAGTATGGTGTTTTGGAAGAAATAAGGTGCTCCTGGTTTAAAGTAAGATAGCTCTAGTTTTTGGTGGGTGCCTCTACCTGCTCTGGTCTATGTTGCTAGTCAAATATTAGCCTAATGATGCCTCTCTGGCAGGGAATTTTGATGGTATCTTGTTATGTGCATTAGTAATCTTGGTCTTATATCTTTTAGTATCATATGGTCAGTAGCTCCTATAGTTTCTATCAGTTATCTACTTGCCTCTTTAGGGATTTTGTTTCAGTAGCATGGCTCTATAGTATGTTCTTCATCATATAACAAGAGGAGGGTTAGAGTAGTGGCCTTATGCCATATAGAAGCCTTTGAAAATATGTAATTAACTCAATAATTAATATATAAGTTGGTATTAATAGTAGTTGTGGCACTCTCAAGTTAACTGATATGCTACATGGTTTTCTCATCTCTTTATAGTTAGTTTCATGGTTTTCATTCAATTTTGTTTCTTTTCGATTACAGTAATGGAAGATGCTTAGTTATGATTGATTGGAATTGTAATGATAAACTTAAGAGTAACATTCGGTATCATAGTAGAGTAGTTAAATTATTTGATTCAAAATTTCTTAATAATCATGGTCAGTTTTAGCAAGGAACTCTATTCCCAATTAGTTTGTTGTGTGGTAGTCTTCGTTTTGTTTATGTAGACTTATTGATCTTCATGAATATAGAGTATCTAGTCTGGTAATTCTCTTAGCATGAATGGGTAACTCTCTGTTGATATCATTAATGTAAATTCTCATAGATTATCTATTCAAGTATTATTATTTTCTCCTATTACTAATGTTGATTTCAGCATGCTCTGTATGGCCTTTTGGAACACTTGTCTGCTGATTTTGTCTTTAGGCTTAAGTTTTGCCTTTTGGTAACTTTGGAGGATGTAATCAGCATATCGTGTTCTTCAAGAGTATAGTTGGGTGTTTATTTTTGTCTTTGGATGGCAGTAGAGCTCTATGCATTATGAGGATAATTTAGGAACATCTCGGTTTGCTATGAAAGGTTTTAGCTAGTTTTAAATTTAATAATAGTTTTAATGTATTGATTTAGTCATATAAGGAATTAATTTCCCATATTGGTAAATATTGATTTATATTGACAATATGCTTTATGAATTTATTAAGTGGGGTATGGAAAATCTTTTAACGATGAATGAGGGGGATGGTTTTGAGCATTTATGGATGGATAAAGTAGAACCTATATATTTCTTATCCCTGCTAGGTTATCTGATTGTTTATCTAATCAAGAAGCTAATGAATATGTTACTACTAACCATTCTGAAGATCAAGTTAGTAAGAAATCGGTGATTTTAACTCTTTGTGATGGATGGAGCATATAGTATTGGTTGGTATGGTCCTCAGGCAACAGGTTTTCATATGGCATAAGAGGCAATAGATCAAGTGAATTTATGGAAAAATGTCCATTATATTGTAACAATAACATTTTTGTAATAATTCTACTAGGGTATGCCCCTTTTGTGTTGTAATAATAAAGGACCACGGTCCTGGGCTAGACTGGAGGTTTTCTTCTCCATTCTTTCCTACCAGTGCTCGTTTGAACAGAGGTACCCTGTTGTATGCTATTTATCTTAAATTAATATAATCAAGGCTTCGATTGTTTATTGATTAAAAAAAAAGTGCCAATTTATATTTTAAGATTTAAACATTTTTAAAAATTTAAGTAAATTTATTTTGAAATCATAGACTATTGAAATGTAGTTCTAGCTTCAAGAAAAATATAACTCAACATTCAAGAGGAAGTCATAGCTTTATGTGTTTAAAAGAAACCACCATTTCATGTTATAATCAACATTGAAGTATAGTAACCCTATTCAAAAAAATAGTTGTAAACAATTTTAACATCTCCTATAGATAAATTTGAAAGTAAAGATAGGCTAAGAAGGAAATGGAAACTAGGACTGATAGTAAGTAAAAGCCAGACCAACTGACTACAATCAAACTTTAAAAAATCTATTCTAAATCAAAATGATAATAAAAGCAAAAATTATGCATCCTGCAAACAATGTTTGAATAGAAAAATCAATTGGAAATAGAGGATCTTAATTTTAAGAGGTTACATTACAAATAATATTTTACTGTCGAGAAATTAGGCAAATATTGTCATCCAAAATAACTCCTATGGGCAAAATGTGTTGTTCATCACAAGCTATACCCATCAATAATGCTAGGCCTTGCTCTAATTTTGTGGTCACACAATCCATAAATGGCAGTTGTTCTTCATAGATTTTTGGCCATACTTGTGACATTTATATTTTCCCTTCAAATTATCTATATTAGTTTTGACCATAAATGTAAATCTCGGCTCCCATGTCCTTTCTTTCTCCTCTTGCATTTCATTTTATAACCACAACAAACCAGTTATAAACTGTAATCCTACAGTCCAACTTCATAATGTTTAAAAATATAATGATTTATACGTGTTCAATCTATTATCTGACAAAATTAGTTATTAATGTTGAATTAAAGTGAAATTTTATGGCTGAAAAAATTTACACTTTTTTGGAGTCTAATGAGAGCTTATCTTGTGCTTCTTCTTGATCGCATAGCAGTGACAACATGCTCATGTTGAGGCACAACAACGACTAGTTTTTTTGTAGACACTTCTTCATTTCCTTTTGCAAAAAATGAAGATAAGGAAGAGTTTGGCATGGTGGAAAGGTAAATTTTAGTAGCTAGTATTTGCCAATTGGCTAATTTTAGAAATGTTTGGCTAATAATTTAACATTTAATGCAACCTATGTCACCATATTTTTATAAATTTTAGTTCTAAAAATGTTTCAAATTGCTCAATAATTTATTTTATTAAAAAAATTAAACTCAAAGATTTGCCACAATATTCGATACATGATTATATTTTATTCACCTAAATATTATATATTTTTGGAGAAATTAAAATTAATTCACCAAAATTATCATAATTATAAGTTACTTTAGGGATACATCACCAATATTTAGTTTTTGCTATTGATTTAAAATATAATGTAATGGTCCTCGTAATATTCCATGAGGTAAAAATTGTTCAAGTTTTATTTGAAATATTTCATGGTGATTAATGAACTTCCTATTAATGTTTAGATTGGCCAATATTTTCTACACAAAATTTATGATTCCAAAATAATCGCTAATATAAATAAAATTTTAAATTTTAAAAAATGAGATATTTTCCAATAGAAATAATTTTATTTTTCAAAATAATGAAAGATTCGTCAAATTTTATATCTCTTTTGGAAGGGGGGTTTCTTAAAGTTTACCCTGATGGTGGGCACATTAAGAGAATCACCAATATTTTGGCTTGAATCAGAAATGGTGGGGGGAGGAGGGAATCAAACAACATGGATGAGCTATGCAGATTATCATGATGAGAATCAAATAAATGATGAGAAAGCAAAGAATCATGAAAAATTTTAAGAGAAAAACAAAAGACATGACATACCAACATTTCAAATTTTCTCGTTGAAACCTAGTATTGAACGTCTCTTGCTACTTGAATCCCTAGTAATCAGGTTTCTTGATGCTCAAATCATACAACTCATGCCAGAAAATAAATAAAATGGAATGCTTTGTCAAATAAATATTTTTAATTTGTATTGAGTAGGAGTTTCAAATTTGAATTTATGTTGGGTGGGAGCACTGGGTGTACAATGCCATGTTGGATGTTAAATGTTTGTCATTGTCTATCTGTTGACTCCTCCAATTTGGTGGTCTATTTCATCTATTTTCATGCATTTTACGGTATGCATGTAATGCATAATTGTAAGCATTCTCCAAAAAAAAAAATTGTGTCAAGATAGTTAGCACTTCCATATATGTGGCCACACCAACATTTCTATTTTTATTTTGTTCATTTATTAGAGGGGAGTACTTGGGAATTGTGCCCCCCTCCTTTTTATTTTTCTCCCTCACATAAGTATGGGGGTGGGGTTTAAATTTCACCTCCCCACTATTTCCTATTTTGAATTTAATATTTATTTAAAAAAAGAAAGTTCTAGAGTTTTGTAATTTGAAGTTTATTTATTTGATTTGTTAAATATAAAATTATTATTATAAATTTATATATTAATTAGTTGACATTAAGATTTATTTAAAATTTAAAATTGATTTATGAAGGAAAGTATTTAAATTAATAGTTGTGATGAGGACCAATGTGTATGTTTCATGTTACCTTCTTATGGAACCATACTTGATTATCATTTGATTTATGAGACTTTTTCTATATGTTGAGCTTAGGGTAAGTTATCTAGATGTGTGGATGGGGATGGCTTGCAATAAGCACTAGGGCCCACAAGTAGTTACCAAGGTCACTTATTGTAAGTAACTTAATAAAGTGGTAACTTAATAAAATTTATTAGGATAGAAATATTAATAAGATATGTGTCTCACCCATGCCTAAGTGCTTAATTGAGGTCTTCGATAGGATGGGAGTGGGATAAGATTCTTGATTGAGGTCTTGCATAGTTAGAGCCTTATCTGCACGAGAGGTTTTATGATGTTGCATATGGTCACTTGAGTGTTGGGGTCTAGAGAGGGGCTACCAAATGAAACTCAAGAGTTAGGTGTATGTGATGAAACTCACCTAAATAGATCATAGGTTTCTTACATGTGGTGTTTCCTCTGCTTTAGTGAGTACTACCTAGAAACTTGAGTATTGATCTTAAGATTAGATAGTTATTCAGGACTCCATCCTTGATATGTGAGATTTTTTTTTTTTGGCTTGATATTTATTTTTCCAGTTGGTTTTTATCTCCTCAACATGGAGGGGATGGGCCTTCTTTGGGTTCTACAAGCTTGGGAGGTAGTGTCACCTTTATTATTGATATATTTGTTGCCTTCTTGTACTAATGTTGGATGATCCTTGCAACAGTTGTACCATTGTGATTCATCTTAGAGATTTAGTCTATCTTCTTGTCTTATTCTTGTGTATTGATTATTATATATGTACTAGTTTTGTATTACGTACTTTGTGGTATGTGCAGTGGATGTAGATTTCTATGTATTTGGATTATGTGTTAGTTAGATTTGGGATTTTTATGAGATGATGTTCATTTATATTATGTGATATGTACTTTATTATTTGTACTTAATGGAATTTGACATGTATGTAATTCTATGTTATGGAACCCTTGAAATTTGTAATCTATGTTTTGAGTTGTAAGATATGCATGTATTATCTTATTGTTTGTTGCTTATGCATTGTTGTTACATTGTTATTGCATTACTATTGTAAACTTTTAAGAAAATAAATTATTTAGTAGAAATTAGTTGCATTGTTTAGGTTAATCTCATTTGGGTTCCCTAGCGGGGTACTATACCTTCCTTCCCCTCAATCATATAGAGTCTCTTTTTCATACCAAAACTAGGTTTTCTCATAATCAGTGCCTAATTTCCTGAGACTAAGACCTATTTTGAGACCCTGAGGGATTCCCAAGGATTATGGGGCTTGGTTAGTAGGGATGCACTAGACCCATTTGTTGGGTATCCTCCTTGGGCCTTGTACTGGGTTAATGTAGGGCATTAATTGTGAATTATGAATCTAGTTGATCGATGAGAGAAATTTTATTCTAAGCCCTTTATTAACCCACCCATTTTCCTCATTTTGATCATCCATGAAATTCAACTACAATACTTCCATCACTCACACACATAAGCATTCAAGGCATTCAAGAAAGTTCTCTATTGAAGATCAAGGATTCAAGCATTCAAGCAATTGAAGGAGTTTATATAAGATCTAGCATTTTCAACATTGAAGATCTTTTTTCATACATTCAAGATCCTTTATATTATCTTCTACATTAATCCTTCCATTTATTTATAAGGTGAATATCTAGCACATTCATCCACTAAGGTTTTGATTTACTTTGATTTCCTTTCTTATGGTTTTTTAAGTTGATTAAAGGCTATCGCATCAACATAATTGATTACATTCTAAATTCAAGAGCATATTTATAGATTTCCATTGCTTATGCTAGATCTACTTCTACTACTTGGCAGCATTCTCTATTTTCTATCTCAATTTCAGGGTTAATTCTTAAATTGGGATTTGACCAAGGAAAACCCCCCATCAAGCAAACTAAAATTATTTTTCTTGTAGGTTGCAGATTCTGGAAGACATAACAGAGTGCAGATTCATATACCCTTTTCGTCGAACTTTGGAGATCTGGAATTTGTTTCGCATTTGGACATTATTGAGTAGGGATGCATTGCAACCCTACCAAGTTGTTCTTGTTGCCTTGAATTGACCATGTTCCTTAGGTTGTCCCTGTTGCCTTAGGTTGACTCTCCTAGAAGACAAAAAGATTGTTGGGTTTTGGAGATCACGCAGTTTCAACTCCAAAATATGAGTTTTAGCACTTTTCAATAGTGTTTGATAGTCCATTTATAGGTTTGTATATCGTGAGGTGAGTCTTCTTTCCTTTTCAATTTCAATACATCTTTTCATTATCATATATCTCAACTTTACATTGCATATATTTATTGTAAAAGCCTCTCTTTATGGAGGTGAGGGAGAAGTAAATCCAAGCAATTGACCCTTTTGTATTAGGCTATGAGTTGACACTTGATCTTGTGTTAATTAAGCCTACATTAGGAGGTGAATCTTGGTTTCACCCTTAATTTTTAGTTAGGGTAGTTGATCCATTTTTTCCCCTACACACTTGACCCACACAAGTACTGACATATCATATGTTGTAAGCATGGTCTCTTAATTCTTATAGAAGGCTTATGAGTTGCACTAGAAAATAGCTAAGAGGATTCTTTACTATATTCGAGCTATTCTTAATTGTGGGTTCACGGTGAAATATGTGTGTATATTGATTTTCTACGATCCATAAATTTAGATTGGGTAGGAAATTCTTGAGACTGCAAGCCTACTTTAGGATATTACATCTCTCTTGGTTCTAGTCCAAAATTTTGGTCAAACAAGAAGTAAACTACAATTTATCTTTCACCTACAGATTCTAAGTATCAAGTAGAAGTGGATGCTACAACTAAGACTATCTAGACATTCTCAAAAAAATTGGCATTACTTTTTAGAAGGCTATAATTGTCTTTTGTGAAGGCTAGAGTGTTATATTAATCTCTCACAATCTAGTCCATCATCAGAGAACCTCACACATTGAGATCCACATGCATTATATATAAGAGTGTATTCATGAACATATTGTTGATCTTGAGTATTGTTTGATATCATATTAGATTGAAAGCATCTTCACCAAACCCTTTATATAAACAAATTTTCTTTACTTGTAAGTTTTTATCAAGGGTGAAATAATTGTCCACTTTCTACGAGGCTTTGAACTTGTCCCTACATTCTCTCTTTTGGTGGTATTTTTTCTCTACTTTTGGAGAGAATCTCTCTTGTTTGTTGGGGGGTTTCTTCTCTTTGGGATAAATTATTGTACATGGGTATGTAATGGCCTCATTTGTTGGGGTGCATCCTAATTTTTCCTACCTAAACTGTGATCGGGGAGGTTAATCTAGGTATTTATTTCCTAGTTGGTTATTTATTTTCCTATTCCTATGTTTTTCCTACACTTTAATTAAGTTTGCTTCTCATTAATAAAGTAAGTAATTAGTGTGAGTAGAAACAAGGGATCAATACGTTAGACGAGAGTTACACTTGCCTTTTTAGGCTATTATAGTGATCTCTCCCAATAGGTTGTATTTTCCATCTCTCCCCTTTCCCATTTTGTTTATATACACCCTTAGCTAGTCTTAAAATATTTTATTGCATTGTAATTGCATTCTGTAAATTCTTCTCTTGCATTCTCTTAATTATATTATTCTTCTTTAGGAATTTCAAGTCTCTCATAGAGGCTTTGTGTTATTATTTTAATTTTATATCACTTAGATTTATAATTTTATTATAAATCATTTGCACTAGTTTTTATGGGCCATTCATCTTTTCAAATTCTAACATTAATAAATAGGTTTTAGTCCTCTAATTTCTTGAGGGTGGTTCTTGGAAAGTTAAACACATAGGATGTATTTATTTCAAATTTTTTGAAGAATGAGGAGCTTGTGATGAACTTATTAAATGCATGTTCAATTTAGTTAACTAATGGAAAATTATGGATTAAAGAAGTAAAAGGATGAATTAATTAAGTAATATTTGAATTTATTCAATTTATGCAATGAAGACAATTAGGAAGGTTAACCAAATAATTGTTCTTATTTAATTAATGCCAAGAGTGTTAAAATCAAGTATGTTTAGTTGTGGATGATTTTAGGTGCCTATAGTTTCATCTGAGCACTCAAAGTAAGGAATAATACATGGAGAATTATGATATCCTTTTTTAGAGACATTTTTGTTATGAGTGTTTAGATATTTACTTTTCATGTTGACTAGAATATCCTTGTACTAAAATGCAAACTCATTTTAGATCCACATGGACACCAAAGTGGGGGTAAATATAATGGTGAACCTTTCATACCAATCTTATCTTTTTGTATATTGTTTTTGATCTCTCTCATCATCAAAATTAACCTACCAAATAGGTATGAATCATAAATTTTTCACCTATGGATCCAACAACCTCCTACATAATATCCTTAAATACCAACTTGTAAAGTTTAGACATCAAGAAGATAAAAGATAGATGATTTTTCAAGCAAATGCTCTAGATGATCAATGTAATGCAATGCATATCAATATGTGACACATCATGTATATAATAGTCAAAATAAAACATGCAATACATAATGTTGAACCACAAATAATTCTAAATCTATAAAAACTCTAAAATACCTAATGCACTAAATAAACCATTTTGTTGTTGTGATGAATTAGTTCAACATGAAATAAATAATGCAACATTATATGCTCTACAACTAAATATCATTGCATTTCATTTTCATACATTATAGTTGTTATTTTTTATTAATAGAAAACACTTTTTGAGGGGATGTGAAACCCCATTACAAATAGTTACATAAATATGTCCAAAAGGAAACCCATAACAAAACTATTTTGTAAACCAAAAAAACCTACAGCATAGAACTAGCAAAAACAACCAGCCAAAAAGACCAAAACTCATACCCAAAAACCAGCAACCAACAAAAAGCCAAAGAAATCAAAGCAACTTCTTGATACAAGCTACCATATCCTCCTTGAACATCGATGGGTTTTACATAAAGGCTTTGATGTTGTGAAGGTCCAACAAATTTTTAGCAACCATCTTCTTACACATAGCCCGAGTCCTTTTCCTAAGCTATGAACCTTGCCCAACAACATCACCTGTTTCCACATCCAGGGTTAGGGGAGAACCAAAAATAATTTTCATCTTACCAATGGTTTTGTTGAAACTTTCAACAATAGAGGATCCCAAATATCATGAATCTTATGGATGAAATTCTTCATATTATCTTCCATGCTTCCCATTTGCTACAATGAATCATTTGCCTTCTTCTTAAGACCACCCTTATCATTATTCTCCTCCATCATTTTACCAAAAAGAAACTAGTTCTAGATGTCACTAAATTTAGCCAAAAAGGCCCTATATTTCAAATGAAGGTATTTGATCTCCTAAAAGGTCCATTTCTCCAGACAAAAGAAATATATAGGCATAACCTTAGCTATTCGCAACACACCTAGCATTGGTTTTGCCTTATCTTGTAGATCTTCCAACAACAACCTGACATTGTACTCCTCCATATTCAAAGCCTTCAGGTTAGGAATGTTCATGGTATTCACTTTCTCCTTCACCTCCTCTAGCTCAAAGATCTTTCTTTCACCTTCCATAATCCTGATTTTTTCCATATCCTCCTCATTCTCTAGATAAATCGGCACATCATGATCCAAAGAGAACTCATAGGCTACAAGTATCAAAAATATCTCACTCTCTACCATACCACTTTCAGTATCTTTATTTTGATCTTTATTCTTGATGTTGACAAAGGAAGCAACTTTCTCACCACTCTAACTAGGAGGCTTTCGAGATGAAGGAGAAAGAGTCTTAGGCTTAGGAGAAGAAATAGGAGTCTTCTCACCCTCCTTAGGAATCCACTCAGTATCACTCATATATTCATCCCCAGTTTACATCCCATCATTGTCCACCTTATTATTTATATTACCCTTCACTGCAACATTCTCCTCTTCACTTTCACCCTTAGATTCAATATCCATTTCATTTTTTGCCACAAATTATTTTTCCTTGGTAGGGGATGGCATAGAATTATCTTCACCTTCCTAGCTTCTTTTTACTTTTCCCTTACTAGAACTAGGGGTGGAATCCCTCTTATCATCTTTTTCTTGGATGCCCAGCTGAACCAGATCAAGGACCCAATCTCTAACATTTTGAGGCGGCATGGAAAAAATTCAACCTTGTAATTTGATGCCAAAAATTTCCACAATGAGCTCAGCAATAACCCTAACCTTCTTCTCGAACATCATCATTGGGCCCTCATTCCATCCATCAATGAACTTACTGGTAACATTCTTGTCAAATCCATGAAGCCTTTCCATGAAAGGAATACATCCTCCTGCTCTCAACTTCTCCTAGACCTCGACCTCCTTCCTCCATTTGTCACAATTCAAAGGCTCTCTCCTTTTCAATTCCCCACCCATTATGCTACTCACAACACTACAAGAACAAAGCTTGAAGAACTTACACAAAGAATCTCAAATGAAAATGACAATCCACAATTTAGGAAAAAGGTATTTGTTATGATAAAACTACCCTTGGAAAAGATGAAGGCTTTTGTGCACTTAAAAAAATTGTTAAGCCTTGTCATCATTACCCAATACATTAGTTAGATTGCTACACTTGCAATGTGTCTTGTTATAATTTAAGACACCGTTAAGATTTGCCTTCAATTTACTTTCACCTTGCCAAGTAATGACGATGTCCAACTTGACTATTGTATTAGCAAAGGCATCAACAATCATAATCGCCTCATGATACACAGTGAAATTAAAACCTTTTCTAGATCATTAATAATTTATTTAGCCTCTGAAATCATAGAGTTAATAGTTCATGATGGCCTAGAAATATTATTCATACAATTAATGATATTAAAGAATCTCTCTCAATCCATACATTCCTATAATGGTAATTCTTTATAAGTCTCAGGCTATGTAACATGCCCATGGCTTCGGCCATATGATTTTACTAAGTCCCAAGAGGAAAAGCCACCACCATGATATCATTTCCTTTATCATCCCTAACAATTCTACTACATCAAACACTCTCTGGGTCTCCCTTTGTCACCCCATCAAATTTTATTTTAATCCATCTAAGAGGAGGAGCCAAGTAGACAACATCTTCCCTCTTTTCTTTATTTTTACAAACATCCAGCTTAGGATTTCCATTACCATGACCAACCTCAAAATCCAACAGTGAACTAACATTAGTTAAGGGTTCGTTTGGTTGCAGGAATAAAAATATGGGAATAGGAATTGTTATTCTAGAATAGTTATTATGGAAAAGAAAATAGGGATACATATTCCTATTCTCTATTTTGTTCAGCCAGAATTTGATGCGAAATTCATGGACCCAAAAGTTTATGTTTTTTAAAATAAATAAAACTAGAATAGGATCGTATTCCATTCTAACTATTTAGGTGGAATTGCAAATGCTCTTTTTTGGGCCAAAATTGGAATATGTATTCCTATTATATTCTTATTCCCAATTCCAATTTGCTGCATCCAAATGAAAAATTTATAATTTTAAGAATTTACATATGCCTATTCCACTTGTATTCTTGCTACCAAATGGACCCTAAGTAGTTATCTTTAATACTTCTTATTTTTCTACTATTATAAGAGGAGGCAAAGGGACAACTCTAAATATTATATTGTTTCTTTCTTTCCATATATTCCAAACCACTTGAGGAGCACTCAAATTCCATAGGGCTTTCTCCACATGAACATTTTCCAACTTCCATTGGATAAAAAAATCTTGTAAAGACCAGAGGAAAATCTAGGACAAATTCTAGATTTGTAAAACCAGAGACCAAACCTCACATGTAAAAGTGCAAGAAACCAAGAGATGAAACATTGTCTCCTCCTCTTTCTTATATAAATAACATCTGTTAGGAATGATCATGCCTCTTATTTTGAAGAGCCATCCAATATAAGATATTGATTTTTAGAATGAGGTATTTGTCCCACACTTTGGCCCAAAAGGGGGGCAATCTAGTTTGATTGAGTAACATAGCAGTAGTAGAGAAGACTAAAAAAGTACCTAGAGAATTAGCAACCCAAATCAAAGCATCCTCCACATTATCCTTCACTTGTCAAACATTTAGAGCCATCATAATGGGTTTAAGAGAAATATACATATCAACAATATTAATCGAAGGTTGATTATTGTAGTGATTCCTCACATAAACATTATAGTAATTGTTAATTGCAACTCATGTGAATAAATTAATTTATCGTTGGCTGAATTTATTTAATTAAAATAATTATTGTTTTGGCAAATAGAAGAAAAAGAACTTTTGACATCCAAAAGGCTAAACATTAAGTAACCTATGAGATAGTGCGTCATGTAGCTTTGACATAAGTAACTCTATATTTTTTCTATGTAGATAAATGACTCAACAATCTACTAGCTGAAAAGATGATAGTATGACCCAACCATCAAGATATTAACATAATTTCTTCTCATGTTACTAGAAGCACTACAATCCAAAATGAAATGTCCTTAAAAATAATAATGTCCTAGAATTGGATAGGATGCCCTTTATGGAAACATATAGTCATATTCCATTCTAAAGTCTATTTCACTTCTAGGAGGTCTACTTACATATGATATTTTGTTATATTTATTGAAGTCTTAATAAAAAATAAAAATAAGGCTCTGTGCCAACTCCGATATTATATAGGGGAGAGGAACCAATGGTTGAGCAGGGTCTAATAGTCGATCACTATATCATGAACATATTATCCAATCTTCCAACATATTTTTACCATATAATATAATTAATTGATCTGTTTGTAATTATAAAAAAATCTAAATGTTGATAATAAAAAATATACCAATACTTGGACACATGAAAACTTATAAATGTTATACAAAAAATAAATAAATGGATTCATTAATGAGTGAAATAAATATTTTTTTTGTCTCAAACAAAATATCTTAGTTATCTAATATAGGTGTGTCACTCAAAACATAATATAATGTGTGTGAAATAGGAGCTTGCATGGCAGTACAACCACATGCTTGGATGACAAAGGAATTGTTCCCAAACTAATTGTATCAATTTGCCAGATCTGTTCTAGGTGGCACTTCACCTTAAAATAGGCATCTTCTCATATTTGATGGGCATGGCAGCCATGTTGCCTTAACCACAATTCAAGAGGCATGATCTCTAGGCATAGATCTTCTTACACTGCCTGCTCACACTAGTCACAAATTGCAACCTTTAGATGTAAGTTTCTTTTCTCCATTCAAGGGATATTTCAAATTTGAAAGGTCAAAATGGATGGCCAAACATCCACATATAGAGATAAGGAGAACAAAATTGGCAGAACTTACAAGCAAAAATTTCAAACTTACTCTTGTGTCTGACAACATCATAGCTGGTTTTTCAAGGACTAGAATTTGGCCATTAAACAGGGATGCTCTGTGTAATGACATGAAGCCAAGTGATGCATTCAATGTAGATGATGAAAATGATGTTGTAGGAATTGCAAGTATCTTAAGGATAGCTGGTTATGATGATGATGCTATTGAACAATGTTTGGAATAGATGGAAAAACAACAGACAAATGATTCAACTAAAAATGTAATTTTACCAACACATGTTAGCCAAACACAATATGATAAGGACCTGCATGATGAAATGAGTTTGCCAACACAAGTTGATCCATCTAGCTGGGTTAAAGAGGGAGCAGAGAACTTGGGACTGAAGATTGATTTTGAAAATGAAGACATTTCACTAAGCATGCCTTCTCCACCTCCATTATTAAGATTAGAAATGGTTCATTATTATGCTGAAACAACAGATTGGGAAGCTCCAAATGTGGAACATAATGAAGATGAAGATGGTTAAGATGAACCAACTATAGGTGCATTGAAGACATCTAAATCTATTGAGACAGAAGATGAACAAGTTTTATGTAGTAAGGGATCATTGATAAAATTCTTGAAACTACCAATTGAAAGGGTTGCAAAGAGATGCATTCTTTTTGATAATGCTACTCTTAGATTGGGAAAAAAATCTCAAATACTTACATCTAATGAGTACATAATATTGCAAGAGTAGAAAGAAGCAAAGAAAGTTGAACTTCAAGAGTTGAAAGAAAGGAAGAAAAAATAGTTGGAGGAAAAGAAAATACTTCAAATTGAGTTGAGAAAAAGGAAAGATGAGTAGAAACTTGAAAGACAAACAATAAAGAAACATAAGCAAGAGGAAAGGTTGCAACAACAAAAAGAGAGGGAGTTGAAAAAGAAAGAAAAGATGGATTGCAAAAAAGGTAAGCTAGCAAAAGAGCAACCCAACATAGGAATTGTAAATATATCCCCTATGCAAATTAGTAATGGCAGCATTATTTTAGAACCAAATGCAAATAGAGTAGGCCACCACAGTACTCCAACAACCCCCTTACCTAAGCATCATCAAATTTTGAGGGATATGTACAAAATTCTATCCTCTACCTATGTTGCCTCCAACAACCCCCTTACCTAAGCATCATCAAATTTTGAGGGATATGTACAACATTCTATTAGAGTATTTTTTCATTTATACTTATTAATTAAATCATATTGATTTAATTATATAAGTTTCTATTACTCTAGTTACTTAAGCTTCATTTAGGTGCATTATTAACTAATTATTAATTATTAATGTGCAACCTAGCTTTTTAGTTTAGGGTTTCTTTCTCACCTTGATAAGGTTGAGCATTGTACTTTTTTCATTATCTCTTATGCATTTTTCATTTGAGAGCAACTTTTCTTCTATCTCCATTTTTTAGCAAAACCCTTGCCTCTTCTCGTCTTTTTCTTCTGTGAAAGGTTTTTGCATGCAGGGATTCGAAGGCTTTGTGGATTTGATTGGCTTATTTGCTCAAATCCTACATGGTATCAGAGCCAGATCTGTTGTAGCTTGTTCTGTGTTTCAAGAAAAAGGGAGAACAAGGGTTTGGTGGATCAGATCTAGTATTTTTTCAGGCTTTTTCTGAGAAAACAGGGGGGTCACTAATTTTTAGAGCAGTTTGAGGCCAAACAGACCTCACGGATAGATTCAGAAGACGTCAAAACCCCCGTTTTGATATAAAATTTGTCCGATTTGGACAACGTTGATCTGGGAGGCAATTTTTTTTGTTGTACAGGGCCATACGGCCTCTGCACGCAATCCAAGATGTAGAAAATTTTAAAAATTGCAAAAAAAGGGCGTAGCATTTTTAAACCTGCGGTGGATAACAAACCGCTAGTGGTTCCCTCTAGCGGCCACCGCTGGCGGTCCGCCTAGAGGCCCGTAGCGGCTCCGCCGGCAACTCCCACCGCAGCCCCACCGCTGCTCCACCTGCAGCGGCTCTCCACCCTCCTACCGCCCGACCGTCGCTCTGCCAACAGTTGGTGAGATTTTTTGTTTTTTATTTTTATTTTTTTATTTTTTTATTAAAAAAAATAATTTTTTCATGCATTCCGAAGGCCCTGGTGGTTTTTTCTCCGTAACTTGAGC
This sequence comes from Cupressus sempervirens, assembly GCA_028749045.1. NCBI lineage: Eukaryota > Viridiplantae > Streptophyta > Pinopsida > Cupressales > Cupressaceae > Cupressus > Cupressus sempervirens. The sequence continues at coordinate 480,248,284 of CM053785.1, forward strand.
ATACAGACGTATTTTTTCGATCCGAAAAATGAGATGGAAAGCTGGTTCTGAGACAGAGATGCTAGTATAGGTGTTTTTGAGTTTTGATGTAGTTTGGTTGCCTGTTTTGGCAGTCAAAGTTGGATGTTCTATTTTGCACTTCGGGAGGCGTATCTTGAGCATCCGATCTCTATTTTTGGACTTCTTTATATCACTGGAAAGCTCTTTTTGTGCTCTTTCCAGTGATGCTAGTTGTTGTTCTAGATTCTATTCCAGGCACATCCTATTCAGTCTTTTTTATTTTAGCATTCTGGTGGATATCTTGTTTGTTTCAGGTCCGGGGATCGATTTTGTTGCTTCAGATACTTCATTTTGGGCTCTACCTTCTGTTGTTTCAGCCTTATGTGTTTTTTTAAAATCATTTTTTATATTCATTGTAAGCATCTTTATGCAACGTACTGAGATAAAGTGCCACTCTTGCGTTTCGAGATCCTTTTCATCATTGTGATTCGTTGTACTCGCACTATTTTATAAAGTGCCATGGGGGGGATAGTTGTTTGTCGCTTATAGGCCCTCTTTCTCTTTTGCCTCATGCAGTGTCGATGACACGTGCCTTTATAGGTGTTTGTACCTCACTCTCGATGTGTTTGGCTCCTGTGTTGTAGGAGATTTTTGGCCCATCTTTTCAGTTGCCTGTCACCTCACCCTATCTGCATTAAGGGGGGGTTATATTGTTGTTCTTTGCTTCTTTGGTTGATGGTTCGTTGGTGTGAGCTATGTATTTAGTACCTGATCCTACATACTAGGCGATTGCAATGGCTGGCTACCTATGCATTTCGGTGAGATGGATCATCTACCATATAAAAACGCTCGATTCGTGCCTTCTATTTCCATGGAGGTTCTACAGATCAGCATTTTGACAGAGTTTTGTGTTTCTTCATGCTTCAGTGATTCTCTTCTGATCTCTTTGTTCCTTCTTCTGGAACATTATTTGCTATCTCTTTTTGGAGTAGGGTTTTTCCCATGTGGTTTTCTCTATTTCTCCTCTTTATAGAGATTATGTTGTGATTGGGTTACTGATTAGGCCTTGTTGCCGGGACCCAATTTTTTTGCTTTCATAGCTTTTCTTTGCTAGGTAAGCTTACTCCTTACTTTCAGCTTAAGGGGGGGTATTAGAGTATTTTTTCATTTATACTTATTAATTAAATCATATTGATTTAATTATATAAGTTACTATTACTCTAGTTACTTAAGCTTCATTTAGGTGCATTATTAATTAATTATTAATTAATAATGTGCAACCTAGCTTTTTAGTTTAGGGTTTCTTTCTCACCTTTATAAGGTTGAGCATTGTACTTTTTTCATTATCTCTTATGCATTTTTCATTTGAGAGCAACTTTTCTTCTATCTCCATTTTTTAGCAAAACCCTTGCCTCTTCTCGTCTTTTTCTTCTGTGACAGGTTTTTGCATGCAGGGATTCGAAGGCTTTGTGGATTTGATTGGCTTATTTGCTCAAATCCTACACATTCTATCCCCTACCTATGATGCCCTCCAAAACATCCAAGCTACTACTAGCCAAAGCCCCCCTTATTCTCCAATCAAGGAATTCCCAATTGGTAGACTTTTAGATGAAAATATGTTTGAGTGTATGACTCCCATCACCCCACAACTTGATTCAGCAAGTCCTAAAAATCCTACAACAAATAGTATTGAGGGGGAACCAGAACTAGAACCCTTCCCTGGCTTTATGGTGAACTAATGATCCTAAACTCAAGTTCTGCTAGAGTACCTCAATTTTCACAAGCTACTCATTTTGTTATAGTAGAAGAACCTCTATTTTCACAAGCTAGTCATTTTGTTATATCTTACAGACTGGTCCTCTTTTAGAATCCTTCTATTTCCAACTGTAACTTTTTATTGGGCAGTCCAAGCTTATTTTACAATGGCAAGTTTGGCATTTTGTAATGTTCTATTGACTAGTACTTCTACCATACCTCCTCTATTTCTAACTATGTAATTTCCTTTGTCATGCTTGCGTTCCAACTACTAGAAGCTAAAACTATTGTACTCCCTATATATATGCATAATTTGCAAACTGTTATATTACTTCATTAGTTTTCAAAAATGTATTTTTGTGTTCCAATCATATATACAAGAGATGTTTGTTCTAAAGAAATTGAATGTTGGTGTTTTATGATTTATAGGTAGCAAAAAAAAGGACACAGACATAACTCTATTGTTGGAAATCTAATTGAAAAAGAACACTATCAAAGAGGGAGATTGTTGCAAAGAAGGAAGATGGTTGATAAAGAATGTTTTCAATCATTGTTTTGCCATAGATGTCAAACATGATATTTGTTGGAATGACAATTGCTTATAAGATCCAAGTACTATCACTTAGTTGATTGATGAAGAATATTTAATCAACAAGATCTAATAAAAGTACCTAAGGGAAAGGTTGAGATATGGTTTTGTAATGAAGTGCAAGGATCAGTTAAGACATTGATAAAATGATGTATTGATAATATACTTGAAGATACAAAGGTTGGACACACTTAGAAACTTTAGAAGAATAAGTTGTAATAAAGTTGGCTACAAAGCTTAACTAAGTTTATTAGTGAGTGTCGAGAAAGCTAGTTAGAGTTGAGAAGATTCTCAGTTAGAGCCAAGCAAATGAAAAATCTAGTGTGTTTCGAGTGATACAGAAGGAGCCGAGCATCAGTAAAACGTAGTTGATGCTGAGTAACATAGTATGTGCCGAGCACCAGAATTTCAATAGTGTCGAGCTACTACATTATTGGAAAAGTCAAATATTTGCCAAATCTAAGTCAACAAAGTTGTTACCTTGAATTTTGTGAACCAAATAGAGGATAAGGATGATGAGCTGGTGGCACAGAATTTTAGATAAACTATTTTTTAGCAAATTCGGGAGGATTCTTCAAGATGTTTTTAGAAGGAACAACATATGGGTTAGATTCAATAAATCCTACCTAATCCATTCAAATTGAAATTAAAGGAGGGAAGAATCGAGCAGGAAAAGAAATTCCAAACTTCTATTTAAGGAGTCACAGGCCAAGAAGCTAGATTTTTTGGGTGTGCCAAATTGTGAATTAGTTGAAGGGTGTCAAGGAGAAGGCATCAAAAAGAAGGAAGAATAGAGCACAGAGACTATGCTTCAACAAGTGACCATATAGGAGATTACAATGGTATATCGAGCATGGAGACTCAAGGATACAAAGCTTGAGAGGAGGACAAGTTGTCAGAGCTACAGAGACTATAAGCCAGGAAAATGTTGTGAGCTAAATAGAGATCTAAAATCTGTAAGATAAGTTGTGAATTGTAATCAAGTCAAAACTCTTTATTGTTACTCTTTAACAATTGTATCAATCAAGGTAAAATCCTATGGACTTAGGTTGGTTTAACAACCATTTGTAAATCCTTTAACAGGATGACATTCCAAGTGAATGTTCTAAAGTCCTCTAACCAGGCCCACTTCTAACAAGATAGATAAATCCTTTAACCATGTCACATTTAACAGTGTGTTGTACCTTTTAATAGGGCAGGCCTTTCATAGGACATCACTTCAGAAGAGTGAGAATGGAGTAGCATGTTATTGGTATTTTTTTCTCAAATTGGGTTTCCATGTAAATCACTATGTTATGTGTTGATCTTTCATGTGTTATGCTTGCATGTTGATTTACAGTAACTTGCTAAGTAGGAAAAGTTTAAGCTTGGACGCATGAACAGTTTAATAGGCTCACTTTACTTGATGAAAAAGTTTTAATTAAACATTTGGACCCTGAATAACTAATTCACCCCCCCCCCTCTCAATTATTCTAAAGCATTTCTAACAATTGGTATTAGAGTCATCTGCTGATTTAGTTTAAAAGTACTAGAAGCTGGAAGATCAAGATGTCCAAGAGAGAAGTTCCCAAGCTTAACAAAGATAAGTTCACTGCATGGCAAAGTCTAATGAAATTACGCATTGGATCAATAAGTGATTATGCAAAAACCTCAATTGGAGTGGAACATGTAGATCCAGCTGGAGCCCTTACTGCAGATGATTTGAACAAAAGGAAGGAGCATAATCAGGAAATGCTAGAGATTGCCTCTGCCCTCAATTATGTTGAATTTGATGGCATCAAAGGATGTGATTTTGCATTCAAAATGTGGAAAACCTTGTCAGATATCTATGGAGGAGATCAGAATGTTCAAAGGGCAAAAAGAGAAAGCCTCATAGGAAAGTTTGATGACATGAAAATGGAGGAAGGTGAGAATGCTACTCAATATACGTCTAGGATGAAAGAAGTGGTAAGGGCAATAAGAAGTTTGGGTGGTCATTTAGAAGATGATGTTGTCAATAGAAAATTCTTAAGAACCATGCTCCCTATCTATGCAATTAGAGTTTCAGCTATCCAGGAATTGAGATGCATACTAGGAAACACACTGACCTTTGAAGGGATAGTGGGAAGACTTACTGCATTTGAATTGTCCAACTTTGATAGCTACAAACTTGAGAATCTTGAATCTGCTTTCAAGGCCAAGCTGACATTGAAAGACACTGAGGAGGTGAAATAAAAAAAGAAGAGTAGAAAAGAAAAGCATGCATCAAGTGACAACAGCATAGATGAGGAAGATGTGGAACAATTGGAAGCACTATTGGCTAGAAGATTTCAAAGAGGCAAAGGTAAATTCAAAGGTAAGTTGCCTATCATTTGTTTTAATTGCAATGAAGTAGGACATATTGCTGCAAGGTGTACATAGAAGAAGAACTACAAAGAAGGAAACAAGTTCAAGAACAAAAGAGAAGATGATAGTAGAAATTACAAGGACAAAGGCAAAAGATGATACATTGTTGAAGAGGATTTAGATGAGAATGATGATGAAGTAGTCTATGTAGCTATGAAGGACCAATTAGATGAAGATGAAGCAACAACACTTGTAACCTGTGTGAACAAAAATGACAAGTGGATCATAGATAGTGGATGCTCACATCACATGATAAGAGACAAAAGTAAGTTTATTTCCATTACTCAATATGATGGGAATAGTGTTAGATTTGGAAATGATGCTCCATGTCAAATCAAAGGAAAAGGTTCTATTAAACTTATAGAGAAAATCTCATGTAATAATGCATACAATGTTGAAATATTGAACTACAACTTGCTAAGTGTATCACAATTAGGCAATGTAGGTTGCAAAGTAGAATTTGGAAACAAAGCTGCCAAAATATATGACACTGATGGAAATCTGATAGGAAAAGGTGAACAAACTAGGAGTAATCTATTTTACCTAGATATGGAAGATGCAATTTGTCTCATTGTAAAACTTGATGATGTGTAGCTATGGCATAAAAGACTATGTCATGTTAACTTTGATAATCTGATCAACATCAGCAAAAAGAAGAAAGTCATAGATTTGCCTAAGCTGAAAAAGCCTGACAATACAATGTGCAAACAATGTCAACTAGGAAAGATGACTAAGTCTAATTTCAAAAGCAAAATCTACACTTCCAAAGAAGTATTAGAGCTAGTCCATACAAACTAATGTGGCCCAATAGAAGTACAAAGCTATCAAGGAGATAGATACATAATGCTATTTGTGGATGACTATTCTAGGATGATGATTGTCATGTTCTTCAAGAAAAAATTTGATGCATTTCAAATGTTTAAGTGGTATTTGGCCAGGGTTGAAAAGGAAACAAGAAAGAGTCTGAAGTGCCTGAGATCAGACAGAGGAGGAGAGTTTACATCAAAAGAATTTGAGACATTTTGCAATGATAAAGGAATTAAAAGACAAACATCAGCACCAAGAACTCCCCCACAGAATGGTATAGCAAAAAGAAAGAATAGATTAGTGGTAGACTATGCCAAAACATTAATGATGGAGAAAAATGTTGCTTTGAAGTACTGGAGAGAAGTTGTAAGTACTGTTATTTATACCCTGAATTGAGTATAAGTGAAGAAAGGAACAAATGCAACACCTTTTGAACTATGGTATGGTCACTCACCCAATGTAAAACATTTCAAAGTATTTGATTGTAAATGTTATATTCTTAAGGATATTAGGAATGGCAAGTTTGATGCAAAGAGTGATGAAGGCATATTCCTTGGATACTCCACTAGAAGCAAAGCATATAAGTGTTTGAATACTAACACTAACAAGATTATGGAGAGTGCAAATGTAAATTTTGATGAGCATGTAGAAGTTCAGGTTGATGAAATCAAGAAACCAAAAGAATATAGATCTATGAAGGAATTTCTACTAAAGATGAAGCTGCCAATCAAGTTAGGAATCAACAAAAAATTTCAGTATCAACTGAGTCACAACTAGTGAATGTCGAGCTACATTCAAAAGCTGAGTTGCAAAATGAAAATAATGCACATTCTGACTCTAAAAATAGTACACATGGAAGAGATGATGAAATACTTGGAAGTGATGTGCAAAGTGACTCTGAAGCTGAAGAACCAAACATGGAAAGAAGGACAGAACCAAGACTATCCAGGTATGTGAGAAGACATCACCCTCTAGAAAAAATTATTGGTGACAAGGAAGCAAGACCAATGACAAGAAACAAACTAAGGAATGAATCATTGAGCAAGATTGAGCCCAAAATAGTAAAAGATGCACTACAAGATGATAACTAGCATAGAGCTATGGAAGAGAAGATAGATCAGATTGAGAAGAACAAAACCTAGACCCTAGTTCCTAGACTAGCTGATAAGAATGTAATTAGTACCAAATGGGTGTTTAGGAAAAAACTTGATGAGAATGGTGAGATAACAAGAAACAAAGCCAGACTAGTCAGAAAAGGTTATGCACAAGAAGGACTAGATTATAGGGAAACATTTGCCCCTACTACAAGAATGGAAGGAGTAAGAACATAACTTGCATATGCTTCCTACAAAGGTTTCAAGGTATATCAAATGGATGTAAAGTCTACTTTTTTGAATGGTATACTAGAAGAGGAAATCTACATAGAACAACCAGAGGGATTTGTTGATGACAACAACAAGGATATGGTTTGCAAATTGCATAAAGCACTTTATGGTTTGAAGCAAGCACCTAGAGCATGGTATGAGAGACTACATAAATACCTTGTGAAGATAGGATTTGAGAGAACAAATGACAACAACAACCTATATATCATGACAGAAAAAGGTAAAGATATTCTAATATCTGAAATCTTTGTTGATGATATTATATTTGGAGGAAAAGATGTTCTATGCAAAGATTTTGCTGACCAAATGAAACATGAGTTTGAGATGTCAATGTTTGGAGAAATCAAATTCTTTGTTAGATTGCAAGTACATCAACTAAAGCATGGCATATTTGTGATCCAATCAAAATACATCAAGGAGATACTCAAGACATTTGGCTTAGAAGATTCAAAACCAATCAGTACACCAATGCTAACAAGACATAAGTTATCCAAGAATGATGAGTTAGCTGAAGTGAATCAAACATTGTATAGATCAATGATTGGAAAATTGCAATATGTTGTGCATAGTAGACTAGACATTACATTAGCAGTTGGAATAGTGGTAAGATTTTTTGCAAATCCAAGAGAAAATCATCTGATGGTAGTAAAAAGAATACTAAGGTACCTAAAAGGAATTGATGATTTTGACTTATACTATAAGAGGAGTGAAAAGTTTGAGTTGAAAGCCTATATTGATGTAGACTGGGGAGGTAATATTGATGATAGAAAGAGCACCAGTGGAGGAGCACTTTTCTTAGGCAAAAGATTGGTTACTTGGACCAACAAAAAGAAAAGTTGTACCTCACAGTCCACAACAAAAGTTGAGTATGTTGTTGTTGCTATCAACTGCACTAATATTGTATGGATCAAACATCTGTTACAAGGTATGAAAGAAGAGGTAACTAAACCTATGATACTCTATTGTGATAACACAAGTGCTATCAACATATCAAAGAATCCTGTGATGCATGCCAAAACAAAGCATATTGCAATTAAGTATCACTATGTAAGAGAATTGGTGGAAGACAAACAAGTAAGGATGGAATATGTCAGCTCAAAGGAACAAATTGTTGACATCTTTACAAAAGCATTACCTAAAGATGCATTTGAGTATCTTAGAGGTAAATTAGGGGTGATACCCCTATCCAAGATTGTTCGAAGAAGAAGCAAGACTGCCCTGCATCAAATGAGTTAATTGTTGGCATATCACAAATTGATGCAGAGGATACTTACTTTAGGATTTTTGCCTGAAGTAATCAAAGTACTGAAGTTCCAAATCAGTCACAAAGCAAGGTGACAAAGGGAGAAATTGGAGTACTTGCAAATGCTACACTTGCATCTTAAGATGCTAAAACAGTACATCTTTGGCATTGTTGTCAAAGAGGGAGAAGTAATAAGAAACTGATCAACAACATTCAATTGGATAGAGGGAGAAGTAGCAAGAAACTGATCAAATCTACAGGATCAAATGGACAGAGGGAGAAGTAGCTAATACCAGAATAGAAAAACATGATCAATGCTTGTAGAGGGAGAAATAATGTCAGGGGGAGTCAAAAGTAGCAGAAATAAAATGGATGTTTAGGAAGATATAGCATAAAGGAAAGAAAAAGGAAACAACAACTAAGAGGGAGAAGCAAGAGTAAAATAATCAGGATAGCAGATTAAAGAGGGAGATGTGAAAACTGATGGTAACACATTTTTCTTTTTGGCATTTGATTTATTGTTTTAACCTAGTTAGCATTTTGATAACTTGGTTGATCAGTTTGGTTTGCCATCAATGCCAAAGAGGGAGATTGTTGGAAATTTGATTGAAAAAGAATACTATCAAAGAGGGAGATTGTTGCAAAGAAGGAAGATGGTTGATAAAGAATGTTTTCAATCATTGTTTTGCCATTGATGTCAAACCTAATATTTGCTGGAATGACAATTGCTTATAAGATCCAAGTACTATCACTTAGTTGATTGATGAAGAGGATTTAATCAACAAGATGTAACAAAAGTATCTAAGGGAAAGGTTGAGTTATGGTTTTGTAATGAAGTGCAAGGATTAGTTAAGAGACATTGGTAAAATGATGTATTGATAGTATACTTGAAGATACAGAGGTTGGCCACACTTAGAAACTTTAGAAGAATAAGTTGTAATAAGGTTGGCTGCAAAGCTTAACTAAGTTCATTAGTGAGTGCTGATCAAGCTAGTTAGAGCCAAGTAGATTCTCAGTTAGAGCCGAGCAAATGAAAAATCTAGTGTGTGCTAAGTGATATAGAAGGAGTCAAGCATGTTCAGGTGTTGAGCATCAGAAAAACTTAGTGGATGCCAAGTGAATCCATAGTAGGAGCCAAGCATCAGTAAAATGTAGTTGATGCTGAGTAACACAGTATGTGTCAAGCACTAGAATTTCAATAATGTCAAGCTACTGCATTATTGTAAAAGTCAAAGATTTTCCAGATCTGAGCCAATAAAGTTGTTACCTTGAATTTTGTGAACCAGATGGAGGATAAGGATGATGAACTGGTGGCACAGAATTTTAGATAAACTATTTTTGAGCAAATTCAGGAGGATTCTTCAAGATGTTTCTAGAAGGAACAATATATGGGTTAGATTCAATGAATCCTACCTAATCCATTCAAATTGAAATTAAAGGAGGGAAAAATCGAGTGGGAAAAGCAATTCCAAACTTCTATTTAAGGAGTCACATGCCAAGAAGCTAGAGTTGCTGGGTGTGCCAAATTGTGAAGTGGTTGAAGGGTGTCAAGGAGAAGGCATCAAGAAGAAGGAAGAACAAAGCATAAAGACTCTGCTTCGACAAGTGGTCATATAGTAGATTGCACTGGTATATCAAGCATGGAGACTCAAGGAGACAAAGCTTGAGAGGAGGACAAGCTATCAAAGTTGTAGAGACTGTAAGCCAGGAAAATGTTGTGAGCTAAACAAAGATCTAAAATCTACAAGATAAGCTGTGAACTGTAATCAAGTCAAAACCCCTTATTGTTACTCTCTAGCATTTGTATCAGTTAGGGTAAAATCCTATGGACTTAGGTTGGTTTAACAACCATTTCTAAATCCTTTAACAAGGTGACATTCCAAGTGAATGTTCTAAAGTCCTCTAACCAGGCCCACTTCTAACAGGGTGGATAAATCCTTTAACCAAGTCACATTTAATAGTGTGTTGTAGCCTTTAACAGGGCAGGCCTTTCATAGGGCATCGCTTTAGAAGAGTGAGGATTGAGTAGCATGTTACTGGTGGTTTTTCCCAAATTGAGTTTCCACGTAAATCACTGTGTTACGTGTTGATCTTTCATGTGTTATGCTTGCATGTTGGTTTGCAATAACTTGCTAAGTAGGAAAAGTTTAAGCTTGGATGCATGAATAGTATAATAGGCTCACTTTACTTGATGAAAAAGTTTTAATTAGACATTTGAACCCTAAATAACTAATTCACCCCCCCTCTTAGTTATTCTAAAGCATTTCTAACATCTATAAGCACTACATTATGTTGTTTAGAATTACAAGGAATGATTCTAAATTAATCTAAGGTTGTATCCTTTTCCATAGTTTGTTGTATCATTTTTAGTTTTGCATTATGATCCTCTACAAGCACAAAGAATATATTTAGGTAGCATTCATAACACACTCATTCAAATGTTTGGGAACTTCTAAATTAGCCATATATCTCATTTTCATATCAAAGCACAATATATAAGAACCAAATGCAAAAAAAAAAACATCTTAACATTGGAACAATCTTAACAACATGAGTCCACTGTGAAATATCTAAATTTGTTCAATCTTCATTCCCAAGTTGACAAATTCATACTTCTACAAAGAGCAAGCAAATTCTAAACTCCAAACTATCCAGCAACATAGATACAAACACATAAAATGGAAATAACAATCTGTGAGTTTCAACTTCTCATAATAGATCAATTACATTTTGCAGAGTATGTTTCAAGTAGTAACAAAGGCAGTATTTTGCAACCTCTAAAATAGATCATCCCATCTAAATGAAAACAAAGCATGATTTAATCATTCCTGTGGCATGAAAAATGGAAAATAAACTATAAGCAATAATTTTGAACCAAAAAATATGTGCAAAAAATCAAAACCAGGTAGGGAAAACAAATAACTAGGCATATGAAAGGGTTCTAAAATTGCTAGAGAAGAATGAATGGGTCATTTGCTCAGTAAGGTCCAAGAAAGACCTTGCTTAAAATGCGACAAATCCCTTAGATTTTTGTGTGTCAATAGACACATTTACATAAAAATTTGTCCCCCTCCTCTATTTTCCAAATCAATATGAAGTATCCATAAGTTCATCTTGTCCCAAATACAAGAATCAGTCAAAAGGTATGCAGATTGAAGAAAAATTTCTAAAGAACAAACAATATTTGAACCCTAAGCTAAAAATAATGTTAACCCTATGCTGGATTTAAGAATTACCCAAAATAATTCGAACCCTAAGCTGAAAAGATTGAACCCTAGGCTAAAAAGACATATCTCTATGTAGATCATCTTTAAAAAAATTCATTTATCCATTACCCAAATTGCCAAAAATCAAAAGAAAAAATACAAATACCCATTACCCAAATTGCATGAAATTTATCCACGCCATGCCTCCAAGCAATGTCGGTGGCCCTCTGTCCATGCCATCCAAGCACCCAGCCTCCATGATCTTGGGCTTGTCTGACTCGTAGATTGACATATTTAGCAGCATCTTCACAACATTCTCTTGCGTTTTCAAATCAGAGACGACAAGAGCGACAATAGAGAAGAAATCTCCCCTCCTTCAGCTATGCAAGTTCTATTGTCCATCTCGCATTTTGCCAACAATCAAAGCTTGTATGCAACTTGTTGGTTGGCATGACAGAAAATAAGATCAAAATGCCTCCAGTAGTTCCACGCCACCGACTTGGTTGTAGTTGAGTTAAGGCCCTGAGTGGCTGGTTGTTGACATAGGACAACAACTTGCTCATCAAATAAAATGTGGAAGAGTTTGTACATGCCTACCAAAGAAGTTGCAACTCTAATATCTGACACTTTTATTGGTTTCTTCACCTCAAGCGTCTCGAACTGGAGCTTTGCCACCAGAAGCAATATTGATGGTCTTCTATAAAATAAAATGAACCTTGCTCACACATTAGATTTATGATCTAAAAAATAGCTATGTGTCTTCTTCCCTGGACATGCATACATAATTTCGTGTCTTATCTCCCTTGTAAATCTTGCCACAAGGCATCACAATCAAACAATGAGTGGCAACAATGATCCATTGTGATGTGTATGCTAGGTTAATATTTGGAATGTGCTTAGGGTTAGGTTTAAAGCAATGTAATAAAACAATTTTTATAAATAGTTATTAGGTTTTGAATAATTGATAATATAATATTTTTTGTTAATTAAATAGATACTTAGTAATTAAAAGTAGAACATATTCATTTATATATAAATGTTATATTATCTAACTATTAAATGCAACATGTTTATATAAGGTTTTAGTTATTGTAAATTTACATGATATAATGTTCAAGTAATGGGACTTCGACAATCAAAGATGGGGGGTGGTAATTAACTATGAATGATAGGGGGTTCAAAAATTGACAAATTGCACACTTTATACTATAACGAATAAAATTGACATCAATTTTTATGGTGGTGAGCCAAAACCTTAGTTTTAAGCACTAAATTAGTTGAAGAAAATGTGGTAAATTTTTTTGGCATTTTTATCATCGTTATGATATATTTTGAGGGGTCCAAAGTTAGGGTGCACAACTACTAGGTCCTCTCCCCTAATGAAAGAAGTGCAATCGTGAAAGTTCGCTAATGAAGGAGAGGTAAAATGAAATGTATGCACTAAAAAGCCTTTCTTTGTTGCTTCCAAACACGATTAAATGTAACCTTTGAGTAAAAGCCATGTGGCAATTATTGTTGCTACGTAGACTCCACTGTCATAAAGTAATGTGCATCGATTTTGGTGATCTAAAATATTATGTGATGCATTTAAAATTTTCTTCAACCACATGGCACCAATTTATGTGAAGTATTCTCACAAGCATTAAATACATTCTTATCTGTTACATTTTTGTTTGTTTTTTATTTGAAATAAATAATTTATTGTTCAAGAAATTGGTATCTAACCAATGAGAAATAAGGAATTTGATAGTTATAATTAAATTTAAAAATAATGCTTACAAACTTTAGCTTAAAATTTTATTTCTGCCATAAAAATTAATGTAGGAGATCTAATGAAAACATTAGTTCCCTATATAAGGTATATAAGGCAGGGACTAACAAATACTTATGATTAATAATAACTATTTGGTCCATTTAAGCTGCAATATGTTACATTTCATATAGACCCATTTCACTTAGCTGCACTATTTAATTCAATATCCATTTTACATTTCTTTAAAGAAAAGTCTTAAGATATCCCATATATAACTACATATTGATGAAATTAGCCTTCACAATTACTACTGCTTCCTGTTCACAAACTGATGCTGAGAGTAACCTTAAATCTATGATCTATGCAATTGCTGGGAAATCAGCTCACCACATTACGAAATGGAAAATACATATAACCTTGAAATTGTACACAATGGCAAGCCAAGAACTTCTGATATACCCACCACATAATCTCGCTGTCAAGCAGAGAATGGCGTCTGATACAGAAATAGTTGAATAAATGGCCATAATATCAGTTTTGAGAAGGAAGATGATGATTGCATTTCAATTCAGTAAAGTGAATCCTCCTCGCTTCAATCACACAACGTCATCCAATGACCATCTCCATCTCGGGACATCCACTACAGAGATTTGCTTAAAAGAGGCGCTGCACATTCTGCTTACTACCCACAACCCACCTTTATATTCTTCCACATATTTTCAATTATTACAGACGTGCATTGCCAAAAATACCCGTTCAGAGGGTCGGCTAATCCATTCTCTCATCATCGACAGGGGATTCAATTTTGCCAGAGATGCATTTTATCAAAAGAAACTAATGAGCATGTATGTGAAATGCGGTAGTTTGGTTCAAGTTCGTAAAGTGTTTGACGAAATGACTGAACGGGATTGCTTCTCATGGAATGTGATAATTGCAGCTTACAGAAGACATGGGTACTGTCACGAGGCACTGATGCTCTTTCTTCGAATGCAACGAACAGATGCTCAACCTGATCAGTACACCTTTGCCAGCGTCCTCCCTGCCTGTGCCAAAATGAGAGCTTTGGAAGAGGGTATGAATATCCATCAGAGCATATTGGAGAGCGGATTATTATATGATGTTGTTGTTGTGAGTGCCCTGATAGACATGTACGCCAAATGTGGAAGTATGCAGAAGGCAGAGGAACTTTTCGAGAAAATGCCTCAGAGAAATGTGGTGTCATGGACTGCCATGATTACAGGATATGCACAAAATGGACTCCTTGAAAAAGCTTTTGATGCGTTTAAGCAAATGCGATTAAAAGGTACTAAGCCAGACCCCACGACATATTCTAGCATCCTCTCAGCTTGTGCTAAAGTGGGAATTTTGAAAGAGGGTACGCAGATCCATCGAAGTATATTGGAAAACGGAATTTTGTCAAATGGAGTAGTTGCAAGTGCGCTGCTAGAGATGTATGTGAAATGTGGAAGAATACAGAAGGCACGCGAGCTCTTCGACAAAATGTCTCAAAGAAATCTGATCTCGTGGAATACCATGATTGCAGGATATGCGCAGAATGGTCTTCTGGACGAGGCTTTAAGACTTTTTAAAGAAATGCCGCAACAAAATGAGGTTTCATGGACTGCATTGGTTGCAGGATATGCACAAAACGGCCTTGTCAGAGAGGCATTGAAAACTTTTAAGGAAATGCAATTGGCAGGTATACAGCCCGATTTTACAACCTTTGTTACGGTCCTCCCAGTCTGTGCTAAAATGGGAGATTTGGAACAAGGTATGCATATACATCAAAGCATAATTGAGAGCGGTTTTTCATCCCATGTTGTAGTTGCAAGTAGCTTGATAGACATGTACGCAAAATGTGGAAGGATTCCAAAGGCAAGGGAACTTTTTGACAAAATGCCTCGGAGAAATGTAGTTTGCTGGACTGCGATGATTTCAGGATATGCAGAAAATGGTGATCTTGATGAGGCCTTAACTTTATTCAAAAAATCTCCTGAACAAGACATAATCTCATGGACTGCAATGATTGCAGGATTCGCACATAATGGGTTTGTTGACAAGGCCTTGGAGACTTTTAAGCAAATGCAATTGGCAGGTGTAAATCCAGACTCTGCAACTTTTACCAGCCTCCTTTCGGCCTGTTCCAAGATAGGAGCTTTGGAACAGGGTATGGACTTACATCAAGTTATAACTGAAGGCGGATTTTCTTCTGATGTTGTAGTTGCGAGTGTCCTGATAGATATGTATGCTAAATGTGGAAGAATACAGAAGGCGCGGGAGCTGTTTAGCAAAATGCCTCAAAAAAATGTTGTCTCCTGGAATACGATGATTGCAGGATATGCACAAAATGGGTTTGTTGAAGATGCCTTGGAAATGTTTAATCAAATGCAATTAGGTGGTGTAAAGCCAGATTTCACAACGTTAGCCAGCATACTCCCAACCTGTGCTAAAATGGGAGCTTTGGAAGAGGGTATGAAGCTTCACAAAAAAATTATTGAATGTGGTTGTCTGTCAGATGCTGTAGTTGCAAGTGCCCTGATAGACCTGTATGCAAAATGCGGAAGCATACAGAAGGCACGGGATTTGTTTGACAAAATGTCTCAACGGGATGTAGTTTCATGGAATGCAATGATTGCAGGATATGCAATGCATGGCTATGGCGGCAATGCAATCAAACTCTTTGAACTAATGAAGCACTATGGAACATACCCGGACCGTGTAAGCTTTGTTTGTGTTTTATTTGCATGCTGCCATGCAGGTCTAGTGGATGAGGGCTGTAGATATTTTCATAGCATGAGTGACTCTAATTACTTCTTACCTACAGTGGATCATTATATATGCATGGTCGACCTTCTTTCCCGTGCTGGCTATCTTGAGGAAGCTCTAAAATTTATCATCAAAATACCAATTATACCTGTGGTGGTTGTGTGGATGTGCTTGTTGAGTGCTTGTAGATCACATAAGAATGTAGGGCTTGGAGCATTTACAGCAAATCTCCTTGTTGAATTGGATGCTAAAAATGCTGCACCTTATATTCTTGTTTCAGATATGTATGCAGAAGTGGGCAGGTGGGGTGATGCTCAAAAGGTAAGGACATTGATGAAAGAAACAGAAATAAAAAAGACACCTGGATGTAGTTGGATTGAAATCCATAAAATGGTACATGCTTTTTGTGTAGGAGACAAATCACACCCACAAACACGGGAGATATATGCAAAATTGGAGAAATTATCATGGGAGATGAAGGCAATAGGGTATTCTCTAGATTCAAGGCATGTACTGAATGATGTGGAGGAGGAGGAAAATGAATTATTCCTCTGCCACCATAGTGAGAAGCTGGCAATTGCATTTGGATTGATAAACACATCCCCTGGAACAACTATTAGAGTTATCAAGAATATTCGAATGTGTATTGACTGCCACACTGCAACTAAGTTTATCTCCAAGATTGTTGCGAGGGAAATTGTCGTGAGAGATGCAAACCGATTTCATCATTTCAAAGAAGGACAATGTTCTTGTGGAGATTATTGGTGATGAAGAATTCCCTGAAGAGGTCTGATTTTCCAATCAACATTATTGTATGGGATGGTGTGTATACACTCCAAGCTCTTTGGAATGAATCTCTGCACCTTGCAAATCTGGTTATTTGAGCTCCTTTGGCGAACACTTCATTTAAACAAAGACGAACAACACAGCACAGTGAGGGTATCAGAATTGCAGTGATAAGAAGGGATCAGGTTTTGTTTTCAGTTTCTTAAAAGTGTTTAGAGAGCTTGACCATGCTGTTTTGCTTAACAGAATCAAATGTATGCATTGATGGGGTATTCTTTAAAGCCCTGTTTATGATACCATGAAGCATCCTGACATTGAAGTTTACACTATTTTTCAGGAAGCCTGAACATCATTAAGATGAAAATGGGAAAAGCAGGAGTGGAATGCTTGAAGGCAATGGAAAGCTGGCTGGCTAACAGGAAATGTGTGAGAGGCCAACAATCAGTCTAATGCTTAGAGCTGGTGAGAAAAGCATCTTCACAGTTCTTTAGTCGAACCTCTGTCATTGTTTTGGTTCTTTTTTCTGTATTAACTGTATATCTTGTGTCCATGCCATCCAACTTTTGGAAATACATTTGTGTGTACCAGATTATGTATGTAAATTTGTCAATGTCCATGTATATTTTGTTTTCTTTATTGTATATGTTTCTAATGCTGCTTCACATCCCTTACCTTGCTTTCTTGAGAGTTTGTTTGTAAACCTGGTTTTTTCAATTTATTGTGATGTAATTTTGTTTGAATTTATTTGCTTTCATATTGACATAAATTGCAATGGTTCAACTATACAAAAGAAAAATTACAAATTTCATTGTATTGTAAATACCTATATGCATGGTGCTTGAAAATAATACATAATGAGTTTTCTAAAGCAATGCTAGAGAAAATAAACTAAAATATAATATATAGAAGTCAAATCACAATTTAGTTTACATTGAATTTCATGCATATAAGAATGTCTGTAATAATGTTTTGCATAAATTCGTATTAGTGAAAGGACAAGGGTTGGTAGGTGACCATAGAGAGCTAAGATTCCATGCCTATAGGAATATTTGTGGTTACTATAGATTTGTAACATAAGGAACCCAAGAGGATGATTACCACAAAGACTATGAAGAACGTACTGAAAGTACTTGGTGGTATCAAGATGGCCATTATAATTACTAAGTCTTAAGTAATCAATTTGGACGCTTTCTAAATGATGAGCTATGAAATGAAGACATTTTTCATGAGTTTTGTGCATTGGAAAATTTTAGTGAAGAACAAGTTCCATTTGGTTACCATTAAAATGAAATTTTCTTTCAAACCATAGCCACGTCTACACTTAAGCTTCTTTGTTTTTTGTTTAGGGTTTAAAGAATTTTTCTACTAAACTTTTTGTTCGACCTTGATTGGAATAGTTTGAATGTGAGCAAGCACACATTTTAATTTTTTATATAACAGGAACAAGAAGAAAAGATTCTATTATTTGGATTGGGATACAAGCCTGAATGTGTCCTTATTTGGGCACCTCATAAAAGGTAGTCACGACTCCGAATTCTTATTGTTTCATAGTGTTCACCTTTTGTGATTGTATATTCTAACATGTCCTTATTTGGGTACCTCATTAGAGGAATCCTTTACTTCTGACCCCTGAAACTCTTACATCTTGCACTGTACATCCATAGCTCTCTGTTGCATGACCTAGAGCACCATTAATGACCAAATCTAAGGCCACAACTACTCTAGAATGACTTTTCTGGCCGATAAAAATTGTTCATCAGAAGGGTGCAAATTCACATACAACTTTAAGCAAGGCATAAGAAATGTCATGCTACCATTAATATGATACTTATGCTTTTAACACAGATGGTTTTCATGCAAGCTCTAGACCACCATTTTAATGTATTTCATGGGATCCAAGCTCACTTTGCACAAGTCACTTGTTGACCAGTAGTCCTCCTTGATTGTTCAAGCAGCATGGCAACACACAAAGCACCATATATGCTAGTTTGTTTTCCAAAATGGTCGGTCATTTTTCCTTTCCATGTGATTGCAAGTTTAAGGAGTTTCTTAGGTTCATTCTATGCATTATAAGCTTTTGTAATGGTCATTTCTTCATTTTATATGAATTTTTGTTTTGGATGAATTACTAAGAATGTTAAGTTGTTTGATATCATACTTTGTGGTGTATGTGTATACATAGCTTGTGTTCCTTTGTGATTTTGATTTGATTTTCCTCGTGTTATGCTTGCACTGTGTAACCCAATAATGATCCATGATGTACTTGAACTTAAAACATCATTCATTGTAAAGGAATAGAAAAGAGATTGTATGAACTTCTGATATAGTGTTAAACTGAGGCAGAACACCTTTAGCAATCACAATTATCATCATAGAGAGTCATTATATGCATACCCACATTCTACTAGCATACTATGTTGATCTTATTAGCTTAGTAGAGGTCATAGTAGGTTGTTCATTCCTGATCTAGTGACAAGTTTTGAGGTTGGATGCACACCATATACTATTGCATAGTTTATCCATTTTCCTATCTTTAGTTGTGTTTCCACTAGTTAGAGCAGGTAGATATACCTATAAAGAGCCATATGTTCATAAATGTTCATAAGATGGCTCAAAACAATATTGATTCTGAGTTTGAAGTATTGAAATCTTTGTTAGAAAACATTCAAAGATTGAAATTATGCTCCTTTTATTTTTAATTTATTTTGCAAGAGCTACTTGTTGTCTGGTACAGTAAAAGAAGCACTAGAGACATTTCATCAGCTGAAAATTCATGGATATTTGCCAACTGTTCTATCATGTGGTAAGATACTTCACAGGTTGGTCAAGTTAAATTGCTCCGAACTTGCTTGGAAATATTGTAGAGAAATTATCTACTATGAAATTTCTCCTTGCAGATATGCTTTGAACATATTGTTAAATTTCTCTTAGCAAGTGAGGAGAAATTTAGGAGGAAATGAATTATTTTACTGAAATTGTTACTAATGGTTTTGTTCCTGATATTGTGACTTTCAGCACTCTTATTGAAGGACATTGAAGTCAAGGCAATGTGAAGGAAGCCTTGACCCTACTAAATGTATAGGAAGGTTTTATATCCGGATGCTATTGCATGTATTGCACTGATCACTGGGTATTGTAAACCAAAGCAGTTTCAAGAGGCAAAGAGGCTTCTGAAAAAGATGTCATCAATGGGTTTCACAATCAATCTTGTTACTTAAAATATGATATTAAATGGCTTTTGTGAGTGAGGCATGGTGGAGTATCCTTTCCAAGGAATGAAATTGTGAAAAAAGGGTTTGTACCCATTCTGGTCACTTACACAACTCATACAGAGTCTTTGGAAGGAGGGAAGGACTAAACAAGTATTGCAACTATTGAAAAAGGGCATTGCTGAAGATGATTTGGTAACCAATTATGTTATTTACACCATACTGATCCATGGATATTGCAAACAGGGGAAAACAAAGAAAGCCCTTTGGCCACAGAATAAAATGTTGGAGAGAGGCCTCATCCCAGATACTATTGCTTACACTGCACTCATCAATGTCTTTTTCTAAAAAGGTGAGATCAGACAAGTGATATCAATGTTCAATGAAATGCTAAAGAGGAATCTAGTTCCCAACCGTAATACTTTCAGCACAGATTGATGGCTGCAAGTGTGATTTGTTGGAAGCTCCAGAACTTCTGATGATCTCTGTGGAAAGGGGTGTGTTCTAACACCATTTATTGATGGATTTTGTAAGAAAAGAGAAATAAAAAAGGTAGAGAGCCTGAAAAATCAGATGACGAAAGATAAATTAACAAATGATTATAATTTAAAAAAATTAGTAATAGTATTTAATTTTAAATTTGATATGAATGTTATTGTGATATATACAATAAAAAATGATTTCAGAAGTTTTATATTATAGTTAGTTAAATTAAATTTAAATTTCATAGTTTCCATGTTTTTCTAAGCCAGCATTCACCTTCTTTTTAAGATGAGCATATGTAAAAATTAGGCTTCAACCAAAGATATCTTTGGCTACTTTATCTATATTTTTATAAAGATCGTATGCTAGTTTAAAATTGCACAGCTTATCCAATAAGATCCATCTATTCATGTGATTTTAGAGGAACCACTAAACAAATCAAAACATATAGTATTGTTTAAGCCAAATTTCATAGTTTCCTCACACCAATACATAGTAGTGTTGATGCGAGTTTTGTATCACTACATAACATATTAGTAATTGGATATCCGATACGGAGTATCAAACATATAGATCCTCTCTTGAAAAGTTAATGCTCATGGGATATGAGAATAACTCCAATGTTCCTTACACTTGTGGATACTCACTCAGTTTTATCGATGTGATTTGCTGGTAATCACGTAGACGGCCTTATGCAAATTATTGAGGATGACTTGGACTTTGGTGGGATGATGGAGATGGTGGTTCACTCTGAATGTTAGATGATGTTGGTGGGAAAGTGATGGTGGTTGAGGGTGAATGGTTTTTTGCGACTGGTGTCTCTCTAACTCTCTTCTTCTGAATTCTAGATCCTAAACTTCTTGCTATCCTACTCCTATTCCTATGGATGGAAGACTAGCAAATGGATTGGGATTGAATCTAATGAAAGTTAACTAGCGGCTCCACCTTCACAGATGCAATAATTCAAAGGAAAAATAAACTAGTTTGCCACACAAGGCTTCCCAACAAGCCTCTAGGATGCTAGTGGTCTAGTATTGATCCCTATCAAACATCTACTAATGCTACCATGCAGCCATTCATCCACTTTACTCTTACTTAACAACTTGAAATGAAATTTGCTTCAACAACTTGAAAAGAAATTTACTCTAACTATTTGGAAGTAGAAACCATGCAATAATACCAAAGGCTCTTAATCACCATGCAAGTCACAACAATGAGAAAGAAATAGCGAATTTTGGCATTATCTTATGCAACAATTTTCTCCAACCATTACAAATGAGAGCAAATGGCCTTATATAGAGGCCAAAATGTACAACCGATGGTAGAGATAAAGAGGCAAAACCGATGATTCAAATTGAATCTTTGAAACCCTAATTAGGGTTGCCACTCCATCAGCCAATGAGAAGACACCACCTCGTCAATGGACCAATGAGAAGATGCCACCTCGTCAATGGACCAATGAAAAAAGTGTAAAAGTGGCAACCAATGAGAAAGCACCAAAATGGTGGCCAATCAGAAATAGACACTTGCCCTACCCTAGAAGAAAGAGAAATTGCCACTTGGGCTTACATTAAATGATCTTCTAATACAAATCTCCCTTTTTCTTTCATTCTTTTAGCTAAGGCAATGAACTTAGCTAGCCTTTCGTTGACTTCTTCCATGGGAGGACAAGGTGTGTACTTTATCTTGAGCTTCGTCAATTTCATCACGCTGTTTGCTGCTTGTAGTGTCTTCTCATGATCCCTCTCATACTCTTGTGAATCCAATGAAAGCATTCAGGGAGGAAAGGGTGTTCAAATGTTTCTTCTTGATAGCAACCTTTCCTACCTCATCCAATCTCGATCCAAGTCTTGTCTCATTGATACCCTCTTCTCTGATGTCCTCAAAATCAAGTGCCATCTCAACATCGCTCATCATGGTTGAAATGGAAGTGTCAACGCTTGGGGCATGCTATGCAACTGCCTTCTATATCTCTTCAAGTGTTCTATATCTGGTACTCAATGCAACAAACCAAGATTCAATCATACTCAATCCTCTCTCATCAACCAACTTGGCCTTCTCGAAATATGCCTTTGGTAGCCCAATAAATGCCTGTAGCTTGGGAATAGCTAACTCTTTGATGGGAGGGAAATCCTTCCACTCTTCCTCAAATAATCTAAACTTGTCTCTAACAGTCACTAATGACCGGAATGTCGAGATGAAGGAAGGCAAGAAATTTCGCCCATCTTGGATGTATCATGGATCCAATCCTTAACTTCATGTAGCTGAGCTAATATCTCTTCTAGGTTGCTCCTGCTATCTTGAGGAAGGGCTGCTTGGTGCAACTGTTGGATGGGTTGGCAATCTCTCCAATATTTGTTCTCGGCCTCCAACTTTACGATCCTTTCATTTGCCTTCCTCAACCTTTATCTGATTGAAGCTATACCCTCCTGAATCTCTTCACATTCCATATCATTTGTGTTTCTTCCCAAGTTGTGTTCTACTATCTCATATTCTTGGGCCGCAATCTCATCCACTACCTTATTAACTGTTGGTATAGCAATCTGAACCTTTCGGTGACCATCATTGTCGCTCTTGATTACCTTTGCCACCGTCTTTGCCATTTTCTTTTGATTCTCGCTATCACCCTTTTCTATTAATCCTTGGATGTCTTCCACTGTTAGGGCAGTTACCACCTCGCCTCTTGACATGAGCATTTGCCTTAACCATAGTGGTGCAATGCATCTCCCCAAATTTGGATTTGGTTCGATTAACAAAACATCACCAGCGGCCTCGGGTGCCTGACTTATTGCCTCAATGTCAATCGGCCCATCTTCTTCTCCTCTAGTTACTGCCATATCATCTCCTTGTTGGTTTTCTGAGAGAGGGGAATATTCGGTGCTCTCACTGTAACCACTTGATTCTGAATTAGAGCTTACCTCTACCGCGGCCCCTTTATCACTTGAATTGACCTCTTGGCTTCTAGCGTCAATTATGCTTTCTCTTGATAGAACTATATGCTATCTCTTGGCTGGAGGTTCCAAATGTTCTTTACTTTTTTCAACCTCCAAAGCTCTCCTTTTGCTTCTAACTGTTTCCTGTTGCCGGCTACTTCCTTCACCCTTCTGTCCGACTGATTTTGTTGGACCTTCTTTTGGCTTCATCTTCACATAGGTAAGGGGAATCCTTTGTCTTCGTAGCCTTCTTAATCTTTCATTATACCACGACTCGGTATGCAAATCAACTACCCTAGTGACTGCCTCCAAGGAAGGATCCTGATGATCATCCCAATCAACTAGATTCAATTCTGTTCCTTCTACCATATCATAATCTTCTCTCAACACATTACCATCATCTTCTAATTGATCGGGGATATCAAGGCCTCTCCATTTGATATCTCTCATCATGTTCACTGACAATCTTGAGAAAGCTAGCTTTCTCACGTGAAAGTCATCCTTGGCATTGGCCCAAAAGTCCTTTATAGTGGGAACATGTTTAAATACATTTCCATGAGATACTTTGATAAGACCATTAGGATCAAATCCTTGCCTTGTTCTGTACCACCCTAGATGATACCATTCCAATTCTTTCTCAGTAGCTGCAAAGGCGGCCCGATTGGGGCAACTATCATTGCCAATTCCGACTAAGAAGGTAATCCTTGTTTTACCTTCGTTTCTCATTATTCTATCATAGTGCTCAAGTTGCCTAACCAATTCCATCAAAACTACCTTGTCGGGTGGGTATCTTGGAAGCCTCTTGGGACAAACTATGCTCCTGCTACTCTAATGTAGGTGAATTGCGGAAATTGGATTAACCAACTCCCAAACTTTTTTATCTTTGCTTCTGCTTCTGATGACAGTCTCTTAGCAGGTGTCCCTTGTAGTACTCTTACTGTCTTCATGGCAAAGGCGTCACAAAACATTTTGTAATCCCTATTGTTGTGCAAATGAAGCTGTGGATAGCATTCATGCACCAAATATTGCCCCGGTCCCTTGCCAACTTCTCCTAAGGCCTTAAGTCTTGGACTCTTAAACAGTCTGGCAATTAGGTAAAACAAATAGGATCCCATGTAGAATTGCTTTTGGTTTTGTACTGTTCTAAGTTGCAACTCTAGGTTCTCGCTTATGATCCTAACCCAATCAAATCTTCTTTTTCCCTTTTCAATTTCATCAATGAAGTACATCCAGTTTTCAAATTGCATACCTTGAGCTAGGCCCATGATCCGGTTGAGAAGCACAATGAGATCTCCGTATTCTGATTTGAAGTCTGCCACTATAAGCTTTGATGACTTAGTTACGCCTTTCTTTCCTTCGTGTAGTTAATTCTGCTTTAGATGTGTGAAATAGGCCTCCTAGTTATCCTAAAATGATTTGGCTGCCTGATCCATGATCACTACTCTCATGCTCTTATACTGGGAAATGTTAAATGCTTCTTCAATCGCTTGTCTGCCAATATTGGCCAACACTCTCTTCCCTTCATAAAAAATGATGGATTTACTGATCAGATCAAACCTAGATGCGCATTCCATGTAGGAGGAAAAGCTGCTGTGTGTACAATTTCGTTCTGTATATCTTCTTTGCCAAGGGGGATTGTCCTTCCTTTAGTCTGTCCTTTACCTATATCATGTTTACTGTTTCGACGTTGGTATCGATTATTCTCTTCATTTTCGAGAAGAAAGTTGTTTTGGGCATCATATCCTCTTTGTCTTTCTTAGGATTTGTTCCCTTAGGATTCTTGCTTGCACTACCATCCTTCATCTCGTCGCCCTATTACGGGATGGTAAAGTGGTGGACAATGAATGCAAGAAGAACCAAGGGAGACAATATCTAGACAAGAACGAAAGAAGAAAGTCACCTTAAGGACCCTTTCAACTCTAAATGATTAGAAGTCACTTCTACCAATAGCCGGATCTTTCTTTTGGAATTTAGGATCAGACTTCAAGAATTTCAAACCCCTTGCAAAACTTGAGGCTCTAGCTGGAAAACAATCAGAATTTAGTGCTCTCGGAATTGTTCACCATTTGCCCAAAAAATCAAACCTCTGATCACAATCACCTCCTCCAAACAAAATCGCCCAAACTAGGGCAAAAATCACAGCTTCCAAGCAAAAATCAGAATTTGCAAAAATCGCCTAGCAATGGAAAGTCTCCAATCTGCCCTCCAAAAGTCAACTAGGGCATAAATCGCAGCCCTGATAGAAGGAGAAAAATCATCCAATAATGCAAAAATCTGCCTCTACAAAAATCCACCAAGGATAGAAGAGCTGCTCCAAGATAAAATTCGCCCAAAACAAGAGAGGACTGCCCTTGCCAAAATCAACAAACACTAAAGAGGAGGAAGATGAGAAGTGATGAGAAAAGAGGAAAGAGTTTCCTCTTATACCCAACTCTCCTACTCTCCATAGCTGGTCGACTGGGACTCTGGGAGCAAGAAAAACAATAATTAATGCACAATTCTGGCCCCCAATTAAATGCTTAGCTAAATATTAACTTTGCCAAGATGAAATTTACTTTTTTAAATTGCCAATTAGACCAAAATTGCAAAAGGAAGTAAATAATGTCTTGGAGATGCCAAATATTTCCATTTAATGAGGATTTAGCAATTAATATGTCATTAAAATCGGATTTTGGCTAGCCAAAAGCCATTTTTCAGTATTAAATTACCAATTTCATTAAAGGCTTAAAAATTTTCAAGGCAATTTTAATCCGTTAAAGCCAATTTTTTGCAACTCAATTCAAATCAATTTTGCCAAGCAAATTAAATTTTTGACAAAAATAAAATCATTTCTAGAGTCTAAAATCGATTTTGCAATTTGATTTCATCTTCACAAAAGAAATTTTTTTCACCAAAGAAATTCAAGATTTTCCAAAAAAACTCAAATCTAACAAAATTTCACTTTTTGAAAATTATCCAAATTTATACAATTATATCCAAATTTTCAAAAGAAATCATCTAAGTACAAATTTTGCAATTTTATCCTGCCAAGTGTTTTTCTTTGAAAATTTTGTACGGCCTAAGGATGAAATTGGTTGTTCTGGAAAATCAAGTTGAAACCAGGTGAAAATAAACCTAGCCCTCTCCCTTCTGGCCTTGAAGGTGTCCAAGACTCAAAATTTTCAAAAAAAAAATTAAATCAAAATTTTTAGACAACTCAAAAATTTGCCAAGGCGATTAAAAAAGGGGGTCCCCAAAATTTTGGGGCGATGGTGTGTAAACCTCACAACATCTAGTGACTCTACGGGTGAAATGTTCCTGAACGTTTCAAGAATAAAATAACTTAAAACAAAAATTTCAGGATGGCTTACCCAAAAACCTACTTAAGGACGAGCACTCAACAAGGGAAAGAACTCTCAAGTTGAACTTAAGCATCCTGACCATAAGTTACTCACGTGTGTGCAAATGATTTATTCCCCGCTCGACAAGAACTTGATAATCTCTTAGATCCATCAAACTTAGTTTATTATAATATCCTTACTTCAAAAGCAACCTGGAGAGAGCCCCGCTGCCAGTCAGGTGTCTATAGCCCTGACGGAGTTATCGCTGTGGCACCACAATCACAGTTCTACCTTTAGTGATTATTTTTATAGCACCAGAAGAGATGATTGCACACCCTTGAACCAAATCTCATCTTTATTTTCCACTTTGATACTGCCTTTTTTCTTTTCTCATGATATTTTCTCTTTTTTCTTTTCTTTTCAATCTTTTGTTTGGTTTGCAGGCAATGAAGCTTGCAAAGGGTTTGGAAGGCCATAGCGGTGCTGAAGCAGGTGTATGATTTTTACTAAGTCCAATTTCACTTCAAGACATCAAGAACTCAGAGCAAGTAAGTGTGAGTAGAATGTTGTAACCATGCCAGAGATAACTTCAAGAACTTCTATCGAGTCTAACCCAAATTTAGTACAAGTCCTACCATAGACCAACGACTAAACACATCCTTTAACTTCTGAACCTCATCAAATATATTCAAGAAATGAACAAGACGGACTCTGTTTTGTCACCAAAAATGTAAAATCTACACACCTCGCCCATGAGTGATAACATGGACCCCCCCTTTGCACTTGCAAAGGCCCAAAACCAAAACTGCCTT
The DNA here is from genome assembly GCA_028749045.1 of Cupressus sempervirens. Lineage (NCBI taxonomy): Eukaryota > Viridiplantae > Streptophyta > Pinopsida > Cupressales > Cupressaceae > Cupressus > Cupressus sempervirens. Next base: position 480,275,716 of record CM053785.1, read on the forward strand.
CGACTAAGGGAAACTAAAAGATCCCAAGTCAAATGACTTGATGCAAATCGAATTCAAGCTCCCTCACAACACCTAACCTAAAGAACTGAAAGAAATCTACTCTAACAACTGAAAAGAAAACTACTTTAAACAACTGGAAAGGGAAAACTACTCCAACCTTTGGGCCAAATGGTCCAAAAAAAACTCTACTCGAAAGAACAAAAAAAAAACTAACAACTAACTGAAAGTAAATCTATTCTAACTATGTACAAAAAGGGCTCCAGACGGAGTCCTAGGCTTGGAGATTATGCTTGAGGAATTGCCCATTGACAGGCAATGGGACATCCTCGCCAGTGAGTGTCTTAAGTTTAAATGCATTATCTTCGATGATCTCGGATATTTGGAAAGGACCTTTCCATAGTTTATCGAATTTGTTGTGTTGTCCTTTCCTTTCATGGGCTTTGTACCAATATAAGACCAAGTCAGAGATCTTGAAGGCCTTATTTTGCGCTCTTCTATCGAACCAATGTTTAACTACCCCTTGATGTTTTACGAATTTCTCTAGGGCCTCATCTCTTTTCTCATCCAATTACATCAGTTGAGCCAACCTAACTTGGACTCTGTCTTCATTCTCATCATAGTATTCCTGTATGAACTTTAAAGTTGGGATTTTCATTTGAATCGGGAATACAGGATCTTATCCATAAACCAAATGACAAGGTGTGATTCCTATGGACTCTTTAACTCTTGTTTTGTCTACCCACAAGGTGTATCTTAGTTGTGTGTGCCAATCTCTTGGGTTCCTATCTAAAAGCTTTCCAATCACAGTCAAAAGGTTCTTATTTGTAGATTCTACTAAGCCATTTCCCTGGAGATAGTATCCTGATGAAAATTTTAAAATAATCCCGTGGTCAAATGCCCAAGTATGAAATTTTAAAGAAGTGAAATCAGAACCATTATCACATACAAAAACAGAAGGACAATCAAACTTGGTAGTGATCTTCTCTTCTAAGAACTTAATGACAATCTGAGCAGTGCAATTCTTGAAAGCTTGAGCTTCTGACCACCAAGTACAGTAGTCAGTTGCGGTTAGAATATACCTGTGTTGTGCTGAGGAAGGTGGATTGATAGGACAAATGAAGTCAAGTCCCCACATCGCGAAAGGTCTCACCTCAATAATTGGCCGCAAAGGCATTGCTGGATTCCTTTCTCTCTTTGCTGTAGTTTGGCAAACATGACAAGTCTTTACATGCTCGTGAGTGTCTTTAAACAAAGTTGGCCAGTAGTATCCAACTCTTAGTATCTAATGTGTTGTGGCCAAATCTGATCCATGTTCTGTTCCCCATTTATCATGAAAATGCTCCAAAATGTTCCTGGCTTCTTCCTTTCCAACGCATCTCAAATATACCCCTTCATGATTCTGCTTGTATAATACTGCTCCTTGTAGCATATATCTTCTGCTCTTGGATCTTAGTGCCCGCTTTTGCATTGGGTTCAAATGTGAAGGGCATCGGTGATTTAAAAGATAGTTGATTATGTCCTGATACCATTCATCAGGATGTACCTCTTCCAATTCATAAACTTGCTACACAAGTCCGGGTCCCTCTGATGCCATGGTCTACGCGAATTGTTGTCCTCTAACCAATTTCATCGATTGGATCTCTATGTCATATTCCTAAATAGTGGCGACCCACTTGCCCCTTCTTTCTCCAAGCTCACTTTGCATCAACAAAGTCTTCACTGCCATGTTAGGTACAATTGCATGTACTTTGCTTCTCAAGATGTAATGCCTGAACTTCTTTACCGCTTTCACCAAGGCATAAGCTTGTTTTCCCACATTTGGGTAGTTCAATTCAGCCTCCCTGAAAGGTGCACTCATGAATGTAATCAGATGCTCTTCACCTTCCTTATTCTTTTGCGTTAAAATGGCCGCACATGCGTGATCAGAGGTGAAAGAATATATGTTGAATGGCCTCTCATAATCCGGGCTTACGAGGACTGGTGCATTGATAATAGCATGTTTTATCTTCTCAAATGCCCTGTTCGCTGCTGGAGTCCAATCCACATTTGCATCCTTCTTTAACATGTCATTCATTGGTTTCACAATCTCAGCAAATGCAGATATGAACTTCTTCACGAAATTGATCTTTCCAAAGAATGATTTGAGCTCCTTTTTGCTAGCTGGTATGCCAAGTTTGGAAATTGCTTCCACTCTCTCTGGATCTATCATAATACCTTTTTCTGAAATCACATGTCCCAAAAGTTTTCCTTCGGTAACTCCAAACATACATTTCTTCGGATTCAAGAAAACTCTGAACCTTCTACATCTTGTGAAAACTTTCCTCAAGTCCATTATGTGATCCTCTCTGTCCTTTGAAAAAACCGTTATGGCATCCATGTAAATGATAATGCATTTGTCTTTTAAGTCCTTGAAAGCATAATCCATGGCTCTTTGAAATGTTGTGCCTCCATTGATCAGGCCAAAAGGCATCCCCTTGTATGCAAATGTTCCCCACTTCGTGGTGAAGGCTATTTTCAATCTATCTTCCTCCTCAACAATCACTTGGTTGTATCCTGAGTATCCATCCATGAATGACATCATTTTAGCTCCTTCTACAATTTGCAAAACCTCGCCCAGTGATGGCAACGGATAATTGTCCTTTTCTGATGCTCTATTAAGATTTTTGAAATCAACACATAACCTTATCTCTCTGTTCTTCTTGACTGGGACAAGATTGGCAACCCACATTGAGTGCCTTACTGGGAAGATGATTCGCGCATCCAACAACTTTACTTCTTGAAATATCAATGGTTCTAACAAAGGGTTGACTGGCCTTTGTTGCTACCTGAATAGCTTACTCCCTTCCTTTAGTGGAATTGTGTGTGTAATGATGGCGGGATCATATGTTTTTAAATCTTCATATCCCCAAGCAATCACGTCAGGGAATTCCCTCATCAAACTCAATATGTCCGCTTTCTCCTTAGGTGTGCAAACTTTCCCAATGTGGACAATTTTGGGACAATCCTCTGTTCCCAAATTAACTTTTTCACACTCATCACCTCCTGTAGGTTGATACTGCGTTTGGTGGAATTGGTCCATGTCGAATATTCTTTCCAATTCAATCATTCCATTTGGAATAGTATTGGTCTTTAAGCTCATCACTCCTTCTACATCAATTTCTGCATCTTCATCCACCTCACCATCAATGATTTGTGTAGTGAAGACATCTGAGTTAGTCAAGAACTTGAGGATATGTCTATCATCCTCAAACACCTGGAAATTCTTGACATTGTCTAGTACCGATGGAACTGATGCCAATTCAACTCTAAACTTCTTCAATCCATCCAACTTAATTGTTGCTAGTGAGCTTGCAGTCTGTGCGAGGGCATTTGCCCCTTGATTGTTTGCTCTATAGCTGAACTTGATATTGAAGGCATCAAAGCCCTCCATCAAATCCTAGACTCTGTTTCTATATCTCTTCAATCTTTTGTCATGGCAGGCAAACTTTTGTTTTATCTGCTCAATTACTAAATAGGAGTCTCCAAGTACATGAAGTATTTTGGCACCTTTCCTGATAGCACACAACAAGCCTAGAATCAATGCTTCGTATTCTGCCATAATGTTGGTGCATGGGAATTGCAATCTATGTGCCTCCAAATACGTTGCCCCTGTTGGGCTAACTAACTCAAATCCGGCTCCGGCTCCATGCTTAGTTTTGGAACCATCGAACCTTAGCGTCCATACTCCACTACTTTCTTGATACTTCTCCTTTTGGAAATTCTTCGACTCATCTATTTCATCATCACCTTTTATTTTCGGATTGGGTGGTGTGATTTGGTTCTTTGTTTCACCCATCTTACTACTTTCTGGTTCATCAACTTGTTGAACCTCAACCTTCTGTTTACCATGTTGATCTTCTCGTTTTAGAGCCCCTGGGATTCTCTTTTCCACTTGTTCTAAGGCCACTGTACACAAGGAGCAAGATTATTGCAAATCGAATGCACTGTGGATTCTATACCAGTTGGGCAATAATAAGACCCTCACTGACGTTTGGTTACCTGATTCCATTCCTTGCTGCACAATTCTAGTCACAAAGTTCTTGAAGTTCTCAAACATGCCTTCACGCTCGTTGGATGAAGCATCTGGATCTGACTCAATCAGGATCTCAGTGGAATCCCTTCCTTCACTTATGATGTTCATTAACACTTGCTCATATTTGTTTCTACAAACAATATTTCATTTGGTTCCCCATACTCTGTGACTGTCAATCTCAACCTTGGGGTGCTATCAATTTTGATTTGGTTGGCTAGTCCTTTCCACGTGAGCCACATGTGAGAAAAGTCAGTTGCCATATATCCATTCAATCTTCTAGCCCAATCTCTACCTAGGATCAATCCATAGATATTGGCCACATCTACCATGTGTTCCATTCTTGGATCAAATGCCAACTGCACGTGTATGTTGTGTAGCTCACCCAATACTGGCACTTTTGTTTTATCCAATTGGGTAACCTTTTTGTTTGATCCCAAAGGCATGATTCCTAAACTTCTGCAAATGTTCAAAGGCATGACGTTACTTGATGCTCTTGAATCTATCAAGCACATCCTTACTGATAGCAAGAATGGGGTTGGCTCATCTTTTCCTTGATAGTACACCATGGGTGTTTTATGTACTTGCTTTGGCTTCACTCCGAAATCTGTTGGTTGAGCAACCTCTTCTTTCTTCACTTTTTCCTTATTGTTTACCGGGTCTTGACTTCTTTGAGTTTGTTGTTCTACCGGCGTTGAACCTTGAGCCACATATACTAGTTGAGGCCCTGACTGTCTACTGAATTCACTAATATTGCCATATGCAATCTCTTGTGTAGAACTTCCTGTCTCTCTATATGAAATGTCTTGAGATGAATTTGTCATGTTCACTCCTGGAGTTTCTTGGATCACATGTACCGAATTGGGAGGAGGCCTCCCTTGAGTATGTGTCGTTGCACCTTGAGTGTGAGATCCTTGTGATTTGTTATCTTTCAAACTATCAAGGAACGTATCTCTAATCTCCGCTACCTTCAATAATTTGAACAAAGGGAGATTGATTTTAACCTTCATCATCTCCTCTGTCACACTTTGCCCTAATCTTTTCAACTCTTCATTGTTCACGGCATTGTTTCCAGTTCTTCCTCTATTTGCTTCTCGTGTCGACTGGACATTCTGCATTCTTTGGGTACCTTGATTGTTCTGCTGTGTGTTTTGTTGAAAGCTCTATTTTCCATTCCCACTACCATGGTTACCTTGTCTGTATTCAGGCACATCCCTTGAAGCATTGGTACATTACTCGCATTGGGGTGTGGAGGCATATTGAAATTATTTGGGGGTATGGAGGATGTGAAGGGTCCATCATTTCTCTTATTGTTCCTGTGATAGAACCTTGCATTGCTAACCGGTTGTTGAAATGTTTGGTTCCCACCCCTTGATCTAGAACAGTGTCTTCCAAAGGTGGGAAAGAAAAATCCGACCCATTGCTATATCCCTTATGATCCATTACCTCATCAACTAGCTCGTTTACTGACTCGGGAGGAAATCTCCCTTGGTGTTCTTCATATGCTTCAAATTTTGGAGGAAATGAAAACTTCTCAAAAGTCAAACATTGATCATATCCTGGGGATGGGACAATCTCATACCCCGTAACCTTAACGTCTTCTTGATTATTCGAATCATCTATTGTGTTTTGAAATGGGTTAGATGCTCTCTTGAATTCTGCACATCCTAACTCTGAATGTTGATCAGTCTCATGGAATCTGCAATATTTGGACATGGTGGAATCAGCTAAGAATATCCTGTCTACCGGTCTACTATCCGCTGGAGCTTGGTTATCAAGTGGTGACACCACATTTCCATTGTTTGGGCCTGTATTCCAAGTCCTCTTCTGGTTAGACTGATTGTTGTATCCTTGGTCTTGTGGTTGGTTGTTACCTTGATAGTTATTGTTTTGATAGTTCCTTTGATAACCACCACCTTGGTTATTTCTTTGGTAATCTCTATCTTGATAGTTCCTTTGGCATCCAGCTTCTTGATGACTTCTTTGATACCCTCCTTGATAACCTTCACCTTGATTTTGGTAATTATTCCCTTGATTATTTCTTTGGGAACTTTGGAGTTGATTGTTCTGGTTTCTCAAATAGGTGACTTCCGTAGACAGCTTCTTGACTTGGTCAATCAATTCCTTCATCTGATCTTTTTCTTCTTGCATTCTTGTGGAGGAACTTGCACCTTGCAGATAAACTAGCACTGATGGTGGTGCTTGAGATAATGGAGGCCTCAGATGTACCACCAACTGATTTGTAGGTGCCTGGTATGCAAGCTGTGGAACTGGATTAGTTGGATACCTAGCACCTTGGGGTTCCATTCCTTGTCGGCCCAATTGCTTCCTTATCTCAATTTCTTTAGTGTAGGCCTCAGTCAGTTTTGTGGGAGCATGATTCACCATTCTTGTGAACATAGATGTCTGGTTGTCTAAGGCATTGTAGTATGCTTCCAATGCACCAGCTTCCGTCATTGTGTAAGGGGCTTGCAATCTCGTGTAAGCCTTATGGAAATGGTCATTGAAGGAACTTATTGACTCTCTATCATGTCTCCTTATGCCCACAAACATTCTATGTAACTCCAGTGGTGTGGTGGGCATGCCAAATTTTGCAATAAAGGCTTCTCTGAGTTGAACCCATCCCATTATTGATGATGCTGGCAAATTGACAAACCAGTAATAAGGTTCTTCCCCCAATGAATAAGGGAAAAGCCTATATGTGACATCCTCCTCTTGAATTCTTCTATTGCACAATGCCTCTTCAAACACTTTGATATGCTCCTCTGTTGTACGAGTAGGGTCATTGACAAAAAAGTTGTAGCAGAATACTGCCAGATTCTTCGGTAGATCATGGTATTGTTGGAATGAAATGGGTGAGGCATTGTTTCAAATCCATGGTGGTTGAGCCATTGTTGGTTGATTGATTTGAGCCTGAACTGGTGGATTAGCTTGAGCCTGAACTAGTTGGCTACTCGAGGGGCTAGCTAAATCTGAGGTATCAGCTACCCAACGATTCCTTGATTTCTTGTGAAATTCTAACACAAGTAAGTCCTCTTCTTGGTGTGGTGTATTTCTCAGTATCCTCTGCCTCTTATTAGATATCAGTCTCTCAAATCTTTCAGGGGAAAAGACCCAATCTTTTTATCCAGCTTGAAAATAATCCCAACTCGATTGACTTTCTAATTTGAGTTTTCTTCAACAATAGCTTGAGCTTGCCTTTGTGCTTTCCTTTCTCTCTCAAGCTTCCTTTCCAAATCTCTTTGACGTTCCAACCTCCTTTGAATTCTCCTTTCAATAGCTCTTGCTTTCCTTTCTTCTTGATTTAGCACGTCAATGGTGTCCAAGTACTCTCTAGTGTTCTCACTTTCCTCCCAAGCGGTTGAGCACAAACTTGCTACAATATGATCTTGAAGTGTTCTCCAAGTTGCTCTAGGCTGATTTGATCTAGGAAGCACCATTCTTCTTCATAGTTGAATGCCAACAAATCCTCAAAATAAATTTTCAGGCCCTCCTTCTAGCACTAGATAATGTTGATGTGAGTATCCACAAGTGTAAGGAACATTGGAGTTATTCTCATATCCCATGAGCATTAACTTTTCAAGAGAGGAATTGTATGTTTGATATTCCGTATTGCATATCCAATTACTAATATGTTATGTAGTGATATAAAACTCGCATCAACAAGTAGTTATTCATTGCACAAAATTGCACGCTACCTTTTAACATCAGAAATGTACTGATTTTGGCATGTATAGCCTTCCATACAAGTAGCCTCACTTAATCTCTTGCAATTAGAAACACGTCTCCAACCAATGAAAGATCTTCTTAGTCTTTAACCTCTTTTATAGATGTAGCAATCAACCCTATGCTTTGCAAGGTTTCATTTCTAGTATCATGTCTCAGTACCCTTCTCTTTGGACAGATTGCTCCAAGCCTTGAAATTGTATTCGCCCACCTCATTCCTTAGTCCATTACATTTGAATCTGCAAGAAAAAGAACAATTGAGTAGTATTAACTTCTTTTATACAAAACCAAACAACTGAATCAAAGTCATTCAAATCTATTGTCGACCTGATTTTCCAAAAAAGAAAACTAATCTTCACAGTTCATGAATAATGCATGGATCAGACTTAAATAACAGCTTTTAGATCCACTCCAGCTAGCTAAACATGCAGTTTGAGCACAAATCAACTCATATTGATTCCATTTTAAACAAATCCATGATTTTGGCACCCACATAAATCCATTTTGCACCAATTTTGTACAAAAATGTTATATCAATTTTACCATGACAATAAGGGTCAAAGGAATAGTTTAATAGCATTTACAATGATCTATAATCATCAAATCGAATGGCTAGGTCACACAAATTTTAATCCCCAAGGAACCCTGTTTCACTGTATGCAACCTACATTCGAGTTGAGTAAATGTTTAAAATCCATAGAACTCGTGAACTTCTCGTGTTTATTTAAATTAGATGGGTCTGAGATATCATCCAAAGATCTCAGATGAGGGAAAGTAATCAAAGTTTAACGACATGGAGCATAACACCTCAGAAAATACATGGCAGAGGAAGTCTGTAAACCCCACATGGGTTTAAATTCCTGATACTTCTGGCTAACTTGACATTTCTGGTTCATCGTTTTTTACTTAAGTGTGCTAGTCTGTTATACGGATCTTGGCTTGGTCGACAGATGGTAAGGGAGGGAATAAGTTGCAACTCAGCAAAGGTTTGATTTTTAATTATGCTCAAATTTGTCCTTGGATTCGAACTCTAATGTTCATTCTTCTTGATCTGTGAATATGTTTAATTATTAGTTCCTGCCATCTATGGCAGGGACTAATGTTTTCGAATTTCCAATTTGAATGAGTCCCTGGTTGGGAGAGCATGAAATTCACAAAACATTGTATTTATCCTAAGGTTGCTGTAATATTTTCTATTAAAATGAATTTTCTAAATTAAATTCCTCTTTTTTCATTGGTATTTTCCATTTTCTTGCTCAGAAAATTATGGTGAAAAAGTGTTACAGGATCCATTGTCACGTGTCGTATACAACTTCTCTATGTTTCCACATATAGGACAGGTGTTCGATGATAGCTCTGCTTAGTGTCGAGCTTGCTACAAGTTTTAGCCTAAAATAGGAAATGACTTTGGGCATGGTCACCTTAGAGCTACTCTCCTCAACAGCTCATCCCCTCCTCCTTGTGCCTGCGCTATTGAGGGTTTCAATAAGGCCACTTCCTATTCCCCTGTCTCATCCTGTGGGACTTTTGCAATTGACAAAGAAATCAAGTTGAGGATTGCAGTGAGTTTGTACCCCTGCACCTACATCTTATCTGTGATAGAGCTGAAATATTTATTCAGGACGGAAGTCCCCTCTCAGTATTGGTTCACTTTTCCTCCTGCCCACATATTTGTTGTATGAATCTTCATCTTCAGCACCCATTCATTTCTTTTCAATTTGATTACATGTCTAGTCATAGAAAGTACCATTTTTGCTCAAGGTGTCAAAACAATTGTTTCTTGCTGCTGGCACATGCCCACTTTGTCTAGCAAATTAGCAATACGTGGGGTTTGAGTTGTAGGGTTTATGTCCATTTGCTATCTCGAAGCGGTTTAGGGTTTTGAGAAAATAAAATTTGCTGTATCCATCTCAAATGTTTTCAAAACGAGATTTATGTTTTCTTACTGCATTTTGGTTGGGATGATGGGTTTGTCTTCAACACCACGAGGGCTTATATTTCCAAAAAGATAGACAATAATTATTCTTCTTCTAGTAAATTTGGTTGAGGTGGGAATGTATGTCCAGTAATATGAACACATGTAAACAGAGTTTATTTTCCAATTAGAACAATGAAACATGTGTACATTAAAAAAGTCTATTTGTGAATTGTTAAATATTGGTAGTCTTACCAGCAAAGAAAAAAAATTAATAGGAAAAAAAATGCAAACTGAAAACTCATAGGAGGAGGTAACCTTAAGACTTATATCAATGTCAAAGAAATATAGTAGGAAAAGTTACGCAATGAGACATGGAGATTTATTGCAACATAGTTTACCAGTACCTTAATGAAATGCACAAGTCTCCCAAAAAAGAAGACAAATTCTTTTAAACAGTGTTCTGTATGCTGCACAAGAGTCCAACATACTTTTACTTTGCGTTTCATTTCTTCATCAATGTATTTGCAATTTAGTTTTTGGCTATTCTTTTTTTATTTTTCAATTATCTGCACTCTGCAGATTTCAAAATAATATTTCTCGCGTTTGTGATATCTTGGTATTACTGTTTCTGGTATTGATATTAAGGAATCCTATTTCCTGCCATGTCTAACACTATCTTTTTGCATTTTGACTCTAAAGGTGCGAACTTTTCAATACAATACTGGACCATTATGTGAGGAATCTTACCTAAACTTGTCTTTTAGAGGTAAAGTATATTAAACTTTGTGCATTTCAGATTTTCATGGACATCTTTGTTAAAATCCTGGAATAATTGCTTTAGAATGTGATGTCCTTTATCTATCACTTGCAATCATGTACTTTGTTGATCCCTTACAATTATGTTTCACAAATTGGGAGATAACTATAGTTATTGTATTTTCAGTAAGGGATTCATTAGGTCTAAATCATTAGAAAAGACCTAGCAAAAGAGCTGCTGACATATCTGAGGCAATGCTAGCTGCTGACATTTAAGAAGGGACTATGGTACCATGCATTTTAAAATATACTCTCGAGTTATAGTCATTAGGGCTAAGATTTTATGTCTACGGAATATTACAGAGAGAAAGTTTGCAGTGTTTTAATTGATGGCGGTTTTTCTATTAATGAAAATACAGTTGAACTAATTTCTAAATATGCCCTCCTTCACTGAAGAGTTTCTAGAATAGGAGATTATGTAAATAGAGGAAGAAAACACATGTATTGAATTTTATTACAAGATTTATATGAGATGTGTTTTTTGAGTTGTCCAGGAAATGGTAACACCAGGGTGCAGACAATTCCTATCATTTTGCAAATCACTTTGCATTAGATCTCAAGTGTGTTAAATCTGGACAGAACTTCTATTGTGCTTTCAAAGGCCAGGGTAAACATTATTTTCCTTATATTGCATAAGTCAGCATATGTATCAACAGACGAACAACTTTTAGTTGCTTAAGAAGATAGTGATTAAAGGCCTTGTCTATTAGGCATATATTTAATTCCTGCTGATCATGATATGACAATTACAACCTACATCTTTTTGTTCTTATTCATCGTAGTTGCAAACATGGTTTCATGCACAAGTGTTTCAGATTCACCTTTTGTATTGATTCCTTGATCTGATAGCTATTGCACGATACTGGGACACGTGAATCTCTGTGTTTTAGTCTTACTAAAAAAATGTTCTGTAACCATAATTGAGTACCAAGGTACTTTACTAATTCAGTTTGATCTCTGATATATTCATGGAGTCAATCTTGATGTTTAGGATGGATGCACTCTTTCTAGAGTTTCGTGTCATGACCTCTACAAACACACAGATCAACCATACATGGATGAATATATGAATTACCAAATTGAATAATGTTGAACGACAGACCACGAAACTATTGTTACCATTTGAGTTGAAATAGCACACTGTAAGCCTAGAAAGCTATTTCTCACAATCTGGTCAATAACTATTTAATCTACACTTTTTGTGCGTTTTCATCCCTGATTTTGAATTTAAACATATAATCTACCACGAAATGAAGTTATCTGATTAAGGCATTTGAAGATTGAAATAAGTCAACCAACCATATGTGGTCTCTGCAGCCTGAGCAGACGTTGACTTTAAAAGAGTTTGATATATATATATATGTCGATATTTTGTTTGGGAAAGATCCACCTGCAAAAGCTCATGAGCTCGACAAGGCTTTGAAGATATCAAAATTTCCAAACTCAAATCATTTGCATACAAATTTTTAGTTGTTTTCTTAATTTACTTAACTACAGCTTTTGCAAGTTGCATGAATACACAAAGTCACTACCCTCTGATCAGGAGATGATATGTCGCACAATTTTTGTTAGATCTGTCTCTGTTTCTTTTCTCTTTATGTGTAGAAGGTTATGTAGCACAAACGAATGACATTTACTTTAATGTATGCATTTGGCTACATAGCTAGCAATATATAAATATGTTAGAAGGAGGCATCATTTGACAAAGGAATGTGGTTTTTTATTTCAATTAAAGTAACCGTGATTGATGATATGATGATCTGCCATTGGTCTGTTGAAGATGACGCGATTGCTTTAGGTTGAACATCTCTACATGGCAATAGTAAAATGGGCACCTGTGTTGTGCCTAAGATTTACTACAATTAGCAGTAATTAATAAAGTCAGCCACCAAAAGACATTTCATTAAAAAATAGCCATTAAAGACTGGTTGCCTTGAGTGTTTTTAAGCCAATAGGCTTATTCCCTATTAGATTTGCGTCGGAATGTTGCGACTTCTCGGCATTGTCGGATGCCGTGAGTTTTTGTCAACGTCAGCAATATTGTGCGACCAGATAGAACCAAAAAAATCGAGCAAGGAATATATAACATTTCTATAATTATATATATGGAATGCATTATGTAAGAGAGGCATCAGAGAAGTGTGCAGCAACATATAGTGTAAATAGAAAATTCTAAAATTGTTCATAGTTCAAAATAGATTCCATCGAGGACAAAAACAAAACATTAGACAAGTAATAGAACTTTCTAAGCACCAAGTATGATTCTATGTGAATTTGTTTTCAAATCTGGTGGAGAAGTCATCAGGTGAACATATGTTTGATTGGATGCGGCCATTTAGAAACGGATTTTTGATCTCTTCGGTATTTCGAACATATGTTAGATTGGATGCATCCATTTAGAAACGGATTTTTAATCTCTTCGGTATTTCGTCACAATAAAATCATTGAGGAAACTTACATGTTTCAGTGATGCTGTAGATTTCACTAATGTCGAGCATCTACGAAGCTTTCCTTGCTTGGAAGAGAGATTGTGCATTGGTTTTACCAAATTTCTATCTCGCCCTATGGTCAGTATTTCACTATTTTTGTTTCTGCTTCAAAACAATCGCTTTCAATCATTTGAAATTAAAATTTAAATGACACTTTACAAAGCAAAAGTCTATAGTTTTGAATTTAGTTTTAAGCAAATTGTTCCAGAGATACAGATTGTATTTTCCCTAATAATTAATTCAACGAGCAATACTATCAGATTCTCATATGTTTGTAAATTATTAACAAATTTCAACTAATTAATATTATTAAAACTTAGAGAAAAGTTCTTCATGCAGGAGCTGACTTTACAAATGCTATTGGGTTATTGCGAACGCTATAATTAATCACGCTGAAAGTGTTTCCCCTTCAACAACAAAAAAAAATTATTTCAAGGGGGATAATAAATCCATGTGGGCAATGAAGTGACCGAGTGTTCTCAACATTTAGGTTTGGTAGAAGGGTACTGCAAGTTTAAGACATTGATAGAGAAATCTGTGAAATTTGTGGCATTTGTCTAGATATTGAGAAAATTGGTGAAAATTTCAAAATATAGCTATTTAGTATTTTGTAATCCGTTCTGAGCTGTTTAGTAGTTTGCCATATTGAAAATTTGTTTTCTTGTGATTTTTTAATGAATGACCTTCTCGGAATTGAAAAAAGCTCATGGTAAATGATAAACTATGGGTGCTTTAACTTTTAAATTATATTATGATATTTTTAAATTACTATTTTTCATATAGAAAAGAAGATTAACAAATTATTTATATTTAGAAAAAAAATTCAGTTAATTATATTTACTTTTTTATTAAGTTGACTAGTTTGATATTATTATGCTGTCTTAATAAAATTATGAAAGTGTCTAAAATGTAAAAAAATTTAACAATAATTTGAATTAGTTTAATGTTAAAAATTTTCAAATATATTGAAAAAAAAATTAATTAGATTGATGTTAAGGTTTAAAAAATATATGTTTTAGGGAATGAAACGCATGAAATCCAAGTTCTATAGAATTTAAACAAAATACAAATAAGATATAGATATTGTCAATTTAATGGCTTTACAATGTCTATAGTCAATTGACAAAAAAGTAAAAAATAACAAGAAAAAGTTGACTAATCTAATTCAAATCAGATTGAGACTACATAATCATGAGAAATGTTTTGGATGACTATAGTAATAATGTTAAATTATTTATGAAATTTCATCTTATTTGATGCTTAGATAGACTTTTAGTATTATATGAAAATGAGATATATATAATTTTGTGACCAATATATGACATAGGATGTTGTGGCAAAAGAGGGTGAGGAACAAGAAAAATGAAAATTTGTGGTGTCTTAGATAAGTGCATAGAGGATCAAAGAGAGATAGAGAAAATAGAATATGGACATTGAGAGACAAATGGTAAAGAGAGGGTAAAGATAAATAGGGACAATGAAGGAGAAATGAATATATGTGTCTAGAAGAAAGAAAGATATAAAGGAAAGTATGGGGAGGTAGACAAGGAAAGTGTATATATTAAAGAGAGTCAAATGGATATAGAAAAAGAAAGATTTAGAAATATGGAGTAAGATGGGGAGCGAGAGATAGTTTCAAATTGTTGATTTCAAATAGCTAGTTTCATATATCAATAATAGTTAGAGGGATAGATAATTATGATGAAGGATAATGAGAGAGTGAGAGGTTGGTGGGAAGTGAGTAAGATGCAAACTATCAAAAAGGAGGGGTAGAGAGGTGAAAAGATTGATAGAGGAAAAAAAGAGTGAGAGACAATGTATAGAGGAAATAAAATATAAATACATAGATTGAAATGTAATGATAGGTAAGATAAGATAGAGACGGGGAGGGAAATAAGGGTGGCTATATGTGTGAATGAGACATATATAAAGATGGAGTTAGGGATGTAAACAATGATAATATATGAATAACTATCCAAGAACACAATAAAAAATATAGAAGACTATTGGCTTAACCCTTGCACCCTTTAAAGGTGCAAGAGCTAGTCATTAGTACAAAGTGTTAGGCTATAAAAACATTAGCAAAACAAACAAAATAATTTATATAGGAACATGAGCTTAAGTTTTCTGGCATTCTCATTTCTCAATTTCATGCGCTCATTATAACTGCAAGAGCTCTGTTATTATGAAATTACTTAATGATAACCACCAAGTTTGATTAAATTAGTTTGTATGTTTAAATCTCAAATAAATTAAAATATACTTTGAACCCTGATATCTTCTTCACTTAACTTACCTAATGGAAATGTATGAATCAATTTTTTTTTCCAATGTAATACCTTTGTTGTGAGTGATTGCGAAAGAACTAAGTTTGACAATCTGATACATACTAATTAGTACATGCCTGCATGGTTCTTTACTATTCACTTTTTCTTAAGAGGTCAAAGATATTTTTGACTATAAATTAGGAGATTTTAGAATTCTTTCTTGTTCAAAGTATAATCATCATATATCTCAAAAGTGAAATCATTTTTTACTATAATTTTGGAAATTTTGGAATTCTTTCTTGTTCAAAGTATTGTCATCGTGCATATCCAAAGTGATCAACATGTACCACATCATACAAATACATGGGCCCACCATATGCTTAATGTTGTGAACTATTTAGATTAAAACTAACCTCCCTTGCCTATATTTGTTACAATTCAATGTTTCATAGAATTATCATTTCTTTGTTTATAGTCATATTAAAGCATTGCTAATGACCACAACTGTCTCTACCAACTTTTTGTCTCTCCAAAAAAAGCAAAATTGCTTCTTACTCCTCTCTCCTTTAATGTCTCTTACTCTTCCCTTCTTGCAAAAGACAGAGACTCAAGCTCTGCAAAGCCCTTGTTATTTAATAGAATTTGATTTACCTATTCATTAAAAAATTTATATTCTTAATGATCGTATTATTTACCTTTTCATAACAAAAACTTTTACATTCTTTTTGATCTGTTATACAACAATGGCACACAAGAAATAACTGAATTTATTTTTTTATTTTTTTAAATATATCTATTTAACTGATTTAAAAATTAGATCTAAAATGGTACAAGAATAAGAATGTTTTGATTAAAGATCATTCTAGACATTCATCTTCACAAGATGGTGCAATTAAGCATTAAAGTATGATCATATTGGAAATGAATATAACATTTCCATCATTTGAACAACTTAAAGAAAGCAAGCACAACAAATGATTACCAAGAATTAAGTAAAGAATAAAAAACTAAATTAAAGAAAGAGGATCTTTATTTATTTCCAAGGAGATAGGGCATATTGTGCCAACAAAAACTAAGTGTTGTGGCAAAAATAAAATGCTTATCTAGTGAAAATAGGTGATTTTGTCCTACTATGTT
Organism: Cupressus sempervirens; assembly: GCA_028749045.1. Taxonomy (NCBI): domain Eukaryota; kingdom Viridiplantae; phylum Streptophyta; class Pinopsida; order Cupressales; family Cupressaceae; genus Cupressus; species Cupressus sempervirens. The sequence goes on from CM053785.1 coordinate 480,292,138, forward strand.
TCAAAAAAAAATCAAGATATTTGGTCTTGTCTCTTTGGGAGTCTTCCAACCCTCCATAAGAAGACATTGACAATCCATGACAATAGAGATGAAGATAATTGAAGTTGTAGAAGCTAAAAGTGAATAAATATGCTTGGTAAGATTGAATTTTGTATGTGTTATTGTTTGCTTATTAGGCTATGTATTTCGTTACGAGAATGTTTTCCATTGAAATTTAGAATCCTCACTTATTAAGATTTTTAGTCTCAGTCGATAGGCAGGAGACTTAAGTTTTTACCCAACATTTTGGCATTAATTCATTTTTTGGATACTGTGCAATCTCCATGAGCTAAAGGTTTTGAGCAATATTTCTATTAAATTGAAATTTTTCATATCTAATTATTATTTTATCATTGGCCACTTCAATTTTTTGTGGTAGTCTTTTTTCTATTTTAGTAGGAAAAAAATTCATAGTTATATGCATCTTGTTTGAGGTATCTTCGTGTTTCTTGCATGCACCTATTACCAGGCAACTTGAAGAGAGGGTAGATGTCGCAACTATTTCATGATTGATTTGTTGTAATTGTTGTTATTAACGTTATCATGGTCGACTTCCATTTTCGCTTGTAGATTTCATAACAGCCTTGGTTGCCCTTTTCATATCATGGTCTATACTTTATTGATTTTCAAAACTTGAACTGTAAGTACTAAACTTCTTTGGTTTTCCCTCTTAGCTCGATGATTATTATTGTAGCCTATCATTTTTAACTCATAGGCTCTAGGCTAAATTTTTTGTAGAACCATTAGATGGCGAGAGGAATTCTTTTGGTTGAATTGTGTGAGGGGGACGAGAGTTAAAGAGCTTAACTAGGGCTTGTACATTATTTTATGCTATTTTCTTGCGTGTTTTCTACTTTCATTGGCATCCATTTCTTTACTTTGATGGAATTCATCCTCTATGTTGTTTTATGTGTTTAGTTTTAGGTTTAGGAAACATCCTTTCCATTATTGGACATGGTTCTGGGAAATTTAATATTTTAGTATCCTAGGTTTTCAATATTATCAGAAGTTATTATTATTCTTGTTCAAAGAGAACCCTACCTCTTTTGTCTAGATGATATTTTTTAGCCTACATTAACAATGTTTTCAATTTATATTGATATTTTTTTGTGTCATTCATCCCAACAACACAAATCATTTCCTCTAGCACTAGTAACACCAATGCATATTCTAAGTCTTTGATAGTGATTATTATGTAGCACATGAAATCCTTTAAAGCCTATGGTACATTGGCAACTGTTCGAATGGTTTTACATATTCTATTAGCTACAATTTGTCAAATTGCCAAGGTTCATCTTATAGTATTAGTTAATATTAATGACTCGTGTCCATTGAATCAAGTTGGTTGAGCGTGTTATTAGAACTCTTTGGGATATGTTTCTATTGGTGTAAATAAGTATTTACTTATTACACTTACTTAAGTTTACTTAGGTTTATGCATTAGTTTATTATTTTGCATTACTTTATTTGTGAGACATTTAGGAGTTTGTGCACTCTTGTGAGTTGTCATGATGACATCACAGGGGTCCGCACCTCTTTTAAGCACATGTTGTCTACAAAACAGGAATCTTCTACACACATATGTGTAATATCCTCCCCTGATTTGAACTTTGACTTGTAGAAATTTAACTTAAGGAATATTGTCAAACACTTTGTATGCAAACTCATAAAGCTGATTTCCTCAATAAATTGCTTTCCAATGAGTAGATTTACAAACAACTATGAAGTGACATTAAAATGCATAATACACATCATAACATTTTCACAAACACTTGGCACACATTCAACAATATATGAAAAATCTGGAAACTCTTTCAATCTGCTAATAAAGGGTGATTTTTAAATGTAGATGTGCACTTACAGCTGCCTTAAAGGCTGCAACAACTATTTAGACTTGTATTCAACAATTATTATGCAAAGTATCAAAATTTGACAGAAGAAACCTGGAATTAGTTGCCGTAGTATTTTGCAGATGTAGTCGGCAGCCTTCCAAACTTCTAATCAGCAGGAAAAACACGTAAACTTGATACCAACACTGTTCACGCCGTACTGTAGCAAAATACTGTTCATGCCGACTGTAGCAAAATACTGTTCATGCGGCACTATAGCAATAACTAACTTCAGATTTGCACCTCAAACCCTTGTAAATTTCTTTATGCGAACGCCCCAAATGAAACCCAGTGTGTTTCCTGAAGTGAAAACACCATTGATCCTCCTGACTGTGTCTTCCAACAGCGAAGAGAATGCTAGCAAAAAGGGATTCCGTCCTCCAAGCCCGATAATCAGATATCCAGCAACATAACATTAATCTCCATCCAAGCATACAAAAAAAAAAGCTCTTCCATTTCTTTTATAGTGTTCTCACAAGAGCTCAATTCTTCATTTTCTCAATGTGGGATAAAACATAACTCCCTTTATGTACCTTATGTCTCCAATGTGTTATAAAAATAAAGGGAACTCTTTTAATTTAAATATTTCCCACAAACTATAGTCTATGCATTAATAAAGTTAAATATTTAAATTTAACTTTATAAAATGGCTTTATCAATGCATAACAAATCTTATCAATGATAAATAAGTCTTCCTGTCGATTTTAAACAATTTCCATCGACATACCACTGTGATTGAATGTCCGGCCATGTCCAAGATGACTTACTATAAATAGTAAGTATGCCCAAAGTTGCCTCAGAACCCCTCAGAAAGACCTGCAACTGAAACTGTCTAGGCCAAATGGCCTCTAAGCCCCTTTAATGTCCTAATTAGCCTACGGGACTGTGGGGAAATAGGCTAACGACAACATCATGCTATGAATGCTAGAAAGGGGACATTACAGTCCGCCCTTCCCAAAATTGCTTGTCCTCAAGCAATTTCAGCTCTGGATGCTGCAATATCTACTCATTTTCCCAAGTAGCATCCTCAACAGGTAGGTTCCTCCACTTCACTAGATACTCCCTGATAGTCCTCCTGCGAAGCACCCTCTCCCTGGAGTCAAGTATGGCCTCGGGAACCAAGATAAGCTTTCCCTCATCATCAAGAGGTGGCAATACTACTGAAGGCACCACATTGTGACCCAATGCCTTCTTAAGGCGTGACACATGGAACACATTATGCACTTTACTGTCTACAGGCAACTCCAACTCATAAGCTACTTCACCTACTCTCCTTATTACTTTGAACGGTCCATAGTAGCATGGTTTCAATTTCTCTACTCCACTCTTCTTGAGAGAGGACTGTCTATACGGCTGTAACATGAGGTACACCATATCTCCCACCTCAAAAGACCTCTCAACCCTGTGCTGATCAGCATATTGCTTCTGCTGATTTTGTGCCTTTTGCAAATTTTCCTTCAAGGATCGCATAATGTCCTGACACTCCTACAAAGTATCCTTGGCCTTAGGCACCCTGCTGTCCCCAAATAAAAAATCCAAAAAATTAGGAGCATCATACCCGTACAGTGCCATAAAAGGGGACATTTGAATAGACATATGGAAAGAGGTATTATAGCAGTACTCCCCTAGATGTAGCCACTTCACCCAAGCCTTCTGCTCTCCTGCAATGTAGTTTCGAAGGTACCCCTCAACCCATTTGTTCAATATCTCTGTCTGCCCATCAATTTGGGGGTGGTAGCTGGTACTCGAAGTGAGCTCTGTTCCACATAACTTGAACAACTCCTGCCAAAAGTGGCTCAGAAATCTGTTGTCTCTGTCACTGACTATGCTCCGTGGTATCCCATGTAGTCTGAATACCTCTCGAAAAAATAGTTTTGTTGTTTGTGCTGCTGAATATGTAGACGAAATTGCAAAGAAATGTGCAAATTTTGTCAATCTGTCTACCACAAAAAAAATACAATCCCGACCCTATGCCTTGGGGAGGCCTGTGATAAAATCCATGGAAATGCTATCCCACTTCTTCTCTGGTATGGGTAGGGGCTGTAGTAAACCACCCGAAAAAGAATGTTCCTGTTTGTTCTGCTGACACACAGAGCATTCCCTAACAAACTGAAGCACCTCTAATTTGAGTCCTTTCCAAGTGAAGCGTTCTCTCACCTGCTGATATGTCTTAAAGAATCTGGGATGTCCTGCCATTGGTGAATCATGAAATGCCCTCAAAATCTTTTGCTTCATAGCAGACCCGGGTACTAAATAAATCCTTTCCTTGTAGATGATTAGATCATTTATGACAGTGTATCGACTATCTTGAATAGCTCTTTCAATAATGCTAGATGCCCAATTATCCTTAGCATATTCTGCCAAGATCATCTCTCTCCAATCATCCATGACTATCCCAACAGCAAGCAAATGAGGCCTTCTAGATAAAGCATCTGCAACAATATTTTTCTTCCCTTTGACATAGGCTATGTCGAAGTCATAGGCCTGTAATTTACTCACCCATTTCTGTTGCCTGTCATTAAGGTCCTTCTGTCCAAGGAAATGTTTCAAGCTATTATGATCTATTTTTACTGTGAATCGGCTTCCCACTAAGTACTGCCTGAACTTAGCTAGCACGTGCATGATTGCTAGCATCTCTTTGTCGTAGATGTTGTAGGTTCTCTCCACACCTCGTAATTTTCTACTCTCATATGCGATGGGATGTTTGTCTTGCATGAGAACAGCTCCTATGCCCTCTCCCGAGGCATCACACTGCAGCTCAAAAGGCCTGGTGAAATCTGGAATGGCTAAAACAGGACATGTACTCATCAGCTCCTTAAACCTGTCAAAACAATCCTAAGCCCTCTCTGACCACTTGAAACTATCTTTCCGTGTCAAATCTGTAAGTGGTGCTGCTATTTGTGAAAATCCCTTCACAAATCTGCGGTAGAACCCACAAAGCCTGAGAAATCCCTTGAGTTGTGAAGTGTTCCTCGGTGGTGGCCAATCCAGAATGGCCCTGATATTGTCTGGGTCAACTCGAACACTTCCTGCACTAATAATATGCCCTAGATAGAGCAACTCTGTCATCCCAAACTCACATTTACTCATCTTGGCATATAATGACTCCCTCTCTAGAACACTGAGCACTGTATCAATATGCTTCAAATGTTCCTCCCAAGTACGGCTGTATATCAGTATATCATCAAAAAATATCAACACAAACTTCCTCAACTGATCTCTGAACACTCTATTCATACAGGACTGGAAAGTGGCAGGGGCATTTGTCAACCCAAAGGGCATGACTAAGAACTCAAAATGTCCATAGTGGCATCTAAAAGCTGTCTTCGCCACATCCACCTCTCTAACCCGTATCTGATGGTAGCCGGATTTCAAATCAATCTTGGAGAAGTAGCATGCACCATGCAATTCATCAATAAGCTCATCGATGCGCGGGATAGGGTATCGGTTCTTGATTGTCTTCTTGTTTAGCTCCCTATAATCAATGCACATCCTCATTGTACCATCCTTCTTCTTCACCAATACTACTGAAGAAGCAAAATGACTTTTTCTTGGTCGTATGTGCCCCATGTCAATCAACTCCTTAATTGCCTTTTTTATTTCATCCTTACATCTCTTTGGATGGCGGTAAGGTGTGATGATAACTGGCTTAGCCCCTTCCTCTAATTCAATAACATGCTTGATTCCCCTATCCGGGGGTCTCCCTGGAGGTATCTCACCAAACACCTTTGTATGTTTGGTTATTATTTTTTGTACATCAGGTGGATACTCTTGTTTATGCTGCTCTGTCATCTCAGGCATTACTCTAAACTCTGCTGCCCACTGCACCTGATCATGTCTAAAGAAACTCTGCATCTGCTTGAGTGACACCACTCGAAGTCTCCCATCTGACAAACCTCTGAGCACTATCTTCTTACCATTTGCCTCAAACCTCATTTCCATTTTCTCAAGGTTAAATGTAAACTCTACCAGAGACTTCATCCAGTTCATCCCAAGCACCATATCCTGATCACCAATGTTGACCACAAAGAAATCTCCTGTCATGTCATAATCTCCCAAACGAAGCTGCAAGTTGGAGATTTTCTTGGTACATTCAATTTTGAAGCCATCAGCAACCATCACCTTAAATCCCCTATGCTCCTCTGTATGTAGCCCTCTGCGTGTCACAAACTTCTCATCAATGAAGTTATGTGTCGCCCCTATATCAATGAGTGCCACAACTCTCTGTCCATCCAAGGTTCCCCTAACTCTGAAAGTGACGGCCTCCTGTATACTTGACAACTGAGCTATCGTGCTATCACCGCGTGCTTCCTCCTGTGACGAACTATCATCATCTCCATCTGATTCGGATGACTGCTCTGAATCTCCATCTACTGACTCTTCGGCTGAAAAGTACTCCATCTGCTTAGCTTTTTCTTTCAATGGACACTTCTGTGACAAATCCCAAGGCTCCCTGTAATGAAAACAAAGCTTCTTCTTCCTGAGATCATTAAGTGTCTCATTGTCCAACCTCTTACTTTCCTCCTTAGCTGGCTGAACCTCTTTATGAAAAGGTTTCCTGTCCTTATCTTTCCTTGAAGGGAAACTCTTTGCCTGGAATTTATTTTTTGAAGATGAAGAGGAATCCATGTCACGAGCTTTCTTAATGGCTTCCTACAAAGTGGGAGGGCTGAGAGCTTTAATCCACCCTCTCAACGGATCAACTAACCCATCCATAAATAGAACTAGTATCCTCCGTTCAGATACATCTGTTACTAACACTGCAAGTTTCTGAAACTCTGAAATGTATGTTTCCAATGATCCCCACTGTTTAAGCTGAGCTAACTCCTTGAAATGGAGTTCTAGATCCTTCCTATCAAAACGTTCGATCAGCCTCTCTGTAAACTCCACATATGAGGTAATGTGTGCATGTCCCATAGTGACCATACCATGATGCCACCACTTGTGTGCTAACCCATCCAGATGAATTGTTGCGTACTTAATAGCTTCTTCCTCGGGCATAGGGTTCAATTGAAAGTATGTGTCAAGCTTTTGAACCCAAGCTCTTACTGTAGACTTTCCTGAGCCATCATAATATGGTAACTCAAGTCTCCCTACTTTCTTCCGTAGCTCATAGCTCTGGTTCCTGTCATGTCCACGTGGCATATGTTTCATCCGCACATCCATAGACTCCCTAAAGGTAATTGCAGCAGTAAAATCTGGCCCTCCGGCTTCCCAATCTCTCCTCAACTGGTCCTGTATATCAGTAATCTAGGGCTCTGGTACGAGCTGCTCTGGAGCTCTAGGAGGAAATGTAGGAATCATGGGCCTTGAACTCACTGTCCTAGCTCACTGGGGTGCATGACCGAAATTGTTCCCAACTTGTTCATCTCCATTATGTGTCCCATCCTGATCATTTCCATTCTGATTGTTACCATTTTGATTATTTCCTCCACCCATGTTAGCATTCAAATCTGCATCATAAGATCCAATCTCTGATTCTGTTCCTGTGCCCTTTGTTTTGCTACTCGCTGACCCTGTACCAAGGTCTCTAATAACTGTAAGAATCTTTCTTCTCCAGGCTCTGGACCAGCATTCCCGCCTCCACCTAATCTTGTATTCCTGTCATCTCGGTCACCCATATTGTTGTCTTGATCAAAGAATACCTCCGCTGTGTTTGTATGACTGGATTCTATACCCCCCTGTACGGATGAACTAGACTGTTTGCTTTGCAGGTCTGAACTCCTATTTTGTCTTGCTCTGGTATTGCGGAAATTATAAGGCCCCTGTCGCATGCTCAAACATAAATGCTCTGATTTTAGTGTTTTGACATTTCATCAAACACTTTCCCCTCTATCCGCCAGTTCCAAATTTCCTATAAGACCTCCACAGGATGGCAAGACTTATAGCTCTGATACCACTGTAATATCCTCCCCTGATTTGAACTTTGACTTGTAGAAATTTAACTTAAGGAATATTGTCAAACACTTTGTATGCAAACTCATAAAGCTGATTTCCTCAATAAATTGCTTTCCAATGAGTAGATTTACGAACAACTATGAAGTGACATTAAAATGCATAATACACATCATAACATTTTCACAAACACTTGGCACACATTCAACAATATATGAAAAATCTGGAAACTCTTTCAATCTGCTGATAAAGGGTGATTTTTAAATGTAGATGTGCACTTACAGCTGCCTTAAAGGCTGCAACAACTATTTAGACTTGTATTCAACAATTATTATGCAAAGTATCAAAATTTGACAGAAGAAACCTGGAATTAGTTGCCGTAGTATTTTGCAGATGTAGTCAACAGCCTTCCAAACTTCTAATCAGCAGGAAAAACACGTAAACTTGATACCAACACTGTTCACGCCGTGCTGTAGCAAAATACTGTTCATGCCGACTGTAGCAAAATACTGTTCATGCGGCACTATAGCAATAACTAACTTCAGATTTGCACCTCAAACCCTTGTAAATTTTTTTATCCGAACGCCCCAAATGAAACCCAGTGTGTTTCCTGAAGTGAAAACACCATTGATCCTCCTGACTGTGTCTTCCAACAGCGAAGAGAATGCTAGCAAAGAGGGATTCCGTCCTCCAAGCTCGATAATCAGATATCCAGCAACATAACATTAATCTTCATCCAAGCATACAAAAAAAAAGCTCTTCCATTTCTTTTATAGTGTTCTCACAAGAGCTCAATCCTTCGTTTTCTCAATGTGGGATAAAACATAACTCCCTTTATGTACCTTACGTCTCCAATGTGTTATAAAAATAAAATGAACTCTTTTAATTTAAATATTTCCCACAAACTATAGTCTATGCATTAATAAAGTTAAATATTTAAATTTAACTTTATAAAATGGCTTTATCAATGCATAACAAATCTTATCAATGATAAATAAGTCTTCTTGTCGATTTTAAACAATTAACATAGACATACCACTATGACTGAATGTCCGGCCATGTCTAAGATGACTTACTATAAATAGTAAGTATGCCCAAAGTTGCCTCAGAACCCCTCAGAAAGACCTGCAATTGAAACTGTCTAGGCCAAATGGCCTCTAAGCCCCTTTAATGTCCTAGTTAGCCTATGGGACTGTGGGGAAATAGGCTAACGACAACATCATGCTATGAATGCTAGAAAGGGGACATTACAATATGACACTTTGTCATTCTTATCCATTCATCTAGAATGTTGGATAAGGTGCTTAGTTGTCTTATCTCCTAGTTGTTTCTAGAGACATTCTAAGTGCTTCCTAAGAGGTCTTTATATACAGGCACTCCTAGTGTACTCTGATTATGGCATATTGAATATATCGTCATTCTGATCATACTCTCTTTCTCTTTCTGGTCTACTGTGTGCTTGTGTTTGAGTTCTTAGTTCCTGAGTGAATTTTGCCCTTAGGCAAATTCTTAGATGGCATCAAAGCAACTTGGAGATTTTCTCATCACATAGCTGTTCGAGACCACATTTGCTTCATCACCTCAACCCGAATCTGGAGTACTACAAAAATTGGGAGCGTCTAGAGCTAGATCTGACCTCGCCATTACGTCTGGAATGTTGAACCGGTGAAAATCGACTATAAACTCGGCTACCTTGGCCCAAAGTCGACTGTGAAGTAAAAAAAATTTGCAAATCGAAACCTAGAGGCCCCGATGTGTAATTCGGGTATGGTCGTTTTTTGCAGATTTAATTGATTTATTTCAAATCTGCATTTATTTATCTGTAATTTTCATCAGAATTAGCAAAAAAAAATTCGCCCTTCGGGCATTCGATAGAGAATTTTTTTTTAATAGACCCAAGCAGTGACACCTCGAATTTGCCATTTGGAGGGTTTAATTGTTTGTCACGGGTTAAATTTGATATTTTATTTGCAAGCATATTTACACAGCGATCGTACCATACAATACACAGCGGCATTGTAGAATTTTCGACCGTGGAGAAGGTTTGCCGAACATTGGCTCTATCATATTGGACGGTCATTTCATTTTATTTTAAACCCACAAGGGTTTCTTTTTAACTAGCGCATACAACGCCTTTCTATTGCATGTGGGATTATATATTATAATCCTGGTGACCATTTGAAACTTTGGGACAAAATTTCGGCATTGCATTGTCAATATCCGGCACGTGCTTGGGTTTTCAGGCGATCGCATCCGCCGGTACTCCCATCTTTCCAGTAGGCAGAGACTTTCCGGAGCTCGAGGTGTTTTCTGTGGCATTACCTGCACATTCCGGTGTCGCATTAAAACTTCGGTAAATGGCGTGCATTTTTCAGCGGGTCTGCATTTGTTGCCCGCAGTTGAAGTTTTCGGTCATAGTTGTGCGCAGTCATTTTCTAGTGATAGTTGGCATTTTTTGTTCACAGTTGTTCCTCCCGCACGCAATTTTTTGGGCATTGTTTTTCGGCCGCAAAATTCATAACGACAGTATTTACCATTCCACAGTTTTTTAAACTTGCATTCAATAGCGATAGGGAATATTCCTGTAGATATTCCTATTTTGGATTTGATCTCGTGCATTTGGTGATTTCGAGCAGTATTTACTTCCTTTTTTCGGTGACCGCTACACTTTTTTACATTTGCCAACCGCCCTTTAAAACTACGACATGTGGCGCATTTTTGTTCGTCCGGTCCTCCACAATATGACAACGCATACGTCACTTTTGCCACGTGTACTGCTACATCAGTAGTACAATTGTTGCGACGTGTCAGTTCGTACAGTATGGATGCATTATCAGTAGACACGTCACCAAGGGCTTTTTTTTGCTGATGTCATTAGTACAATGTGTTAAATTTGATGGTCATTTGACCATAATAATAGGGCATTTTATAACTACAGCGATGGTCATTTGACCGTCAAATTTAGACTCACTGTTTTTGCTCCAGACCCTTCTCCAGATTGCATTTCAGTTTGGTAGCCTGACTTTGTGAGCCCATAACTCAGACATCTAGACTCCGACTCAGGTGCAATTTTTTTTGAAATTGGGGAGAATTTCTTAAATTTTTCAGTGGTGTGTTGTTTTCTGGTTTTGGTGCACAGATTTTGTAGAAATTGCATTTTTTGGCGATTGTACTACATAATCCTGCATTTTGCAAATTTAGAAGCTTCGTAGGGGCACATCTGTTCACTTTTTCAGGTTCTATTTTTTTTGAAAGTTCATATTTTTTCATCTACTTTTCAGATTTGAAGTCAAATTCTAGGGTTGTGTGAACAAATTTCTCATTTTTAGAATCAGGCCTTTTTCGACATTATAAAGCTTTGATTCTTTTTCAGAATTGTTGTAAATTTGAGCTACAGTGCTTAAGTGACAGATTTGAGCCTCATAAGGCAATTGCAAAAGCAAAATTAGAAAGTTCACTTTGTTTATTTTGACAAGTGGCCCATTGTAAACGCACTACTTATAAAGTGCCAACAACATCTTTTTTGTGGGGGTCTTTTGATTGAGTGAAAAGGGGGGGTGTGTACTATGTTCTTGTGTCTCTCTATTTTTCTCTTTTCATTTCTGCATCATGGGTTTTAAATGTCCTCTTCTAACTTCAGGCAACTATTCTACATGGAAAGATATTGCATGGAGTAGATTAATGGAAAAAGGATATAGTCTTTATGTTGATGGTACAATTACCAAACCTACTGATGCTAAAGAACTCATTGATTGGAAAAATCAAGACCGATAGGCTTTAGGAGTTATCAGGAGTTGTGTACATCGGGATCTTCTCTTCCACATTAAAAATTGTTCTAACTCTAAAGAAGCTTGGGATAAACTTGAACAGTTGTACAGGAAAGTGGATGAAGAAAAGGGATTTTAGATTGAAGATGATCTACTTCTCTTGGATCCTAAGAATTTTGACACAATTCAGGATTACATCATTAAAGTCAATGAGTATAGGGCACTTTTGAAAGATTTTGGAAATCCCATGAAGGATGACAGGTTAATTCATCACATCCTGAAGAGGCTACCTTCTGAGTACGCCAACTTTGTTTCGAGTTTTAATACTCACAGGTTGACCATGGGATCTGCTTACCGCAAACCCTCATTTGATGCATTTGCAGAGATGTTGATTGTTGAACAATCTCACTTTGTGGATTTTGGACTTCTCAAGTCATTAAAGACCAAAGCCTTAGTGGCTAGTGATGAGCACAAATCAAGTCAAGGGGGGAAAAGCAACAAGAAGAAGAAGTAGTGGAAGCAGAAAACACAATCTGAGACACAACAATCCTCCCCTTAAAAAGGCGGTTCTTCTTCAAACAAGAAGGGAAGTAATGAAAAGAAGGACAAAGTTTTTTGTGCATAGTACAAAAAGCCAAATCATGATGAGCATCATTGCAAGACAAAAAGAATCGATGAGTTGGAAAACCTACTTAAGAAGAACAGAATTCAAGTGCCAGGTACTTCCAAGGATTCTACTCCCACCTCTTCAAAGGGCAAAGGGCAAGCACTTATGGCAAACTTAAGTTCTTCTTCGGAATGGATACTTGACTCAGGTGCCTCTTACCATATGGGTTCTTCAACGGAAGACTTTTCTTCATTGAAGCAGTCTAAGGTACCACACATCTTCATGGGAGATGATACTAAAATGGAAGTTGAAGGGAAAGGACATGTGAAAATGGAAAATGGGGAATTACTAGAAGTTGTCTCTAGAATGTTTGTAATTACTGATTGTTATAGTTGAGATTCTTATTTATGAGACACTTGACCCAATCATTTTTGAGTCATCGATCAGTTAATCTTTGTTTATTTTTCAGTCGCTATGATGGGACTGAAATGTTGATTTATAATGTCATGTTGTGACATGTTTTGACTCAACCATTTTCGAGTCTTCGATCAGTATGATTGAGATATATTTTGGTTATTGAGAACCAATGGATACTTTTGATTATTAGTGATACTTCAGTTGCCAATAGAGAGTTGTTGTGGTCATGATTTTTTATGGATGCTTGCTCATGGAGATTTGATGCTTTTATTGTGCATATTTGATGTTCTTATCATGGATTATCTTTGTGATTTTGAGATTTATGATTCCATGAGCTTAGGGTAGGTTATCTGCTTGTAGTGTCGGGAAGTGGCTTGCAATGGGGGTCGGGGCCCTAAGAGGCTGCTAGGGTAACTCATTGTAAGTTGGTTAATAAGTGAAAACATTCACACCTAATATTAACTAAATGAACCTAAAAAGATAATTGTTTTGTTCTCGCCCATGCCTCGAGTGCTTGTGCAGACTAGGATGGGAGTAGAGAGAACACATGGTTACGACCTTGCATTCCATAGTATGCCTTGTCAGTATGAGAGGATACTAGTGGCCGCATGAGGATCAGTATGGACCCGTGGAGTTTAGCTAACTGCCAGGGTAACTTGTACATTATATATACGATGACACTTTCTCACTTGCATAGTAGGTTCTTACATGTCACTGTGTGCCTCTGGGATTAGATGTCGGTTTTGTGTTTGGAACCTTTGAGTTAGTATACTTTTAGGATTCTTGGACTTAGAGAGATTTATGCTATGTGTTTTGGATAGCCTGTTTGGGATTTGAGATTATCTCCTCAGCACGGTGGGAGTGGACCACTTAGGTACCACGCGGTCGGGTGGTAGTGTTTTTTCACTTTTATCATTTGAGATTCATTGAGACATCGTGGCTAATGCGTCCTTCATGATGGTGGATATGTATCCTTTCATTGATGATTAGCATATGTTAGATGATGTTATCTTATGCTTATATTTGCATGTTAGATTACTTTCTGCATATGATATAGTATATGTTAGGAGTGACATTCCTACTATATTAATACCGATGATCTCTTCGGTGATTTGGAATGTTACACACGGAGGGATGGCTAGGGCTCACGATGGTCTAATGATGCTATTAATGGTTGGGAGGAACCATGCACTTAGTTTATTATGTTTGATCTTTTTATGGTGGATGTCTATATCTTCTATGATGATGTATCATGTGTATCATGTGATTATCTTTACTTTGATGTATCATGGATTAGAATAGGATGATGTACCTTATTCCACATATGTATATTATTTTAAGCTTTTCATACCCTATGACATGTACAGTGGATGATTGAGCATTTAGAAATGTAATGTTTAAACATTGGACTTATCACTATTATTTCATATGGATGTTGTATTAGATGGATTCAATAATGTTAGTTGATTTAGATATAATTCAACGTTAAGGGATCCTTAAAGAATGTAATATGTTATGTATGTTATGTTTACCTTTAGATGGACATTGCTATTGCTTCCGTTATTGTGCATAAGTTATATGTGGTATTTACTTTCATATTTTTTTTATATAAAAAATGCTACCAAACTTAGTGAAATTCTAGGTTAATTCTTTGGATCCCTTGGCGGGGCATTACAGAAAACATCCAAAATTAAAGATTTCATTAATCTCTAACAAATCTTAGACATGCAAACCCACAAAACAATGACACAAATTTTATTATGATGAGAACCCCTATTAGTTGAAATGTCACAACCAATGTCGGGTTTGATAATTATGCCCTATTTATTGTCCACAAATAAAAATACATTGATAAGGTCATAACAAGAAAATGTTGTCTTGATTGGACTGTTATGTTGCACACAATGTTACAACAAAAATAGAAAGTGTTAGTACAAAAGAGTTTATTCAAATAACAAACTTGATGTAGAAAAAAAGAGTCTCATCCTATGTTTGCATGAAAGTTTAATTTTACTCATTGAAAACTATTGTAAAAGTAAGGTTATAAAGCCCTCTTTGGTCCATGAGAAAATGAAAGGGACTGGAAGTGAGACCCACCTTAAGAGAATTAAGGTTGAAGAAGGGCCAAGTGTTAACAAAAAAGTTTTAAAATAGGAAAAGACTAAGAAACATGTTGAGGAAATCATAGACTCTTGGAATTCAAACAATAATGAGAAGATGGATATAGACAATGATGAGAAAATGGAAATGGGGGATTTTAGCTCTAACCTGGATGGTACTCTAGGAGAAAAGAGGTTTCTACTGGTAATGATAATGTGGAGGGAAGTCATGATAGAAATATGAGGTCAGATACCCATGGGGAGGAGGTTGATAAATTGAGTGATCACCCTTCACATAATGCCAGCAAGGAGAAAATGGAGGAGGAAATAGGAAAGGAGAATGAAGACAAAGACCCTATTGGTAAGGATAATAGCCAAAGTAAAGGGATGAATGAGGAAAGGATGGAGAATATGGATATAAATATTGATACCCATAGTAATACTATTACTTCCTTTGAGCCTAGGAATGTGGATGATGGGAGGGATGATGCTAAGATCTCATTTCTTCACACTACGAAGCTCAAGGAAAAGTCTTCCCTTCAGGGTGATTTGTGGATGCATAATGAATTAATGGATCTCAAAAAGAAAATGTGGATAATGCAGAGAGATTTGGATGTTGAACGAGCTAAGATCACCTAGCTAGAAGTGCATATCAGTAACATTCCTGATAAGCTAAAAGATTACGAACAGGAGCTTTATCACCTAATAAAGGAAAGTGGTCTAAAAATGGAATAGTCCACTTCTAGTCTTTGTACAGTGGTGGCTAGTCTAGGAAAGAAAAGTAATGAAAAAATTATGTCACCTGGTAATACTGGAGTGGGTAGTCTTGGTGGGCCTAGTAAGAGAACGAAGTAGAGCACAAGGAAAAAGGTTACTCAGGCTCATGGGGCTCTTGTTCCTTAGCCTACTGACATCATCCAAAGCACTACATAAGTAGATAAAGAGGCGAAAAACATTATCAAGGAACTGTTGTAGGTGTGGGCTATATTTCAGGCATGTTGGTTTCTAGTCGGGGTGGTTTTGCTAGTTTTTTCCTTTTGCTTTCCCATTTGTCTAAAACTCTAGGTCCAGGTCCTTGTAAAATCTTGTTGTTTTGTTTGGTTCAAACTCTTGGTTTTAGGTCCCTGTAAAACTTGGTTTGGATGTTTTTAACTTTAGATTGCAGGTCCTTGTAAAACCTAGTAATGCTTTAAATTTTTATCTTTAGTTTTTTGTAAAGGGTTTTAGGTCCCTTCAAAACTTGCTTTTATCGTAATCTAAAACAAACTTTATGTAGAGTTATTGATCTATAAGAATTTGAGGATGATGTTGACTTCATATCGTTTACAAACCAAGAAGTGCTCCATTAGGACCACTGACATATGTCGTGGTTGAGTTTGATAATTATTTTGGAACACTATTTGAATATTATCTTTCTAATATAGTTTCAATAGCACCAATACAAAGGGGTTAGAAAACTTCAATTACCATTAAGATTGACATGGAAATTGACAATTCAAAAATCTAAGGGATTGACTCTTTGGAAATCTATAATTGATATAAGATCAACAAAGAGAACAAGATTGACATTTATGGCAACATCTCTTGTAAAATATCTAGAAGGTCTCAAAAAAATGTCAATAGTCACATATGACTGCTATGAAAAATGAAAATGACAAATAACTTTTCAAGCGAAAGGCTAAAGAAAACAAACTCAACCGTTATAAGGTAGTTGATGCATTTTTTTTTGTACAATTTTTCTTCAATGGCTATTATGTAATATATTATTAGTTGATGTAATACATTGTGTAAAAATGTATTATGATTATCATTACATGATAAATTATTAGTTGATGTGATACATTTTGGTTGTCCATTTGCTTGTATGTCTACTTTAAAGCTCTATTAAGTGTTTTAATATATTATGTTCAAATTTATTTTTAGTGAAATGTCACCCAAATGCAAATAATAGAAAAAAATGGCAAAAAAAGCAGGAATAGCGAAAAAAGTAGCCTATTGCAAAAATAATTTCGAGTAAATCAAAACCCTCCCATAGTAAAGGCAAATTACCCAGATATGGTTGCATGAACAATGCAAAAACCGCAGTAAAGGATCTAAGAGGAAGGTAGGCACACCCCTACATTCCAATTAGGAACAAGTTCCAAGCATTAACAGATGGCAATCAGAACGAAGTTTCTTTCTAAGATATGGTTAAAAGGCATGAAGCTCGGATAACAGAAGAAACATCCATGACCAAAATCAGTCGTCCCCATCAACCAAGGGAAAGCAACTCCAACCTAGGTAGAAATCAGCTTAAATCATCCGCAAAGACTTAGGAGTTTCAACACAACTGTAGAACACCCAAAAAATCAATGGGTTTTGAAACCCTAATTAAGCTTCATTTTGAATGCAATGCGATTATTCACAAATTGTAGAATAACATGAATCAACAAGAATGGAAGACCATTATCAATAGAAAGAAGTGAAGGCAATTTAATGAAGACCAGAATTCAAAACCATATAAAGGAAGTGAAGGCACAAACCAACAAATCAAAGATCAAGAGGTATTTTTCCATAAAGTTAAATACCCTAACAAAGCAAAACAAACATCTTCATTGAAGCATAGCCAGTGCAATAAGAATGCAAATCAGCCCTCCCGGTTATCCGAGCCCAATAATATACCTCTAGGTCACCCCTTGACATAGACATGGGCTCCAATTAATAAGCAAGAAACATATGATTCTATGCAAAATAATACATAATCAACTCAGAAGGGAACCAAAGTACGGTCCAGGTCAGTTTACATTCCACCTCATTGGAAGATGAATAACATATCAAGTAAATTGAGTGATGGAAGAAACCCTAAACAAAGTGACTCAATGGAGAAAAACTATATGGATATTATAATCATTAGCAACAAATATAGTGAACCGAAATGGAAGGAATGCTCAGAAAAAGGTATCTACGTATATTGGAATGGTCCAAACAAATACAAAGCCAATCTTGAAAGGTATCTAGTAAAAATCTCTCAAGCAAGGGTAAGTAACATATCATCCCATGCTAAGCATTATTGGTTTTTACAATGTCTAGATATAGAATCTAGAAATGAACTTTTAGAATTATCAAACTGTTATTACAAAGGACATCATATAGACTTCATAGAATAGAAGCCAAATTTCAATGAAAATGGTAGCAATCATAAACAAGAAATCAAATGGATGGAATGTACAAACATACCATCAGAACTAAATGAAAACTACATTATCAAAATAATAGGTCAATCTCTGGGAACATTAATGGGGTTTGAATTTAATAAATATGAAACAAGTATAATTAGATTTTTAGTTAAAACTAATCAAAACAAATCTATAAATAAGAAAATCATAACAAATAGATCAATATATAAATTAACATTCACTGAATACACAGGAGAAATCAATAAGATTATAGGAAAAGACTTTAAAAAAAACTACAATAAAAAATAACATTAAGAAACTACCAAGGGTAGGCAGGAAAGAGGAAAGGAAACTAGAGGAAAATAGGGTAATAAGAAAACCAGAGAAGGACGGAACTAAGATGCAAAGAAAGCAGAAAGAGACCAAGAGACTCCAATGGAGGATTTGGAAAGGAAAATAGAGGCAGAATATGGATGGACAACAAACACAAACCATTAACATTCACTAGAGAAATACAAGAAATGTTGGGATTGTAAAACATAGATGGATTCAATAGATGAGATTGAGAACAATGTCAAAAAAATAAAGAAGCTCACTCATGACATCCTGTTATTACAGAATGATCTGGAAGATCAATGCATTGTAGCAAAAGTTAATCATACAAACCATAAAGGAAAAGGGATTTTGGAGATTGAGGTAGAGGAGTTAATACCAAACAACAACAACAACACACATTTTAAACAAGTAGAGGAATAAATTTGCAATAACCAATCAGAACACCAAGAAGTTGAACTAGAGAAAGAATCAAATCAAGAACAAGATCAATCAATAAAAAAGAAAGAACAAAGTCCATACATCCCACCAGTAGACTCAGCATAATGGAGTAATATAACTATCAACAAGAAAGCAAAAAAGAAGAGCTACAAATTCTAGTAGATACCAACCAACAAAAAGGATATGTTCAATCAGGACAAAGAGGAATCTAGGAAGGAGACAGATATAGGAAAAGAGGTATCAGGAATGGAACATATGAGAAAGCAAATAAGCATGCAAATAGAAGAACATGAAAACCAAGTAGAGGAAGTATGAAAAGATTATGGACCTTTGGTGGAAAGCGCCACTAGGAAGATCGAAACAAGAGAAAAAGGTCTAGAGGAAATTGGGCAAAATCTAGAAGCAGAAGAGGACCAAATATATAACCAACTTATCAAAGAATTCTTAATAGAGAATAAACAGACACTAGAAGAATTTGAAACTACAGTAACAATAATCAACCAAACAAAATTGGAAAACTTGGGCATAGCAATGAATCAGAGGGCATAAAGGCACCTATCTATGGAAAGAAAAAATAGAAAAGAGGATGAAAATCATTGAAAAAATTGAGGGAAGCAACAAGTCAGGTAAAGGAACAAATTAAAATAATGGAAATTCTATAAGGAGGGAAGGGGAAGAACCTTCCCAAGGATCAATGAAAATCACTACATGGAATGCTAGGAGCCTAAATGCCCCTAGTAAGAAATGCCTATTAAAGCATAACCTAACATTTTTTAATACAGAGATTCTAATAATCCAAGAAACAAAAGTAAGCAAAGAAGAAGGTACCAGATTAGGGCAGAAACTAGGAATATGGAAATTAGAATTTAAACCATCTTAGGGAGCCTCGGGAGGATTGGGAATTAATTGGAACAATTGAAAAGTTAATGTAGAAGACATCATTTCTTATTCAAATTGGATGGGAAGCAGAGTTTCTATCACAAAGACAAACTTATAGATGATAGTAATTAATGTCTATGGACCTATACAAACAATAGAAAAATTAATAGTCTGGAGGGAGATCAACACCTACCTCAACATACTACAGGAAGAGAACATCATTATTGGGGGCGACTTTAATGCAATTTTAAAGAGAGACGAAAAATATGGTGGGGCCAAAACATTATCTAGGGCTACAAAAGATTTCAAAGAATGGATAGAAGAGAACTCTCTTATTGGCATTCCAACATCTAATGGAGTGTATACTTGGAACAATAGGAGAAAAAACTTTAGCTACATAACAGAAAGATTGGATAGATTTTTCTTTAAAGGAGATTTAAGTAATCTGAACAGAGAAATCAAGATAGAAATTCTACCGATGGTAGGATCAGATCATTTTTCGATAAAAATCAAAATCAAGGAACAAACCAAACCAAGTAGAAACCCATTAAAATGTGAAAAGATGTGGTTCATGGACAAAAACTTTATGAACAATATAAAAAATTGGTGGCAAGAAGAACAATTTCATGGATCTAAAATGTTTTGCTTTGTTTCCAAACTTAAGAACATTAAAGAAAAGATTCTAAAGTGGAATAACATACAATTCAAAAATATATTTAAAGAAAAGTTAGATATAGAAGAGAAACTTGAAAAACTAAATAAAGAAGTTATTAAAAATGAAATGAATAATGAAACCTACCAACTTGAAAAATAATACTTAATAAAACAAGAAGTATTGGCCAAAGAAGAAGTATACTAGAAGCAAAAATTCAGAGAAAAATGGCTAGTAGAAGGAGACTGTAACACAAAATACTTCCATAATAGCACATTACACCATAGGAACTATAATAACATATCAAAGATAAAAAATAACCAAGGAGAACATACTGATAATCCAGACAACATAGCAAAAATCTTTGTTGAACACTTCAAAGATATTCTCAATAATTACAAAACATCTAATAGAATCAAACAAGAAGAAATGTTGAAAACTATACCCAAGATTATCACACCGGATGATAACAAAATTCTCAATAAACCATTTACACTATAGGAAGTCAAGACAACTCTCTTTAGTATCAATCCAAATAAATCCCTCAAACTCGATGGATTCCAAGTGTTCTTCTTTCAACAATGTTGGGAGATAATAGGGGAAGAATTATGGAAAGCATTGGAAGCATCTAGGAATGGAGGAACACTCCTAGCAAAAATGAACCACACCTTTTTGACCCTTATACCCAAGAAAAATAAGAGTGAAGAACCAAGAGAATATAGACCTATAACTCTTTGTAACACTATTTACAAGGTATTCTCCAAAACCTTAGCTAATCACCTCAAATAATTTCTCCCTAAGTTAATATCAAAAGAACAAACAGGTTTTGTATTTGGGAGATCTATCCTAGATGGCATCTCAATCATTCAAGAAACAATCCACTCAACAATCAATAATAATGAAGCATGTATGTTACTGAAATTAGATATTCAAAAAGCTTACGATAAAGTTGATTGGTGATTCTTATGTAAATCTCTTGAAGCCTTTGGATTTTCAAAACAATGGATAAATATCATCTTTCAATGTATCTCCACCCCTAAAATTTCAATCTTCGTCAACGGGACCCTAGAAGGTTTCTTTAGTATATCAAGAGGGATCAGACATGGAGACCCTATCTCCCCTTTCCTATTTATCATTATGACTGAATCCTTTGGAAGAGCAATCAAATCAGCACAACTTCAAAACAAAATACTAAGAGTAAAAGTCACCAAAAAATATGGAAAATACCACCCACCAGCAATTTGCTGACGATAAAATTCTCATCGGAGTAAGCACTAAGAAAGAAACAGATCACTTCAGAAATATCCTTAATAATTACACTGAAGCTTCTAGTCAAAAAATCAATGCAAAAAATCAAAATTCTTTTTCTTAAATACTACAGCGGAAAGAGAAGATTATATATGTCATAGGCTAGGATTCAAAAAGGGTACATTCCCCTTCAAGTATCTAGGAATACATCTAGAAAAAGGAAACCTAAAAAACCAAGGTTGGAAACAAACTATGGAAAGAATAGACAAACAAACAGAAGCATGGAAAGGAAAATGGATAACTAAGGTAGGAAAAGCTACAAAAATCAAAGCGGTATTATCAGCCTTACCTATTTATCAACTTTCTTGTTTGCAACTACGAAAGAATATAAATCAAAAAATTGAAAAGAAGCTTAGAGACTTCTTTTGGAACGGTTTAGAAGAAAAAAAGAAAACAACATTAATCAGATCGGGGAAAATATTCAAACCTAAAGAAGCAGGAGGTCTAGGAATCAAAAACTTAGAATGGCAGAGTGAAGCTTTAGGAGCTAAACAAGTTTGGAGAATGTATCAAGAAAGAGATAGCAAATGGACAAGAATTTAATACAACAAATATTTAAAAATAGATGAGAGTACCTCAATTTAGAACTAGGAATCCCCCAAAGGTTCAACAACTTGGAATTTCTTAGTAAAGTGTCATCCCCTCATAACCAAAAATATAACTTGGGATATTGGGAAAGGAGACAAAGCATTATTTTGGGAGGACTCTTGGAATGGATACCCCCCCTAGAAAAGTTAGGTCTGAATCACAATGTCCTTAGTCATTTAAAAAATGTATGGGGATCTAAAGTCAAAGATTACATCAAGGTAACCCAAACCTCCATAAAAACCTCCTGGGAATGGAAATCCTTAGTTGATTGTGACCTGAATCAGACAGATCGGGAGATCTTAGAAAATATTTTGAAAGATAGACCAATCAAAGTTAAAAACAGGGAGGATAGGCTTATCTGGGTAGCATCCAAAGATGAAATTTATAACGTCAAAGAAGGATATAAACAAATAACTAGCTCAGAAAGATGGGAAACAATAAATATCCCAATGAACCTATGTTGGGACCCAATAGGGCTCCCCAAAGCTTGTATCTTCCTATAAGCAACCATCCAAGAAAGAATCCTCACAATAGACAAAATTAGAAAAATGGGATTAGAAGGCCCATCAAGATGTATTTTATGTAAAGAAGAATCATAAACAACAAAGCACCTCCTTTATTAGTGTAAATTTGTGAAGGAATGCTAGACTTGGCTCAAAAAAAAACTAAATTGGTCAACCCCCCTACCAGAAAAATGCTAAGACCATATAATTGGATGGCCTAAAGATACCAACAAGAAAGTATATGGAAAACTCTGGAACATCACCCTAGCAATTTTAGTTTGTGGAAAGAAAGAAATAGACAGATCTTTTAAGACAAAGAACTATAATGTCCCCGTCATAAAATAAAAGTATTTAATTAAACTTTGTAACGGGCCGATTGATTTAATTTATCTCAGTCTCATTTTTATTTTTTTGTTCGAAGTTTGTGTCGTTGTTGGCTATCTTTATACACCCTCGGAATGGTTTCCCGACGAGTATTTAAGCACGGCTTGTAAGAAGTCTTAGGTATGCTTCTGGATTATATTTCTCTGTACTGCAAATTCTTGTTGGAGTTTGGGATTTTTTCCATTTCGAAAGTGAAAGATCTTCCCTATTTGGCTCGTGCGATTTCGATGGGATTCAACCCTCACCCTATTTTGTTGTTGTTATTCGACAGTTATTATTATTTGCATTCAAGTGTGTTTTATCAAGAGCTATTGTGTTTGTGTATGAATCAGATCGCCTTCTTTGTTGGATGTGTAAACCCATTCGTGTGGCCTCCCATTTTCTTCTGTAAAGCTAACTCTTAACCATACGATCTCTTATTCCTTCATATTCTTCATTATTTCCACTAAACAACTAGTATCCTTGCCCATACGACCTCTATTATCAACCTTGTACTCTCCTTACTTACTGTACGACATACATATTCCTCCCACTGTATGGCTTGGTATTTTTCCATATCGTACAACCTCATCAAGCATCTATATGGCTAACTACCATCTGTACAACCATCCTTGTCATTTTGTACTACTTCAAAATGAAAGTACAGTCACTTCTAGGTACCATACAGACTGCATCTTCCCTTGTCTTCAACATAGCATACACTCAGGGAAAATTGTCCTTCTAGGTAACATATCTTTACAACCAACTTGGTATTTGCAACTCGAGGTTATTTTGGAATATTAGAGTGGTATCAGAGTGCTTCAATCTTGCCAACCTATGGACAGTGAATGAGAGTTTATAGTTGGAAGAGAAGAAGGACACATTTCGTTGATCAAATGGCTGACGAATGGGAACCGACCACTGCCAAACTTGTGGCTCTTCTAGGGAGCTTTCCAAGAATTAGGCACATATCACTGACGTGTAGTGACTTATGGAAGAAACTCTCAAGAAGTTGGTAGAGAACAAAATGGTCATAGTGAACACTCGGTGTCGGGGAAATCAATCCCTCAGCCAACATGCTCCTGACCTTCCATGCTGACTTTTCCACCATGGATGGAGGCACAACATGGAGGGAGACAACCAAATTTTGAAGAGATGAGAGAAGACTGGAAGAATGAAAAACTTGAAGAAGATATATCCTATAAAGATTATGCAGATCTGAGAATGAGATATTCGGTAGGTGGAAACAGAGGATACTTTAACGATGATTTTAGGAGAAAGTTAAGTAAGGTAAATCTATCACCATTTGATGGATCAGGTTCCATATCAGTGCAAGCATGGGTTATGAAAGCCAATACCTACTTCCAGGTGAATCCCATGCCAGACGAAGAAGCAATCAAATTTTTTGTATTACACTTGGAGAGAGTTGCGCACAAATGGTGGCACCATGACACCATCACATTAGGGCATGATCAAATAAAAACTAATGCAAAATTCACAGAGAGATTGATATAACAATTTGATGGTAAAGATCCAGAGCTTAATTTCAAATATTTGGTGCAACTGAGGCAAACTGGATCAGTAGATCAGTTCATTATAGAATTTCAGAAACTCTTTGTTTTGGTCACAGACATCTCTAAAAGAAGGCAAGTAGTGCTCTTCATGGATGGACTGACTGAACCTCTGAAAGGTTGGGTGAAGGGATTCAATTTGGCTACCCTATCAAAAATAATCAGTAAAGCACGAAGTATGGCATTGTCGTCGACATCATCCTCATCCTCTCAAAGTTACTCACATCCTAAATTGCCGATGTTTTTGAGGGACAAATCTTCGCCCAAGAAGTCGTCATTGGATGAAGCTACCAGATAGGAACTCTAAAGGAAGAAATTGTGTTTCAACTACAAAGGACCTTGGGAGCTAGGTAACCGATGCCTTAGAAAGGGGAAGATCCATTACATTGAGGTCGTGTTTAATGATGAGAACGAACTGGAAGAAATGTTAGCTAAAGATAACCAACCCCACCATGACACCAACATCAGTCTAAACCATACAAAGAGAATTGTCACCTTGGTACAGCGCGGAGGAGCCATTGCATTGGCTAGCAGCCTAAGGTGCACAGTTTTTCATGTACGAGGTACCCTTCAAGGACAAAGGGTTACAATGATGTTGGATAGTGATGCTACTCTAAATTTCATCAACTCATCCTTGGTAAGATAGGGAAGTCTCCCTACGAAGGTGTACGCAAGCTTTCAGGTCAAGATTGCTAGAGGGACTTTCGTGTCCTGTACGCACCTTGTTCCTCAACTGAGCATCACAATGACAAATCACGCGGTGACTGAGGACTTCTTCATAGTGGACCTGGCTAACATGGAAGTTATTCTGGGCATACAGTGGATGGAGACCCTTAATGAATACACTCAGAGTTTCAAGCAAATGGACTTCACTTTTGTGGTTAACGGGAAGAAGGTTGTCCTTCGAGGAATGGCAAATGAAGGTTCGAAGGAAATTTTTGCACATCAAATGGAGGCAATCATGCAACACGATAACATTGTGTGGGCTACACATTATTTTATCTCAACAGAACCTATAAAGGGGCATAGAACACCTCTACAGGATGATGAACTTCAGGATATTTTAAGTAGACATGATAAAGTTTTCATGGATAGTCCTCTGAGCATACCACCTCATCGAGGGTTTGAACACATAATCAAGTTGGAATTAGGAGCAAAGCTAGTCATAACAACACCGTACCGCCACCCCAAGAAATTCAAAGATGAGATCGAAAGGACGATTCAGGAATTGCTAGAGAAAGGATGGATCTATCCTAGTTCCAGACCATTCACATCATTTGTAGTGTTGGTCAAAAGGAAGGATGGGACGATGCGCATGTGTGTGGACTACCACATGTTGAAGAAGAAAACAATAAAAAATAGGTATCCCATTCCAAGGATAGATGAGCTACTGGATGAACTACATGGCACGATCTATTTTTCAAAAATAGATCTCTATTTCGGATACCATCAGATCCGAATAAGGGCAAAAGATGTGGAGAAAATGACTTTTCACTGCCACTATGGACATTATGAGTTCGTGGTCATGCTGTTCGGATTGACCAACACACCTGCTACATTTCAATCATGCATGAATCACATCTTCAACAAACAATTGTGTAAGTATCTACTGGTATTCTTTGATGATCTTCTTATTTATAGCAGGACATGGGAGGAGTGCCTAAAGCATCTAAATGAAGTTCTAAGTATCATGGAGGAACAATCCTTGTTCGCCAAGCAGTCCAAATGTGAGTTTGGTATGACAGTGATATTGTACTTGGGGCATGTTGTCAGTAAATATGGGGTTCAAGTGCATCAGAAGACTCAAGCTATCCTTGACTAGCCTCCCCCAAAATCAGTCACGGATTTGCGAGGATTCTTTGGACTATGTAGTTACTACAGGAGGTTTGTTAAAGGATTCTCTTAGCTCAGTGCACCTTTAATGAATCTGACAAAGAAGAGGTCATTCTAGTGGAACGAAAAGGCACAACTCACCTTTGATAAGTTGAAAGAGGACATGAGCAACGTGTTTGGTGAAGGCATTAGAGTAGTACTAATGCAAAATAGACACCCCATCGCTTGTGAGAGTAGAAAGCTTACACCAGCAGAATGCCTATATTCCATATACTATGAATAAATGTTGGCCATTGTGCACGTGCTAACCAAGTTTTGGCAGTATCTGGTTGGTCCCAAGTTTTTCATCCATATAGATCACAATAGTCTGAGATATTTTCTGGAGCAACGAGACTTGAATGAATGACAACAAAAAATGGGTAAGAAAAGTTCAAGCTTTTGATTTTGACATTGAGTATGTGAAAGGGAAGAAAAATGTTGTTGCAGAAGCCTTGTCCAGAAAACCCACCATCTGCTCACTAGACCGGATTTCAGCTGACTAGAAGACACATCTACTAATGGAATATTCCAAGAATACATTTTCCTGTGAAATAATGGATGGCCACACCCACGACGATCGGTAAAGAGTGGTGGATGATATCATCTACTATAAAGATCGGATATTCCTAGTGCCAGAATCCAAATTGAAGCAGAAGATCTTGAAGGAAGTGCATGACTCACCTTTGGCTGGACACCCCAGTTTCCTCAAAACTTACAGAAGTCTTTGGGAGAGGTTTTCATGGAAAGGACTAAAAGGGACATGTTGCAACATGTAAGAGAATGTACGGTCTACCAACAGAACAAGTCCGAACATACTCTTCCTGCTAGGCTATTGCAACCTTTGCTAATTCCTGAACATAAATGGGAAAGTATATCAATGGACTTCATAATAGGTCTTCCGAAGGTGAACAAAAAGGATTGTATCTTCGTGGTGATTGATAGATTGACAAAGTATGCACATTTCTTTGTCATCCCCTCG
Organism: Cupressus sempervirens; assembly: GCA_028749045.1. Taxonomy (NCBI): domain Eukaryota; kingdom Viridiplantae; phylum Streptophyta; class Pinopsida; order Cupressales; family Cupressaceae; genus Cupressus; species Cupressus sempervirens. The sequence continues at coordinate 480,319,495 of CM053785.1, forward strand.
GACGTTTAAGCTGCATAAGTTGCCAATCTATTTTTTAGAGAAGTCTTTCGTCTACACGGGTTACCCCAAAACATCGTCAGTGATTAGGATGGACGATTTGTCAATATATTCTAGATAGAATTATTTTGGATGGTAGGGACATAATTATCGCCAAGCATGAGTTACCACTCGCAAACAGATGGTCAAATCAAGATTGTGAACAAATGGCTCAAAGGCTACCTTCGAAACTATGTCTCGACACAACAACGAGCGTGGGTAAAATGGATCCATCTGAGGGAATATTGCTACAATACCATGTATCACATGTCTATTGGGATGACACCATTCAAGGCTTTGTATGGGTATGAACCCCTCTCTTTCATCAACACAGTTCTGGGTGACAGTCGCACACCAAGAGCAAGGGACTAGCTTCAAGAAGGATAGGACATGCTGAGGGGCTTGAAAGAAAACCTACAACACACACAAAATCAACAGAAGATGTACATCAATAGGCACCGAATAGAGAGGAGTTTCGAAGTGGGGGATCTGGTCTATCTCCAGCTCTACCTGCACTGACAATCTTCATTAAAGGGAAGAGGAAATGAAAAATTGAAGCCTCAATTTTATGGCCCTTAGCACATGGTTCGTCACATTGGTGAGGTAGCGTATGAACTGGAACTCCTGGAGGGAAGCTGCATTCACAATGTCTTCCATGTTTCCTGTCTAAAGAAAGTCGTAGGGCAAAACGTCATAGTTGCTACCAACCTTCTGCCACTCAACAAAGAAGTAAAGCTCATTTTGGAACTTGTCGAGATCCTCAAAGTATGTGAAAAGACCTTACAAAGCCGCACTGTAAAGGAATACTTGGTACGCTGGCGACACCTACTGTTGGATGATGCAATGTGGGAAGGCGAGCACATTCTCCAGCATCCAGCACTGCATTTTCTTGAGGACAAGAAAATTTTGGGACGAGAGGACTGTAATGTCCCCTTCATAAAATAAATGTATTTAATTAAACTTTGTAATGGGTCGATTGATTTAATTTATCTTGGTCCCATTTTTATTTTTGTGTTCGAAGTTTGTGTCACCGTCGGCTATCTTTGTACACCCTCAGAATGGTTTCATGATGGGTATTTAAGCAAAGCTTGTAGGAAGTCTTAGGTATACTTCTAGATTATATTTCTCTATATTGCGAATTCTTGTTGGAGTTCGGAATTGTCGCCATTTTGGAAGTGAAAGATCTTCCCTATTTGGCTCGTGCGGTTTAGGTGGGATTCAACCCTCACCCTATTCTATTGTTTCATGTATTTCATCGCTTGGATCTGGTAAATTGGAGTAATATCTTTCGGCAATTATTATTATTCACATTCAAGTGTGTTTTATCAAGAGCTATTGTGTTTGTGTATGAATCAGATTGCCTTCTGTATTGGACGCGTAAACCCATTCGTGTGGCCTCCCATTTTCTTCTATACAGCTAACTCCTAACCATACGGTCTCTTATTGCTTCATACTATTAATTATTTCCACTAAATGGCTAGTATCCTTGCCCGTACGGCCTCTATTATCAACCCCATACTCTCCTTACTCACTATACGACATACATATTCCTCCCACCATATGGCCTGATACAAACACCGTAAGGCTTGGTATTTTTCCATATTGTACAACCTCATCAAGCATCCGTACAACTAACTACCATCTGTACAACCATCCTTGTCATTATGTACAGCTTCTAAATGGAAGTACGATCACTTTTGGGTATCGTATGGACTACATCTTCCCTTGTCTTCAACATAGCATACACTCTAGTCGTACGACCTCCTCTCCCACATCGTTCATTGAAGAAAATCATCCTTCCAGGTAACATATCCATATGGCCAACCTAGTATTTGTAGCTCAGGGTTATTTTGGAACATTAGAAGAACTAAATACACTATCACTCTACAATAAAATTGAAGCTAATATAGTGGAAGTTATTAATAGCAACTTAAGAAAAAGGATGATAGAAGAAGGCTCATTTACAAAATGGGATGCTGAAATTAAAAAACACTAGAAACTTCTAATAAATCCACCTCTAATATACAAGAAGAAGAATAACACAACCAGGAAAGAATGTAAATGGGAACCACCCCTGAAAGGTTGGAAGAAATTGAATTTCGATGGGGCCTCCAAAGACAATCTTGACAAGGCAGGAATAGGATGTATAGTTAGGGAAAAAACAGGGAACTGGATTGCTAAAAGAGAAAAGCCCTTGAGAGTTACATCAAATAACATGGCAGAATTACAAGCAGTAGAAGAAGGTCTAAAGATATGCATAAAACTAAGAATTAAAAAAATATAATTGAAGGAGATTCATAGATAGTCCTAAACGCACTCAGAAAAGGAAAAACTCCAAACTAGATTATAAACTCTTGATTGGAACCAACTTCAAAATTATTGGAAGAATTTGAAGTAAGATTCTCCCATATATTTAGAGAAAGCAACTATGAAGCAGATCAACTACCTAACGTAGGTATAGATGGAGAACACATCTTAACTTTTAATCATAGTTAGTTTGTATCTTTCAAAGACTTCCCCAAATTACTCATATGAAACTAGGCTTTATGATTTCACAAATCAACACATTTATCAGCCCTCGCCTCTATGATTGCATAAATTCAAATTTACAAAAATAAATATCAAAGTGATACTTCAATTATGACTTTGAGAGGAAACCATCATCAGAAGAACATAGGTATGGCGTCATCTTGCGAAGTTCTAGATCCTTCACTCTAAATGCTATATTTTACCATTACTGTATCTGGTTTCCTCATTTACACCCCTCCCCTATAGCATAAGGGGTTGATTAGTCTCTGCATTATGGAAACTAACATTTACCTATATCATGCCTTTGAAAGCAAAACTATGGCATTTTGCGGCCCTGTCAAGCCGGAAAGATGGAACTGGTTGTTTTGACCCATTGACAACATGAGTAGAGTGGTTGTTAGCAGGGTCCAAGGGGAAGAGGTATTCAACTACGAATACTTGTGGCAAACAAACAATGATATATTAGGGCTATGGATAGGATGCTCAGGTAGTGTCAGAGTAACTAAATGGGACATTATTAGACTGAGCCTCAATCTATTCGACCTGAGTTGGTTGATAGGTTTGGAGGAAGTTGTATTCAACATTGATGACAAACTTAAAATCCCTTTGCTAGAGGCATATATGGAATATGAGTTTGGTAGCCCTGAACTTGCTAAAAGCCCTAAGCGCCCTAGCTTGGTGATTAGAGACAATATTCTCTTTTACAGAGAATGGCTGAAAAATGGAGGCAAGTGTGCAATTTTTATTGCACTAGAGAGCTATCATTGAGGACCCAACAAGGGATTGGCTCATAAACTACCTTCAGGCTTTTGATGCCTACATTCACCCAGAGGTCAATTTTTTCGTCTTGGATGCAATTGAATTCTACCTTCCAAACTATGACAGGTCAAGCAGGGCTAGGAACACTTACGAATTCCCTCTTGGCTCAAGGGCAAAAAATCTCCAAGAAGCCACGAAAATTATCATGGTCTTCAAGAAAAGGAACCAGGCAGTTTATCCAGGTCAGTGGGTGTAACCGAAGTCTTTGCAATGGTTTTCCTTTCCCCTCTTCCGTCAATATAGCTTTGAAGTTGATATTACTGTAGTTAATCTATAGTTTTTGAGAAATGGTCTGGATGTTAGTCCCATGTTAGCATATTATGTATTAAGTTCATAAATGACTTGGCTGCATTTTATCTCAGCAATGCATATACTATATAAAGTTTATATAAGATGTCATGTTGTGCTTTACTTAAGCAACTAGGATAGTCCGAGCATTCAAGGTTGGATAGTTTGTTTTGTAATATTCAAACTATATTAATATGAAATCCATATTTAGTTCTTCTTGTCTCGAACATAATTAGGTTTGGCTTAACTCCCAACCGGAAAATCTTTAGAAAGGCAAATATTTATCATTAATCAGAACTCTTAATACCTTTATCCTTTATCCGAATTAAAGGGAAATAAATTGGCATGAGCGATTAAGATTTTAATGATACATAAAGATCTCAGAACTAAAATGGAATACGGGTAACATTTAATTAAGTTAACAATAGTAAAACTATTATTAACACTCCATAATATCTACAGAAGAGTACCTTCACCCTAATTTTTATGCAAGTTAATCAACCCAACCACAAACTTTTAATAATCTAAATAGAAGGAAACTTAGGAGAACGTTTATTCGCTCAACTTTGGTCATTCATATTTCAAATTATGAATCACACATTAGAGCTCTCTGGTTACTTTGTATTTATTCCCACTTTGATTGTAAAATTATGGTCTTTTATTATTTACTAACTTTGGATTAACTATTAACATTGTATGGTGGTTAGTTTGTGGTGTTTCTTATGTAATCAGGATTCTTAATCAAAATATTAGGCCACATTCCTCGGAGTGCAGGTGAATTGTCAACACTAAAATCACTAAAGTATAAATGTATGAAGAAAGTTATGAAACTTATTTGATCAATTTCTTACTGGGGTATGCCGCTTTTACTTTTGTATAATAAAGGACTTCGGTCCTAGGCTAGACAGGAAGTTTTCTTTCCCTGTTATTTCCTACCAGTGCCTGTCAGAACGAAGATTGTAATTGTTTATTATTTCTTTAATATAATATAAGGCCTCAACCGTTTACCAATAAAAAAATTAAAATTTATTTCAGTGAGTATAATGTGTTATATAATACATTATATTCAAATTTGTTGTATTTTGTTCAATTTTGCTTCAATGACTATTATGTAATATATTATTAGTTGATGTAATACATTGTGTAAAAAATTATTTTGATGATCATTACATTAAAAAAAAAAAAATAGTTTATGTAATACATTGTGTAAACATTTATTTTGATGATCATTACATAAAAAATATTAGTTGATGTAATAGTTTTGGTTGGATTTGCTTATATGTCTACTTTCAAGGTCTATTAAGTGTTTCAATATATTATGCTCAAATTTATTTCAATGACTATAATGTGTTATATAATATATTATGTTCAAATTTGCCTCAATGACTATTAAATGTTTTACTATATTGAGTTTAAATCTTCAATGACTATAAAATATTTTGTTATTTTAGGTTTTGATTACATATATTATGTTAATAGTTTTCTAAAACATGTGACATTAAATATATTTTGGAAGTCATTGTTTGTCAAATATACGTGAAATACTAAAAATGTCATTGATATATATGAATATTATTTGACAAATATTTATAATTTTTTATACATTTTATCCAATACTAAACTTGATTATAAGGCAATTCAATTTTTTTTAAATTTTTTTTGTATATTAGTCATAATAGAAATTGTATACCTGTGGTTTTTGATTTTCATAAACATAATCCTATGCTAAGATTATCCAAAACCTAATCATATGCGTAAACCTAATCATGATTGAAACCCTAACTCTAATGATGATTCTAATCCTAACTATAATCAAGAGCTAAAGTATAACATATATATTAATGTTATTATAATTATAATTATAATCACAATTGTGATCATAATCATAGTCATAGTCATAATCATAATCCTAGGCAGAATCCTTATCCAAACTATGATGTAAACACTAACCATAATTCTAACCTTAACTCTCACCATAACTCTAATCCTAAGTTGAAACCTATCATATCCATTACTATATCATAACCAAAATCCTAACACTAGCCCTAATCTTGACTATGATGTAAACACTAAACATAATCATAAGCCTAACACTCGCTCTAATGAGGTGAAATTTATCATGTATATTAGTCTATCATGGATGTAACCCTAACCCTAACCCTAACCTTGACTATCATGTAAAATCAACCATAACGTGAACCCTAACCTAACCATGATGCAAACCACAAGATTGATCCTAGCCACCAAAACTAAACCCTAGCTCTAACCCTACATTAATCATACCATAGACCCTAAACTCTAATCGTAATTCTAAGTCCTCAATCCTAAGTTACCCTAAATCTATATTCATACCCTGCTCTTAAATCCAAACCTCGATTAGAACACTAACTCTTATCATGATATTAACAGTGATGTAAATCCCAACATTGAACCCTAAACCCTAATCACAACTATAACCTCTAATCCTAACACTTATATAAACCCTAGCCCTAATTATTATCTCAATACCAATCCTAAACCCTGATCATAATCAAAATACAAAATCTAACTAATAAACCCTAATCATAATCAAAATACAAAATCTAACTAATAAGACTAACCATAGCTTTAACCATAAACCAAATGTAGAATTATAAACACTAATCCTAATTGTAACCAAAGCCTAATCCTAATAAAAACTCTTATATTACCAATCATCATAATACAATATAATAATAATAATTATTTTTCAATGTCTTCTACGTCGTACCACGACTATTACTAGCATATATATTTATACACCTATTTTAATCAATTTCCCACGCTAAAATCAAATAGACGCCTTGGAAAGGTTAATCATATATATATAGTACACTAATTCTTTAAAATACTCCAAAACTATATTTAAATAATAATAATAATAGTAATAATAATAATAATAAAATAGTTGCTAAAAGATTACGAATTTGCTCGGAGAATTGAGTACACTTATATTATATAAAGTTAGGGTTTTGTAAACTCAAAGATACAGTCTGTAAATTACCGGATATTGTCTGTAATAACCATTATCGTGTTGGTCTTGGTTCTTCCTCAGGAGCGTAAGCACAGGTAGCGGCGGCGGCATCAGCAACAGTCACAATGGCTCCTCCCAAAGGTACATTTTAATTTAGTTTATTATCACGGTAACGAGTGCCGATTTGTAGACAAAAAGTATTCTGTAGTAAAAATCCATACTGGAGAATCATAATGTCAATGGATTCAAAAGGACACCAACATTTTTTCTTTTTTTAATATTATATCTCGAATAGAACGGATTAGGAGAGCTAGGGTTTGAAAGGAACACAGACTTCTCATATTGCTAATGGTATGCTGATTGCATTCATACGTCTTTTGGTAGTTAGAGAAGATGCATTTATATTAATATTTCATTGTATGTATATCATACAAAGACATAAGCACTGTTCTGTTACTCTTGTGTACTTTAGGAGGCGTCACATAATTACATTTTCTAATTTTAAGCATAATACCAATAAGGGAAGAAACAGATTCAATCTGGTGATATACCAGAGCATCGTTCAAAACCTAGACACTGCCTTACAAACATATTAAGGGACTTGCCATAACACCTTCCACTCCTATTGCATGGGTTTTCAATGTTTATCTAACTGAATGGCAATGGTTTTGCCCTTGCTCTGTATGGTTTCTGCACACAAACTTATTGGACGAGTTGGGGATCTTGCCGCCTTTTGTTATTAAGACTCATATTGGGAGAGTGTTGCTGACATTAGCGTTTTGCGTCATCTACCCGAGTCCGTCCTTACACTCATTCCCATATTAATATAATTCTTATCCATGCAATGATTGTCCTTTCTTATCCATTTACGCAGAGCGTTTCTTCATACATTGAAGTCTTTTCGATGTCTCTGTTTGTGGTCATTAACCCAATCTGTCCTTAAACTCATCCGCATCTAGCTCTTATCTATTTCATGACTATCCTCTTTACTTCCAAGTACTACTTCCACAATCCCAAAACTCCACCAAGTTATGCTACACAGGGATGCGTCCTGCCTTTTTGGGCGTCTAGGATGGTAATTTCGCACAGCCCAGCTACAGATTAAGTTGCACAATAAATTCATAGAATCTCGATCTGATTCATAACAATCAATACTCTGGGTTAATTAACAGCAACTAATAATGGAAGCAAAAATAACATAAGCCAATCACACATAGACAATAACACAGATATATCCAGGAAACTCCAGTATGGGGAGAAACCTGCAAATGTCTTCTATTCAGCCAGCAGAAAGCTTTCTCTTTAAGAATACAATGAAGTTTGCTATAACAATTTTACATTTAAAAAGCCCAACTGCTACTTAGCTTGTAAGAAAAAAAATTCTTTGCTTTCTTTGGCTTTAAATCATACAAAATCACTCTTGATTTATGCAACCCCACAAACTCAAAAAATATCCTTTTAAAGAATAAAACTAAAGCTGTTGCTAAACATCCAACTCAAGTTGCTTTAAAGCAACTCCACCTTCCTAGATAGGAAACAAAAATCAGCATAGGAAACATCCTAGATTGCATTCCCTGCCACCACCTGTCCCTGTCCCCAAAATACCGTGGAACATTTTAGAAACCAACACAATATAATGTTTTTCACAAGGCAACATAGCTACAAATTCAATTGGGCTTTGACATTAGCTAACAGCCTAAGAGTATAAGCTGACATTTAGTTGAATCTATGTTTCATGCATGCAGTAAAGTGTTGGAGTTGGAGGCTTATTTTGTGTCTTTGACGACAGTTTTTTATTTCATCATAATTGTCATCATTAAGAGTTATATAGAACACAAAAAAAACATAATATACTAATATATTAGTGCATATGTGTGCGCATGTGTAATTGTATATTGCCATCCCCTTCCATTCCCTATTTTTGGCTCTATTGGAATCGTCCCAGAAAAATGTCCCCTGCTGTCCCCATCCCTGTCCTCAAAATGCCATGTAACATAGCCATTGTGTTGTAAGGTTCCAAGTCTCTCTGTGATCATGAAGCAGGCAAGGCTAAGGCGACAAGTTCCAAGGTTTTAAGTCTTTCACAATCGCAAAATCCCATCAAGTTATATGATTTGTAGTTTTCTCGAAGTTTGAAGTCCAACACAAAATTTTGATAACTGACAAAACCCATCGTAATCATTTCTACCTCTTATCATTTTTGGATTTTATTAATTATCAATGCTTAAAAAAGACATGGATCTATTGACAATAGCTCTCCATACCTTTGCACGTACAAATGGTTGTGTGTTGGTAGATTTTGGGTACCAAATCAAAGGAAAAGCATGGGATGGACACTGCCCAACGCCACCATATTTGAATTTTGGAATTTTGTGCATACTTGCATGCCCTGCTTTTGTGAAATGTTTTTTGCCAACTTAGGTTTATTTGACCATCAAACCCTAGAAGTAGGCTCTGAAAAGACCAAAAGTGTTGTTTTATGTGTCAAATGTGCATTTGTGAATGTAAAGAATAACGTCTTGCCTCCATGTGTATGAACTTATTTTCTGTTGTGTGTATATATATATATATATATATATATATATATATATTTATCTAAAAAAATCTTGTATGGATGAATCTAAAACAAATCTGAAGCCAACCCAAAAAGTTATTGGACGAATTTTGAATTCGAATCTCAAATCTGCATACATACTGGAAATCGAACTGATAACTTCCTAGTTACCGGATTCGTGCCTTAACCCTCGGATCCAGATTCGGGTCCGATTCGGATCCGGATCCGCGTATGGATCCTTGAGGATCCGGGCAGGATCCTTAATCCTGCCTGTGGATCCGTCAGGATCCCTGGATTAAGGATCCTGCCCGGATCCTCAAGGATCCACGCGCGGATCCACGTGAATCCACGGCAAGGTCAAAAAAAATTTGCAAAAAAGTGGGAATTGTAGTTTCATATTTTAGCCTGCCAACATTTTCAACCACCAACACCTCTTTTAGCAGTCAATTTTGTGTCGACTCCAAACACTGACACAAAGCACTTTCAATATGGTATCAATGTGACTTTCATTCTGGAAAGAGAAGGCAGGACCGTTGACATAGACTGACAGCAGCTGCTGGTGTTACTGGTACATAGACTGACAGCAGCTGCTGGTGTTACTGTTACTGTTGACTGTAATGGCTGGAAGGACTGTCAAAGGCTTTGTCCAGTCATTTCTGGAAGAATTTTTTTAGCAGGTATGTTAACCTTATTGATCTTCATCTTCCCATTGGTGCTGAGTCAGACAGCACTTGCTGTCTTCAACATTTGGGAACCACTGCAAATCAATTTGTATTTGAACAAGTGTCCTAATGCAAGATCATTATAATGCATATATATATATATGCACGAATCCTCCACGAATCATAATTGGAAAAAAAAAAAATCCCCGAATCCACGGATCGGATCCCGTGCCCGAATCGGATTCTTGGCACAAATCGGTAACTAAGGATAACTTAGATGCAATGATCTGAGTTTATCCCAAACTTGTAATGAACTTACTAGAACTTCTGAAGAACAACTTTGAAGTGTGAATTCTCCTTGAGTAATTGTCTCCATTAGCATTTTTTTCAGTTTTGGATGTATCTATGATTTTTGGCCAGCCAGATGACTATAAATCGCAGCAAATACTTTGAGTGATATATTTTCAAGATAATAAAGGAAATTTTCAGGTGTATTCATCAATTGCTAACAATTATTTAATTTTTTACAAATTCTATTATTTCTTTGAATGCATGTGTGCTACCTAGCTTCCTTGTGTATTTTCAAAAGCATGGTGTAAAATGATACCTCCATCAAGGTATCACAGCATGATTGCAATCTTTGGATGTTGCTGTATGAAGCTATAACTTAGACACCTAGCTGGATATGGGCAGCAATCCGCTATTTGTTCCTGATTCCATTGCCTAAATACATAAAAACAACCTAAGCATTATCATATTTTTCACTTTAAGTTTTTTTAAATTTGTAGTTCTTTCTTACTTCCATGTCAGAAACTGCATAACATGGGTAGCTATATCCATATCCTCAAACGCTTTATTTGGCAGGCCTCAATTCGTTTTAGTGAAAGTGCTTGATCTTACATGAGCAAACCAGCGCATGGGTACAAACTGGCAACAAAAGTAGGGGTAGATTATGCAGAGAGCATGGTTTGTTGCAAGGGAATCAATCACTCGTTGAGATTTCATCAAATTTAGTGCCTTTTAGGAAACCTCTCGTCCTCCCCTTGCTGCTGTCCCCCGGCCGTCCCCCTGCCGTCCTGAAAATGAGGCTGACTTCCCCACGTCCTGGATACTCGTCTCACTGTCCCACCGTCCCGACGTACTCTGGTACTGGTGTTACATTGTAATTTTTTCCCTTTTTCACATTTTTTTTGTTTTACTTTATTTCGTTTTAATTTTGATATAAATGACATTATTCTTTAATTTAATAATAGGCCCTGATTTGTATATTGTTAACTGTTAAATCAACATTAATATTTTATGTAGTAGTTACGTGTCTATATTATTTATATAGTAATTAAGATCTCCATAATAACTTAAAAAATTATGTTAAATATATATGTATTTCTTTCTTATGATTGTCATATATAGCTGTATCCATGTAGAGTTTAAAAGATTGCTGCACTCGTATCCATATTTCTATGCTTATCCTTGTCCATGCAATTTTGACTACAGGGAAATCTTAGCCCCCTCAAAATTAGTCTTCGATTGTGCAATTCCAATCATTATTGTGTGATCTTCATTCCAAATTCAACATCGTGGGAAAGGATTTGTCTTTCAGGGTCCGTTTGGTTGTAGGAATTGGGCGGGAATAGGAAAATCTAAATGCCCGCATTCACCAATTTGATGTTTGTTTACAAAATACAAAATTGGAATTATAATTCGTCTATCCTAATTTGACCCCAAAATGAGCATAACAGAATTCCTAAAAAAAGATGGAATAAGAATAGCTTATTCTTATTCTAATTTTTAATAAACCCAATTTGATGGGTTGTTGGGTCCAAGACTTTGCTGTTTGATTGTATTTTGTCACTCAAATGTATTTTTGGTTTATTTTCTTTGTTCATCATAAGATATAAACTAGTGCAACATTATTTAACATTTAATATGTATTTTTTTTAAATGACAAAAACGACTAATATCATATTTGATATCTTTTCTTAACTTTCATAAGATTATCTTTACAAATAAATCTTGTGTTTAGTCTTATAATTAAAATTATGTTGAAAGATAATTTAAATATCATATTAATGATCTCGACTAATTTGTATTTTTTATTTTCTTTAATATATTTAAACATAAAATGATTTTAGTTTTGATCTTATGCTCGTTAAAATAATTTGATTTAATTTAGAATTAAATTTATAACATGTCCTTTGAATTTTGATGAATTTCAAAGGTTGTGGTATATATTTTGCTTATAAAGTAAATTTTAAAAATACAATAAAGACTAATTAAAATAATTTGGCTTTTAAATTTTTTTATTAAAAAACATGTATTTATAAATAAAAATCTTGTTTATTTAAAATATTACCAAACTAATTATTAAAATTTAAAACAAAACTTATTCCAATTCCTATTTCAATTGTTGCAACCAAACATAGAATATGCTTATTTCGACTCCTCTTCTAGGTCAACGAAACAGGTTCAAATGATATTCTAGAACTTATTTTAAGAGTGCATGATACCAGAAGAGAGCTTATTCCAACATAGATGAATGCCGTATTCGGCAATTCTTGTAGCCAAACGGGCCCTTAGAGATTTGTAATCTACAACTTCAGTCACCTTGGCTAAGTTGAGACCCATTTTTCATTCTTTCTAAGTTGCATTTATAGGGCGTTGTTGGTGTAATATATATCTTTACACCTTGGATATTGTTAATGCGATATTATATTTAATTAATACATCTGCTTTGAATATTTGGAATGCTCATTTATCCTTGTATAGCTAGGTAATAGTGACATATGCATACCTTGACATGAGATGCACTAGTGCCACACTACCTCGTCAATCCTTGATTGATGGTAGTAACTGGATGCTAGTTCTGTTTAGTCAAGGCCACCTTTGTTTGTCAAATTATGTTAACTGATCCATTTATTGGTACTTTAGTTCTTGACTTCTTAATAAGGCTAAGTTGACTAAGCATATGTACTCCATCCATCCCTTTGGCGGTTGATTTTCTCTTTATTGGAATAGTAGCTTTTATTTACCCTTCTTGTCCTCAAACTTCTGCTACTGTAGCTTTTTTCATTCAGGAAGATACGGATTTTTGATATTTCTAAATATCTCATTCTTCCATAATCTCATTTTCTCTGGTTTTGCCCCTGGAAACATGGCATTTGACTCTTTTTAGCTTTTGCATTCACCTGTTTGATCCAGTCAATTTGTTTTGTATTATAAAGCGGAGAAAATTTAATACATGAAGTCTTCAAAAGATATGCAAATAACATTCCTCAATCAATAAACTAGCCACTTTACAATTTTTTGTCTTGATTATTCTGATTTAGGTAATGGGATAAGGCCCGACTTCCTCAATAACCCCAATGAGGATGCCAACAATAAAGTTTATATTCTTTTATTGCCCCTCACAATCCATGGTTTTTAAAAGTGGTGCCTCTTTACGCTATGTTGCAATTACAATGATCAAGCACACCTATTAGAAATGATGAGCACCCCTATCCCTTTCCACAAATACCTAATGAGCTTTAATAAGTCTTCTACACGTTTCACCTCCTTTTTCATTAAGGTGCTACACAGAACCTCATAAATCAGATCCATGTACCCTTTTGGGTTTTCATTAATATTTCTCACATTTGGCCTATAAGATATCAGATCCAGAGTATCAAAATAAGTGCTATGAAATAAGAAAGATGAAGATGTACTAAACTTAAAAGGTAGTAGAAGAAGAAACTTAAGATTTGTAGATACCTTAACAAACTGTATCAGAACTGGAAACCAATCGGGATTAAAAAACATGAAGGTTGTGTCTGTTGGATATCAAAATGTATGGTTTGCAAGAGCATGTTGCAATATGTTTGACCTATAATAGTATAGGTCAAAATAGGTTCGACCTATACTTGGGAGGGCTAAATCTAAAGGTCTCCAAACTGTAATTGCTACTACAGTCTCAGATCAATGGTGTTGAATCTGAAACTAAGTAAATCTACAACTGCACACAAGAGAAGGGGAAATTGTTTGAGGAAAGGAGCTTGCCTTTGTCAAGATTCTATATAGGTATTAACCTTGAAATAAAATAAGTAAAGCATGTGAAACACGATAAATATAAGAAATACCTTTCTTGTAAAACCTTTGTGAATGGATATGTATCTGCTATATCCATAAAGATATATACTTGCTTTCTTGAATGTTTAGTTGTAGAATGATAGGATGTCTTCATAAATGCAATAGATCTACATTTTCCAAATCATGGATCATGGATGTATGTATGCTTTATAGGATGAATGGAGAGAGAGGAATAAAGAAATGGATGTAGATCTCCTCCCATGATGGCCAACTCCTTTTCTTCCTATGGAGAAACGGAACTAGCTCTATGGAAGAAAATGCATGAATGTTTGATGGATGGATGGATGTGAACTTGGAGATCTTGAATGGATGATAACCTTCAAATCCTAAAGCTAAATCCATGTTGACTTGCTAGAAGTCACCAAAAAACTCTTGAATATACATTGGACTTGAATGCTTGAGAGATGTAAAAATGTATATGTGAAAATGAGGGGGAGAGACCTCCTTTTATAGTTGTTTTAGAGTCCAAATTCATGAAGGCCGACCTTAATGGGTGGGAAAATGAAAACAATTTTCTTTGGGCCCAAAACCCAGCAAAATTCAACCCCTAAGGTATATATGTCAAAATAGGCTGGACCTATACTTATAGGTTGAACCAGGTCTGACCTATATCTAACCGGGTAAGTCTCGAGGTGGGAAATTGTGGAATTTGAGAAGTGTTTAGAGTTTCAGGAAAAAGTGGAAAAATTCTTGGCAGTGGGTGAGCATCCCTTGCCAAAATTGTGACATGGTTTAACAACCTCATGTGTCTTCTATAAGTCTATTGGTTGTATCAGATATTAATAGGTTGATCTGATCTCAGAGCTTGGTTATAGGTTTGAATCCTTATAAGCTGTAACATTGGAATGGGGGATGTTGGCAGTGGACCAATTCCCCTCACTAGACTCATGACATGGTTTAACACCCTCATGTGTCTTCTATAAGTCTAGCAGCTGTATTGAGCATTGGTAGGTCGATCTTTTGGTACAACGAGAACTCTAGTGGTTAACAAAGATAAGCAGGAAAATCAAGCATAAATGCATCCAAAATCAAGGAGATCGCTAAAATTGTGTCCAATATGTCCCAGAGCTTCCAAATTAATGGGTCCTAAGTTTTTAGGACTATAAAAGACATAGTTAAGGGTTAAACCTCCTCTTGCCAATAATCAATATAGAAAGTTGGAAGCCTCCAGATAAAGGTTGGATTAAGATCAATTTCAATGGGGTCTCCAAAGGAAACCCAGGTCCTTAAAGAGATGGATACTGTGTGAGATTTTATGTAGGTAATATTCAAATGATTGAGATAAGCAATTACTAATGGGTATGAAAAACAAAGCCAAAAGCTTGGTTGCATTACTATGAAAATGGAGGTCAAGAAATTGCATCTAGAAGGAGAGTCACAGATACTAGTAAATGGAATAATCAAAGGGGAAGCGGTTGCTTGGCACCTTAAACACATTTCTAGGATAAATATTTTGCTTAGAGAATCTGAGTAATTTATACTTCTTTGTCAAAGGGTGAACTGTTCTCTGATCTGTTATGTTATGATGTGCCACTTGTGCCTTTTCTGGGAATGCCATACAAATGGGTTCTCAGTGCTCATCAACTGCATGAGCATTTATACTTTTACATCACAACCATTGCAAATCTATTCTCCACTATTTGAACCCATGGTTACCAGGAGACCCGACTGCATAAGCATTTATACTTAATATCACTTTGCAAATCTATTTAACTATGCTTAAACCCTGCTGACTCATGTCAACCTACATTTCAATTGCAGTATATGGCTCTGTTTTGAGGCATGATCAGCACATGGAACTAGAATTGGCTGTCATTGTAATCCTTATGGCAGTTAGTTTGTCAAAAAGTGCATTTGAAACAAATGAAAACATTATGCCTGCTAACCTGTTTAACATTTCAAGTACTGAATTATAGAAGAAACAAAACGAAACAAGGAGTTCATTTGTAAACCAAAATTTGAAAAATCAAAACCAAAACTATTTTCCTCTTTTCCCAAATCAATCTCTACAGTCTCCTTGGTGTGAATGGACTCTTGCACGTGTAGGAATATTATTCCAATTGTTTTCGATCTTCAATTGTCACTCTTCTAATCTATTTGTGTGATAGCAAGCAATAATCGACGGTTTGTCTCTTGGATTCACAGTGAGATAAAATGAGTTTGTTAGAGTTTTTTGTAATGTCCCCATCTCTTTAGCCTCTCAATAGATTTCTTAGACTTTCGTCTTTCGAAGGCTAAGTGAAAATAATTAATTTGATTTCTTATAAAGTCATTAAATAAATTAAAAGAGATGACTTTAGATTTAATTAATTTAATATTAGGGAATCGTTGAGAAGCACAGCTCATCTATTGTTGGAAAGGAGGAAGCTTCTAGAATAGTGCGATAAGATAACACATATGATTCTTCTAGAAGTGGGGGTAGGAATAATATAAATAAAGGAGAGAGCCTCATGGGAAGGCATCCGGATTTGTATTGACATTTGCCTATGTATTTGTGGAGCCAAGAGCTTGCAGATAATCAATTTGTCTTTGGGAACGAAAACTCCCAATGATAGCAATTTTGAGGGTGTGAAACATCGCCCAAATTATTGCAGGGTGGAGGTGATATTTTAGTCACTTCATTGTGCTGAATTTGTGGCCAAGGGCCAAGCGTGAAGAAGAAAAAATAAGCTGGGAGTTTGCTATAGGCACCTGTTGCAGGAACATGATATTACTTGTCATTAGGGTTTCATTTAGGGCACATCATTTGGAGCTGTTCGGCAACCTCATTTTGAAGAATCAAATACTTTAAGGAGGCTGCAACATAACCAGGTTTCCCTTATTTATTCATGTATGTTATATGCTACTGCTGTAGGTGGAGGTCTTGCCAATTTTTAAGCATTCATTCATACATATATTACCAGAGTCTTGGGTTTGAAAATTGGCATTGTATTGGATGAGGAAAAATTAGTAGATTGTTACAAATATTAGTTTTATATTCAGATCTTGTAAAGATTTATTGGCTGTAGATGTTTCATATTCTCTTAGTTGTTGCTTGCATAGTTTAAAAGTAACAAATAAGGCAATAGGTGATCAGATTTGAGCAAGGCTCATTACATTTTTCAAATGCTTTAGATGCCACTTCTAGCATTAGGGATTCTGTTTTTGTGTTTTCTAGGAAAATTTAAAATCTATGTATTATTCAAAAAAAATAAAAAATTGTTTATTAAGTGGGTTTTGCATGGGCACCATCAGATTCTTTTGGGTTTGTCATGGGTTCTTCCTGGAAACCCCGGTCTTCTGTGCATGCTGTGGTGGAATCCTTTGAGGAATTGGCTCTGAATTTGGACCCAGTGAACAAGATCTGGAATCCAACCAATTCAGGGGATAAACCATAGCATTATCATGCTGTGGTAAACATACTATCATACGGAAGGTTTAAACTGTCAAATAACAGTTCCACTTGCATTCCTGGTGAGGCTTGCATCAGCAGGACATGGTAGCAATTGTCTTGTTAGCATATCCCTAACCAGTGAATCAATTCTATAAAAATGAGCTGTGGTCAAATCTTATCACCAGTACCCGTGTGTTCAAGGTGCATATTAATAGAATTTTTTGATTTATAATTGGTTTACAAGTAAAGCTGTTCTCTCTGTTAATCAGGTCAAAGTGTGTTTCTTCTTCCTCTGACATTTTATTAATCTGAAAATTTTATATCCTTCAAAACTTCAACTCAACCTTCCAGCCCCTGTAGCATCTAGGTCACCTCTCAAGACACATTTCCAAGGGAAAAAATATCAGCCTTTTCTACTCTATAATTTATTTTGTGATTATTACAATTTTTATTTTAAATTGTAATATAAAAATAATTAGCATCCACAGTATAAATGTATAAAGTCATTGGAATGTCCCTTTTCTACATTGCCCTAGAACTCTACCCTAAATCCACATTGCATAAGATTAGAGTTAGGGTTTTACCATGTGTAGGGTTTTCTTCGATTGAAATTGAGACACGGCTGAATCTGCATACAGACATTAATAAATCACTGGTTATAGGGAGTGCTGAAGTAATAATTTTCTTTATCTCTTCTTTCTATCTGTCTTCCACCTAATTTTCTTGATGTCTATTCTTTCTTCTTACTTATTCGTTGCTGATTATTCCCTTTCGAATGGATGTTGAATATCTCTTTCATATGTTATGAGGGGTTGCAACTCTTCTTACTTACCTCTTTACTAATTGCACCTCTTGGTTAAAGAATTTTGTTTTAAAATAACATCACAGCCTTTTATAAAACTCTTAACATACAATTATGGTCTCGCAAACTATTAATCATCCATCTTTGCTAGTTCGATGTCTTCTCCAAGATAGAAATGCTGAAAGCACCCAATAAGGGAGCCACACTCAGTGACACTAATATTTGATTCATACCATCATATCTTTGCTATTTTTCAGCTAAATATTCTCCACAAAACATTATTTGATTATCTCCTCAAATATCGAACTTCCAGCTTATTGCTTTCACAAGGCGGATGATTTCCATTGAACTGTTCCTGCAGCATAGGTGCATAGATAGGTTTACTGTTTGCAGCATTACTCTAAGCTCTAAGTTAAGATGTTGTTTCAGTTTTTAGCTCAAGTCTCCTAAAGAATTTCTTTTGTTTTAGTTGTAATGACTTAAAGAGGAATTAGAGCATATACTTTGCAGCCACCCTCTCAAACTTACACTCCCGGGTTGACAAAATAAAATGAAGTCAGTATCCCTCTCAAGCTTACGCTCCCAGGTTGACAAAATAAAATGAAGTCAGTATGTTATTTTAGGAAAACACATGATTCTGTTTAATCATGGAGTCACTGTGAAAGGATGTCCAATCCTTTGTTAGTAAGGTAAGTTTATTAAATATTTCAACTAGAAACGTCTCTTTATAAAGTCAGATTTTATTAATATCTGTCAAAATATTACTCTCGATCTTTTTGCCTTGTTTATGTTATTAGATTATGGCTTTGAATTTTAATAATAATGCTGGTTTTATAGCTTCTTTTATTGCTATCGTTTCTTAACACTAGTAATCAATCAATGGTACCCATGAGTTCTTCTTTGACAGCATATGAGTAGCTGATAATAGCGTGAACATATACTTCTGTTCTATCCCAGTAACTCTTAGAATGGTGAGAACATGATCCACTGATTGGTAACTACTGATTAGAGATCTATGTGGATTTCACCTTATTATGGCAACACTCTCATATTGTTTCTAATTAAATTAAATTATAATTTATTATTATTTATTTGTTTGATCATCTATATATATTTTAATTTTGACTTTTTATTTATAATTACAAACATTCATATTTTATTATGAATGTAATTAATAATTATCTTTTATTATTTAATTATTATTACATGATCCACTGATTGGTGACCTACTGATTAGAGATCTATGTGGATTTTGCCTTATTATGGCAACACTCCATATTGTTTCTAATTAAATTAAATTATAATTTGTTATTATTTATTTGTTTGTTCATCTATATATATTTTTATTTTGACTTTTTATTTATAATTACAAACATTCATATTTTATTATAAATGTAATTAATAGTTATCTTTTATTATTTAATTTTTATTAAATTTTATTTGTTATTTTAATATTTATTATTCACTTTTCACGATAAAAAACTTAATCAATAGTCAACACCTCTGCGATTTTGTCTTTCAGAGATTTTGCAAGGTGTGAAAAGATGAGGATACTGTAGTATGATTTCAAACAGGGGACATGACAGTCAAATTTCTTTAATTGTTTTCACATTGTTCTAGATTGATCTAAATATTTGATTTCCGTGGATAATAAATTGTATTGATTTTTACTTCTAGATAGTTCTTGATTCTTCTATGGACCCTTCCTTTTTTCAAACAATTTCTTCAATATTTCCTTGTTTTGATGATATAGAACTGCTTAACTGTAGTTCTGCACTATAACCACTGCTTTCTACTTATGTTTAAATGTGAAATTGACCTTTAGGCACCTCAAAGAAACCTGACCCAAAGTCACAGGCACAAAAGGCAGCGAAAGCAGTCAAGGCAGGTGCAATTACCATAAAGAAGAGGACCAAGAAGATCAGAACTTCTGTGACATTTCACAGACCAAAGACATTGAAAACACCCCGAAATCCCAAGTACCCTCGACTAAGTGCACCTCGTAGGAACAAACTTGATCAGTATGAGGTTCTGAAATATCCCTTGACAACTGAATCTGCAATGAAGAAGATCGAAGATAACAATACCCTTGTATTCATTGTTGATGTACGAGCAGATAAGAAAAAGATAAAGGATGCAGTGAAGAAGATGTATGACATTCAAACAAAGAAAGTGAACACTTTAATCAGGTTAGTGTCAGGGTTTTCACCTTGACAACAAAATCTTGTCTGAATTAAGTTGAGAATTGTTTTTAAAATTTGATTTATAAAAATGCTTCATGATCTGATAGACAACTAATTGTTATCTTGTTGTCTGTGTCTAGGCCTGATGGCTTGAAGAAGGCGTATGTGAGATTGACACCAGATTATGATGCCTTGGATGTGGCAAACAAAATTGGCATCATTTAAAATTTTAAACCTACACTTATATTTGAAGTTTTAATTTCATTTGCTTTGAAACATGACTTTCTCTATATGTTGGAAAGGTTTTAGTTTCTATTTGAAGCACACCTGTTTGATTTTGAACTCGTGTACTACGACACTTGACACTGTTAATTATGAGGATGTTGTTGCAGTCTTTTATTGCAAATTATTTCAAAATATAAGCTCATAGTCGGTTTTATTTGTTTCTTATCTTCTCTTGAAGTTCTGTAATACATCTTTAAACAGAAAAAAGTGATATACTTCCAAGTAATTCCCTTTTCTTTGTTATAGATAGTCACCAATCACTTTATCGTAGCTGCTCAACTTCATTTGTATTTTCCTTTTTATATTAAATTACTTAATTTTTTTTGTTAGCACATCAGCACATTTCTCGATTCATCAATAGTACAAAGACGGAGTTCATAGTATTCTGTTTTGTTTCTGTCAAGATTTTGGGACCTGCAGTAACCATGCAAGGACTTTTCCCAAAATCTTTTCTGTGTTTAAAACATCTGCGACGTTCAAGGAAATGGTTGGTCCTTATTCTCCATACTTTTTAGGAACATGTTGCAATTCATGTTAGACTGTGTGGTATCAACTTTCAAATAATCTATTTTTATTTTGAATTTTTAATTTCAAAATTTACATTTTTTATTAAGGCAGAATTATCTTTGCAAGGGTTTTAGCTGTGTTGCCAAGATTGTTTCCGTTCTACCCTTCTTGGTGGAAGGTGAAATAAACGACCGTGTATGTATATACATGGTGATAATAGCTTCCTAAGAATGATTACTCTATGCCGAACTTTTCAGAGCCTCTTTTGGAGAGTCCCCATTGCCCGCTTTCCGCCAATTGATTGCCTGTTTCAAAGCTTAGTTTTGGACTTTCAGTTTCTGCATTCTTTAGTGGAATTCTTTGGTCTCGATGAAGGCTTTGTTCTCGAGGCACATTTGTCGAGGGATCTATCTTTAGGATAACCCTCGTATTTTTGCTGGTTTATAAAGTTATTATTGATTTTTTTCACTTTGAAAGAGCCTCTCACAAAATAGTTTATGTTTAATGTCTCGGTGACAATTTTTGATAAATTGAAATAAAATATGACATTAAGGTTGCCTTTCATATCTTATCAAGGATATCTTTATTTAGAGTTCTTATCAAAAAAAGCTGAGGGATATAGCGATATTTTGACTCAAAATCACACAGTTAAATCCGAATAGCAATATCACAATTTGACTTGCTGTGGAAATTATCTCCTATTTATCGATATTTTGACATTCAAACTCCTGGTGTTTTATTCTCCTAATGAAGTGCATTATAAAGTGGGATCACGATCTTTACATCGTTAGGGTACATTATAAGGTTCATAGTCTTGCATCTTTTAATTATTAGCTTAACATATTAGAAAAACATAATATTGATATGCTCTCAATACCTTTAAAAAGCCAAAGAGGTACAGTCTCTAAAACCAAGCATCAAATTATAGGAGATATCATAACACAAATGGTCTTTGGTCAACCTACATTTAGTATATTTTTGTATATCTTAATATGTCACAAATAAGAATATTTGGCCATCCAAAAAAGGGCACGTCCTTATTTATCTTATTTATCGTCATACAAATTTAAATATGTTCAGTGAAAATTTCTCAGCGAAGGGCATGTCTTTATTTATCTTCATACTACAACCCATTAAAGATGTTCAATGAAAAATTGTCGGCATTTATCAATATGCTTGTTATATTAGAACATCCTTATCATATGCACTTTTGTATGGTAAGTAACAAGCATCATGATGATTCAAGATCTTCTTTTGCACATGACCAAATATGCGGCCTTAATGTGGGATGCCTCATTCTTATTGTGACAATAAAATAAGTGAAGACAAAGATAGGACCACCTCGAGTCGAGTTGCTAAGTTTTTCATGTGGGACTGAAGTAGTGGAGAAGAAATTGTAATGAAGCACATTAAATATAAAAATAATAGGAGTACACGGTTGGGATGCTTTTTGTTGAAAATATGGTTTTGACGAAACGTAACAATATTTAAATAGAATTATGGAATTCTTAAGTTGTATATGCTTTTTAAAATTCTCCTTCGAAATACAATACTAATATTTATTCATTGCAACCTCTTTTCAATTGCAAATTTAAGTATACATTAAAATCAAAGTACAACATAGAAAACGTTCACTCAAGGTATCTAAATTTGTCAAATGACAATTTCAGTCTCACAACATTTTCATGACTAATATGGGTAGCTACATTTCTAGTATATAACATTCTTAAGTACGAAGACTTTTCAAAACATTCTAGTAGACTCGGTAGGATGAGTATGTCATAAGGTCAAGACACATGCAAAGCTCCCAAATTTATTTACATGCTAATAAAATAATAGGCATGTAAGAAAGCTAAAGCTATGAAGGAGAGAATAAGGGTGATGCAATCCATTATAAATTATTGCTAGTGCAACCAAGAGAAACACGAAGGAAGTCATACTATTCCAATAGGTGCGAGGTTGCACAAAAATCTTGATACATCATTTCACCAAAAAAATCTTCAAATAAAGTCATTCTAATACCATATTCTTTCAGCAGGTAAATCTGGACGACAATTTTAACTGCATAAATGAGTTCCCTCTTTCTATCCAATATTTCAAGATTTCTCTAGTTGCCTTTATCATACAAGCCTCAAATCCCATTTCTCTTCAAATTTCCTCAAAAAAAATATAATATATATTTTCTTTTCATATTCATTCAACAGGTAAATCTAGACGACAATTTTAACTCCATAAGCAGGTTCCCTCTTTCCATCCAATATTTTAAGACTTCTCTAGTTGCCTTTATTATACAAGCCTCAAATCTCCTCTCTTCAATTTTCCTCGAGAAAATTCTAATATATAATTCGTTTCCACTCCCATGCTCTCTAAAAGCTCAAAAATGAAATCTGAAAATGGACAAGAAACACCTCTTCCAAGTAAAAGAGGATAGTATAGAAGGAGGCATTGTGACACTTATGTCCATCTAATATGATAGACTACATAGTAACCTAACTAAAAACATAGTGAACCCCTCTTACAAACATTAGTAATGTATTGTACCTCCATGTAAATCCAACCTTCCTCCTCTCACTTGGAAGCAAGTTAGTTGACTCAAATGCCCTATTTCAATATTCTCATGCTCGAATATATCTGTATTTCTCCCAATGTGACTATATATAAATCTCAACTAGACAAGAATCAAACAAAATTTGAATTAGGTAGGTGGAAAACATTCTTATGGTGAGGAGGAATGAGAAGTGGAGCACAACATGCCTTAAATGAGATAAAAAAATAATATCATACACATTACATTTATTCTAACATACACCAAGGCAAGTAATTGAAGTGTAAACACCCAAGATCAACCAAACCAAGAGTAGAAACACCATTAAACTTTGAAACCATGACACTTTTGTGTCAATTGAATTAAATGACGTTAAAGACATTTATACCTTATTTATGAAATTACACCATCAAAGACCATTGCATGAAAAAATGTGAATTACACATTTTGTAGATAAAATATTGTCAATCACAATCATACTCAAACAAATATCAAATTCATTTCATTGCTCTCCAAACCACAAAAACTTCAATCCAACACTCCAAAATGTACCCAATAAAACATATCAAAATTTCACCAATAGATTTATAACACAAAGAACATACAAAGTAAAATCCTCTTCACCACTACATAGAAAATATGTTGACATAAATGATAAACATTATAAAACAACAATGCTATATCAATGCTTATCCAAACTCATTCATTATGCTTAACATTGCAGCAATATGCCCTTTTAACTACAACATCCATTATCAATAAGAGACACCCATAAACTAAAACAATACTGACCATATGCAATAGCAATACCCCTAATGTGTAATAGTGCCCACCACATATGGTTACAACATTTAGATGCTGAAATTTATTTTTTTACTTGGTAATTTACCAAAGCATCTCTTAATATTCATAAATTTGTTTGTGTTTTATATCTTGAAAATTCTTTGTGCACGTGTTTTACTTATTTATTTTCTTCAGACATTTTATTGATAGATATCATTTCCCATCTCCTATACTTGCTAATTGGATTAGATTACGATAATTTTATCTATATTTAACCAAGAATGAATACAACTTAGAGAAATGAAGAAATGAATATCTATACCATGAGTAAGTCACCCATTCTTAATATCTTCTCATTTTCTACATTTTAGGATCATATCCAAGAATGAAAACAACTTGGAGTTACAATACACAACCAAATAAAGAAAATAATACCCACATTAGAGAGTGCATAAGAAAATTATAATTATAATAGAAACTATCAAATGTTTTTTAATCTCTCTATAAATATTCTATTTTGAGAAATTATGATTGGTTGCAAAAGTTACTAGTTTGAAATCCTTATTTATTTATTTTGGTTTAATAAGCCTTTAAATTATTTAAATTTACTTGTGCAAATGCATTTATTTAGTTGTGTATTGTCTTTGATGTTACAAAAAATGTCATATCATTGCCAGTCAGTGTATGTCAAGCTCACTCGAGCATTGAAGATAGTTCGTGTCTACCAAGCATTCTAGAGTTTTCCTAGTTCAGAAGACAGTGTGTACCAAGTTCACTTGGGTGAAAAAGGAAAGTTTGCAAAAGTTGAGTGTTAACCAAGCTCACTCGGTTAATGAAAGAAATGTTGGATGGAACCAATGTTAACTGAGCTCACTTGGTTACCAAAGGAACTTTGTGAATATGTAGTGTTAACCAAGTTCACTTGTTGAACATAGGAAAATTGCTTCTGAGTTAGTATCTACTGAGAAGGGTCGGCTAATGAAATATTTTATTGTTTTGGCATATTGAGTTTAATTGAATTGTTTGTTGGTTCTAGCCGACTGAGAAGATGAATATTAATTTTTCTAAGTTATATTTAAGCCAACTTGATAATGTGTAAGATATAAATATAAGGTCGAGGATTGAATGTGTGGAACATAATTAGATTTGATGATGCTTAGAGGATGCAAATTAAAAGGATAAGCAAAATATCCTTGTTGAGATGCAAATATACATTCGATTAGGAAGGAACAAGTATACAAGCCAAAATTGAGATCTATAATCAACAATTTAGACTCTCTAACCATTGTAGCAGTGATCTAAATCTCTTAACAGAGTTTAACAATTATTTGTAATTCCTCTAACAAGGTGGCATTTCTATTGAATTATCTAGAGTCCTCTATCAAAGCCACTCCTAACAAGGTGAATAAATCCTCTAACAGGGTCACACCTAACAATATTTTTTTGTAACCTTTAATAGGGTTGGCTCCTAGCAGTGCTCACTTCAGAAGAGTGAAAATCAGTAACTAGTTGCAATTAGTGGTTTTTCCCAAATTGGGTTTCCACATTAAAATCTTGGTGTCAACTGTGTTCATGCTATTTCTTTTATGTGTTTGAAACTAAGTTAAAGTAATATCAATCACATATAATATCTTAAGATTTTCATGATAAGAATTTTCTGAGTTATTCTAGTGTTTACCGAGTTACAACATTTGTTAGTGTAAACTGAGTGCCTGTGTATTTGTTGAGTTACAGTAGAGTCTTGTTTACACTGAATTTTGATTTGTATTGACATCTAAGAGATTTGAGATTTATTTTTATGGTAACTGATTCACCCCTCCCCTCTCAATTACTCTTATATTTCCAAGAACTATAGTTGAGGGGAAAAGAAAGATGTTGATGGACAAGGTCTCTCTTGAGGAAGTGAAGAAGGATTAGTGGGGTTTAGGAAAGGATAAAGTGTTAGAAAGGCTAGAGTTGTCGTTGCACCAAAAGATCGACCTATCAATGTCGGATACAACCAATAGTCTATAGAACCACAGGAGGCAGTTAAGCCATGTCACAAATTTTGCAAGGGATGCTGGCCCACTGCCAACAATCTCGCTCCCAACATCACTCTCTATGGCTTGTGAGATGTGAACATATGACCAAGATCTGATACCAATTGAAATGTCAGAGTTTCCTTTGCGCCAAAAGATTGACCTAGCAATGACAGATACAACCAATAGTCTTATAGAGCCACATGAGGTGGTTAAGCCATGTCATGAATCTTGCAAGGGACGCTAGTCCAATGGCAACATAAATTGCTGGGTCCAAATGGATTTTCATATTTATTCGTTTAGTTCTTCTAGGATTTTTTAGGTAAGGATATATGGGAAGTGGTGGAGGAGTCTAGAGGTGGTTGTTTTATTGTGAAATATTTAGACAACACATTTACAACTTTGGTCCCAAACGAAGAAGAGATGACATCATTTGAGGATTCCAGGCCCACAGCTCTGTGTAACACAATTTATAAGATTATCTCAAAAGTGATGGATAATAGATTAAAAAGGGTTTTGTAGGTGATTGTTTCTTCAGAACAAAGTGGGTTTTCTCTAGGACACTCTGTTTATGAAGGGGTGATCATAACTCAAGAGATGATACATTCTATCTAGATTAAGAAGTTGTAAAAGATGATGGTGAAACTTAACATCAAGTGTGCTTATGGTGAGGCGATGGTCCTTGAGCGATTTGGGTTTGATGGCCCATGGGTAGAATGGATGAGGAGTTGCATTTTCTACTCCTTGTTTCTCGGTCTTTATAAATGGAAGCCACATGGTTTTTTGAACTTGAAAAAGACATTCATCAAGTTGATCCCATGTGCCCTTTCTTGTTCATTATAATGGCTAAGTTGTTGGAAAGATTAATTTATTGTAAAAGAGATGATGGAAATTGGAAGGGGATCAAGGTGGTTGAGGGTGTTGGTGTTGTCTCCCATTTGCAATTTGTAGATGATACATTTTTAGTCAGGAAAGCCTCAGAGAGGGAAGCTAGGGTCATGAAAAAAACTTTAGATTTGTATGGTAGGGTTTTGGGGCATAAGGTTAATTAGCAGAAGTCAGAGGTTTTCTTTTTTAATGTAACTTGAAGTAAACATAGAGCTATATTGAGAATTCTAAGTATTAGAATGTAGGCTCCCTCCCAAGTCGTTACCTTGGTATCCCATTGTCTAAAGAAATTGGAGGGTTGGAAGGGAAAGTAGTTGACCTTGGTAGGGCGTATCTTAATGCCGATGTCGGTTGTTTCAATAGTTCCTGTATTTTCCATGATGTCTTTAGATATTCCTTAAAAGGTGATCAAAGTGATTGGACATAAGATGCAAAAGTTTTTTTGGAATGGTACTACTAAAGATGATAACCTCCCTTTGCTTGCATGGGATATAATTTGTAAACCTAAAGATGTCGATGGAGTTGGGATGTGAGAGTGGAGTCAAATAAATCTGGCTCTAGGTGTTAAGCTAGTTTGGAATATTTATAACAATTTTGAACACTTATGGATCAAAATTCTTAGAGCCAAGTATTTGGACCTACATGAGGCATATAGAGTTTTAACTATAAGAAACCCCCTAGTAGGTTCAACTATTTGGAACTTCTTGACGTGTTGTAAAAATGTGGTCACTAACCATGTCTCATGGAAGGTGGGGGATGGTCGAAAGGTGAGGTTTTGGGAGGATTCTTGGAACAATTACCTAGTTCTTGCTAAATATCAACAATATGAGGATTTAAAAAGGATCATGAGTAGATTATGGGGGATAAAGTGACTGATAATATGGAGTGGGTGGATGGACCCTTGGGAGGCAGTTGGAGGTAGAAAAGTCACTTAGTGTAGGGATTGTCAACACAATAGTAAGAGCAACTCAAAATTATTTTTTGTAGTAGGGAAGTTTGTATAATCAATAGAGAAGAAAAAGTGTTTTTGTGTGCTTCATCTTTAGGGGATTATTTGGTGAAACAAGGCTACAACCTAGTTTCAAGAAATGAGGACTCTAGTTTTGAAGCTTGTGATCTATGTTGGCATAGAGATTGCCTCCTTTAAGTAGGATCCTTTGCTTGGTTGGCAATACAGGGCATAATCTTAACATGTGAATGAAGAACAAGGTTAGGTTTTTGTGGTCCTAGTAGATGTGTGATGTGTAAAAACCATGAAGAATCAGTGGACCACTTGATTTTAAATTTACAAGTACCTATGGCTTGCCGAGATATGGTGGTAGGTAAAATTGGATGGCAAGGACCTTAGATGTAGTCTTTAAGAGAATTTTTTGTTAGTTGGCCAAGACAAAATCTCAATTTTGTTCTTTCTAATACATGGTTGGTCATTCCTTCAATTGTGACATGGGAGATTTGGAAGGAGACATATAGATGTGTTTTTTGGAATAGAGAGGAGTCAATAGAGAGGCTATTATAAAGAATTGATCACTTGATTGAAGAGGCAATGAGTGCTGACACTTGTAAGGGAAACTTGGCTAAACTTTCCTATACTAAGGAACATAGCTTAATTTAAAAACTATTTCCAGGAATTAAGATCAGGAATGAAAGTTGGGCTTGAAGAAGATTAAGAATGTTGTAAGGAAGGAAGAGATTTAGTGGGAGGTACTAAGAGAATGGTGGACAAAGGAAAAATTTGATGGGGCAACAAAAGGATATTTAAGCCCCTCAGGGGTAGGAGTAATCTTTAGGGATCATCAAGGGGAAATGATCGCTTACACAACAAAGAATTTGGAGGAAGGAACAAATAATCTTGCAGAGATGAAAGCTTCTCTTTTGGCAACTCAATGTGCTCAATCCTTAGGTATGGCAAAAATACACTTGGAGGAAGATTCTATGGTGGTAGTAGAGGCGATAAAGACAAGTAGGATTCATGCATGGCATTTGGATAATTATGTTGAGAAGATTAGGGAGGTGTTGATTGATTTGGATGAATTTAATGTTGGTCATATTAGAAGAGAGGGAAATTATGAGGCGAACAAGTTATCTAAATGGGCGACGAGATTCAAAAAAAGTGGTTGTTTATAATTTAAAAATTTTGACTGTTAGCAAGGATTGTGGGAAGATGAGGCACCCATAAAGGCTATTTATTTATTTAGTCTTTCCTTTTGACAATTAAGAGTAGGTAATTATTAGTTGAAAGGTTAGGCCTTTTAGGAAAGAGGAAGGACATTGATGTGTTTAATTGATGATGTCATCATATATAGGTGAGTGGATATTTGATTGAGTGACGACATAGATTATTAATGAGATACGTGGTTTTAGTGCAAAGTGTAATGGAATTTTTTTCTTGAGCATATGAAAGCTTTATTGAAGTTTGTGGTGTTTTTAGTAGTGATAAATGAATGCCTTTGTGAATGAAGGGAAAATTTGAAGAAAATTTTAGATTTAAGATTGGAGATGGAGCCTACCTTCACATTCTAAACGTTGAAACAACAAAAGACCCTCTACATTCAATGGCTTACCATCATTTGAAGTTTTTGTTGAGGTGCCCATCTCTAGGTGTAATTAGAGTAGTGCATGGAACAATAGGGAGTTTATTTCAAGAAGCAAAACATGATTAGAAAGTGAATGTTGATATTGCTACAATGATAATGTTGTGAGGTGTGGAGCTGAATGAAAATGAGGTTGAAGTTAAATTTGAGTAATGGAATCCCTATTCATAAAGGATTTAATAGTCAATTTAGGCTCTTTGTTAGAGTGGGCTTTCCTTGACTATGGGTTTATTTACAAGAAGTGCTTCGAAGATGAAGAGGAGGGGAATGAGGTGGGACATTTTCTTTCCTATGGTGGCCTACAAGAATTTACTAGGGGCTTATAAAGCATAGATAAAATTGTTATGCTATAAGCAAAGGAGGAAATTTTCCTCTTCTAGGGGATGCAAGTTAGAAGGGTAAGGGGATCTCTAGTGGCTCATCCCTATAGGTAGAGGGTTGGAAAATTTGTTGTCAAAGAATTCCAAATGGTGGTTTGTGTGCAATTTCTAGGGGCATAAGGAGAGGGGCACAAGGAGGTGAGCGAAGGATTGACAATTTTGATAGGGAAACTAGTTTATATTGCTCAATGATGGTGTGGTTTTAATATGGAAATCTACAAGACTAGTGGTAGAAAGGAGATGGTTCTTCTTTTTTCTCCAAATGAAATAGATGGTGTTGATGTCGTGAATGTTGATGGTTGTTTTTGGATGGATGGGGACAACCAAAGTTTTTTCCTGGTGATCAAGAGGATCGAAGATGGAAGGAATGGTGAATTTTGGACAAGGTAGAAGATGGTTGAGACAGGATGAATATCTGCAAAGTCATGTGATGGAGGGAAATTAAAGAAGTGGATTGTGCTTGTTAGTGGTTTTAACATACTAGTTTCCGATCAGTAGTTTTGGAAAAATGAAGGATGACAACCATGGTTGATCAAAGCAGTTTCTGTTTAATAACACATATGTATTGGGAGACCCTAGAATTTGTAATGTTTATATGTAGAGGGGGGTTTGGGCTTTTCATATTTTTAGGAGTTTGATATGGCCTTTACTCTAATAGGCCTTATGATGTAGTCTTTTTCGTATACTAACAAGTGCCATGTAGTGCCATGTACTTGTCATAATAATTAATTGTATTTGTATTAATATTATTAAATATAAATTATTATTTTTATATATTAATAAATAAATTTAATTTAATATAATTCAAATATTGATATAAAAGTATAGTCATTCTTGATAATTTAATGGTGAAAAGTAAAATAGAGAATTTATAATTAATAAATTATAAGTATAATTATAATATAAATAAATAAAACAATTTTAAAAATAATACTTGTGGTTATGTATTGATATTAAAATTAACACTATGAAATTAATTGAATTAGGATTTTATTTATATGTCGTTACAAAGTGCCCAACAAATGGAGAATAGGTAGATGGCTTGATTCTAAAGACCATATTTTTCAAAATCCAAAGAGTATTAACTTTTCTTAAGACTGTAGAAGTAGACTATGCAGAGGGATTTGAATTATTGATTCAAATTCAAGAAGATAGTTTACTTTTTCTAAACTAGACGAAAGTTCAACTAGAATTATACTACATTTATTGCTTATTTCTAAAGGTAAAAATGGTGCCAAAATAGAGGCGTTGATCCTAAGATGGACGTAAATCATCTCTTAGGATATGTTTGTGTAGGAACTCAAAGGGCTCAATGCTAGCAAAGACATTGATCAATGTCTCTACTATTGACGGAGGGTCAAGGTTTGGATGGTGAATCAATGCCTGCACTAATGAATTGATATCTCTTCTTAGAAGTGTTGGGGGATAGGTTAGAGACAAACATACGATAAAGACATTAAAATACACTTAGGTATGAGGTTTAAGTGATAAAAGGGACATGGTGCCCGAAACACACATATAATGGGATAGGGTTAGATTGGTTAGAGAAGGATAACCAAACTCAAGACTAGTGGATGCAAGTTTTTCTTCCTCCATTTGGGTCACAAGAGCACTATCCGGTGACCATGAACCATTGAGTGTAGTTGACAGAGGACTAGTTCTCGATAGTTGTAATTAGTTTGGATTATGTGCATGAGTGGCCTCTTCTACATGTGGATAATGACATGATGATGACAATATTTAAGAGGTGGCATAATTAGGCCTCATCTTTCCATCTACCAATTAGATAGACCATTATTACTTTGTTGGATGTATGGATGATCATGTGTTTGCCTATCTGAGGAATTATTCCTAAGTATAGACTAGAGAATGTAGACTATTATATATGGAGCCGGTAGTTAGATGAAGATTGTGCAGATTGTCCATGAGCATGATACCTAATTTATTTGGGACATGACTATCCTCCCTACAAATTACACAGTTGACCAAATTTCAAAAAATAAAAAATACAATGATTTTTTTAGAAAATTTCAGCATTTGATCTTCATGATCTGCATATTTTGTGATTGAAAACAACAAAAACTTTGAAAAAAGACATGAATAGCATAGAATTCACATAGAAAATAGCATACCCAACCATGCCATGTAACATGAATCCATGAAATGGGACCCACAACAATTCTCACTAACAGTAGTTATCCAACCACAAAATGCGTTGCCTAGATGCCATGCCATGCCCGCATGCTTCTTATCTCCCTTAATAGTACTTGTTGTGCTATCTACCTGTCATGTACATAGTATACTGCTTGTCTGATGGAGGAACAATACTTCACAATTCTGCTAGGTGATACTTCACAATACTATCACATGATAGACCATAAAAAAGGTAGTATGATACTCTACCAGTCTTGTATGATAGACCTTATAAGCTCTGCATGATATTCCACCGGTTTCTTACGATACTTAGCCAGTATCGTACAATGATGATCAACTGTAAACCGGGTTAACTCACAAGTCAATCGATCAACTGAGAAAGCAAAGTAGGGTTAGAACCTCTACAATAGAGAGTACCAGAACCACCAAAGTCAAGGAGTGATCACTCAGAAGCATAAAAGTAATCCAATAACCCCAACATATTAGAATGCAGAAAACAATAACATCAATCCTGACTGAAAAAATGACATGGATAACAGAGTATTCACATAGAAAAGGCATGCCTAACCATTCCATGTAACACAATTCTACGAAATGGAATCCACAACAACTCTCAATGACAGCGGCTATCCAGCCACGAAATTCGTTAGCTGGATGCTATGCCATGCCCGAATGTCCCATGCCATGCTCGCATGCTTCTTGTCCCTGTCATAGTACTTGTTGTGTTGTCTAACTGTCCTGTACGCAGTACGCTGTTAATCTGGTGGAGGAACTATACTTCACAATTAAGCCAGACGATACTTCATACAAAGGAAGTATGATACTCCTCCAGTCTCGTACGATAGACCTTATATTCATCAAAGTTTGAGCATCCAGTGGAGACAAAAAGATACTGCCATTTGTAAAGGATTCCAAAATCGATCTCCAAACTTGGCGTGTTTATTAGAAATCCATCACTGGTTCTAAGTTGAGATTCACTCGACAAGCAATATGGAATTCCTTACAGTATTTCGAAGCCCGATATATCATCTAGAATCAAGTAAAAGTCAAACATCATTAGAATGGCAGTGAGTGTAAGTTTGATGTTAGATCCTGTCAAACAAATAAAGAGGCTTCTTGTACACATATTTGGAGTTCTTAACTTCTTAGGCAGTGGCAGTGTTTCCATACACCTACCTTGGAGGTTCACATTTCTATGTGAAGCTTGGATCCACTGACAACAATGAAGTCTTCAATGGTAGAAAGGTCATCATAAAGAAACAACGATTCCCTTTGATTATCGTCGGCACACATAATTATTTCTAGATGCTTACAGTGTGTAGAAGAATATAATAGTACAATTTAATATAGTGTATATCCCAAAAGCTTCAGATTATTGTTCTAGTAATCATTGTGTATTACTAGCACAATATACTTATCATACTCTAAACGTAGGCACAATTGCCTTCTTCAACGCATAACGGGCAGAATGGCTAGAGGAAAGTTGTTGATGTGTGTGTTCAAGGGTATGCTTATAGAGTACAAAGACATTTCTACTGGTCATCTATGGATTCTCTGGAGTCGAGATTTGTGTTTGGCAGCTTTGTGCAGTAATCTAGTTGATACGAGCATTGCTTTCTCACAATGCAAAGCTTGACCCCACATTGGAAGCCCTACAATCATTATCAGTTCATAGAAAGATATATAATCAAATGTTAATATTGGAAAGAGCATGAGAAGAACATTTTTAAAACTAGCACTTGTATCTATGAGAGGTTCAAGGGATAAGCCGATAGCGTAAATTTAGACAACTATCATTGTATGAAATTGCACAGAATAGTAACGGGTTTAACAAATAATTCCTTATGATAAATAAATCTATATGTCAAGAAAATAATGATTTTTAGTGTGGTCCAATAGTGCATAACAATAATGGTTTTTTAGAAGCAAAGGAGTAGTATACAACAGAATGGAAAAAAAATATTTGAAGCATGCACAATGGTTGATACATATGTTTACCAAGAAATGAATGTGTAGAGCTAAATATTAATTATAATAAAATTGTAAAGTGTCATTTACAACATGCATGCTATTCGATAGAAGCATTTTTTTTTAAGTAATAGTAAATGTGCCAAATTTGACAGTACAATGTATTTGCATAGATATTACTTGTAGGTTTTCCCACATTACATTTATATATCGTCTATATGACAAGTCAATTTGAGTTTTGTCGGCTCCTTGCAACATATAGTGAACCTGTAAAAGAGAAGT
The DNA here is from genome assembly GCA_028749045.1 of Cupressus sempervirens. NCBI lineage: Eukaryota > Viridiplantae > Streptophyta > Pinopsida > Cupressales > Cupressaceae > Cupressus > Cupressus sempervirens. The sequence continues at coordinate 480,354,256 of CM053785.1, forward strand.
AGACAAAAATGTTATCAAACAAATGTAATGCTTAGATAAGGTTTTTTTTTTTTTTAAAGGAAAAGTTTATAGAAAAGTGGAAGTGATTACGAAAAAGTAGCTTGTCAAAGTGAGAGCAAGGACAATCGAGCTTCTTCTTTCTTTCTAATAATATTGTAGGGGTTTTTTTTCATTTTGTAGAAGCGCTCAAATGAGAAGGCAAGTTCAATTCGAAGGCCTTGTATGGATTTGACCCTTGATATGGCTGCAAAGGTGAGGCCTTGTCTTTCAGTTTTACCTATATCAATTGTGGCCTGTTCTAAAGTTAGGCCTTGTGATTTGTCTATAGTGATAGCCCAAGCAGTGGTTAGTGGTAGTTGGGTATGGTTGCCTCGGGTAATTGGATGGATTGGTATGGTTTTTGGGTTGTTGACATCCCATGGAGGCCCATTGTAGCTATCAAATGTGACAGTAACATATGTTGGCAACTGAGGAGGCTTAGAGGAAGTGGCATATACAATGTCCTTAACTACACCAAGGGATCCATTAACAAGGCCACCTTGTATCCATAGGTTTGCGGTAAGCATGACACGTTGGAATTTACATATGAGTACTTCTTGTGAGAGTTGGTCATCTATATATGTTTCAACATTATTACGTTGAGTATTTATAGCTACACAGAGTGCAATAGGTACATTTAGTTGTTTGAGTTTTTGTTTATTATGTATAGCAACTTGTTCATTTGTGGCAAACAAATGTATTGCTTGGTTGAATTTCGCTTGCTCATTTGGTGGAAGGTGTGTGTTTGTGCGCGTCATTAGTAATTTCCAGTCATCCTCAGTTGGTTCAGCATTGCGCATGTTTTGTAGTGCATGACGAAACTTTATTTGTGTTGGTTCACAACCGTCTTGTCTAAATATTGTTTGTAATGTTACAATGATATTAAAATTGAGCCAAAGATTTTGAGATATTGTCTGTCCTACATAAATAGGTTTGTCCATAACAGGAGGTAGTTGTGCAAAATCACCAATTAAAATTATAGATAGTCCCCCAAAAGGAATATGTTATCGGTGGGGAAATGCTTGACGTAATCTCGAATTAATTTTAAGTAACAATTTTGGGCCTATGAAACTCATCTCATCAATCAAAATATATTTGATGTTTTTCATTTTTTCTTGGTACGTTGTTAATGTTTAACCTTGTAGTGGTTTCATTTCTCTAATTGGTATCTTGAGGGCTGCATGTATAGTTGTTGCATGTATATTAAATGTGGCTATTCCAGTTGGTGCAAAAACAAGGATAGGAGTTAATCCATGTGGGGATGTATTTTGAAGAGACGTGCGTATGCAATTGATTAGATATGACTTTCCCGTTCTTGTTGTTCCTTGCAAGAGCATGTACAAAGGTTCAGTGTGATTATTTACAATGGAATGGTCTAAAATTAGTTGAAGGGCCAATTGTTGTTTAGGTGACAACTCGTACTGGCAATTGTACTCATGTTTTGGTGGCTGATTCGCTTGTTGAGATATCTTAGTTCTAGGAACAAATTGGTTTGCATCTTCATGCAATTGTGTAGGAACACTGTGACCTTCCCAATTGTGGTTATTGTCAAAATCACGTTTACCCAACAAGTCAAGTTCATTAAAGTTAAAATGATTGGAATGAGACATATTTGAAATAAGTTCCCACTCATTCAATTGGGGTGGGTCTTGTACAGATGGCTCATCCTCACTTTCGATATCTTCTCCCAAATCATTTTCAGTTTGTTCTTTGCGATTAATATGCCAAACATTGTATTTTTGCAATGACATGGCCTTCCAATGAGAAATGATTGCTTCTTTTGAAAAACCTATATCTTTTGTGAGTGAACGAAAATGTTTGTACAAAAGAAGCTCACTCCAACAAAATAGTTCAAAATTTTCAGAGTCTTCAGGTGGTACCATATAAAATTTTGGGTAGACTTGAACAATTGCTTTATCATCTCTATGACGCCATTTGCACCCTTTACGATTGGCCGAATATGTATATGATCTAGCAGACTCTACGAGTGAAATTTGCTCTAAGTGTGATGGGCGTTGTATGTAGGCTTGCATGTAGGTAGATTGTATCTCATGTCCATCTGCAATTGGTTTAATGCGATGAAATTTTTTTTTTAAACATTAAGCGATATGAATTGTCGGTTGCAAATGACAAGAGGAAGTTTTTGTAGCATGTGGCATGTTTCTTGTGCACTGATATCGCACTCTGAAACAATTTCGAACATGAATTTTTGGTATGCTTTAATGGCATTATCTTGCTCATTAGCATCTAAACATATCCTTGATAACATATTTACACAACTCTCAGATTTCTTCTCTGCTTTAGAAGCGTATTTGGCGATGTATTTGAGAACAAGAAGTTGTGACGTGACTGGTTGACAATCAATGTTTGCCCTCCAAATAGAGAGCATTTGAGGATTATGTATGTTAACCCTGGCATCATTGCGTGCAGGCACATATGACTTGCGACCTAAGTCATCACATATCAATTGTGACTCATCACATTCTGTCTAAGGCGCTTTATACCTGCATTCTAGTTTGTGGCCTTTTTTTCGTAGGCAAGTCCATTCGATGCATTTGGTTTGTCGTTGTACACAATTAACCAATTCCTCATAGTCAATGTGTGAATTAGTCGCATTTATTGCATGTGTGTTGTGCAAGCATGGATCATCTGTTGGGGCCCTATGTATAATATTTTCAATATCACATTTGCCTCGAGGGTTCCAAGCAGTGACATATTGGTCAAAAAAATCTTTGGCCTTTTTTACTTCATCTGGATTATTCCAATCCAATGTATCCATATTGGGTGCATTTTTTAGCCAAATGAACCCATTAATGTGAGAAAACCCACGACTTTGCCACTCATATCGGTACCAATAATTGACTGCCGCCATTAGTTTCTCGATGACCTCTTCATGAAAGATTGTAAAACGTTGATGTAGGTATAATGCTGTTGAATGGGGGTTCCTAATGACATTTTTTATGCGATGTTTGTTGTTTAGTTCGGTAAATGCTATGTCTGGAGATAAGACTGCATGTAGGTCAGGCCATTTGGTGTCAGTTGCGCTTAAAGTGAAGAACAATGTGGGAGTACCTATTTGGGTAATAAGATCTGTTAGATTTGTGCAGTGTTTATTCTAGTATGAGCGTGTACCTCGCAAGGTGGATCCAAAATGCATTAGTTCTTCAGCTAATTGACAATTGGGCAGGTTTGTTAAGTGGGATCGAAGATTTTCTATATTGGTTGGTATATTATCATCAATTTTGCATTTAATAAACATCGATGCTAGAGCTTGGCTATGATGGCGCATCATAAGGTTAAGTAGGAAGTATGTAAACCGTGGGTGTTGATCGAACCTGTTGTCATGGTAACGCATAAGGTGCAGTGCATATTCATGAAGTTGCACATCTCTTGCTCGAGGTTGCATGGGTTGTGTTGTTCCATTTGGGAATAGAGTTGGAAATGCCATGTCAAATAGTCCCTCAGTGATGTACTCATTAATTGGTGTTGAACTGATGTGGGGCCAATCGAGTTTGGTGTTAGGTTCATGGTCGAGGTCCAATGATTCCTTAATGATTTGCAACTCATGTTGTTTGTTTGGTAGACTAACCATAAATGAAGTAGAGTTTTGAGTGTTTTGTTCATGGTCAATTGGTATACTTTCAAGGTCATTGTTGGTTGAATGTGGGTCTTCATGTTCGCTATGTAACGAGGGAAGCATTTTAGAGATGTCAGTAGTAGTATCTGGCAAGAACGATAATGTGCTCTCATCAATTATCACGTCATTGTAATAAGGGTCATATTTGATTTTTTATTGGAGTGCATTATGGACATGAATTTTATTGACATAACAATCATAAGCCTTCCCATGTGAATTCAACTTACGTACTGTTAAAACATCCAATTCATGAAGCCTACGTGGCAATGTTTTTGCAATGAGTTTTATATCTTGGGGGAAGCTAATTGTATGACCACTATATTTGTATTGTCCACCATGGGCATGTGTTACTTGTAATATTGGATTAACACATGCAATGAGCATTTCTTCTACTTGTGTGAGTACTTTAAGAACATTTGGTTGTTCGTGGGTCCATATTGTTTGCAAGTGAGAAACGATTAAGACCTTTCTTTGCAATGCATCTTCTACAAGCTATGTCTTTGTGTGAGGAGCACACAAGCATACCCGAGTAACACTCATTACATATATAACACGTGTGTAAGTTGGACAATGCATCTAGCCCAGTTCTAAATGACTTGGTCGCATCTAAGAATGACATATTGAAATCCATATCGCTTGATGGGAGTGGATGAAGTGGCCTATGTTGTGAATGGTTTGTCTGAGAGGGGGTACACGAAGAAATGGCATGGTTGGTTGGAAGAGTTTCTGTAGACAAACATAGTGGCTGATTTGATGTATGGTTGAGTCGTTGCATGCACTGGAGTTTTCAACGAGAACTAATTTCCTGTTTATGACGAGCATAATAAAAATGACTTCTCTTATGTGTATGTAGTTCAATGGGGCTATTGAAGTGTGAAAGACTTTTAGATGTTTGCACATTTGGAAGTGGAGGTGGTGGGGTTTGTGATGGAAGTTGTGTTGAAATGGGTGGATTGGCTAATTGATGTCAGGTGGTTGTAGAAGGATGGGAGTAGGATTGGAGTGTATGAACAAGTGAGGTGGTGGTGGTAGTTGCATGATGGATCTTACGTCGTGCACTAATCTCAGCTCTATGGCTAGCATAATACAACCGACTTCTTTCACGTGATCGAAGATCACCAGGGCTAGTTAAGTTTGTTCATCCATTAGAATCATGTACATTTGAGTCCATTTTATGTACTCCATAAAAGATAGAATGAATGTAATCAGTAACTTTGATCCTTAATACAATATACAAGTGTAGGAGCATGTATGGTAGTAGCAAAATAGTTGTTAATTTCATTGCGAGGTATAATGTGTTAGAATTAATCATGTATAGTTAACCATTAAAATGAGAAAACATTATACTAAAAATCATTAAATTAAGGTTATAGTAGTATTCTATTTATTTGTAGATTGAATTGGTTTGTAGATAACATGTATAATTGTAAGCCAATAAAAAAGAAAAACCATAAAGTTAAACATAACAAGTACGAATATTAATTATTTCAAAGTGTGTGGACAAAAAACATGAAATAATTTATAAAAAGGACTAACACATATGTATACAAGGTAAGTAGTAGATACATTTGATGCTTTACTATAACCATAAACAAAGTTTTATTTGTATATCTAGTGTATATAACAAGTTTTGAAGGGGCCTTGAAACCTTGTACATAGCTAGTACAAAAAGCAGTTAAAAAAAAAGGAGGATGGTAGTAGAAAGAAGTAAAGAGGTACATATATAGGTATGTAAGATTGAGGTGTTAGGCACTATTCATTAGACAAAATGAGGAAATACCTTGTAACAAAAAGTTGATTTCATCAGTGAAACCAAAATTTGTCACATCATCAATAGTTGATTTCAAATGTGTTTCATTGTTGTATGTTTCTATGTGGTTTGATACAGTAAAATGGTATTGATGGTACTGTAGATTTTTTATGACCAACTCAACAGAATTTTCACTATCATGGTTGAATTGTAGCATATATAGTTCCTTTGCAGGCATCCCAACAAGTTTAGTTGCGGCCTCATCAAATGATGTTGCCCAAAGACCACCTGTGGGGTCTTCAATCTTTACTTGAAGAACATACCTATAGTTATGTATTTTGGAAATGTAAGTAGACACTTTGAACAAGACCAATGGCCATCAACATTTTGTTCTACTCTTTTTTTGCATTGTTTACCCCCAATCTCATTGGGACAAGCTAGATAGCAAGTAGTTTTGGTCTTAATATACACCAAGGTTGCTCTAACAATGCAATGTAGAGGTTGTAATGTACGTGAAGGATCATTAGTAATAGATGAGATGGTATTTTGTTTTATGTTGGTGGATGGCCCTACAAAGTCACTTTGGGGAAGGAGGTTATCTGGGCCATTCGTTGTGAACCAAGATTGTAGTTGCTTTGTCTCTTCGATATCAAGATTGATAAACAATTGTGATGTTGCCAATGTATTCACCACCTTACCATTGTATTCAGCAATGCGGCCATTTTTTATGGCAAGAACAGTAAACTTTTGTAGATGATACATTTGTTGTAGTTGACTACCTTCAAATTGGGTTGTTTTACCCCACAAAGTAACAGTTATTATGGACGAAGACATATCTATCAGTTTGAGACTTCGCCTAAGGACCTTAGTTGCATCATTCTTTCGTTTTATTGTAGTGAAAGGATCAACACATATAACTATTCCAATAATATCTAGAGAAGTGTTAACATTATCAGATAGGATATCTATAATGTTTGTAAATGAGAAAAGTAGTGTTGGAATTAAGTGGTCATCCTCACAATGGTTGACCCTAGAATCTTCATTCAACGTGATTTCTATATCACTATTAAGCTTATTATAAAATATGTTCGCTGACTTGATAGTACCACGAGACAATTTATACACACTTCCAGGTTGAATCTGTTGGAAATGGAGGTCAGCCAGTTCATTGAAGCAAGTGACACGAACTTTAGTTCTTTCTTTATCTATCATATCAAAACTAAACATGTGCCCATTTCCTTTATTATTTTTGAAGTGGTGGATCTCCTTCTTTGCAGTAACACGACCTTGTATCATCCACTGTGGTTGGAATGGATTCAAGCTTCGGATAGGAGAAATAGTAGTGGGGGTGTTTTTTTAATTAGGGATGAATGCAATCCAAACATCAATTTTGGAGGAGTATATGGAATGGAAGCTGGAGATTCTATTGCATTTGTGGATGTAACTGTAGAAGGTTGTTCCATTTCTACAAGTTTCTCAGGTTCTTTGTAGTACAAGGTGGGGTCACCAATTAATTCATGTGTTGCCGAGGAGACCAACAATTTGGAAATTACAATCCACCTACAGAAATGACAAGAAATGTATATTAAGTATAGATTATACTCGGATGGAGAAAAAAAATTGTTTATTGTAAGAATATTTAGACAATAGGTGGTTTACCTTGATGAACAAATGGTTGGAATAGTATATGCAGTAAGTTGGATAATAGTGCCCTTTTGAATCTGTCCTGTTGTGACAAGGCTAGTATATTTGCTTGGCAAGGTTGCTTTTTGTATGTGGATCCCATCAGAGAGCTCTAACTTGTATCTAGTTGTTGATTGACTTGTCTCTCCAATTGGTGCAAGTGAATACACTTGAAGAAATGGTTGCACGTCTAACTTGTGACTATTGAGAAGTTTAATCGCATCTTCTGTGAGAGATGAAGCCATAACTAAATGGTTTCATAAATTTCATATTATTAGATTATAGGTGTTAATATTTGTTTACAATAGATATAAGAAATGTATTATATAGTAAAGAGCATAAAAGACAAAATGTAAAGCAAGGAATACATGTTTGTTTGAACATAGAACCGCAAACAATAGTCTTGTACAAGTAGAAGACTATGAAAGGAAAGGCAATAGAAAAATTATAGGTTGACATATATTTAATAACATGCTTGAAAATTGTTGGAAAATTAAACCTTGTGTAAAAACTTATAATAAATAAGTAACAAGTTGGGCTAACATAATTTGTAAGGAAAAAGTAGTGCAAAAGATATAAAGAGGTACCTTTAAGCAACAAGTAGATGAATGTATGATGTAGAACTTGTAAATGATAGGTACAATAAATCCTGTAATACAATAGGGGGGAAACAACGTTAGCTAGTAGATATAAATGGAAAAACATTTGCAGAACTTGGGCTATGATAGTTTAGCTTAATAGTATTTGTTTGTAAAGAAATATTTTTAAAATGGATCTAAATCAGCATAACATTAATAAAATGTTAAATGTATATCCAAATTTGGTGTGGAATAAATGTAATTTAACTTATAACTAATGAAGTTGTGTAATAGTTTTTTTTTTTTTTAAATGAAGACTTCAATTAAACAAATTATAAACCAAACACATAGAACAAATAAGTATAACAAAAAATAGAATAGACTAATTAATTTGAATGGTATAAAATAATTAGGTTTAAAGAGTATTTTTTTGAATGATCTAATATGTAATAGTAATGCTTGTAATATTTTTAGAAGACCAATTTTAATATGTAGAATATACAATGAGGGATAGTGATAAATGTAACTTCTTGCAAATATGACTATTTTACATAAAAAAAATATCAAACATAGAAAATTATAATTTGTAATAGAAAAAAACTATAGTTTTAAATGAACAATATCATTTACTTTATACTTTTCAAAGTTTAAAATGCAAAATAATATAATATATTATTACATTTTCTGTAAGTACAATAAGTAGCTACAACTTGCCATATACATGTAGATTGATAGGGCGTACTCATGTTGGTTGTTTGGGTAATGAAAATTTGTTCAAATAGTTGTAATGTTAGAAAAAGAATGTATACATAATGAAAGCATTTGACAAAAGAGTCTTTTTTAAAAGTATATTTGAAAATAAATTATATACATCACATTTGATGAAGTGTCTCTAGTTATCAAATTACATACTTTATTAAGTGTGTAAACATAAATTTTTAGAAGATGTAAGAAGTGAATTAGGACAAACAAGTAGGTAAAAGAAATACAACATTTAGAGGTGAATATCCAAAATAGGTCATATGTTGTACAATGTCCAACATCTAATTCAAGGCTACATAGGGTATAATATGCATAAAAAATAGCTAAGTGTGTTTGAGGTAGTCCTGGAATGCACGACGAATGAATGGAGCATTGCCCTGTTGATAGAATTCATCAGCGTGCATTTTTCTCAAAAAAGTATAGAATCCAGCAAATATATCATAATGGGCATGGATTTTTTCGAGCACCTCGTATACAACCAACACTTCACTTTCTTTGACCTCAAATGTATTTCAACATATATCTTTAAGTTGTTGAACATTAATATCAGAAGCCAAAATAATTGATCTTGCGTAGTGTTCAATCTCTGTTTCTGGAGACCCTTCGTAGTTGATGGATGAGTTTGAAGCAGACGATGAATGTGGAATACTTATGCTACTTGATATTTCAATAATCTGTTCTTGAATTGGATTATGTGCCATGACCTATAGAATAATCGCTATGTTAAATATATGATAAAAAATAAATTGTACAAATTTATTTGTTCGGGAAGTGCTATATATACATAATTATAATGTAAAAAATAATTTAAACTATATATAGATGTATATGAAACTGAAATTGTACAATTAAATAATAGTTTTTTGAGATACCTAATTCTAATCCCCACAATCAAATGTTGTAATAATTAAAACTTAGTGAATGTTTGATATGAAGATAAACATGCTTCCTATAAAAACATCATTTACCCATAGCTAAGTTATATCTATTTCTAAGCACACCCCAAAAATGCAAATAATAGATATATGAACTTAATAGTGAGCAATTTTTGTACACGAAATATAAATATTGAATTAAAATGTGTACTTTTTGATAAGTGTGGTGCCCTATTTATATGGTGCAAAAACTACCATTGTCAACTAAAATGTGAAATTCTTTAATTAGCTATAAATTTTTAAAAATATAAGTAAAAAATTTACTTTTGATAGGTATCATCTATTTAATTTACATGGGAAAAATAATCTTATACTTGATAATAAATATATATATATATACTAAAAAAAAAGTTAAATTATACTTGATAAAAATAAAATTAATTATACCTATCAAAAAAGAATAATGTATAAACAAATACAAATGTAAATTGTGTAATGAGGGCATAATAATAATAATTAAACATAGCATATAAACATAATTCAAAATTTAAATTTCAAACCCATTAAGCATTAAATAAATGCATTCATTGCCTATTTTTTCTAAGATGGTTTTAAAAATTATGATTTTAAATTTATGCAAGAACGATAGTTATTTATTGATTTTGAATGAGAAATTATGATAGTGATCAAAAGTAGTAAATAATAAAATAATAAAAATATTAAGTACCTATATTTGAAATAGAAATTTTATTTTAATTATATTTTAATATAGTTTTTGAACAATATTATAATATGATTTTAAAATAAAAACTATTACATATTTTTCTAAATGATCTAATAACAAATATAAAACAAAATTAACATTCATATCTACGTTGAAAGGAAAAGACCTAATTATATTAAAATAATAATAAATATAGAGTTGTTTTTAACATAAAATGTATACTTCAGTATTCATTAATTAATTAGTTAAGATAAGTTAGTTGTCTAACATTGTAAAAAGACGGAAAAAAAAAAGTAAGTAGACTTTAATTAAATTTTAAATTGTCCTAAATTTGAGATAAAACTGTCCTAAATTATACCATTTTTGTGAAAAATGCACAATATTGATACCAAAATGTGTGCAGCATGAAAATCGAGAAGATATTTAAGGTTGCAAAACAATCACTTTGCAAAAACACCATTTATTTATTATCACATCATAAAACATCTCAACACATTCAAAATTGACAAACACCCTAACATAAATGCAACCAGCGTAATATTATTAGTTGCACACAAGTATAAATTCATTTATCATTATATAAATAATTATCATGTATAAATATCAGTAAACTTTTAAACATGAAATATACAATTACTATATTTTCCTATATCAAATAGATTGTATGTTAGTATTTTTGTTGTCGATTTCTTTTCATCATTTCAATAATAGCTCTTAATCGTAGATTCCATCTTATACTATTACAAAATTTGAAATAGTTCACACAAGCCGACTAACTATTGGCTTCAGTCTATGATTTAGAACTAAAATGTCTACCAATTATGATTGCGTGGGATGTTACAGGTTTATGGATTTCCATTATAGGTGAGAAATTTTTTTAACAGGATTGAGTGATATCAACTTATTTGCTACTTTAAAATTACAAGAAAAGATTCAACATATTAAGTTTACCGTAAATTCATGATTCCATTGAAAGGCCTTTACAATTACGGACGCATATTTTTTTAAATATTTAGGGATCAAATGGCAGAAGTGATTTGCAAGATTCAAAATCAACATTGTGCGTGCTTTCCTAATTTCAATTATGATTATGTAACAAAGATTCGTGGTCAGAGTAAAGGAGTGTACGTATAAATGTGTTCTCGAGAAGAAGCCACACACAAGCTGAGAAGCCAGAAATGTCTCGTCCTTGAAGAAACCTTTGCAGAAATTAGCTTCAACTGTTGAAACAAGGAAAAATAGCATTCAAAAATGATTAAAACCATTTGTAAGACACGATATTGGGAAAAGAAACAGAATTGCAGGAAATGGAAGTAAATATCAGATATTTATGAATTTTAAAAAAGAATGGAGATAAATTCAATCACCATATAATAACAAAAGTAAACATGACAAACCAAAACTAAACAGAGGAAGGAGGAAGTATTTACTGCGAACTTTTCATGCTAAAAAAAACAACCCAGATCAATGAGTCTCTCAGAATCACCAACAATATATAATCGAGGGCCAAGTTGATAAATTTTATTTATAGACTGCAACTGATAGTGGGAAATTGGGAAACCACTACAGAATGCATGAAGAACGGAGAACTTTTCAATCACTTATCATACGGTTGGAGAATAGGGAGGAAAGCGTGACAGACAAGACAAGCAATTATATCATTTGATGACTACTAGACATTCATTAAATTGACTTCCTGGTCAACTGCCAAGGTAGCCATTTATTTCACGTCTCAATATTTATGGTCAATTGAGTTTTGGCTTTATGATGAAGTGCAATGGGAGGTGGCGGAGTACACAGTCGTAGAAGAACACCTACTGGCGTTCAAGCCCATAAATTTGTCTTTTGATGAAGCAGCAAGTTTGTCGCTTGCGCGTAGCCCGTCAGATTATCTTACAATTCAACCGTGGGACTCCTGCTCCTTCACAAAATTTAACGATTCCAAGAAGTTCGAGTCAATGAAATATCGGGTCAATCGACAACTAATGTTTTGAAAAGTTCACACAAGAGCTTCTTAGAAAAAATATCTGAAATGAAAGTGTCCACATGTGATAGGTCCATCACGTTGTCAATCTCATTGCTCTCAGTTATGCTATACTACCGGTTCCAACGCATTATTATAACAATGACAATGTGTGGTGCCAAAGACCCCTTCAATTCAGTAGTAGAAACGTATTGTCTTCTACAGTGTGGGGAAGATGGAAGATTGGGAAACGGCAAGGCTGAAGTCATCACTCGCAATATTGCATATCAGATTTTGACCTAGTAGAGTACTTATTGCGTGAGACAAATGATTCTGCATGAGACAAAAAAATGCATTTATTTTGGAGCGTTGCTCCATAGGAGAAGCCTATCGGCTAATTAAGGAGAATCAACATGGAATGTGTATGCAACCTAAAATGGTCGCTTAGACTATGGGCTCCCATTATTCAAATTTCTTGAATCAATGGTGTGTAATATTTTATTAAATCAATTCAAATCAATTTTTTTGATCAAATTCAATTTGTTTTATTTCTAAGGTTGATCATTTTATCCTAAGTCTTATTTAATTAAAAGAACTTGCTCTCTTTTAATTAAATAAAATAAGTCCCTGTTTAATTAAAAGAAAACCTCTTTTTTAATTAAATAGTTCATCCACATTTAATTAATTAAGAGAAAAACCTCTCTTTTAATTAATTAAATATTTCTTATTTAATTAAATGAACTTGTTCTCTTTTAATTAAATAAAATAAGTCTCCATTTAATTAAAAGAAAACCTCTCTTTTAATTAAATAATTCATCTACATTTAATTAATTAAGAGAAAAACTCCACTTTTAATTTGATTAAATATTTCCTATTTAATTAAAAGAACTTGCTCCCTTTTAATTATATAAAATATCCCACTTAAATCTCTTTTTGATGAAAAATGAGGTAAAACAAATAAAAAATTAAATAAATCTTTTATCTACACTTAATATGGGACTTATCTTCATCCTTTCTCCACTTTCTTCTCAACCACTCGACTTTTCTTATTGGTGAATCTTTAGTTCACATGGATCATTATTTCTCCACTCTTGATTAAATCTTTTTTCCTCTCAATCTAGATCGTCCAATCTTCTTTATAAGAGAGAGTCCTCTCCTCATTTTTGAGACACTCATTATTATGCTATTGTTATGTTGCAGGTTTGGAGAGTGATTTTTGAAGGAGTTTTGAATATTAAAGTTTTTGTGGAGAACTTCTATCTTCTTGTCTCATTCTCTCTTGCATGCATGGCTTCCATCATCATGATCCATACTTTGATTTTCATGTTAGCTTAGATCTTGCATTGATAGATTAGATCTTGCTTGCTTTTATAAATTAGATTTGCATTGTTATTTCTTTTCATAGATTAGATTTCATTTCTTGTATTGTTTTGCATTGTTATCATTTAGATTAGTTTTTTTTCATTTCCATTTGCATGCATATTAGATCATTGAATCTCTTATTTCGTGGTGTACTTGTATGGGCACAAACTAGGTCAGACTGAGGGCCTCCATTACAAACCCCTACACTCCATGAATAGGGAGCTATGAGTCGCCATTCGAGACCTCATTTTTGAGAAATCTTGAATATAATGACTCAAAAAAGTGTGCTCACATTTTAGGCATACATTTTTGGTGCCCACTATGAGGCAACCCACCTTTGCTTGTTGGATTTTATGCAGATCTGTTTGTAGACTCCAGGAAAAAAAAAAAAAAAAAACTCTAGATTTGAAAGATTTGATCATATCTTTCAAACGGCTAGGTATTTTAATCTAATTTTTTTTCCAACTTTCTAATATATCAGGGAAGGTTCGGTCCAATTTTTAGATTTTTCTAAAATATTTTTAATATTTTTATGATTTTTTCTTGATTTTTAATAAAAAATCATTTTCAAGAGTAAATTAGCATATTTTTTGAAAAAATTTACAATTTTAGAAATCTCTCTAAATTTTAAACAAAGTTGGTTCTTTGTGTTTCAATTTTAGAGGTCATATCAGGGGTCAATAATTCAAGACTCAAAGAAACCCTAGATTTGAAATATTTGGTCATATCTTTCAACTAACTAGGTATTTTAATCTAAATTTTTTTTGTAAGGTTTTGATGCATTAGAGAAGCTTAGATCCAATTTTCAGTTTTTTTTGAAATATTTTTGATATTTTATGATTTTTCATTGATTTTTCATGAAAAATTATTTTTGGGAGTAAATTAACATATTTTTTAGAAAAAATTATAGTTTTGGAAAGATCTTAGAATTTTAAACAAAGTTTGTTCTTTGTGTTTTGATTTTAGAGGTCATATTAGGGGTCAATAATTCAATTTTCAAAAACTGGTCTATTTTAACAAAATGACTCCCTATGGCACAAATTAAAAGATCTTTTCAAAATTCTAACATTTTTGAAAAGCTCTCTGATTTTTGATAGGGGTCACTTTTCTGTATTTTGAGTTTTGGATCTGAATTCATATCATATAGATCCGATCTTTATGACTAGGTCAAAAATCAATTGAAAAAAATGACATTTAATAAATAGCTTGCATTTAATTTTTACAATGAATCAATGCATGATGTGAGCTTTCATTTGGGTTACTTGCTGATTATTATCACTCTTAAAAATCAGATTTTTAGATCTAACTCTATTTTTGCATGAGTTGACATATATTACATATCTTGTGTTTGCTTGTTTTGTTTGTTGCTTTGTTCGTTGTGAGCGAGCATTCAAGCGTAAACAAAATGTACAACAAAGAAAAGACGCATTGCAAGGATTACCAAGTATTTTATTTGATCTCTAAAACATTTAGATTTGGGATTAAAATTAAACCTCTCATGTGTTTGGCTTGAGTGTTTTACATGCTTTCATAAAACACATTTCAATTGATGCTCTTAACGGGAAATGAATGAACATAGATTTGCTTTCATACAAGTTTGTGTAAGTGAATCCTTGTGTTTAAACCTTAAGTAATTCTTGGTTCCAATATCAAATATCTCATTAAGTGATTGAGGGCATGAATTCATTCTTTGTTTACATAGGGAGTTGAATGCACCACTTTGTGGACTCACTCTATGTTTACTTGGAAAGTTAAATATTCCATTGTTCAACCCTTTTTCATTTGTGAGTAGTATTGATTAGCAGTCTTAGATTACTTGTGATTGATCTTGATTCCTATCTTGGGTTATTGGACTCGCTAATCCGCCAATCCCTCATTTTTGCCCCGTGGTTGCAAGATCAGCGCCACATTAAGGGGGAGGGGTCTATAGGAAAGAAGCGTTAATTGCTCCACTAGGCAACCCTTTTGTGCTTTTTGGAACTCACTTGTTTTCTAAGGTGTGGACTCACTTTGAGTTGGTGTGAAGAGTTAAATGTTCCACTTTTGGACTCACTTTGAGTTTGTGTGAAGGGTTAAATGTTCCACTTTTGGACTCGCTTCACATTCTCTTGAAGGGTTAAATGTTCCACTTTTGGACTCGCTTCACATTATCTTAAAGGGTTAAATGTTTCACTTTTGGACTCACTTCACATTTACTTGAAGAGTTAAATGTTCGACCTTTAGTGCTCTAAATACTTTTGATAGTGAATTACTTAATTTTTATTTCTAGGAGGCCTGCTTGGGGATTTCATCACCCCTTGGGACAACCTCAACTCCTGTGTTCCGGCGGAGTATAAATATCGGGAGGTGAATCCAAAGACACCTCTCTTGGGAATTGAGTTTGATATCACTCTTGGCTAAGCCTCAAAGAACTTTATACCTTTGAGAAGTGAAGGAGGAGATTTGGGTTACCGTCTCCCCCTGACTGTGTGATTTTGGATTCTTCTCATCTACAGATTTGGGCCTCACGTACCTTGCGTATATCGAGGACTCATTTTAGAAAGCCACGTATATCCTTGTAGACAACTTGATAAGGTGTTGTTGTGTTCTAAGTGCCTGCTAAAACATTGTCAAGAACATACACAAGTAGAACCTTTAAGGAGTAGAAATACTAAGTCACTATACTTGTTCATGCACAAGGTTGTTTTGCCCCTTGCTCATTGTTTGAAGACTGTTTTCTTGAAATACCTGTTTGCTATCTTATGTGCTTGGTTCATGATAAATAATCTATTGATACATCTAGTTGGATATTTAAAATGAACAAAATCTAAGTTCTTGAGTTGAGACTTTATGATCGAATAACTTTGTTATCCCATTATTTCTAGTCTCCCTAGGTTGGTCCTATTTGGATTAGGCTACTTACCCCATTGTTAGAAGCCTTTTTGCACCTTAGGTTATTGTGCTTTGACCTCTTGAATTAGTAGTCATTGATTTCACAAGAGATCTTATTTGGAGTTGGTGAGTTAGAAATCGTCCTTGTTGAGAAAGATATACACTTAGATCCTTTGATATTACACTTGGAGAGTCTTAGTAATCTCTTGTCCATTCACTTTCATAAAAAAATCAATTTTAATTATTTATAATTTGGGTAAATCATTCTCCTGGTCCATATGTGCTAGGGTATTCACCCAAATTTGTGAGCACCTCTGGGGCAGTGTTGGTTTATGCCTATTGCAAAATTTTATCTTATCACATCTCTTTTGGACAAGTTAGTGCTTTTACTATCTTAGTTTGGTACCAATGTTTCTTAGGTTTATCCTATCAATTAGTACCTTTTTTTTCATGCCAATTACAACAAGATATCAAGTAGATCAAGGAAATCAACCTCAAGTTGTCTTTAAACAATTACCTTTAGTTCAAACTCATAGAAGACATAAGGGAAAGGAACTTGTGTCTATTCAGTCACCTGAGAGTATTCCAAAAGTTTTGTGTGACCCTAGTGGTGATCTTATTGAGTTGAGTACACCATTAGCATCACCTCATTCAACTATGGATATGAGTTTTACAAGAGCTCCATACAAGAAGAATCAAAGTAGTGATTATAATGTTGACCTTTTGAGTGGTGATCCCACTCGTGGAAGTAGACCAACTTCACTCCTTATTGAGGATAGGTATTTGGATGCACATGAAAGGGAAGAGAAAAGTAAACATTATGCATATCAAGAAGAGGAAGCCCAACATGATGATCAAATTGGTGAGCCTTCTAGTGCTCACGTGAATCCAACATTTACTGGTAACCGATTTAGACAATCAAGACCATGTACACCACTCATGACACCTTTAGGTTATGCAAGTCGAAGACTCAAAGCAATTGATCGTGAAAGAAAAGCCCTTCTAGAAGAGCAAGCTAAGAAGGAAGAACAATTTCAACGCCTATAGGAAGAAAGGCAAGTTATTATTGAGATGGAAAGAAAATCTCGTCAAGAAGAACAAGACTTTTTCAAGACTTCACAACTTGACAATCAATTCAACAATGTGCACATTGGTGGTGGAAACAACTCTCCCCCATCTACCCCTCCCAAGACTCCAAAAAGTGGGAGATATTCAAGAACATCTTCACAATCTCTTGCTCCAAGAGGAAGGCAAACTTCAAGACATGATTATTATAGGAGACCAACATCTCCTAGAGTTTCAAGAAAACCTTCACAACAAGCTCATCATGGTTCACAATATGAAGGTGGTAGCTCCAAATTTGAATATAATTCTGATGATTTCATGGCTATACCACAAGATCCACATTTTCAGCAACATATGGAAGCATATATGGACCAAAATAGAGATGCATGCTTTCAACATTTAATCAACAAGGGTGCTAAGGTCCCTTACAAATTTGATGTGGATAAAAAGATTCAAAAGCATGATCCTTCCATGAAAGAAGAAATTTATGAATTGAAGAAACAAATGAAGCAAATATCGGCACCCAAGAGTTCTTTTTCATTTGATTCAATTTTTCCAAATCCTTTTGATAAGAGTGTTGACATGAAAAATTTTCCTAGAAAAGTTGAGATCCCCCAATATGATAAATATGATGGAAATGGGGATCCAAATGATCATGTGCGTCAGTTCTATACTATGAGTTTTGATTTTCATCATGAGGACTCATATCTTATGAGATTATTTCTAAGGAGTCTTAAGGCTCAAGCCATGGAATGGTTTACCAATATAACTCCTCCTGTTAAGACATTCCCTGAGTTAATTCAAAGATTTGTTCAACACTTTTCATACAATCTTTCACGATCTGTCTCACTATTGGACTTATGTCACACAAAGCAAAATCAAGGAGAACCATTTGTTACTTTCTTGCAAAGATGTAGACAACAATGCTCTCGTTATTCTAGGACTATTCCTAAGAAAGAAAAGATTGAAATCCTCATTATTAATATGGTTCCTAAGATAAAGTATGAAGTTAAGAAGATGGTTTTTGAATCCTCTGATACCATGATTGAAGCTACATTTAGAATTGAGGATGTTTTGAGAGAGCAAGGTATTTTGACAAAAAATGGAAACAATAACAATAATGGTCATAATAACAACAACAACAAGGATAAAGGAAAGAACATAAATTGGAATAAGAAAAAACAAGTGGTCAATGATGGAGTTGTGGATTCCTCAAACCCTAAAGATTAAGCTGTTCTTCATTTGGCTAGTGCTAATCAACAGAGTAACAAACCAAGATATTAAGAAAGGTATAAAGGAGAGAAACGTAACTTTACACAATTAGGTGAGACATATGAAGAGATATTCACAAAGCTCCTTGCATGTGATCTTGTGCACCCTTATGATGCTGTAAAGTTCTACATACCTAAAGTTAAGCCATGGTGGTGGGATGAGAAGGCTTATTGCAATCTTCACAATGGCATTGGACACAATATTGAAAAATGTGGGAGATTCAAGCATATTGTTCAAGATCTTATTGAGAATGGAAAGCTTAAAATAGATGGACTAAATACCAATGCTGATCACATAGCATTCAAAGAGCCTTTGCCCAAGTATGAGAAAGGGGAAGCTTCCCAACCTAAGAATGGCAAGGCTGAAATCAATTATACTTATACAAATGCAAAAAATGTTGTCAATATGCTTTATGTTGTAGAAGAAAGTGTCAATATGATGGAAGATAAAGATCCCAATGGTTATAATTTAAATTTGAACTCTCCTACCTTTGGCAAAAAACCTATTTTGGTACGAAGGGGTGCTCACTCTAGAGAGTTATCTCAAGGTCCCCTTGTCATTAGAGAACCCAATTCAAACTAGTCAAGTAAACCTAAGCAAGTGTCTTCCCAAAGTCTCAATGTTGTTACGCGAAGTCAAGGTCCCCTTGTTATCAAAGGACCTAGGTCAAACCAACCAAGTAAGCCAAAACAAGTGCAATACAAGAATGTTCCTTCAAAACCAGTGGTTAATCCCAAGTCAAATTATAATCGTGTTGATCAATTGCAAAGAACACCTGCTCAGATTTCAATCTTTGAGATTTTAGAGTTGTCTCCGAGACACAAGCAGGTCCTTAAGGATGCTTTGCGCATGGCGACCATCCCCAATAATTTAGACATTGATCAATTCTAGAACATGGTTAATCATATTGCAAGCCCTCATTATCTTTCCTTTTCAGAGGAAGATGATAAATCTTTGAGCCATCCACACAATCTTGCCCTTCATATTGAGGTTATGATACGTAGGACCCGTGTTAGGCATGTGTTGATAGATGGGGGTGCTGGGCTTAATATTTGTTCTTTGAGTCTTTTAAAGACATTGGGTTATTCTAAACATGTTATTGATAGCAAAAGAAAGATTACTATCAAAGCTTATGATGAGGCAAAGAGAAGTTCAAAGGGGTTGGTTGTCCTTCTTGTTAGGATTGGCCTTGTGGAAAAAGATGTTTGATTCCAAATAGTTGATGTTGGACCCCTTGCATACAACATTTTGCTTGGTAGACCATGGATTCATGATATGCAAGTAGTACCGTCTACTTATCATCAGTGTGTTAAGTTTCCTTACAATGGAACAGAGATATGTATTCCTGGGGATAACACTTTGTCTATCAACTCGATTTTAGCAAGTGCTCATGTTCCCCTTAATAGACAAGCAGATGATTTTAATGCAGTTTTAGCTAATTGCAAGAAAAAGTTTAAGTCCATAGACCTTGGCATGGGGGGATATCAACTTAACTCCCTCGTTGCATTACCAATTTCACCTAGGTCTTATGGTAAACCTTCACAAGAGATGAAACCTTCCTCTTCAGCTATGACATTATTTGACACATTTGTATAGTCATCAATGCCTATTCAAGATGAGAAAGAAGATGTGGTTGTTAAAGATTGGATTTTTAGAGAAGAGAAGTATATGCACAATGAAGATTTCACTCTTTCACCTAATGCTTATGGAAGAGGGTATTCTTTTGTTAAGAAAATGGGTTATCCTGGACATGGTCCTCTTAGTAATAGATTGGATGCTAGAGTTGAACCCCTTGATCATCAACTTTTTGGATGCAAGTCTAAGAAGTCAGTCGGCCTAGGGTATGTGGATCACAGTAAGAATGTTGCTTCTATCCTTGATAAGTTACATAGTGAAGAAGAACAAGAATACATACCTAATTCAGAAAACCAACAAGATATGTGTGAAGATTGGGTCCCTTATGCTAATCTCCTTTGGGGAGATTTAGATAATCTAGTATCTCATGAGACAGTTGCCAATTTAGAACAAGAAAGTGTGACTCTTGACAGTACTGAAGCTTCCACATCCAGGCATCCCAAGCATTCATGGTGTAAGCATCCTAGTCGAGATTTTGAAACAGATTCCAACGAGTATGAATGGGATTCTTTCTCAGAATCTTCCATACTTGATATGGATGTTGATGTTGTTCATACATATAGTTCTCAACCTAAGTTATTTAATGAGTCAGGTGTAGGACTAGAGGATTTGAACTCACATGTTGCCTTAGTGGACGATTCTTCACTTTTGAGGATGAATCTTGATTTGGGTAGTTTAGGAAGTTACTTGATAGACTTTGAATCTTCAATGACTAGAGATATCATCCATATTCACAATCTTGAACCTGTCATTGATTTATCCCTTGTTCATCCTGACCTAATTGATTGGCCCCAACGCAACCAAGAACCTAAAATCTTAACATTTCAAAATGACTATGAAATAGCCTGTTATTTGAATGCCATTGAACCTATAGTCTCTTCCACCAATGAACCAGCTGCTAGTATGATAGAGCGATATATCAAGTACCTTAGTCACAAAATAAAGAGAAAAAGAAAAGGAGTTCTAATGGCGAAAACCACTATGTGGCGGTGTAAAAACCAAAAAAAGTAAAAAGAAAGGATGTATCCAAGGGTGAAAACCTCTCTGAGGCACCTAAGGATGAGGTACTTGATTCTCTTCCTAGTTATTTTCAAGATAGATCTTTAGTACTTATTGAACCAACACAAGCAGTCAATTTGGGTACGGATGAAGCTCCACAAATGGTACATTTGGCTCAGTCTTTGTCATCACAAGAAAAATAAGCCTATACTAAATTCTTACAAGAAAAGAAGATTAATTTTGCATGGACTTATTCAGATATGCCAGGGTTGGACACTAATCTTATTATGCATCACTTATCCATAGCTCCAGGTGTTAAGCCAGTTAAGCAAAAATTGAGAAAAATGCATCCTCGCATAGCACTCTTAGTCAAGGAAGAATTAGAGAAACTTCTTGGTGCAAAATTCATAAGAGCTATTGCCTATGCCGAATGGATATCAAACATTGTACCAGTTTCAAAACATGACAAAACCATTCGAGTTTGCACAGATTTTAGAGATGTTAATAAAGCATGCCCAAAGGATGATTTTCCACTTCCTAATATAGACATTATAGTGGATATGACCGCGGGTTATGAGATTTATTCCTTAATGGATGGTTTTTCTGGATATAATCTCTTGTTTCGGGTAATACAGTTTCTCTATTTATTTTGAATCATATTATCTGTAGATATGGAGTGCCTTCTGAGATTATCACTAATAATGGAGGTAAGTTTAAAAATAAGGACCTTAAGCAACTCTGTAAGAAGTTCAAGATAAAACAACATTGGTCCTCTATTTATTTCCCGCAAGGAAATGGTCAAGCAGAAGCATCAAACAAAACCATTCTTAAAATCTTGCATAGAACCGTTCATAAGAGTGGTAGAGATTGGCATTTACAAATAAATCCAGCTTTGTGGGCCTATAGAATGAGTATTCACACTCCTACTGGGGCTACTCCTTTTTCCCTTACATATGGTGTTGAAGCAGTGTTACCTTTAGAGGTTGAGATTCCTTCACTTAGAGTTTCTCTCAAAGGTCTAGTTTCAGATGAAGACTACCATGCCATGAGACTTCAAGAGTTAGAACTTCTAGATGAGAAACGACAAGCATCATTTGACCATATGAGGGTCTATCAAAAGTGTATGTTAAAAGCATTTAACAAAAAGGTTCACCCTAGAGAGTTCCAAGTGGGAGATCTTGTCCTATGTGTGAATCATAAGAATCAACATAATAGAGATCAAAAGGGTAAGTTTGAACCTAATTGGCTTGGACCTTACATTATCACAGCAGCTTTTGGTTCTGGTGCTTATTTACTATCTACAGCAGAGGGAGAGCAGCTCCTTGATCCTATAAATGTCTTGCACTTGAAGAAGTTCTATCCATAATGCTCATTCTGTCTACAGGCATCTTTGTATATATTTATTGATCCTAAAAAAAAAGAAAAAAAAATTGATATATTTCAAAAATCCAAAAAATGATATATTGTTAAAAAGTCTAAAAATTGAAAAATGTCCTGAAAAAAATGATCTTCTTAGTGAAAACCTAGCAATAGGCACTTTGATGTATCTCCAAAAAAATTATATATTCCAAAAATTCAAAAAAAAAAATCAAAAAATCAAAAAATTTAAAAAAACAAAAAGTGCCTTGGTGAAAACCTGGAAACAGGTGCCTTGGTAGCAAAAATATAAAAAGTCCTGAAAAAAAACAAAAAAAATAGAAAAGAACCCAAGTGGTGAAAACCTGGAAACAGGTGCTACTTGAGGCCTTTGCACCCCTATTTCTTAGTGCATGTCCTCGACACTTAGCCTTTCTCCATCATGCCTTGTCCTTGTTGCCTTGGTTTGGAATTGGTCTTTGTCTAGGGGGCATAACTATGTTAGCTTTGGTCTCTTGGATGTGTTAGTCTTTAGGACACCTCGCAAATGGTGTTTTTCAACACCACCCCAATTGTATTTTTCAATACAACCTTTGACATCGAGTATTTTTCAACACTTATTGGTTTGGTCTTACCCAGTATCATCGTGTGATCTTCCCTTCCTGCAAGCATTTGATCCTTATCCTCCAAACTCAGTATCAGTTAACACACTTAAATTTTAAATGCAACACTTAATGCTTGACTTATGTCATAATTTTTTCTTTGTGTGCTGATTATTATTGATTTTTGTTGAGTGTCCTTGTCTGATAAGTCTCTCCATGATGCATCGCTAGAGGACTTGGGGCATGGGACATGTTTTTATTTATTTTTTGCTTGCGGGTGTGGTCTTGAAACTCTAGAGTGTCTCTTGTTGTCCCCTTGAAATGCTTAGGAGATTTGAGGCATCATCCTTGATTGTTTTTGCACAACTGTTCTTATGGTCATCTTGGCATCTATGCCTTGATGCGAGCATGGTTTTGCTACATTAAATTGGGTAAGCTAACATTGAAGTCATCTTGACCTTTATGTCTTTGATGCTTATGTTAGAATCTTTCCACATTCTAATCTGATATAAATTACATTCATATCTTCATAGTTGCACTTGTGACTAGTGATGACTGTGTGATTTTCGATGTCCGTTAATAATGGCCCAATGATGAAAATAAGTTCTTTTACATTCTTTAATGAATGATGAACACAAAAATCCTATGTTACAGTTGCTCTTTTGCAAGTACACCTTTGCATTTTCATGTAGCTTGCATTATTAGATTTCATGTTAGTTTGCATTTTTAGGCTGCATTATGAGTTTGAAAGGGTTCTCCCTTCATCTTTATTGTGGACTTTTAATCAACTATGGTCATGTTTTGATCTTCATTTCCTTATCTTCTTTCGTGATCTCAATCAAAATTTCTATCTTAAATAGTTGATTGATTTTGGGACATTTTATTTTCTTCTTTCTGTTTCTTTCCATATCTTCCAAACTTCTATCTTCCATTTTATTTTTCCCCACTTCTTTTCTTCTAAATCACCTTTGGGGCATAATATTTCATGCTTGACGATCTATCTTGGTTCTATGATTCTTATATCTTACATCTTACATCAAGAACCTTATCTTTTGTTTGATTTGATCAAATTTAGCAATTTGTTGTTTCTCCTCTATCTCATTAGATTTCGATCACGAGGGGGCAGTAATTATCAAATTCAATCTTTGATTTAGTTTTATCAATTTTATTCTTGACTTTTTCAAGTCAAAATTTATTTGTATTCTTTCTCCTATTGTGTTCCCGATTCGACCACACATCTAGGTTGTTTTGTGATCCCAAATCGAGCTCACACTTCAATTTCTTTCTTTGACTACATGTGTTCCCAAATCGATCACACATTAGTCAAAGAGGGGCAAATGTATGCACCCTAAAATGGTCGCCTAAACTATGGGCCCCCATTATTCAAATTTTCTGAATCAATGGTGTGTAATATTTTATTAAATCAATTCAAATCAATTTCCTTGATCAAATTCAGTTTGTTTTATTTCTAAGGTTGATCATTTTATCCTAAGTCTTATTTAATTAAAAGACCCTGCTCTCTTTTAATTAAATAAAATAAGTCCCCGTTTAATTAAAAGAAAACCTCTCTTTTAATTAAATAGTTCATCCACATTTAATTAATTAAGAGAAAAACCTCTCTTTTAATTTAATTAAATATTTCTTATTTAATTAAAAGAACTTGCTCTCTTTTAATTAAATAAAATAAGTCTTCATTTAATTAAAAGAAAACCTCTCTTTTAATTAAATAATTCATCTACATTTAATTAATTAAGAGAAAACCCCCTCTTTTAATTTGATTAAATATTTTCTATTTAATTAAAAGAACTTGCTCCCTTTTAATTAAATAAAATATCCCACTTAAATCTCTTTTTGATGAAAAAAGAGTTAAAACAAATAAAAAATTAAATAAATCTTTTGTCTACACTTAATATGGGACTTATCTTCATCCTTTCTCCACTTTCTTCTCAACCACTCCACTTTTCTCATTGGTGGATCTTTAGTTTACATGGATCATTATTTCTCCACCCTTGATTAAATCTTTTTCCTCTCAATCTAGATCGCCCAATCTTCTTTATAAGGGAGATTCCTCTCCTCATTTTTGAGACACCCATTATTATGCTATTGTTATGTTGCAGGTTTGGAGAGTGATTTTTGAAGAAAGAGTTTTGAATATTAAAGCTTTTGTGGAGAACTTCTATCTTCTTGTCTCATTCTCTCTTGCATGCATGGCTTCCATCATCATGATCCATACTTTGATTTTCATGTTAGCTTAGATCTTGCATTGATAGATTAGATCTTGCTTTCATAGATTAGATCTACATTGTTATTTCTTTTCATAGATTAGATTTCATTTCTTCCATTGTTTTGCATTGTTATCATTTAGATTTTTTTTTTTTCATTTCCATTTGCATGCATATTAGTTCATTGAATCTCTTGTTTCGTGGTGTACTTGTACGGGCACAAACCAAGTCAGACTGAGGGCCTCCATTACAAACCCCTACACTCCATGAATAGGGAGCTATGAGTCGCCATTCGAGACCTCATTTTTGAGAAATTTTGAATATAATGACTCATAGAAGTGTGCTCACATTTTAGGCATACAGAATGAAGGCTTGATAAGTTAGAGGAAGCAATTATAAAAAGTGCTAATGTTTATGGAATACTCTTATGCCAGTGTTTCTTAACATTTGTTAGTAGAATAGAGTACCGGTGTGAGGAGAAGAAGAACACAAATTGGATTCTTGGAATGCCTTGATAGCAGGATATGCTCAGAATGGTGATGGAGAAGCATCTTTCCCTAACAAATCAACCTTTGCTAGTGTTTTTATAGCATTATAGATGCATAGGTTGAGAAAGTAGTTGCAAAGATCATTGGAAACTATTTAGAATAAGATGTTGTTATAAGAAATGTGTATGCCAAATACAATAGAATACTAGATATAGAGTGGGGCAAATTTCTATAACCGCTTATGATAATACAATAGTTGAAAATGACTTCGATTATGATAGTAATGTGCTTGTTGACAAGAGCCGAAATCTAAGATTGATCGCTTTTATTGCACCCTCTCATAGTGCAAATAGACTAAGGTTTTGAGATCTATTAAATAGAAAGAAGTTTGTCATATTTGATGCAATAGAAAATTATTCAATGATAAAATGGAGTAAGTGGAAATTTTATATTATGGTGGGGAATAATAACCAATGTCCCATTCCCATTGTTTGAGAAATGCTCATATGAAGACATTTTTTGATTTTATGCATATGGACCCTCATTGGACCAACTCGTATCAAAGATGTTGATGTGCATATAACTATTTATTATCCTTGAGTATTACATTTATCTACTCATTATGGTCTCTCTCTTATTTGTATTTCTATACGTACTATAAAGAGCTATTTGCCTTGATCCCTTCCTTTGTCTCTAGGGATGTTCTTGCCAGAAAAGAAGATTGGTACATTAGGCATGCTACCAAACATTGTGTAGGGCTCAATCTTATGACTCTAGCTCCAAAGAAGTTTTGATCTAGATAGAATTCATTAGTCATCTAATAAGAATGTTGGATAAGGCGAGGCTCTTGAAGAAAATATATTTGATGTTTGAGATTATGAAGTAACCTTCTATATCAAGTGGGAGTCTGACAATTCATTAGAGGAAATCATGGACAAAGAGAGGGAGCAGATAGATGATATGTTTCAGTCAAACTTTTGATGATTTTGGTCATATGGATTCATAGGGAGTAGACCATGTTGAGATGGGTTCTCTAGTGATTAGAAACTATGGCAGTTAAAAGATCATGATTCATGGGATGAAGTTTCATATATGTAGGCTAGAAGGTCTTATGCTATCAAGATACTTGTTGAACTAGGGAAGCATGACACAACTTTTTGCTAGGAGGTCACAAGGATGATATCAAACCTAGAGGGAGTTTTTGACACTTCCTTGTAATACATTCTTGTCTATTAGAGATACATTATGTTTGAGGTGAAAACGTTATCTTCTGATATTTTTGATGGTGGATGCTATGACAACACCACATGACAGTTAATGTAGTGGCTTCATGTAAATCTTTGATGTCATATGTATATGGACCTCCCTCCTATGTACAACATGAGAAAGCGACAACTTTCAAATGATCATCACTTGTATTTGTAGAATTTATTGGAAGGTGATAATCTTACAATAACTTAAATCATGATATACATTTTATGTAAATGTTGAAACAAATCATGATGCATTATACCATGTAAATCAATAACTAAGTGTTAGATGTCATTTACTTGATGGTCTATGAGTTTTTTGTATAGATATATTATAGGTATTTGGTGAATATCATGTGTTGATATTTTGATAGGCCATTACCTTATTGAGTACTTGTTGAATATCATATGTTGATATTCTGATAGGTCATTACCTTATTGAGTACTTGGTGAATACCATATGTTGATATTCTAATAGGCCATTACTCAGAGAATTTGATGAATATCATGTGTTCATATCTTGATAAGCAAAAAACTATTAAATATTAGGCTACATAAGTATCCATACATAAAGATAGATAGATGAAGGAAAATAATGAATTTATTTTGGGATATATGTCTCAAACATTGCACCTTAATGTTCATATTTAAAAACATGTGAACTATTGCAGGTTGATAGGAGCACCACTAAATATTGGCATAGCTTTTTCTTTATTTTCTTATTATTTTGACAGTACATTGTATATTGGGTTATAAATCACTAATTATAAGATTATTTTAGAATACAACTTGGAAGATTCAAATGTATTAGAATAGAGATCATTAGATTTAAATGAAATTTAAATAATAAATTTAAAAAACTAAATATTTTAATTTTAAAAACTAAAAAATAGATAATATATTATTATGAATCAAAGCAAGAGGAGACATCAAATTAGTATAATCTCAATTCCTAATGGTTCAAGTCCTTATAAAAAATGTTTCTTTTATTAGTCCTTGCCTTATATAAGGCAATGTTCTCGGTAGACTGCCTGCATTAGTTTCAATGGACAAATCAAACTATCTGAGGCTAAAGTTTTTTAGCTTGTTTTTTTTAACACAATTATCATGTAATTAAATTCATAATTTGTGATTAGTTAGAGGCCAATTTCCTGGGCATTAAATTTTTTTCTCCAAAAATGAAAAATGCAAATAACAAGGGACAAAATTGCATTTAATATTTGTCAGTCTTTTAAATCACGTCAAAAGCCACCGAGGGAAAAAGTTTTTAAAAAATGAAAATAATGACTTACATAGATGGCAATGAATAATTTTATGTGAGAGTGCTATGTTCTTGCTAGATAATGAGAAAAAGTTTGATGCAAATAGAAGATAGCATTTGACAAAGCAACAACTGCCGCTACCCTAAGTCTCCAATATCAATGTTTTAATTTTAATTTCCATTTGTTTTGAAGATTTTATTTTAAATTGTGGATTTTTATTAATAAAGTTTATCTATTCAAAACACTAACATCTATATTTATTTTCATATTTTTTTAATTATTTACTTAATTTTTACTATATATTATATTTTTAAAATAAAAAATAGAGAATTATTAAGTGTTATCTTTTCTATATATGATAGAATTTTAGATTATAAAATAGATTATATTTAAATATCTTATATATATATATATATATATGCATAGAAATATTTTGTATAGTGTGTGTATAGATGGAGAAGTGACGAAGTTTAGGGTTTTCATGGAGGAAGGAATGACATTGGCAGGAACATAATAGGCATGTCCCATGGAGTAATGGAAGAAGCGGCTTTAGAAAACATAGAGGATTCTAATATATTGAACCCCAAAAATTGTGATAGCCCTATAACACTCAGGGTAGAAAATAGTTTTATAAAAATGGACATAATCATTCAGATTTAGGTCAAGTCAAAGGAAAGGATGGCTTTGAGGTAACACATGCAACGCATTCACTTCTAGTTGGTAGCCTTCATATTTAACATTGCATGGATCATTTTGGAGGGCCAAACATACTTGTTTATGGAAATTGTCCCTTGGTAATTTAGGAAGCGCCCGTTCCTTGAGTCTATTATTTACTGTTGTTTCAATAAAAAGGGGAGACACTTCAATAGGATTGTACATCTTTGTTTTATCTAGCTACTAGGTCATTCAAATATGGGTGTGAGAGAAAGAGGGAAATCTCCAAATATGATTCCTCTTTATAACCCTAATCAGATTAGCGAGGACCCAAAGGAGAAAGGGCACCAATATCGAATTCAAATTATAAAGTAGAATGCAATATAAAGAAATACACTCTTTGACCTTTATAGGATAATGCGTGTGTAAAATGGAACCAATTGCCTAAATAATGTGGATCTAGAAGCTAAGTATATACAATTAGCCTAATTAAGATATAGATGAGGTAACGATATGAAAGGAAATAAAATGTAAAAGGCTCACCTTGAGATATGTTGAAGAAAATGTATTTTAGATTTGAAAGTCACAGATCCAAGCCTATTTATGAATATCTAACTACAGATTTTTGAGTAAAATGACAAAAGGAACAAAACATAGAAATCATTTGTCCAAAAAAGAAATAAGGAGTTGTTGATCTAGAAGGATTGATTCTTACAAAGTTGAAATAGTACAATGACACTATAGCAAATTCAAACCAACTTTTCTAGAAAGCTCCAAGGGAGTTATTTCTAGATCTTCATGTGAATTTTTTTTAATCTTGCTCCTACACATAGAAAGTGAAGGGTTTTTGTTGTTGTTGGATGGGGGATTGGCTTGGTCAAGCTCTAGATTGAGGAATCAACCTTGTAAATGATGGATGCAAATGTAAATAACTGAAAACAAGATCAATGTTAGGATTCACCTTGCTTAAAACCCTTTTCAATAAGGATTTTGTTTTGTAGTGTATTGTAGATCTTGAATTAGGTATAGGAATGTAGGGTATCTCCATGATTTACAATGGATCTATCATAATCTCATCATGGTTCCATGGATGTGAGTGTGCAGTAATGTAGATCTCCTCTTTTGATGACCAACAATAAGCTAGCTATTGAAGAGGAAATGCCCACAAAGGATCCTTCAATGCTTGATAGAAATCTTCCTTGCTTGAATTCTTGAACTCCTTGAATAACTTTACTTGTCTTCAAAATGATACAAATTCTTGAGCTTGAGAGAGGAACTTATGTTATGATAATGAGATATAAAAATTAAGCCTCCAAGCCTCCTTATATATGAGTTTTTGGGTAGGAAATAATATAAGCCAACTAGAGAGTGGAGTTAAAACCAATTAAACCCCCAAGGACTTTCGGGCCCTGTGCCCTATAGTCTCTAGGGACTAGGAACATCTAGTCATTGAATAGGTTGACATGTGTCAACCTTATCTAGTCTAGGTCAACCTGGATCAACCAAGTCCTAGAGGTTAGGACATGGGAGCAACAAAGAGATAAAATAATTGTTAGAAGGAATGAGGAAGACATGAGGGGAAAATAGGGAAAAGAGGGCACTGAGCATAGGTTCATCCAAGGTCCAAGAAAGACATTATGGAAAGGGTTCTAAAAGGTCTTAAAAGACAAGTGCATCCACTTTCATATTGTACATTTATCCCCCACTTTAGTGAGAGTATGAGTTTCCTCAAACTCATGATAAAGTTGGTCAAGAGAAAAGATCTGATCTTATCGCGATCTAGGAGACAAATAAATTATCAAGCCCTCAAGAGACTTGATTCTTCATTACATCTAAAATCATAATAAGAGATATTAGCACTACAAAGGGGTGTAGTTACTTTCCCAATATGGTTTGTGTGCCTTATTGTGAGCCACACAAGAAAGGGGAAAGAAAATTAAGGGGGAAGGTCTTTGCAAAAGGGGATATCATTGAATGGTCTAACAAGTGTGTGGCATGCTAGTCAACCCATCAAAGATGAATCAAATGGTCCAGCATGTGTTTGTGGCATTTTATTCATTCCATCAAAGGAACCAACTTCAAAGGAACTTCATGTCCCAAAAATAAGAATAAAAAGGTAACCTAGATATGAGGATATGTGTGTCCTTAAGGGATCAAAACAAGATTGGGCTTCTCAAATTGTCAGTAGGCAGAAGGGTTGAAAAATAAGGATTAGGCCTCCCCAACTATCAATAGTTTAGAGGGAGAGATCCAAAGAGACCAAGCCCACAATGTCTATCAATAGTTCTAGGAAACTAGAGAGAGAGAGAGAGAGAGAGAGAGAGAGAGAGAGTAACAAAAAATATATTTGGGAATAGCTTAGAAATAATACCAAGAACTTAAGGCTGAGGTACTCCAATCTAGAGACAAATTTTATATTTTTAAATTCATTATCAAAAGATGAGTGAAGTAAATTCCCCCACATTAAAGTGATTTCAGAACACCTTGACAGGAGAAATGGCTTTAACAAATGCATCCACTAAAGAATGCTTCCACTATGAGATGTCCCCAAGGGGAGAAACATATTAGGGGAAATGTGCGGGTGAATCAATTATCCTCAGGTCCAGATGAACCAATTCAACTTTTACTAAATTCACACAACTCAATCAATCTCAAAAGATAACTTGGTCTATGCATCATATCATCAGCAAATAAACTTTTCATGTAATTACTTAACTCTATGTCTCCTATAGGTGCCAACTTCCAATAAATAAACTACAATAAAAATATATCATGCATAAAAATAACATCTACACATGAAAATAACACTTTGACACCAATATTTAATGTGGAAACCCAATTTGGGAAAAATGACCAAGTAACGTGTTACCAAATTTTTATTCTTCTGAAGTGAGCTCGGTTAAGAGCCTTGGAAAAGGTTATACAACATGTTATTAAATGTGACCTACCTAAAGGATTTAATCACCCTATTAGGATTGGCCTTGTTAGAGGACTTTGGATCATTTCATTAGAGTGTCACCTTGATTAAATGATTTACAAGATGGATGCTAGATCAACCTTGACTAAAGGACTTTGCCTAATATAATGGTTAGAATGTAATAGTAGGTTTGATCTATAAAGTACAACTCACTTTTAAAATTCAAATCTCCATTCTTTCATTTGTTGGTTCATTGGCTGGCCTCCATTCATATCTCTATCACTGATCTTCTAGGCATCTCCTCAAGCAATCACTCTTCACACTTCACTTCTTCTATTATACTTTTCACAACTTCACCTTAAGATTTCTAATCAACAATGAACCAAACTGATAAACCATCTCTTATGCCTCTTTAAATAGGTATTTTCTATCTTTAACCATTTAAACACTACCGTTGATCTTAGGCTTAGTTCAAATTCACTGAATCCTCCCAAAAAATTTGTTCTCCTACTCCTAAATTTTTTTGATAAAATTATTGCCTTTTATCAAGTAACAAACTCTCCTCATGCATTAAATATGCCAGCTCATCAATCGTTATCTTCCACGCAATTTGACTAGTTCAAAATTCTAATTGTGTCAACCTCAAATTCAATTCTTTCCAAACTGTAACTTTTGTTGTCACACAAAAATCACTATTTTCTTTTGCTTTGTTGTCACTATGTACCTTGGCATACACTATACTATCTAATTCAACATCAATAAGCTTGCTCACCCATTACTATACTCGATCACTAGTAACAGTTCTTCATATATTTTCTCAATAATAACTAACACTTGGCTTGAACTATTTTGTTTGACTTCTACATAAGTTCCTTATTCTTCTACTTCAAATCCTTCATTGACCACCGATATTAATACTCGGTCAATCTTATCTTTTTAACTTGTTTGAACTCTAAGATTCATCCAACTATCTTCTTTACTTCATTTATTGATTGAACAACACATTATCTTGTCAAGAACTAACTTATCAAGTGCCCATTGTATTTTCATTATACTCAACTTCTCATCACTCACCAACACCACTAACTCACCTTTGTATCTCTTCTTTTCAAATCCTCTTCATCAATAAAATGATATGGCACTCTACGCTATTAGTAAATGTCTCTCCAGTAGGTTTGACATTCTATCTTACCAATAGGTTTGACATCGATGACAACATACAAATTTCTCCAATTGTAATTTCCAACAAAAGGGATCTAGTAACTTTAGGGTTAGTATGATCATATAATAATATGTAATATTATATCAAGTATGAAATATCATCATTCCCCTAAGAAATTAGAACTACAATACAATGGAGGAAAATACACGTAAGAGTTATGAAGAAGAGTTTATTTGGGCCAATAACATGGAGACCAAATAGAATTAGTACTACAATATCATAAGCAACAAGAAGACTATACAAATCACTAGTATAAATAACAACACAAGTAAAACATAAAATGTAACAACATGTAGAAGAAAAAAGATTCAAATAGAAGAATGTATACAACAAGGCAATCACTTTATCCTCTTGTGCTTAACAAAGAAACAAGGATCGTCTAAAGAAATCAAATCAGATCATATGACAAAAGAACAACACAGGAGAAAACACAACACAAGAACCCAAAGACTACCTTGGTAAGTGAAGTCCACATCAAGCATTACACATGCCCCGCCCTCTTCCCCAATCTTGGTCAAAATTTCTAGGGGAATGACAAAAACTTGCAAGAGGAATGAAATCCATCACAGTAGAAATCATAGCTAGTCCTAAGAAAGGACTTTGAGAGTCACTATGCTCATTACTAGAAGTGATTATAAGCTCCGTAGAAAGCATGCTAGGAAAATCATTATCCATATAAATTAATTATTCATCACTACTAATATGTTCATCATCTAAAGTATCTTCCATATCAAGATTAACAAAATCTAAAGTACATAATAGATTAATCATGTTTATCCATATACATAGTGTTATCTTGTTTATATTCCTCCAATGACTCATGCATGGTTTGATAAAAGGAA
Organism: Cupressus sempervirens; assembly: GCA_028749045.1. Classification (NCBI taxonomy): domain Eukaryota; kingdom Viridiplantae; phylum Streptophyta; class Pinopsida; order Cupressales; family Cupressaceae; genus Cupressus; species Cupressus sempervirens. Next base: position 480,388,286 of record CM053785.1, read on the forward strand.
GGAAAAAGTTAAGGTGAAGATGTGGTTTGAGAAGAAAGAGAACAAGCTTTAGCCTTGGCTTTAGCTTGATGGTTCTTGTGATGCTAGTAGTAACGTTGGTTACAAATAGTCTTACGAGATATATTAGAAGGATTAGGATCAACTACCATAGGTTCCAAAGGGGGAACAACAATGGGTTTAGATATAGTAGTTAAAGAAATATATATAGAAGCTAAAATAGGTTCATAAGTAGAAGGGAAAGACAAAGTAGGAAATATAGGTGCAAGGGAATAACCCTTAGGAAGAATACATTCCATGTTGGCTATCTCATATTGTTGATAGTTTCTATAAAGATGATCGGGACAAATAGGTGGTTTTTCAGGACGAGATGGCCAATACAAATAATTCTCAACACAACCTCTAGGACATGATGACTTTTAAAGGTAATGATGAATGGTGAAAATTTCTCCATTATAGGGAAGTTTAAGGCACTTATGAATAGGAGTAGCTAAAAATTGCATGGAAAAAAGCCATGGGATACCAAGATTAACTTTAAATTAATTGGAAGTAGGAATAACAACAAAGCTAGTATAAAGAATTGTTGGTCATTTTTGCCACTCATTCAGCCCGACATTGATAATCGATTTGAGAGATCTTCAGTGGGCTAGATTCTTGCTTTGGGTTAACCCACTAAGGTTGGTGGCTAACATTTTGTGTTATCTTAGTTTCCTCATTGATCAAGTGAACTCAGTTTATTCTTGGTTGGGTTGACCCAAGCTGCGAGATCTGATGACTCTTGTGTTTTTGTGAGCTATCTGCCCATCTTCTCGAAAGTGTGAAATGCTGCTAAGTGTTGCCATTCTGATGTTTCTTCATACTATAGAGTCTCTGTGAGGCTTCAAAGACTAAAATTGCATGATAACCATTGGATCCAGTGCATCTTGGTGGTCTCCTTACTACATTTTGGCCATCCTCTAGAAATAAAGAGGATCCACATCAATGGCCCACATGTTTTCATGAGATGGTCTTCCATTTCATGAAAATGTGAGATGTTTCCATGTGTCTCCTTTGTGGAGTTTCTTCACATTGCAATGCTTCTTCGACACTCTGGAATCAAGAATTCTACCACATGGTAGAGGGCCCCATCTCTGACACTTAAGTTAGCCCAACATGCAGACGTGCAAATCAACAATGGAGATTCAATAGACAATTAAAAGATCACTATTCATTCTGCCAAACAATAAAACATATCAATGGCTCTCACATTTCTCGATACATCTGCCCATCCTCCCAGAAGTGTGTGATGTTGTCACATGTCATCATTCTGACATCTTTTCATACTATGGGGTCTCTGTGAGGCTCCAAAGCTCATAATTGCACAACAGTCATTCGATCGAGCTCATCTTGGATTCTCCTCACTACATCTCAGTCATTCGTTTGAAAAAAAGCTCATCTTGATCCATGACTATGCTTTAATCTCTTATTAAGGGAGATTCTCTCGCATCTCAGTCGTCCATCTTGAGGGGGGAACTTAATCTATTGTTGAGGGAGATTCTTGTCACATCTAAGCCATTCATTTCAATGGGAGATCTTCATCGATGATCAACATTCAATTTTGGGGAAATCAGTTTCCTCACTGCGGTTAACCCTGCATGTTGCAGGCGGATAACATGTCTTATTATCCTTCCTCATGATTTTTTTTGTCCATGACACGCCATTAGGGCCAGTTCTTCAATGCCTTGTGACTTCTTGGGCTTTGCTTGCATGGTGCCAATGCACTCCATGCCTCTTTAATACATGAAATGATCAAAATTTAGTGATTTGATCTCTTATAGCTAAGCACACTCATTTTTTTCTCTTTTTGTCACTTCCAGCATCGAGTTGCACTTCATGATCAAATTTCATTCTAATTCTCAATTATTGTTCTTCTCTATAAAGGTGAGTTGTAAGTATTTCTTAAGGGTTCTTCTCTGCTTGTATTTTTGTAGTGGCATTACGCCCCTTCAACTTTTGCCTTCCATTAATGAAATAGCTCTATTTCTTACCTCTTCTTTCCATTCAGTATTTGTGTATGTTTATTGCTTCGTTTTGAATGTTTCTTTCCTACTTCTTAGGGTTATATGTTGTGTTTAATCTATTGATGATTGTTGCACTATGAAATATCCTTCTTTTCAACATTTAATCAATTCCAAACCTACATGTAAGTTCTTTGAGGGTGGATTAGCTTCAAGATCTATGTATTCGAGTGTTTCATTGATGTTTTGTGTATTCATGGGCAGACTTATAACCATGTTCTATCTCGATGCATCACCGCCTTTCCCTTTCTGCATTTAATTTGTGTTCTCCTTCTCCCTTTTCCTCTCAAGTTGTAGTTTAGGTGCTCCCTAATAGTGAGGAAGCCAACCTTCTCTAGAGATTTAATCTCAAAGCACAGGTTCCACACTTGGAGGTTGTTTCTATGTTATACATCAAGCAAGGGTGCATTCTTTTGTGTCAATGACTTTTGGCACTTTTGGTGGGACATACCAATTTCAACTTCATAATTTCGTTGGTTAGCCAGTTGATCTCTATCGATTGAGAATTTGGGCATTATTCTCAGTAAAATTAGCCTTTGTGGACATTCATTCAACACCATGGCAAATCTATGCATCTGCCAGTTTTGACAGACCAAGTGCTGGTATGTTTTTGATTTTTTATGTTTCTTCAAGATTTCTATGAAGATACTTGCTTAAATGATTTATCATGGATCCCCTTCATAGAGATACCTCTCACTTTCCCCCATATCATGAAGAGGTTATTCCTTAGCCCTCCCACCCTCTACATTAGCCACATCTTAGTTATGACCAACCTGATTCCCAAATCACTAGGAGGCTAGTTTTACTCCAACCTATCATGTCATCTATGGTCATGAATATGTGAAAATTTCCCCCTCCAAGTTCATCATAGTCAAATAATTCTAGGAGCAATAGGAGAAAATGATAAAATCAAACCTTAATTCAAATATTTTTGAGCTTTAGGAGTGTTCAAATAGTTTGGGATTTGGGTTTGCTAAAAATTTTAATGTTTTTAGCTATGTTGAAAATCCATACCCAAATATGGAATGTGGAGATTTTTATTTTGTTATGTTCCTTATGACTTCTTGGATTAAAGAATTGCAGGATGACAAGGAGATGTGGGAGAATGATCCTTATGTTTATTGCATAGTGTCTGAAGCATTTGACATTTTCAATGAAGCTCACTAGGTCCTCCTTAGGTTGTAGTAGGAGGAAAATTTGAAATAAAAGAAAATTGAGGAGAAGGCAAGGCTCAATCTTGCCCAAATGCAAAGAGCTAAAGTGAAAGAGCCTCCAAGGAGGAAGTTTGCTAGCTTCAAACAAAGTAGCCCTCCTCAGATTTCTACTTCAATTTTCCCTGAGCCTCAACTTGCACTTTAGATGCCCACACATGCTTATTGTCCCTTATTCATTGTTGATGAAGTGAACATGCCTTTTCCCGCATCAGAGATAACTTGAGAGAAGTTGCCAATTGAAAAGCATGTGTTGCAACAAGGGGTCAAGGAGGAAAAGAACAACAAAGGCAATTTGAGGTAGAGCTTGTTGTTGGTTAATAGTTTGCTCTCCTATTGGATTTTATAGTGGAGAAAGAAATATTGTCTAGGCTACCTCAAGCACATGAGGTACAAATTACTGCTCATGAGCCAACACATACTCTAAAGGGAGAAATGTCATTGTAGTAGCTAGAAGAACAATGAAGGAAATTTGAGGTAGAGCTTGTTGTTGGTTAATAGTTTGCTCTCCTATTAAATTTTATAACCTAGATCTTTTAATGCCAAAAATTTTGGAGAAACAAAAGGATGTCACCAATAAATGGGTCAGTGTATGTGTTCTATCACTACCCTCTGAATTACAAGGTACAACTCCCTTAGGATTTGTGATGATGTGCAATGAATATGTCTTTATTAGATTAGAGTTTATGACAAAATAAGCTTTTAACTTGATAGCAATAAAGGCTAACCAAATTGCTTGTAGACACAAATAATTCAAACAAAATGGATTAGGACATCTTATCACACGCAATGGAATGACTATACTAGATTGTTTTGAGATTTTATGACCCTTACTCCTATTCTAAATGTAGATTAATCATCTAAATGCAAAAGAGGAAAGGAAGAAGAAATGCACATGAGGGCAAGAGGAATTGCTTTAAGTATTAGACTTAGGTGACATGGAATCCAACAAGTTGCTAATAGATTCATCCACATTTAGTCTTCAATTTCCAATGAAACTACTTTTAACATACCATGAAACAAGTAAGAGGAGAAGTAGAATTACATATGAAAAAAGTAAATGGAATTTACCTATACTATAAATACCATAGTGAAATGGAATCCATGTCATTGTCACATAATCACATGTAATTGTCCTTCAACTCTCAATGTAGAATTAATCTATTGAATGGGCAACAAAGCATGAAGAGCAAATAGGGTAAATGGAATTACAGAGCCAATTCACAATCAAGTTTTCCAAACTGTGCATTATCAGAAGAAATTACATTTATAGTTTTCTATCATTCCTCAGTTATAGTAGTGCAACAGTCACACAATAGAAAGAAAATATGAAAATATCTAATCTGCAACATGGTATAAATGTGTGACATCATTCCCAATGATGATCTTGATCTCATGACACCTCTGAGAACACCTAGCAATCATTTATCTTCATGCGGCTTTAGAAACCCCTGTTAAAATCTTCATTTCATTTATATTTTGTTGTTGGCGCCACCTCCATATAATTTGTATCTCAATGGTCACAATTTTTTTTTGAATTTCGGTCGTCAATCCTAAACCACCGATCATGATTAAGACCTAGCAATTTCCCTTTATGAATTTCTTCATGGGTCCACCCGTGTACATGTGTCGAATCATCATTATGTCACTATGATTATTTTTCTTGCATCTTTTGGAAGAGACATAATGACAAGCATTGATTTTGTCAAGATCTGACAGTTGCAAAAAAAAATCTTAACTTTCTTGTTTGACTTGTAGTGTAGGTCCACCTTCCATCTATATACATCATGGTAGACATGTGGCACTATTTTATTCCTTGGAGAATGACAATTGCAGAATGTGATGGGCCCATTGAGACACGTGTTGCTTTGTCATTATGTTGCCATGATTACTAATCAAGAAAATTTACATAACAACAAAATAACAGCCATAGATATGTCCTGGGATCAATGATCTTCATTGTGTTTCTTAATTACTACACATGACTTGAGGAAGGTGTGAGGCCTCGCCCCGACCCTTCGTAGCCTTAGTTGTTACTTTATCTTTTTGTTACTCACGACTCGAGATGTCGAGACATTATCAGATAGTTGAACATATCATATTATTTCATGTTGTGTGATGTTATTTTCAGATATTTGATGTCCGTCATTTAATGCTTTATGTATATGTATGTTGATGAATGAAGTAGAACGTAGGATTAACACTTGGATTAAGAGATTTTAATGGTTAAGAATTGAGAGAAAACCTGATTGATTTATAGATGTATGTTTTAATTTATGTAATTTTCTTATATGTATATATATATGTACATGTGATTTTTCGGGACTACTGATGTGTGCAATGAGTGTGCAAATATTTTAGCTGAGAAAATCGACGGAGGAACATAATTGATCTCTATGTGCTAATTTTTGGAAACCTTATTGTTCGTAATTCAAGTGTTTTAATTGTGAGATGTATGTATGTATCTTTCTGCGATCAGTAAATGTTAATGTTCGTAACTGTGTTCTTTTAAGTGTCACTTGACACTCGTAAATTATTTATGTTCTTCAACGTGTTAGCTGGGGTTAGCTGTGTAGCCTTTGGATCTAAGTAAGATTTAGCTAGTATCAGTTTGCTAATTTGATTCTTAATCAAGTTTAGTCACCCTAATCCGGATTAGTGCTTAATCTGCATTTTAGAGTTGTTAGTTGGTCTTAATTTTTTTCCTAGCTTTTGTTTGGCTCTAAACCTTTTCCTAAGGCTTTAAATCTTGGAATAATTATACCCAAGGGGTATGGGAATGGGTTAGGGGTCTTTTCCAACCCCTAAGCCCCTTTTGTTGACTTTGGAGATCACTCAAAAAGTCTCATTTTACCTTTGTGCGAAAATTGCAAGTGGTTATCTTGAGTTACCTCACCTCACCTCCACTTAGTGTATTACCATAGTGTGGGTTGAGTTAGGAGCTTCTAGATTTGTAGGTGGGTGGTGTAGTTATTGATCCCTTTGGTGGTTGAGTTTGAGGCTTATTTAGAGGCCCTTCTTGGTCTAGTTGAGGTGGTTACCCAATCTCTACATTTAGAGAGGAGTCTTGGAACATTGGAGCAAGGAAGGGGAAAGCTCTACTCAAACTTGTTCATTGCCATTATCTCTTTATGAAGGTAGGAATTGTCATCTCCCTTGTTCAGATTTCATTCTTGTTTCATGCTTATGCTACCTTGTTGTTGTTTGAATGTTTGTATGTTTGTGGGTATGTTGGGAAGCTTTGAAAACCATGATATTTTGGATGATTTCCTTTCATGTTTATGTTTGAAATTTTGAGATTTTCTTGCATGGATATTTTGGTATTACTCACCCTTGGATAGGGTAGAAGTGACCAATTTTGGGAAAGGTCTGTTTAGTTGGACTCCAACCAGTGTAGAGTCTCTTCTTAGGATGAGAAGAGGGAGAAAGGGTAGGGTGTTATGGGCCCCTACCTGTCAGCACAAACCTCGTATGAGTATGGCATGTTAAAATGAAAGAACGGAAGTTCTTGGTTTATAGCCTCGATTGGGCATCTGATTTGGTGTTGTGCTTGACTTCTCCTGTTGGAAGAATCCACCTTTCCCTAGTGTTGATTCATTGTGAATCATATTGTGAAAACCTTGTATGAATATGCATGTTTGAATTGTTCTTGGTCATGCTTTTGGTCACCCGATCAGATTCTGTTCACTCCATGGTTCTAGAAATGTGTTGCAGAATTTGTTATGAATCCCTTTGATGAGGGTCATGAAGAAAATTCAATTAAATTGTTGAAATTTGGGATTGATATCCTATGTAATTTGTATCTCAAAATTTGTTGTAATGGCAACGAAGCCGAGTTTTCTTCCTGGTTCTTTCTCGGCTGAGCCTTTGAATCAGGTTTGCCAATAAAATTGGTGTTTGAGTATAATTGATTATCATGTGATTTAATCGTGATTTAAATTTAGATGGTTGCACATCAAAAATAGGATGGAATTGGTGATGTTCAATTTGGTAAAATTTTCAAGTTTTATCATATGTTGAAAATCAAAAAAAAAATTATGTTATGAATGAATGATCAGTTTTCCTGATTATTGGAATTAAAACAATTCTTGCATTATGGTTAGAATGGATAATTCAATTCTTGGTATATTTTAGTCGGTAACTAGTTCTTATAGATTTACTTTTTTTTAAAAAAAAAATCCCCTCTTGATTAATATATCCACTTCAAAATCCATACTTGGAAAAATTAAGACCTAAAAAAAAAAAAAAAAATTGTCCCAAGAGAGCAAAATCTCTCTAGTTTTTGTATGGAAAAACAAATTAATTCCCCTTTTGTAACAGAGAATCTTTAAAAGATTCTCTTATATATTCTTGTTGAATCATATTAATAAATAGATTAACATTTGAATAAATACTTATATTACCTTAATCATAACACAAACTAATATCCTATCCCTACTAACTAAACTTTTTGAGTTAAATTCCATATTGCTCCTTCCTAAGCGTAATGAGTTTTGGCAGGTATTAAATGCTATGGTGTAAAAAGAAAAATAAAAATGATATAAAATGAAGATAAAACTTGGTCTTGGGGCCATGTGTTTTGACTTGGCTTTTAATCCAAGCATTTTCCACCCATGCGAATTTTGCTAACTCCAAAACTGAGGCCCACGTAACATGTACTTCCTTTGAGCAAATGTTTAAAATGGACATCTTCATGCACGTTGCTAGTCTTTTTTTTTTTTTTAAATTGTTTTGTTTTGCTTACCTTTCTGCTCCTCGTCTGACGCACTTCCTACCCTTTGTCCTTGGGCGCCATCTTTCTATGTGTTGGTCAGGGCATGCGTTTTGGGGCAGAATACTTAGGAGGAAGCGCTTGGGAAGCGCTAGGTAGTGTGCAGGGGTTTTGGGGGAAATTTTTGGTGATGTGGGTGTAGGGGTAGGTTAGAAAGTAGATTAGGATAGTATGGGGAATGTTAAATTTAGTTAATTTTTTTAGTTTTAATTTTATTTTATTGTGGTTAGTTCATATTGTTAAGTTTAGTTAGTATTTTAGTTAGTTTAAGATTTAGTTAGATTTAGTTAATTTAGTTAGTCATTATTTATGATAGGTAGTTATTATTGTTTAGAGAATTGTAAATATTTATATTTATATTTTAGTAGTTTTATTTAGTTGGTTTGTTTTGTTTTAAAAAGTTAGTTATTAATTATGTTAGTTTTAGGTTAGTAATTTTTGTTAGTATAGTTTGTTTAATTATAAATTAAGTTTGGGTTTTAGTGTTCGTTAAATTTAGTTAGATTAAATTTTCTTTTATTATGGCAATAATTTTCACTTTAGTTTTGCTTTAATTAAGTAGTTGTATAAATTAATTTAATTTCTATGTTTTGCTTTAGTTCAATGTTATCATGTAGTTGATAGTTAGTTTTAGGATATATAAGTTACTTAATATAGTTTAGCATTAGTCTTAATTATGATTAGTTTAGAAACTATGATAGTTAAATTTTGATAGTTTAGTTTTCTCTTATTCAAAGTTTTTTTTTAAATTTAATGAAGATTAATGTTTAAATGATTAAATGATTTTATAGTGAATATCGATTGATAGTTAAGAGTTTACTGAGTAAAGTATTAGAATTTTAGAACCTTCGTAAATTTGTTGTTAGATTATGATATTTCCTAATCATATTTAATTTATATTGTTATTCAAAATAATTTCAAAATATCATTGTAACCTTAATGAAATAACAAAAATCAAAAGTGATACCAATTTAATGATGAATATTTAACTATAGAAATGGATTTCTTCTCATGATGATAAACTTTTGATGAACGTAGTAAATCTGTTGTTGCATTTCAACTCTTAAACCTTGGTGAATTTTATTATTATTAATTTTAAAAAAAAAATTGTTGTGTGATTTTGCGCTCGTATTTTTGGGCATTACAGAAGGTCCCACCTATTCCACATGTCACGTTGTCATTATGTCGCCATGATTATTCCTTGTGCAACTTTGGAAAGCGATATAACAACAAGTGTGGATCTTGTAAGATCTGATGGTTGAGGGATGCATCATTGGACACTTATAATTCTACCTTAAAAACCATTTGTTGTTCTAGTCTTTATATGTCGATCTAGATTTAATCTTCGAGCCATTTGACTTTTCAACTTTTTCATGTAGATGTATATATTAAATATCAACCATCAATTGGACTTCAAAAAGAGTCATACCACCTTTGACTGAGTTCTTTCACCATTTCTGCATCTTTTAGCACTCACTCTGTATCGAATTCAACTGATCTTACTTCTAGCTTGTTCTCATGATCTACATATCATCTTTAAGCCTTGGTCCTCGATGTTCTCCACTGCTATTTGCTTTGAATATGTCTGTGGTCTCTTCGTTCTACCTATATTATGCCTTTAATGAAACACTTGGTCATAGAGTTAGGGTTTTCTAAACAACTTCCCTCTCATCTAGGAAATGCATAGACTTAACCTCCCTTTCCTAATCACCTAATATGAACGAATGCATTAAATTTTTTTTGAATGCTCACCTAGCTGCACACAAAGGGATAGATGAGAAGAGAAGTTCCTTAAGGGAAATCTAGACACAAACATGACATCACATTGACTTAACCATAATCTTAAAAGTTTGAAAAATATAGGAGGGACTGAAATCATGGCAACACTTGCAAAATGGTTGGAGGACCAATTGAGAGATCATGAGGCAATTCTTGCAAGGGATTTGGCTGCACAAAAGGAGGGATGTAGGAAAGAGTTGTAACTCTTGATTAAGAAAGAATTGATGAGCATGTTGTCTTCTACAATAGAGACTTAAAAGGAGACACAACCTACTCCTTCTTCCACATTACAAGAGCCTACACAAGTGCAGGAGGTGCAACCCCTTTTTTGCAAGGATTCACATGGGCTAGAGGAGAAACATATGTTACAATAGCAACATGAAGAGACACACACATTACCAGCCACACCATCAGAGCCAACCCCTACAGGCCAAAAGGATTCAAGTGTTGCGAAGCACAACAACATGGTCAAAGATGTTTCTGAACCTAGTGTCATCAAGAGGATGCCCCATAAGGCATATGACTCTGTAACAATGCAAGTTGCCCCCAATCATACTCATTCTAGAGCATGAGGAAGAAGACCATAAGGAAGAGAAAGCATGTTTTGCTCAAAAATTTGATGTCCTAGTGCTGGAGAGCTTCATTTTTCTCATTATTGGAAAGGTGTTTCAAAATGTAGCAGTATGCTTGTCATACTTGATGATCTTTCTAGTTGTCCATGTGCATGGGAGAAGAAATCAACTCTTAAGGAGGGGCAGCTATTTCAACATGCCAGTCAATGGCTTTGTTTGATTTTCTAAATTATAAATACTTGTACATATTAGAGTAGGTGTTTTTCAACTTTCTAAGAAGTGCACGAGCACAACTATTCCCTTTAGGATATAGTAAGTTTTGTAATTTTGTTGGTTGCGGGTAGAACGACATCTCATTCTTTTTGGTGACACTATGCCCAATGGATTGTTTAAGGCTACTAATCTATGCTTAGCAGGCAAGCATCCCCCCAAGTCACCAAGAATGTTGACCATTTTTGCCCCTCATTCAACTCAACATTGATAACCGATCCAAGAGATCTTTAGCAGGTTGGATTCTTGCTTTGGGTTAACCGAATAAGGTTGGTGGCTAACATTTTGTGTTAGCTAAATTTCTTCATTGACCAAGTTACCTTAGTTTATTCTTGGTTGGGTTGACCCATACTACAATATTTGATGGCTCTCATGTTTTTGCAAGCTATTTTCCCATCTTCCTGAAAGCGCTAGATGTTGCCAAGTGTTGCCATTCTAACGTTTCTTCATACTACAGAGTCTCTGTGAGGCTCTAAAGCCTAAAATTGTACAACAAACATTGGATCTGGCACATCTTGGGGGTCGCTACACCTCAACCATCCACTAGAAATAAAGAGGATCTACATCAATAGCCCATGTGTTTTCATGAGTTGGTCTTCCCATTTCATAAAAATGTGAGATGTTGCCACGCGTCTCCTTTCTAGAGTTTCTTCACACTGCAATGCTTCTTCGACACTCCATAATCTAGATTTATGTCATGTGGCAGAGGGGCCCATCTCTAGTGCTTGAGTTATCCCAACATGTAGATGTACAGATCGATGACAGAGATTCAACAGAAGACTAAAAGATTGTTGTCCACTCTGCCAAATAACAAAACATATCGACGACTCTCATTTTTTCTTGATACATCTGCCCATCCTCCTGAAAGTGTGTAATGTTGCCGCGTGTCACCATTTTGGTGTTTCTTCACATCGTGGAGTCTTCACAAGAATTTGAAGCCCAAAATTATGTGATAGCCATTGGATCTGGTTCATCTTCGAGTCTCCTTGCTGCATCTCATATGTCTGCTGGAAATAAAGCTCATCTTGATCGACAACTGTGTTTTAATATCTTGTTGAGGGATATTCTCTCGCATCTTAGTTGTCTATCTTGAGGGGGGAGATTTGCATCGATGGTGGTGACTTGATTTATCATTGGGGGGGATTCAAGCCTCATCTAGGCCATTCATTTTAATGGGAAATCTTCATCGACGATCAATATTCAATTTTGGGGAAATCAATTTCCTCCCCATGGTCAACCCTACATGTTGCGGGTGGATAACAAGTCTTGTTATTGTTCCCTACAATTTTCTTTTCCATGGCAAGCCATTAGGGCTAGTTCTTTAATGCCCAGTGACTTCTTGGGCTTTGTTTGCACAACACTAATTTTAGTGATTTGATATCTTGCAACTGAATGCACTCATTTTTTTCTCTTCTTGTTACTTCCAGCATCGAATTGCACTTCATGATTAGATTTCATTTTGCTTCTTAGTTATTGCTCTTCTCTACAACTCAACTCCACATGGTTGGGGGTTTCAACTTAATGTAACCATTAGAGTTATTCCTGAACTCTATAAAGGCAAGTTGTAATTATTTCTTAAGGGTTCTTCTTTGCTTGTATTTTTGTAGTAGCATTAGGGTAAGTGCACAAAGTTGTGGTGCCAAAAGGGGGGTATAAGTGGACACCTTTTTCCTGAAATCTGCAAATTTTGAACTTCAACAAGAATTTGAAGATAGTTACGCTCAAAATTTTCAAATATGACAAAAAAAAAAGTCGTAGTCCTTTGAATCTAGTTTCTAAACTACTAATTTTTTTTCAAAATGGTTTAGTTTTAGGTCCTCAAAAAAGGGGGCCACAAAAAGTGGTACTGTTTATTCCAAAAAAACATAGCACAGTACAATGTGTGGCCCCCCTTAAATTTTAACTTTTTTTTTGAAAATTTTTAATCACTCTGTTCAAAAGTTACTTAACACTATGTAGTTTATCCTATATTTTTCGAGTAATTTTATAATGTCTATTTTTTTTTAACGAATTTTTTAACTAGACACATCCCAAAAATGTGAAATATCTATGTGCTCCCCCTAGAAATAATTGAAAACTAATCTAAAATCAAAACTTTTTTTTTTCAAAGTGTGTAGAATGGAGTCTAGTTTCTAAAAAACTAAGTTGTTACAAAATTCGATGAACGAGCTAAAATCTATAGCCCAATTAGTATGTGGTGGTTTTTGACAAAAAATGAACATACATTCAAAAGAAATTATAGATGAAAGGCTTGAAATAGTTCAAATTAAAAATAAATTATATGGTTAGATAGCTAACACACAGACCTATAATGCTATGTAACCTGATCTTATCGATACCCAACCACAAGAAATCTTGAAGGGGAGCATAGAAGAAAAAATAATCATTTTTTGTATGTTTGCTGGAAAACATGTCTCAGGCCTGTTCATCAAATCCAAACCTTTGGGTTGGATCTCCAAGGCAAAACCAAGCCTTAGGCTTGGGTTTGATTAAGTTTTAAATAGCGCGTGCACCTTATAGCGCATACGTGCTATAACGTGCACGCGCTATTTAAACCTCAGCTCTAAATAGCGCGTGCGTGCTATAGGGCGCAAGCACTATAGTGTGCACGCACTATTAAGATGTAAGTTGCAAAAGAGAACTAGGTGGGGGGGGATAGGGGAATGGCTATGTGTGTGCATGAAAGAGATAGAGAGAAAGTAGTGTAGTGCCTACCCCTAGTTCACATTTTGTTTTAATTGCCAAACTCTTTTAGGCCAGTTTTATACTTGATGTTTAGTAGCATTACTTTCAGATTATCAGATGTTGTTTTACACTCAATTTATTATATGATGAGATTATTTGATACTCTATATTTCATGCATGTATGATGATTATTCAATGTTTTCAATTATTGATGAGGATTAGTTAGATGGTTTATTATCACATGTGCTTTCTTATGGATACTTACCCCATACTGCATGTGTATGGTGTGCGTGTTTGTTTTCTTTATGTATGGTGTTTCTGATGTGGTTTAGGAAGGGAGTCGTAGTCACCTACTAGTCGGGATCTACACGATGCACCACTTCCTGCCATTGTCTATTTAGCTTAGAATATTGTGTCTGTACATGCGTGGATTTTATGTAGGTTGCAGGTACCGGGTATCGACTTCCCTGAATTGCCAAGATGAGCGTACCCTATCGCATTATCTCAATGGTAAGAGAGGGGAGATAAACTCTTAAGTCCAATTCCTAAACCCTTTAGCCAATTGTCCTAATTGATAATTAGGGCAAGTATCTGAGTTAAGTACCCTCTGAATGCATCAAATGATGTTATTTCGTGATTATAACCCTTTTTGTTTGATTTAGTATGTATTTTTCTATGATGGGTTTTCATATGTTGCTTTATGAGTCCTTGATGTATTTTCTATTAATTAAGTTTAATTAAAAGGATTAATTAATGATTTAATTTAATAAAAAATTATTATGATATTTTAATATTTAATTATATTTAATTAATTGAGAAATTAATTAAATAAAAAGAATTAAATTTGGAAATAAAAATTTTAAGTATAATTTTAGAATGTGATAATATTTATTTAATTTAATAATAATATATATTTAGAGTTCATTTTTAAATAAATGCTAAATATTATTATTAATTGAATTAATAAATATTTTATCAATTAAAGTTTCTTAAATAAATTAAAAGTGGAAAAGATATTAAATTATTAAAGGTTTCTAGATCGAATGATCTAAGCATGAGTTTAAATATAAAAGAAATTAATTAAAACAATTAATTAATGATTTAATTTAATAGAAGATTATTATGATATTTTAATATTTGATTATATTTAATTAATTGAGAAATTAATTAAATAAAAAGAATTAAATTTGGAGATAAAAGTTTAAGGATAATTTAGAACATTATAATATTTATTTAATTTAATAATAATATATTTAGAGTTCATTTTTAAATAAATGCTAAATATTATTGTTATTTAAGTTAATTAAATATTTTATCAATTAACTTTCTAAAATAAATTAAAATGTGAAAATATATTAATTATTAAAAGTTGTAAGATTGCATGATGCGAGCATGTGTTGAAAATAAAGAAATTAATTAAAAAGATAAAATAAGAGGAAATTATAATGTTATTTTAATTTCATAAAGTGCGCATGGGATTAAAAGTAATAAAGATTAAAAATAGAAGTCAAGTGGAAAAATTAAATAAAGTTATTTAATGATTCATTTAATATGCATTAAAAAGATAAGGCAAAGATTAATAAAAGATAATTTTGAGTTAACTCAGTTGAGCAAAGAGTCATCTCGGGTGAATGCACAATTAGTGCCCCGATTTGAGGAGAAAACTCCTTATCACAACTTTGGGGTTCATTTTTGGGGGACACGAATTTGGACAAGGAATTTGGGGGAGACAGAAATTTTGGGAGACACTTTTGGAAGCAAATTTCAGAAGGTGAATTCAAAAGAAGATTTTCAGAAGAAGGTTATTGAAGAGGAGCGAATTCTCTTACAGTTTTTGGAGATTGCATAATAGCATCAGGTTGAGGTAGGGTCTTGTGTTTGATCACAGGTTGAATTATGCAATTTGATAATCCTGTCTTCTTCGTGCTTGCGGATTTTAAATCCGAATTGTCTGGATTTCACTGTTTGATCCTTTCGCTCTCTTGTTATGAACCTTATGATACTATATTGTATTTCATCTATATAACAGAATTGGAAGAATAAATCAATTTGAAACCCTCGTTCTAGATGATAGAATTTTACAATTTAAACTAGGGAGAGCTTTTGAAAGAAAAGAAAAGAAAATCTTGATTGGAAATTCGGGTTATATTTATAAAAGTTTATAAAATAAAATAAAATTAGAATTTAAAAAAAAAAAAAAAAAATGTTTAATTATACATGTTTAGTGATTAGATTGTTTATGTATTAAACAAAGATCCTTTTTAAAAATAGTATATATAATACTTGGAGGAAACGTATTTAAAAGTTCTTAATTGAAAAGAAAAATATATATATTTAAGAAATTATTTTAATATATTTATAAATTTATATATATCTTTAAATTAATTGGTTTATTAATAAAAATTTATTATAAATAAATTGTATTTAAAAAAATAAAAATAAAAAATTATAGTGGGGGGGAGGGAATTACCCCGTACCCACCCCCACTGTCGGTAGAGCCGACAGTACCTGCGTCGCAGGTACTGCGACGACAGGTACAGGGTACCTGCCGCCGCAGGCGGTCTTAAAGCCGATGGGCTTAAAACGTATGAATATAATATGTTATGTTTTAATTTCATTTTTTTCATAATTTATTTATTATTTATAAATTTATTTATTATTATTTAAAATTTTAATTAATAAATATTTATATATATATATATATTAATTAATAATATTTTAATCTATATTAATATTTAATAATTAAATATTAATGTATCTAACATAGTTTTTTTGTAATATTAATTTATTAATAATTTTGGTTAAATATTAATAAATTAACAATTAGTGAATGGATTAAAATAAGTAATCAGAATAGTAATTATTGATTAATTTAATTAAAATTAGTTTATTTAAAGTTAATTAATAATGAATATTATTTGATTTAATTGTAGATTTGGATTGTTGATTTAAATGGAAGTTATTATAGAAATGGGTTAATCGTAAGGGGTAGTTGTGAAAACTTAGTTACTTGAAATAGACGTTAAACTGGAACATAAACCTTACCTTAACTCAATAATATACTTTCAAATCCAATCTATGAGACTTTGATGTTTTCTATGTGCTCTCTGTGTTTTGGGGTTGTTCTAGTATTGACCAGTTTAGGTTGTTACCAGAGGCCCGGGTTTGTGAATGTGAGGTTATGATGATTTGTTCTCGATCTTTTCAAACCAACCAAGGTAAGGTGATAGTATGCTCTATGATGGATGTATTTACTGTTTGTTGTTGCTTTCCAGTTTCCTGGTATGAAGTTGAAGTGTATGTATATAAGATACCTGACTTAACCATTTTTGAGTCTCGATCAGTTATATTTGATAACCATTTTTGAGTCTCGATTAGTTATACTTGGATTGCTTTTCGGTCGCTTGAGAGGACTGAAGTGTTTGTTATGTTCTTGATGATGTCATGTGTTGACTTGACCATTTTGGAGTCTTTGATCAGTATTGTGATTTATTATTGGGATACTTTCTAGTTGCTCATTGGAGAACCATTGGATTTTGTGATTTATCATTGATGCCTTCAGTTGCTGATAGAGAACTGTTGTGATCATATGATTATTATTTGATGCTTACCTGTTGCTCATGAAGAACTGATGTAATTTTTGTGGCTTATCTTTTATGATGTTTTTTCAGTTGCTTGTATAGGACTGAGGTGATTTTATTATGATTCTTTGATTTGTGATTTCATGAGCCTAGGGTAGGTTATCTATGTGTAGTGTCGGGAAGTGGCTTGCAATGGGGATCGAGGCCCGAAGAGGCTGCCTGGAGTAACCCATTGTAAGTTGTTTTAACAAGTGAAAACATCTCACCTAAATACTGACTTAAATGAACCTAATAAGATAATTGTATGTTCTCTCCCATGCCTTGAGTGCTAGTACAGGCTAGGATGGGGTAGAGAGAACGCTTGGTTACGACCTTGCATTCTGCAGTATGCCTCGTCAGTACGAGAGGATACTAGTGGCCGCAGGAATCACTAGGGACCCGGGATTCCTAAGGGATTGCTCGGGTAACTTCTACGTGACTTTTGTGATGACACTTTCTCGCTTGCATAGCAAGTTTCCTACGTGTCTTTGTGGTGCCTCTGGGTCTAGATGTCTATCTATGTTGGAACCTTTGAGTTAGTATACTTTTAGGATTTCCCAGACTTAGAGAGTACTTGTGTTTTGTGTTTTGATACCTTGTTTGGGACTTGAGACTATCTCCTCAGCGCGGTGGGAGTGGACCATTTAGGTTCCACGCGGTCGGGTGGTAGTGCTTTTTACTCTTACCATTGAGATCCGTCCGTGGTCATCGTGGCTGGAGCTTTCTTGGTTGGCATTTACCTTCACTATGTTCTTGGATTATTATGATGGATGGTTAGATTTTATGATAGATGTTTTATCATTATGGATGTATGGATGTATCAAGTATGTTATTAGTTCCATTTATTTTACTGTACTTTGTATCATGGATTTGAGGATGATGTATCTTTATCTTTACATATGTATATTCTTTTAAGCCTTTCATACCCTGTGACATGTATAGTGGATGATTGAGCATTCCGAATTAATTTGCCAAGAGGCATTCAGAGCAAATGTATATTATGAACATTGGACTTTCTGATTATTCTTTCATATGTATGTGGTAGTTGTTAGTCTTAGAATTAATTAAATTTAAATGTAACTCAACGTCTTGGGATCCTTAAGGAATGTAACTTGTGATGTATGTTTGTTGTTGATTACGTATAAGTGCTTCCGCTACTATATGTTTGAGGTGTATGTTATACATTCTTACTTTTAAAAAAAAAAATGTTTAGCAAACTTAGTGAAACTTTAGGTTAATTCTTTTGGATCCCTTGGTGGGGCGTTACATTATACATTCTTACTTTTAAAAAAAAAATGTTTAGCAAATTTAGTGAAACTTTAGGTTAATTCTTTTGGATCCCTTGGCGGGGCGTTACAAGTAGGGGATAGGAGAGGGGAGAGAGTACATGATGGGAGAGAGAAAGTGAGAAAGAGTAGGGGTGGCAAAGAGAGTATAGGATGAGAGAAAGAGAGTAGGGGTGGCAAAGAGAGGAAGTGTGAGAGAGAGTACGGGTGGAAAAGAGAGAGTGCGGGATGGGGGAAAGAGATTTAAAGTAGGGGATGGGAGAGAGAGTAAGTGTGAGAGAGAGTACAGGTTGGGAGAGAGAGATTAAGAGTAGGGGATGGAGGAGAGAGAGAGTAGGTGATGGGAGACAGAGTGGGAGATGAAGAACTTGAGAGAGAGGAGGATGGGAGTGCATGTGTGTGAAAGAGAGAGAGAGTATGGAATGGGAGAGGGGGAAGACAATGTAGCTCAAGAGAGAGTAGGGGATGGAAGAGAGAGTAGGCGATGGGAGAGGGGGAGACAGGGGGGAATAGAAATGTGTGTAAGAGAGAGAGAGAGAGAGAGGAGAGTGTGAAAATTTAAGAGACACTAGAGGGTAGCACAGAGAGAGAGTGGAGAGGGAGAGAGTAAGAGTGAGAGTGAGAGAGAGAGTAGGTAGTGGGAGAGGGAGTGGTAGAGGGAGAGCAAGTGAGAGAAAAAGTAGGGGATGGAAGAGGAGAGAGGGGGGATGGGTGTGTGTGTGTCAAAGAGAGAGATTCAAGAATGAGAGAGGGGAGAGAGAGATAGAGAGAGTAGGCAATGGTAGAGGGATGGGAGAGAGAGGGAGAGAGAGAGAGAGAGAGAGAGAGAGAGAGAGAGAGAGATAGTAGGTGGTGGGAGAGGGAGTGGGAGGGAGAGAGAGGTGGAATGGAAGCATTTAAGAGAGATAGAGTAGGGGATGGGAGAGAGTAGGTAGTGGGACAAGGACTGCGAGAGAGAGAGAGAGGGGGGAATGGGAATGTGTATTTATTTATAAGAGAGATAGAGTAAAGGATGGGAGAGAGTGTGAGAGTTTGAGAGAAAGTAGTAGGGGATGGGAGAGAGAGTGAGAGTAAGGGATGGGAGAGGGAGAGAGAGAGAGAGAGAGAGAGAGTAGAGAGGCAGAAAGAGAACTTGAGAGAGATAGATAGTAGGCAGTAGGAGAGGGAGTGGGAGAGGGAGAGGGAGAGGGAGAGAAATAGGGGGGATGGGAGTGTGTGTGACAGATGTAGAGATTAGGGGATGGGAGAGAAGAAGAAGAGTGGGGGGATAAGAGTGTGTGTATCTATGAAAGTGAAAGAGTAGGGGATGGGAGAGAGTGTGAAAGTGTGAAAGTAGGGGGTGGCAGAGAGAGAGTACGATGATGGGGGAGAGAAAGTAGGCGATGGGAGAGGAAAAGAGAGAGGGGGGATGGGAGTGTGTGTGTGTAAGAGAGATAGAGCAGGGGATGGGAGAGAGTGTGAGAGTGTGAGAGTAGGGGGTGGATGAGAGAGAGAGAGTACGATGATGGGGGAGAGAAAGTAGGCGGTGGGAGAGGGAAAGAGAGAGGGGGGATGGGGGTGTATGTGTAAGAGAGATAGAGTAGGGGATGGGAGAGAGTGAGAGTGTGAGAGAGTAGGGGATGGGAGAGAAGAGAGAGAGTAGGGGATGGGGCAGAGTGTGAGTGTGAGAGAGTAGGGGATGGGAGACAAGAGAGAGAGCAAGGGATGGGGGAGAGAAAGTAGGCAGTGGGAGAGAGAGTGGGAGAGGCAGAGAGAGCTTGTACAAGATGGGAGAGAGGGAGAGAGTAGAGAGGGAGAGAGAGAACTTGAGAGAGAGATAGTAGGTAGTAGTAGTGTGAGTGTGAGAGAGAGTAGGGGGTGGTAGAGAGAGTACGACGATGGGGGAGAGAAAGTAGGCAGTGGGAGAGGGAGAGGGAGAGGGAGAGAAATAGGGGGGATGGGAGGGTGTGTGACAGATGTAGAGAGTAGGGGATGGGAGAGAAGAAGAAGAGTGGGGGGATAAGAGTGTGTGTATCTATGAAAGTGAGAGAGTAGGGGATGGGAGAGAGTGTGAAAGTGTGAAAGTAGGGGGTGGCAGAGAGAGAGTACGATGATGGGGGAGAGAAAGTAGGCGATGGGAGAGGAAAAGAGAGAGGGGGGATGGGAGTGTGTGTGTGTAAGAGAGACAGAGCAGGGGATGGGACAGAGTGTGAGAGTGTGAGAGTAGGGGGTGGCAGAGAGAGAGAGTACGACGATGGGGGAGAGAAAGTAAGCGATGGGAGAGGGAAAAAGAGAGGGGGGGATGGGGGTATATGTGTAAGAGAGATAGAGTAGGGGATGGGAGAGAGTGAGAGTGTGAGAGAGTAGGGGATGGGAGAGAAGAGAGAGAGTAGGGGATGGGGGAGAGTGTGAGAGTGTGAGAGAGTAGGGGATGGGAGACGAGAGAGAGAGAGAGAGCAGGGGATGGGGGAGAGAAAGTAGGCGATGGGAGAGAGAGTGGGAGAGGCAGAGAGAGCTTGTACAAGATGGGGGAGAGAGAGTAGAGAGGGAGAGAGAGAACTTGAAAGAGAGAGATAGTAGCTAGTAGTAGTGTGAGGGTGAGAGAGAGTAGGGGGTGGTAGAGAGAGTACGACGATGGGGGAGAGAAAGTAGGCGGCAAGAGAGGGAGAGAGAGGGGGAAAGGGAACGTGTGTAAGAGAGACAAAGTAGGGGATGGGAGAGAAGAGAGAGAGTAGGGAATGGGGGAGAGAAATTAGGTGGTAGGAGAGGGAGAGGGAGAGAGATAGGGGGGATAAGAGTGTGTGTGAGAGATCTAAAGAGTCGGGGATAGGAGAGGAGAGGGGGTGAGAGAGGTAGAGAGAGTAGGTGGTGGGAGAGGGAGGGTGAGAGAGAGTAAAGGATGGGAGAGAGTAGGAAGAGAGAGAGGGAGGGGATGGGAGAGAGAGTAGGGAGGATGGGGAGTGATGTGTTTTGAGATAGTGCGTACGCACTACAGTGCGTACGCGCTTTGTAGTGCGTACGTGCTTTGTAGTGCGTACGTGCTATAGTGCATACGCACTATCTCAAATCACCAAAAAATGGTCAAAAACCAACCTTGGGGCCCATTTCATCCATTTTTAACTTTTGGTCTGTTATGCTCTCTGTTATTCCGACAAAAAACATGGGTTTCAACATCTAGCAAACACTATTTCAACACTTTTGGAAGCTAGCAAACACCAAATTCAATCATTGGATACATGATTTGAAGAATTCTTGAATATTCTTTTAATAGAAAAGGTTACTGCAATCCATTTTAAATATTGTTTGTCGATATATAGATACAAATTTGATTATAATTTGATATGTTATGTAATATATAGTGAATTCATTAAAAATTGTATATTTGAATGAAATGTTATTTCGAAATGGTTAGAAATTTGACAAGTCGTTTGATATATATTGTGTATTCATTCAAATAATTATAATTTTTATATGTAATTGAATAATTTGTAATTTACACATTTTAAGTAATTTGGATGTTTGAATAATTTGACATGTAGAAATCATCATCATGCCAAGGAAGAAACCAAAGATTTAAACAAATGCAGATAGGGAGAGAGATTTGACAATTAAAAGAGATAAAATGAAATTACTACGTGAACAAAGAAAATTGCAAAGCAATGATGAAGAATTAACTTTCGAAGAGGATCAAGAACCACCAGTACAAAGAAACAAGGAGGAAGAATTAGAAAGACAAAGAGAATGAATTAGATTGTTACGCTCAAGAAGACAATTGAATTGTGAAGCTACACCATCCTCCAATGTTGGAATCATATCGTCCACTACACCATCTTCGAATGTTGGAGTCATATCATCCACTACACCATCTTCCAATATTGAAGTCATATCATCCTCTCATGTTGAAGAGACACTGATTTATAGATCTGACGATATACACACTCCATCATGTCATGTTGAAAGCACAACATCAACACATCGAGTAGGTGATATTCCATCTTTTACATCTTATTGCCAAGGCACATCATCTTCAGTTCAAGGTACGCAATACACTCAACCTTATATTGATGTTCAAAATGTTGAGAGAATTGAAGAGATTAGAACACCTTCTAGAATTCATTTTAGAAAACCAAAATATTTGATTGATATTGATACTAACATTTTGAAATCAATGCCTGACAAGATTAGCAAGCGTACTTGTCAAAGAAAAGTTAATCATATGTGGAGATTATTTTTTGAAGAATTAAATATTACAAGTCAATGCCAATTATTTGTTGAAATGATGAGGAATTTGAAATTTAAGCCTATCATGAAGATTCTTGGGCTAAGAATGATGGATGATTCAAATGAAAGAAATATTGTAAAGAATCTAATGAGTGCTTATGAAAAAGTGGGTTCTAAATCACGCACCAAAGATAGTAATATCACAATACGAGTACTCACATTGACAATAGTAAGTAGCCAAATGAAGAAAGCTCGACTCATGAGAAAGACAAGAAAAACATTAAAAATTGGTAGAGGTACCTTAAGGAGAGCCATGCTAAGGCGTGAGAGATTAGAAGATCCAACAAAAAATGAGTTATGGACATTTAACAGTAGACTACCACAAAAAGATAAAGAAATTAGTGAAGCCTTGAAATCATTGATCGAAGATTTTTGGAAAAATAACACACTTGTTTCTCCTAATCAAAGAGATGTTGTAAGAAGGAGGATTGGTAGCCGAAATCGCGAACCACATGTGAAACATTTTTTGGACTCAACTCAGACACAATTTTTTGCAAAATTTATTGGTATGTATCCTCAAATTCGAATAAGTCAAAGATTTTTTGAGATGGGTAAACCTTTTTATGTGAAAATAAATCACACATGCACAACTTGTTGTTGTAGGATACGTATTGAATTTTCTAACCATTTTGATGTTTTTAGGCACATATGCGTAGTTTTGCATTCTCAGTTTGTTTTGCAAGATTGTGACATAAAAGAGCCACCAAGATCTTCAAGGGAATTCATATCCAACATTTTATGTGAAATAGGGGACGACCAACAATTTTACAAGACATCATGCTTGGATGGTACGTGCTTATTTTGTGGTTCTTTGCAACTTTTATCAACTTGTCAACATATGGATAGTACACATGCAATTGGAAATGAAATAGTAGATTACGGAAAATTTGAGACAGTGACATATGCTCTAAAAGATGGGAAACATGGTAAAAGATGTGATCTAATTATTGAAAAGATTCCAGTGTATGAGTTCATGAAGATTTTTTGTGAAAAGATTATGTACTAGTATGCAAGGCATACCCATAGAGCTCAATGGTTGGATTTGCAATTCAAGTTGTGCAAGGATACGTTTCCATTGGATACCATTGTTTCGATTGTAGATTTTGTAGAGAACTACACACTAAAACCACAAAATGAGGTGCAAGCAAAGTATTATACATCTCAACAGGTTTCTATATTTGTTCACATAACATTCATGCATTCACCTACAAGTACAGAGGATGACAGGAAGATTTTGAGGGAGTACCATTTTTACATCAGCGATGATCGATCACATTCTACGGAGTTTGTACATGGTTGTTTTCAACTATTTTATGGAGATTTGGCTAACAGGGGCATATCATATCGTCAACACATTATTTGGTCAGAAAATTGTGCATCTCAATTCAAGAATGCACGTATGTTCTATTGGTTGAGCAGGATGCACAGGTTGTGTAGAATTCAATATATGTGGAATTTCACAGAGGCTGGTCATGGTAAGGGAGAGCAAAATGGTGCAGGCGCATGCATTAAAAGAGCCTTGGCTCATGAAGAACTAAAGTACAAAGATGGAGCAATATTGATAGATGCAAAATCCATCGTCCAATGGTGTAACGCTACAATGGGTCCAGGTAAGGAAGGTGAGTCTACAGTTCGTAGATTTTTTTGGTTGATAGATAATACTAACATTGCACCATATCAAGATTGTTGCACACTAACAAGATCTAGTGAGTTACACTCTTTTAGAAGCTCTGATGCAGGTTCATGGAGTATCCACACACAAAAAATGGCATGCTATTATCCATCATGTGCAGAGGAAAATTGGGATGACTGTGAGTCAACTGAATGGGTGGACAAATGGGATATACGGGTTTTGGACCCAATTGACACCTATTGTCCCCCACAAGCACTGGAAATGGTAGAGATGGATTCATCTATTGACTTTGACCGCTTGTCAGATTTAGTACAACCTGGTAATATATATATATATATATATATATATATATATATATATATATATATATTTATATTTATATATCTTTGTAATTTCAATATGTAACTTTATAACTTTTACCCAAGTATTTTCTAAATTAATGACCGCATTTTGTACATTTGTCACTGCAGGCCATGTTTTTGATGTTATTGCACCTAAAGACAATGAAGAAGGGACAAATTATTATTTGTGTCGTTGTGTTGAAGCCAAACAAAAATTAGATCACTCGGTTATAGATGGTGAAGGTTTAGAGTACCATGTCGGTGCGGTGGTTGTAACAGGCACATGGCTTAGACGATATCCTATGAAGAATCCTAACTCGTGGTTATTCGAGGATTGGCAAACAGAGAGGAAGATTCTTCATTATTTGGAAAGTTCACGAGTCAGACCATGAGGCAATACTTGAGACATTAAAATGTCGAGAATATCCAGTTGGCTCATTAGATTGAATTGGGAGAGAGAGAAAAAGTGATCAATTGGATCCAAATACAATGTTACAACCTCTTCCCCAAGACTATCACATGACTAAGGTGGACCGTATTGTTATGATGTGTAAGTGATGAGATTTAGTTTTGATTTGTTTAGAATATAGATACATTATTTGAATTTATATTAGATTCTTTAAGAGGACCCTTTTTTAAAATCTTATCTTAGATTTGTTATTGTGCTAATTCTTCATTTGTAGGTCACCAAAGAAGAGGGCTAATAAAGTTGACGCACAAGTGATAAAGGGTGAGATGCCAAAATCATCTGCAAAATGGTATTATCAATTCACATCCTCAATATTTATTAGTGTTCTTTGTTCAAGTACCATTGTATGATAATCATCTTATGCCTGGAATTGCAGAGGTTAAATTATGTCAATACTAAGGTTTGTAGCATCAATACTAAGGTTTTTAGCATCAATTGGTCACGCTAAGTATAGTAGTTGTATCATGAATCCTTCTGAACCAATATGACTAAGATTCTCAGAAGAAGACTAAACCATATCATCTGTCTACTCCCTCTTTATATAAGAGTTTGTCAAACAATGAGAATGAAACATTGATTATTACTCCCCCCTCAATGTAAAATTCTCATTGATTGCATTTTGTAAAGTTTTAAGTCACTATCAACCTCTATATCATTGTATTCTTCTTATCATCAAATTACACAACAATAAGAATATGAACGATGACTTCTTCACATGAACCTAACAATTATAAATGCTACACCTTAATAAATGTTTGGGCTTGGTCTTTACCATTCGAGCTTATAATACAATACATTGGCTTCATTTTTATTTGGAAGTATTTATTATGTTTGTTCCAAAAGTCATTCTTCATTTGCCAATATGAAAATGCGACTATCATGAAAGGCATAGTCTTATAATTTGTAATTTGTATAATGGTATAAAAGCTTGGCTGTGGGTTTGAATCCATTGCCCCCATGACCCTCCTTCTCATGCATTTATTCTATTTATTCTTCTACCTCCTCCTCCGCTTGGCCATTTTGCAACACCATCTGGATGGAACTCTAGCCTTCCTCAAAAACATTATACATGACCTCTCCTTCTTCAAGATATTCTATAAAAAGTTCCTCAACCCTTGAACCTTTCAAAACCCCAATCTCAATGGAAGGCTCCTAGACCAAAGGAACTAGTAGATCCGGTTCTTTAAGAGAAAGAGACAACAAATCCAATTTTCTAGTCACTAGATGGAAAATTGGGGAAATCATTTCAATTAGTTGTAAATCGAAAGGAATTATAAGTAAACTATATCAATATAATAAGTAACTTAGTAATTATATCAATATAATTTAATTACTAAGGAAATGAATTTATTACTCTAACATATAGTACATTATTTTGCAGACAAAGGTGTTGAATTTGATGCTTAACAGATTTACATACATGTGTAATAAATAATAAGTGTTGTAGCTTTGGGATCAACACTATAAAATGAAGGATGTCATACTACATTCACAGAGGTACCAAAATATTTTATTTGATATGGAGACAAAAGAAAATGTGTATTCTTCATAACTGCATTTGAGTCTCATGTATTATCATTTTCAGCTATTGACATCAGAGATACCTTTACATCTTCATCATTGTATTGATCAACAAGTCCTTATTGCACTCACTAGTTCTAAGCCAATGACTAAGGTATGAAAGAGTTTACATTAAAATTTCATTAGTACTAAAATTCAATATAAAATTCATAGGCACAATCGAGTGGTAACTTTGATAGTTTTTGTAGGGTCTTATTATTCCTGACCATCAGTGTATCCCTGAGGTGTATATACAGAGGAATTATCAGCTAGCTATAAGAAAATATTAAGTTTTATGTGTAAATATATTTTATTTTTTTATATAAAATAGTTATTTATTCATATATAATTTTGATTGTAACATGTCGAGTTACAGAAGATTCTAGACTAATGGACTAGTGAGCATGTTAGGAAGACCTCGTTATATACACTGGTCATCTCCCACTTGTTGGCAATTAAAGACAATTAGGAATTTATTTTGTTCCCCTAGTTGGAAAGAGTATATATCTAATGATGTACATTTTACACCTATATGGTATTATTGGGCATATGTTTTGTATAATTTTTTCTATGTATGTCATTTTTTACATATATTTCATGTATGACATTATTAGACATATGCTTATGATATTTCAAATTATTGATAAATGAATTATATGATATTGTTAGACCTTATGGAATCAACTTTGATTTTTTGTTATCACATTGGTTTGATGCTTGTATTCAATCAATCAACATATTTTCCTTTTAATTCTTCCACATTTGGCATATCCATCTAACAATGAACTTATGATACTCCCATCAAGAAGTGCATGATTGCATGGTTTTATGGTGGATGTCCCTCTCTTTTTTAAATTCCAATTTTATTCATCTACATGAGTAAGGGAGATCAATTCCATTTCTTTCAATTGTATTTAAAGGTCATTAAAGTTTTTTCAAACAATGTGATTAAATAAATATTATTCAGCATTTACCTTTATCATCAAGGTTGATTCATTCCTCCTCTTATTTTACCAAATAATTTGGATGAATCACCCATGGCTCCTTACATTTCTTGAAGAAAATTTTCAAAGACTTTGCAACATGTCTTCTCTTCTTCCATATAGTTCATGTTCATTGAAGACATTTGGTCAAACAATATATATGCTTTGTATATTCTCACAACACTAATAGTCATGGTACAATGCTTACAAGATCCATAGTTGAAGAGAAGCTATGTGAAGCTTCTAGAACCATGGACCTATACTTAATTTAGTATTATTGCATCCATGTTACTTATGAAAGTGGAACTTTCACATAGATAAGTAGGGAAACCAAAATTGAAATCCAAACTTAACATAGAAAAGTAAAGCAAGCCTCAACTATATTCTCATTAAACACTGTGAATTCAAATATCTTTGGCGGAGCATATCTCGGAGCTCATGCAAGATATGGATGAGGTTCTAGTTCCTACAGGACTGTGTTGCAAAGACCTACAATAACATCTCTCACTTTTTGGAGATCGCATTCCGTTTTCATTCTACAATGCCATCTCGGGTGATGTTGAAACTTGCAGTGTTGGCTAGTACAAAGTTGCCAACTGCCAAATCTCTCTCATCTTTCGTCGTGGAATCAAACTGTCTACTCCATTAGCTCCAGGTGGCCGGGTAAACCCTATCCCCAACCTCGTCTTGTCCCCTTCAGTGCTCGAACATTCTCAGGCACGCTGAACCGGAATGTCCCTAAGGGTCACTAAATCCCACAGGGTTGCAATCTTTGACGGGGCATATCTCGGAGCTCGTGCGAGATATGGATGAGATTCTAGTTCCTATAGGACCGTGTTGCAGAGACCAGAGATCAGCCAAGGATAAGGATAACATAGTAAGAAAATGATTATTTATCTGGTGGATATAAGTCTTTTATATAACAAACCATTTATATGCATAGTAAAAGAACTGAATATAGATTTGAGACATATTGATCACCTACAGTCTGATCATCTTCACAAGTATGTAACTTTTGTTTCACTATTTCATGCGGATTTATTGAACTTTCTTTATGAGGTCATTTAGAGATGGGATGTTCAAAGGTTGAGTTCCTATGGGCCGTCAATACTTTGACTATACTTTAAGTCAACGATTATCAATATGGGAAAAAATGGAACTCGTTGTATTTTGAAGTACTGAGAAGATGGCCTTGCCCTTCCCCAGGAGTTTCAAAAATGGGAGACATTAGGTAAGAGAGTGAAAATGTTACTATCGTTTCAACGCACATGACACAATTGGAAATGCAAATTTTGATGGTAATCATTTTGTGATAAGGGAGAGACTAGGGATGATCGTTGTTACTATCTCTTTAGTAGTGGATTTTTTTTTTCTCTTGAATTTGGTGGTGGGGGATCAATGGTAATTCTCCTTGGATATTCCTTCTTATGATGTTAGTGACAAGTGTTGCTCTTTGAAAACACTTGTACAATCTTTTTTAAATTATTAGATAAAAACAAAGAATTGTAAGTATTAAACATGATTAGCCTTTAGTTCCTAGAAGATCTTTATTTCCCCATCAATGCATTTAGAAAGTTAAGTTTTAAGAAGATCATAAATAGAAAAAATTAGAGAAGCGATTTAAACATTTATATTGATTGGAAACATGTGAGTCTTGAGTTTCCTCTGCCTTTTAAAGAACGTTCCTTAGCTAGCATACCTAATTCCACATTCCATAAGAGTGTCATTGCGCTAAAGATTTAGGAAACCAACTGCTCTAAGATAAAGCTTCCCGGTCAATAATAATCTAGCCTATTGAGGTACATAATACTTCTCAATTAAACTTGTGTTAATTTAGTATTAATTTTGTAATTAACTACAATTTTAGTAGCTGTGTACAGGGGGTGACTAACAAAACTATTTGAGGTCCAATTTGAAAATATATTTGTAAGGATCTTGACCAAGGTTCACAACTTCGATGATTAATACATTCATTCAGGCTAGAACCTCACTACAAAAAAATAATATATAAAAAAGGTAGTGAATAACGTCATGTCTAGACCCAAATCAACCAATGAAAGTCAAATTAGCATAATGTGGAACAACAATATATGCATTGAGTGGGTTGTCATAGAAAAGCTTCAGAATAAAATTCATGTCTAGAATTAAAAGACCTTAAAGAAATTTTATGCTTGTAACACAAATGGACATTCAAAATTGAATATGATTACAATATGTGAAATAGCATTACGAGAACTTGTAATGCTCTTGTGAACATCGTGTTAATTCTTGTAAGAATCCCTAAGATGCTTGTTATACTCAAAATTTTGTTGAAATTGAATTAATTTTTATCCTGTCGGTTAATTGGCTTAGGGTGATATATGCTTCTTGGATGGAATAATGAGTTCGTGATTAACTCTGTATTAAGATTCATAGCATCTTCTAGTTATTTGCAAAGGAAATTTATAAATTAAGCTAATGTCATATGGCTTGCTTGAGAAAGATGTCCGTGTTCTTATTGATGGGTACTAATGACTGTCCACATTTAGTTCTTCAATATCCTATTTGACAAGCTTTCCATAGACATTTCTTTGCCATACTAAGTATTTTTGAAAACATATTTGAGTAGAAGCACTATAGTAGGTACTACATGATGTTTTAACAAATAAAGTAATGGGTTAAAGACTATTATTTCCAAGGTATTATGTCATAGTATTTTAATTGTAATGATCTTAGACTAATGATAGTCTTGAAGGTAACTTTGACATGCAGCAAGAAAGACAACCTATAGCCAAGGCTATATTGTGCCTACAACCAAAGCCATAAATGCTCATAGCCAAAGCCACTAGTGCACATAACCAAAGCCATGGATGCTTATAGCCAAAGTTACAAGTGTTCGCAGCCAAAGCCATGAGTACATGAAGTCGATGATCACAATTGTTTACAACTATTCACCAGAAACAACTTCTTTGTAGTTTTTGAGAAATACTAATAAAGCAAAAAATAACATCTACTAGTTCGTAGACATAATGGCAACTCTCTAGCAATTGAATTTAATTTCATACATGCACATATCTAATTTAATGTCATACATGAACATATCTAATTTAACGTCATACATGAACAAACATATAATATAAAATGATAACCAATAATGTAATATACATTAACAAACACATAATATATTATGATAACCAATAATGTCGTATACGAACAAACATATCATATATTAACCAATAATGTCATACATCAAATAAATGTCATACATCAAATATAGAATGTCATATGTACATCAAATGTATGTCAAATATGTCTCTCTGATGCCTATATATATACATGGGGAAGGAAACAAGTCTCTCTCTCTCTATATATATATATATATGTGTGTGTGTGTGTGTGTGTGTGTGTGTGTGTGTGTGTGTGTGTGTGTGTGTGTGTGTGTATCAAATATCTCAACTACATCTTTTCCTTCCCACGAGGGGAAGGAAACAAGTCTCTCGACATCCTCTACCGTCGTGTGGAGGGAGACAGTGGAGATGACGGGGCCCTCCTGACACGCTCACTTGATCTCTTGTTGAGGCTCTTCTCCAGGTCCAACTGATACAAAGAAAGTAGATATGAATCAATATTTATTATACATTGAAATCAAATATATGTACACACAAAATCAATTATTTTCTTACCGTCAACAAATAGTCACTCTGTAAGTCCACCTCAAATGCTCGTGGACGATCAGGCGTGACAAGACCCTACAACAATTCAATAAATATAATCACTTATAAATAACATTAGAAATTTTGAGATTAACTATTATAAACAACAACTAAAATGAAGAAAATTCTTTCATACCTCCGCAAGTGGTTGTGAGCTAGCTACAGCTGCAGCCACTCCACTATCAACAGACTGTTGCAGATGAGGAGGTGTGTTCGACATCATGAACTGCATGTCATACAATACACGTTATATCTAACATGAAACATGGAATAAATATAATCAAATGAATTAAATTAACATGAAACAACTGTACCTATGTGAAGCTCGTATGATGTCTCTGCTCTGTGTCTGTGGTAAAGGTTGAGGGTCTTGTGGAGAACTAATGCACATGCATAATTTTTTTTGTCAATCCTTAATATGATTACGTAATAAATATATGTATTAATTAAAATGATTAAATTGATACATACCTCAGGACTCGTCGAAGGGACAAAAAATGGGCCTGGAGGATCGTTGCTAGGCCCAGCAACACTTTGACCCTAAATTTTGAACAATGTCAATAAATGCTAATTAATTAATCATTCACTATACATATGAAATGTGATCAAATTAGTAATTTACCTGTGTGTCAATGCCAAATGTCTCGTTCAGGAACTCATCGGTGACAAGCCCATCATCCGCAACATCTCCGGCATGAGTGCCAAATGTGCATAGGGATCCGCATGAAGTGCACATGTGACCACGACTCATAGAAGGCTCCCCCTCAACTAATGGGCTCGTGGAATGGATGAGGGTCTGCGTCAAAGCATTAATGGTCCCTAGAGTGCTGGCCTCTACATGTTCCTTCACAACTAAAGGAATAATCACATGCTTGTGTTGTGGATGGACCACAGGTGCCCTAACTACATTAGGGTCACGACGTGCTCTTGGCCTCTCAAATGATGACCCCCCACCTCTACCCTGGGAGTCTAACATATCAAAATAATTGGGGATCTCCCCAAGGACAAACTCACAATATAATTTCTTCAAAAAATACATGGGGACCTCGTGATTGTTGCAAGTAGGGGCATCAAAAACCATCCACCATCTATCCCAAAAATTATTTGTAATAGCATCGTGTATACACCAATGGATGGGGAACCATTTAGTACCCTCTCTAACAGTATTTGGCTCACCGAGTTTTGTAAATAATGCACATATACTACCTTTTGATATATATATTTTTTAACATCTTCATATGACAATTTATTTGCATAAAATCTTTTTTGTTCATCCCTCTTAGCCCGCCAAATATCTAACTGACCACTAACTGAGGCTATCTGAGTGTTAATGGATTTGAGGGATGATGCCAATTGAGCCCTCATTGGATTGGTTTGTCCGGATTCTTTCAACCGAGCAATGAGTCTTTCTAATTCAGTTTTGCCTCTCTGTATTTCATTTCTTATATTTTCTTGCGTGCCTGGTGGAGGTGTTGCAATTGGTTTGGGTTGTGGAATTTGTTGTTCTTCTTGAGGAGGGTTTTGATTTTGAGGTTCTTGAGGATTTTGTGGATTTTTCGGTTGATTATGGACATTTCCTTATAAAAAATCAATTGAAATCCAACTAAATAAACAAATCTAAATGAAATTTGTAAAAAACCTACAAAAGAATATCAAAAACCAATAAAACAATACGGAAAACATATTAAACAATGCAAACTTAAGTTTATATCACTTACCTCGTCATCATCAGTCTGCTCGTTGTCTTGGATTTCGTCGGTGAGGAGGCATTTTGGCAAATGGTGGTGAATTTTTGCTATCAAACCCGCGTACATGCTGTTGGAGAGCCAAAAAGCAAAATGAAAATGATGGGCCGCGGGTTTACGGCCCATCATTTAACTTTTTTCATATCAAAATAGCGTGTGCGCACTATAGCGCGTACACACTATAGCGCGTAGCGCGTGCGCGCTATTGAAAATTATAAAAGAAAAAAACCTTGTCATCTTTTTGGCACCACAACTCCGTGCATACACCCATTATGCCACGACAACTTTTGCCTTCCATTAATGAAATAACTTTACCTCTTACCTCTTCTTTCCATTTACTATTTGTGCATGTTTACTACCTCATTTTGAATCTTTCTTTCCTACTTCTTACGGTTATATGTTGTGTTTAATCTATTGATGATTGTTGCACTATGAAATATCCTTCCTTTCAACATTTAATCAATTCCAAACCTGCATGTGATTTCTTTGATGGTAGATTAGAGTCAAGATTTGTGTATTTGAGTGTTTTATTGATGTTTTGTGCAGTTGTGGGTAGAGTTGTAACCATTTTCTATCTTAGTGCATCACCCCCTTTCCCTTTATGCATTTAATTTTTGATTTCCTTCTCCCTTTTCCTCTCAAGCTATAGTTTAGGTGGACCCTAATAGTGAGGAAGTCGACCTTCTCCAGAGATTCAACCTTAGAGCGCAAGTCCCACACTTGGAGGTTGTTTCCATGTTACACAAGGCAGCTTGAGGGTCATACCTCAAGCAAGCTGCAAACTTTTGTGTCAACAAGAACCTTCTCTGAAAGAGTAATTGGTAATGTAATAGAACCTTGAGGACAATAAAGAAAATTATTACAAGTTTGGGTCCATATAGGAGTTGTATCATAGGTATATCTATGTAACACTTTATTAAAAAAGTGTTTTTCAGTGATAACATTGACAATAGAAGAAGGATCAATCAAAGTATCATGAGAAGGAATATGAGAAACTCTAATAGTAATATAAAGAGGACCATTAGATGCCTTAAACATATCAAATTGACTAAAGCTAATAAGAGGTGTTCGTTTAGGTTTTGATGGAGAAGGAATATGAGGTTTAGGTTCTAACTCAACATGATTGACCACATGATTTAATTCTTCCATCTTATCATCACAAATAACAAGTGGTTAGAAGAAGGCTAATTAATAACATTCATTGAGTGTGAAGGTAAAGGATTAGTGTAAATTTGTGAATTCTGATTAGGCAGTGCAACAAATTTATTCATGTTATTAACTTGAACATCCATAGATATAAAATTAGATTCAATGAGGTCCTAAATAATGTTCTTCAAAGCACAACACCTCTGAGTATCATGTCCAAGTCAATGGTGGTATTGACAAAAAGTATTTGAATCAAAAGACTTAGGCATTGGTTTAGTATTATCAATAGAACAAATATAAGGAAGTTTAAGAATTCCAACATGAATCAATTTAGTTATGACTTTAGAAAAAGGCTCAAATAACTGAGTTTAATTACAATCAAGATGTATACAAAGGAAAAGGTAGTCATACCTTTATATGCAATAACTACTTGATAAATAACTATATTGGTTGACTTGATTTTGATAAAATTGTTAGGTTTAGAGAACTTGTTTGAATGAATGACGATGTCACTCTTGTAACTATGAATAGGAACCATCAAAGTAGAGCTCTCGAGTTTACTCACTTGTAATTGGTAATTGTGAAGCATTGCACATATATGTGAAAAGGAGGTATAATCAGTAAGAAGAATCTTATCTCTAATATAGTTTTGCAAATTATAAATAAAGATACATTGAATACAACGATTACGCATAGGATAAGAAATATGAGCAAAAAAGCATTTAAACCTACCAATAAAATTAGTAACTTTCTCTTTAAGATTGTGCTTAAAATGCACTAAATCAATTAAAGAAATATGTGGTCAGTATTATTATGATTTATTTGAATGAAAGCATTGGCAAGAGTTTGAAAGGAATCAATAGAATATGGAGGTAGAGAGCAATACTTTTTCAAGGCTCTATCCTTAAAGGTACGTAGAAACAACTTAGCCATAAGCCTATAGTCATGAGAATAACCACTACATATAGTCTAGAAAGTTTAACATGAATTATGGGATCTTTGTTACCATTATAAGTATCAAGACAAGGTACCTCAACATGTTGTGGTAAACCAACATGAAGGATATCTAAGGAAAGGGGATTGGCAATGTCACATGCAGGAATGGATCAAGTGAATTGAGCCACTTTTTGTTGCAACGTAGTGATGTTTTGAACCAAGATACTAACAATAGGATCAAAATATGGGATGTTGGCATATGCATGCTAGATTATTAGGAAAGTTATAATAAGTAGAAGGAACATGTAAAGCCATTGGAAGAGGATTAGAAGGAATAGGTAAAGGGTTCAAATAATTAGAAGGAAGCATATTATATGAAGGTAATGAAGAAGGGATGGAAGTAGGAGGAGCACTCATGGGAAGTGAAAGGATATGAAGACCAACACTAAAAGGAGCAAAAACTAGGCCAAAGTGTTCAACAAACAAACAAACATAAATTGCTTCAAAAAAAATGGGGTTAGCTAAAAATAGCCCAGACCATAGTAATTAATTTCTTAGGAAGTAATCATGGAAGTTCCATGCCCGGACAAGCTGTATCCATTAACAATCTAATAGGGGCTTAGTGAAACAAGAGCATTTCAAAGGTATCTCAATCCAAGCTTGGTTAGGAAATCAATAAAGATATTATATCATTATTGCTTCATAATGTAAAAAATAACCAAAAAACCCTTATGAAACATGAATCAAGAACAATAATTTAAAGGAGAACTGAAAGAATAAGCTACAGAACATGATGAAACCTTTAATCTTCGACATTCCCAATCTAGCCAAAATTTTACTAGGGGAAGATAAAAATTAGGCCAAAGTGTTGAACAAACAAACAAACATAAATTGCTTCCAAAAAAAATGGGGTTAGCTCAAAATAGCCCAAACCATATTAATCAATTGCTTAGGAAGCAATCATGGAAGTTCCATGCTCGAACAAGCTGTATCCATAAACACCTTAATAGGGGCTTAATAAAACAAGAGCCTTTCAAAGGTATCTCAATCCAAACTTGGTTAGGAAATCATTAAAGATATTATATCATTATTGCTTCATAATGTAAAAAATAAGCAAAAAAACCCTTATGAAACATGAATCAAGACCAATAATTTAAAGGAGAACTAAAAGAATAAGCTACAGAACATGATGAAACCTTTAATCTTCGACATCCCCAATCTAGCTAGAATTTTACTAGGGAAAAATAAGAGACAAATTTTCTTATTATAACCTTATGAAAGTAAATAAAAATAGGTATCCCTAGTTCCACAATATTAATTTACTAGGTTTTGAAGGCCCTAAAGACCGTGGAATCAACCAAGCCAATATTTGAGAAACATAAAAATGGAACCAATATTTATGAAGAGTAAATCTTACTAAGACATGACAATCACTTTGGTTGTGTCATTTTTAATAGAGCCTTTAACTATACTTGTAAATTATTAAAAGTTCCTCTCCACTGAACAAGAATCAATAACTTTAAGGCATAAAAGTTTAAAACCAATGAATATCATTTCTATTGAAATATATATATTCATTTACAAAGGTAAACTTTATAAAAGTGCTCGTAACATTCAAAATTTAAACAACTATCTAGACTATTAGCATATTATAAAGTCATTTTTAACAAAATACAGAAGTACTTTAGCAAAATAAGCCAAGCATTAGTCTTAGTTATGCCAAACCATTTCATGCATGGAATTTGTCAAAAATAAACCTAAGAGACTATCATTCCTTGAAGGCCTCATAGAGGAATTCAATGGTTGCTCTCAGGGCCCTCTCATGTAGAATCAATTCCTCTTCAGAGTAGTCCAAATTGATAGGGTCCAAGAGAGTGAAAAAGTAAAGGAGAAACCTAATGTTTCTCAGATAGACCTCCTTGTCTTCCCAGAAGCCTACCAGATCTTTAGTGAAAATAATCGAATAGGTGGGGACATGTTCCCCTTGATATAAAGCAAATTGTAGTTAGCTGCAATGGGAATAGTAAGATCCCCTTTAATATTCATGAGGATAGTGTCAATATCTCCCAATAGATGATCATCAAATGATTCACAATAGAGACTAGCTATAAGCTCATTATCAACATAGAAATGACAGACAATTACTATGAACATAGCAATGATGTCCACATTAGAATGGAACCTATTAGGACAATTGATATCCAGGGTTCCTAAGCATTGAAGAATAACCCTCCATATTACCTTGTTCTTAACAGAGACAAATTGTGAGAAGACTAAGGGGATCATTAGGATCAAGGTATTTTTGTAAAGAATTCTAGCCCATTTTAAGTCAGGGTTTCTAAACATTCTCCATACCAGTTTTGTCTCAAGGACTAGGGTCTGATCTTCAATGTTTCTTATCCCAAAACCTCCATTTACTTTAGGCCTACAAACCTTCTCCCAAGCCATTAGTGGAATTTTCTTCTTGTTGTTAATTCTTGCTAAAGGAAGTCTCTAAAATTTTTATTTAAAGAATCTATTTTCTGAGCAGGCAAGTTGTAGACTGAAATGTGGTATATATGTATGCTGGTTAGAGCTAATTTTAGCAGAGTGAGTCTCCTCACTAGAGACATCCATTTTCCTTTCCATGATTGAATTCTTGTTTTGACCTTACCTATTATACCATCCCATCTGGCTGATTGTTTTCTCCCAATCTCTAATTAGAAACCAAGGTATCTACAAGGAAAAGTGCTTGTTTTGATATTGAGGGCTTTCTTGATACTTACTTCTAAAGAAGGACTAGTGTTGAAAAAGAAAAGTTATGATTTGGCCAAGTCAATCTCTTGACATGATACCTCCATATAATTGTTAATAATAATTTTGATGTTCCTAGCTTCTAAGATGTTGACCTCCCCATATAGCATTATGTCGACCACAAATTGCTAATCAGTAGTTGGTTCATCCTCCCTTACAGGTTGAATGCCTTTAAGCAGTTTGTTAGAGCAACTAGTTTGAAATTCTCTAGATGGGGCTTTTGACATAAGGATAAAAGGGAAAGGAGATAAAGGGTCCCCTTTCCTTAGTCCTCGTGAAGGAGAAAAAAATTCTTATGGGGCTCCATTCACAAGAACTGAGAATTTCGGAGTAGAGATACATTCAAAGACTAAGTTAACCCAAGGTTTAGCAAATTCGAATGCTTGGAGACACTTACATAGGAAGTAACATTTTACTTTGTCATAGGCTTTACTTATATCAAGTTTTGAGCATTCCAGGTTTTCAAGATAATTGTAAAGAGTCCATAATTTCTTGAGCTATCACCACCCCATCAAAAATTGATCTGCCAGGGACAAAACTTATTTATTCTTCACTAATGAGAGATGGTAAAAGATTTTGAAGCCTATTGGCTATGGTTTTTGTCAATAATTTATACAATGTATTACAAAGAGCTATAGGCCTATAATCCTTAAAGCTCTCAAGATATTCTTATTTAGGGATTACAGCCAAGAAAGTGTGATTGACTTCCTTGAGGAGCCCTCCAAAATTACAAACTCCTTCTAGAGCCTTTGTTACTTCATCTCCTAAGAAATGCCAACATTTTTGGAAAAAGCTAGTTGGGAAGCCATTTGGCTTGGGGGACTTATCCAAATTCATTTGATTTAGAACCTCTTCTACTTCTTCTTGAGTAAATTTTTCCAAGACTACTTTATTTTGATATGGGGAGATAATATTAGGAATAGTTTTGAGGAATTCTTGTTGATTTAAAGTTGAAGATTTTTCATTAAGAATACAATTAAAGAAGTACGATGCCTCATTTGCCGACTCTGAGGGATTTTCAAAGATAAAACCATCTTCAGTTAGGATCCTAGTAACCTGGCTTTGCGCCCTATGATACTTTGTGCTATTGTGAATTTTTGTGTGTGTTCTTATCTCCTTTAAGCCAAGATTTTCTAGACTTTTGCCTCTGGTAAACTTCTTCCTTGGCTAGAATTTCTTCCAATTTTAATTGTAGGTTTTTTTCATGATTATAAAGATCTTCCCCCATGCCTACAACCATGACTTCCAAGTTTACCTATTCCAATTCTGCATCCACTTCCCTTTTTTGATCAAAGATGTCTCTGAATGTGTATTTATTCCATTGAATGAGTTGGTTCTTAATGATTTTTAATTTTTGAACTACTTTATACATTTTGGACCCTGATACTTTTGCTTCCCTTTGCCATAGTCCAGTAGGGGTAGAAGAGAGGGATCAAGAAACCACACTTGTTCAAATTTGAAAGGGTCTAGTTGGGGGTTCTCCCATAAACATGTCGAGGAGAATTGGGAAATGATCAAACTAAGAAAAGTAAGGTTTTAGATTTGAGATAGGAAATTTGATCTAGGACGTTACCCCAAGAAAAGAACATGTTTAATCTTTTCGCTATTTTACTAAAACCTTATCTTTTGTTATTCTAGGTGAGGGAATTGTCTACCGAGGTTACTTCCACCACAGAGTTGGTGCTGATCCATTGATTAAAATCTATATAGGTTCAAGGAAGTTTTGACAGTCCTCTTTTTTCTGAAGGCGAGATTATTGCAATAAAATCTCCCCCTACAATACATAATTGATTGAGGGCCTGGACATTAATGCTTAACTCTTGCCATACCTTTCTTTTATCAGAGGTAGAGATGGGGCCATAAACATTTAAAAGTGAAAAACCAATTTTTTACTAAGATCCTTAACTTGAGCCAACATCCCGTGTTTCTCTGCATTGATAGGGGAGATGCCAATGTTGCAGGGGTTCCATATGAAGGCCAAACCCCCTAAAGCACCTTTAGCTGGGTTCCCCTAAATACACCTGCACCCCAATTTCTTTTTAATTTAGTCAATTCCTTTGTACTCATTTTAGTTTCTTATATAATAGCAATATCAACTTTATATTTTTTAAGACAACACTTTAGAAGGTGTTGTTTGTTAGGGGCATTGAGGCCCCTAACATTCCGAGATAGGACTAACATGGCCCCTTGGGAAGGCACTTCCCCTTCCCTGCTTCAAAAATATCAGTTAGATTTTTCTGCCCTTCAACTTTAGCCGCTTGAGAACACAATTCATTCAAGGATTTCCTCCCTCTTTTTTTTGAAATTCTTTCCAAGTTAGGAGAGGTGGAGGGGGCATACGATTGTTCAATGCCTCTAGTTTTATCTAATTCCTCCAATTCTAGAAGTTCTACATGAAGAGCGTCCATAGTATAGCCTTCTCCTCCTAGGGCAAGCAATTGATCAATGAGTAATTGCTTTTGAAGATCTAAGCCACCCTTTACCACATCTTCAGTAAAAGATTTGATGAGGTCCTCTGTCAATTTCTCGCAGAGGGCTTCATTCTCTTCCCTACTTAACCTTTCATGAGAGGATCCTTTACTATTAGAGGGGGTGGACCTTTCTTTGGAAGGGGAGTTGAGAGACCCATTTGTATGAATATTATTATTTTGATCCTCCTTATTGAGGGATTGATTCAAAGATTACCCATGAGTTCCCATGGAAGCTGATACTGGGATCTTATCATATAATTTTGGGGGCCATTAAAATTATCCTTAGTTCCTCTTCTCTGAGAAGGACAATGATTCATAATAGTGGATACTTTGTGTTTGGCCATAACCTTATCATCGACCCCTAGACCTTTCATTAAAGTAGGGCAATCCCTCTCCAAAGCAACAAAATAGTTCTTGATAGGAATAAAAGCCCTAGCCATGCCATATATAAATCTGGGAACTCGCGGAGTAGTCAAATCACCCTAAGGAGCCAAAAGAATGTAGGGGTAACTACTCAACCAAAAATGTCTACCAGAGAGCGACATAATTTTTCGCTCTTTTTCTCACCATTTTTCAAACCATATCAACCCAAAAATTACTTTTAGATAAACATTTAAAACTTATATGAATCTAAATAATCCGTACTCAAATCTATTGATGCACTTTATGCAATCTTCAAAACACAACAAATTTGTAAATTTTTACAAAATAGAATTCTAGATATTTTATAAATCTTTTAAAACACACTCAATACTAGATATTTTGTTAACACACTCAATACTAGATATTTTCAAAACACACTTTATGGAGTGGAAACCAAATAGTTTACAAATTTAAATTTCTTGTTTTTAACAAAGAGCCATTTTATATTGAAATTCCGGCAAGTTCAACCAAGTACTAGATGTTTCATAAGTACATTTCCCAACTAATCTTCGACACCTAAGCATACCTGCCATCTAACACGTTTGAATCCCAAACACAGCACTTCTCGAGAAGATTCCGAGAATATACCCTGTTTCCGCCGCACATAAGAACAATCCTTTTTAAAAATTCCAAATATTCCTTCAAACTTGGATGCGGTACTTTGCTGGCAACCGTGGGTTTTCCGTTTTCCAACAACGCATAAATTGTGGCCAATGAAAAAAAGTAAATCTCTGGGCGGTCAAAGGGAACAAATTAATTACGAAGGTAATTATTATTAGTAAAGCTCTAGAGATATATTGACGAAAAGTATTGATGTGGACAGCGGCAGGAAGCAAAGGAAGAACAAAACAGAATAAATACGTTTATTTTATCCTAGGGTTTCATTTCTCTCGAGTTTCTCCTATGAGATATTTTCTTGTGTAGATCTCTGCAAATATATACACATCTCAGGTTCATGGCTGTAAACCCTAGACAATTCAGAGCGCTTCATGTCCATCACACTCCTCAGAATTTTGACGATCCGGGCAATTGGCGGTTTGTTGTAGCGGTTAATTCTGCAACCAGTTGTTGTCTGCAGCAGAGAGATAGAAGTTGTAGCGGTTTTTTGGTTTGTCGTAAATAACCGGTCGGTAGTTCAATAAGGCGAGCTCTGCAGATTATTAATTATTCAATATGGGGCGAAGTAAGTTCTCATTTCCTGTCAGTTAGTTCGCTTTTCTCTAATTTTTTAATTTTAGATCTTTATAATTACTTATTTGGTTTTTGTTGTTGTTTTGAGATTTAATTATTGCATCCTGCTGGCGAAATCCATCTTCTGCTCTGTTTTTCTATGTAAATATCTAGGTTAGCTAAGCAAATATTCTCAGAATTGATGTCATACATATGCTCTCCTCGTGGAGGCTATCCTAACAAAAGTAGGAGAATTCTTGATTATATTTTTCTGTAGAAGATTGCCTTTTCAAAAGGTTTTTTCCGAGGATTTGTTTTGAACAACCCCGTGATGTAAACTTATCGGTGGATGCTTATGTTTCTTAAATTCTTTGTGGTGGCATGGAATTTTCGGTTGGGTCGAACTAAAAATGAATATCATTTCATTATTTCTTGACAAAGTTTATGTTTTTTGTTGAATAATTTGTTCTCAAGTGTTTCTTCTGGCGGTATCCTTTGGTTTAGGTACCGCTAAAGAGTGATATTTGTTATTTCTTCTTAATGAGGACTTTGTATTTTGCATCTGCCCGTATGAGTCGCCGGCTATTGTTACATCAGATCCTTTATTTTTTGTTCTTATAATTGGTAAATTGTCATTTTTTGGCGACACCTGGCTTAGATGACCCCAAAAAGGAATGTTCTTCCCGTTAAATTTACTTGGAAACCTGTTTTACTGTTGTTTAATATAACAGCCTTAGTCCTTTGTGTTTCTTACACATCCATACTAGCAAACAAAAAGAAGGATAAGCTTAAACAAGTCAAATTTATCCACAGCTGGGAAGAAAACTTAGAGCAATTGTGCCTAATGAAATCAAGCATCCAAGGGCTTGCTTAAATCTCCAACACCGCTGGTTTTTAGTTTGTTCTGACAATCATGCTGCCAGAATAGGCATATTAAAATTAAAAATTTTCCATGTGTCTTAACAGGTGTAGTGGAACTGTCGGTCTTTGCCTTTGTTGCATCTTGAATTGCTTCCTTGGTGCTTCGGATGTGTGTTTTATTATCCTTGTCACTTCCTATAAGTTGAATTTCTTTTCAAGTTCTTCCTGTGGCTTGAGTTACCCATTGTAAATCCCGGCAACCTTTGAATCCATAACTTCCATTTTTCTTCTTGGCCTCCCCACCTTTCTATCATTAGGCGAGGTCAATTTTGTAAAGAACAATTTAACAGCAAGGCTTTGCTCAGGATGAACAAAGCCCAAGAGCTTGACAGCTTAACTTGTCGGCTATCAGGCTTCACTTGGAAGTTTCTGAAATGTACCAGCATCTCATCAGTCTGTGTCCTGAGAGCTTCAATGCAGCTTGTGAATGACTGTAAGTCCGCCTGAGCCAAGCACTACATCTTTACTGCTTTCTTCCTCAATGCATTGCCCGGAATTCCAACAGTTCCTTCAGAACCTCAACCTAGGATAAAAGTTTAAATTCTGATCTTAACAAACAATCCTATCTACAAGTCAGCATCTTTAATATCCATTTTATCCCTACAGTACGTTACCGTCACTGCAGAATTAGGTGATGAAAATTCCAATGAGGGTTTTGTAATTCCTCTCATTCCTTGAATCTTGTGCTAAATGCTATTAAGATAGTATCTTGATCAATTCCAGCACTGGCAATACTGTCTGCAGGCCTGTTTGCTTCTTATGGCAATTTCTATTTGTGAGAAATGATATGCAGGGTGCACCACTGAGAATGCCGTTTGGTTTCTAGCTGGGAGTCGTATATCATTGCCTTTTGTTATAATTTGACAATCTCCATCATCTTATCTCTTGTCAAGCCGTGTTGTTGTGGGAAGCCCTATGGTAAGAGATATGAGATCTGCGTCATTAATAATTCCCCTACAT
This sequence comes from Cupressus sempervirens, assembly GCA_028749045.1. Classification (NCBI taxonomy): domain Eukaryota; kingdom Viridiplantae; phylum Streptophyta; class Pinopsida; order Cupressales; family Cupressaceae; genus Cupressus; species Cupressus sempervirens. The sequence continues at coordinate 480,432,037 of CM053785.1, forward strand.
ATATGAATTGATGAGCTGCACACACAGGATCATTTTTCTGCTGGTAAAACAACCTGTCTCATTCAGACTGAGATTACATCAAAATGCTGTATCAAAGTACAATTTCAAATTTCTTGCTTTTGGCGGCATCCATCAAATCTCATCTCTGTTTACCTTACTTAAAGTTAATCTGTTAATGGGCGATGTATACATAAATTTTACTGAAATTATTATAGACAATCTGTTAATGGGTGATGTATACATAAATTTTACTGAAATTATAATAGACAATCACTAAAATAGGGCCTCAAACAATATAAAATAAGAGTCAGGAAAAAATGCTCTTATATTGTTGCCATTTTCAGGATTTTCTTTTAAATTTTAAAATTGTCAATTTTGTTGTAAAAGCTTTGCCTGTACAAAAAATTCAGTCTAAATGAAAACCAAAAATGAAGGTTAATGAAATTGAGAGATAGAGAGAGGAACAAAGTCAAATCTTTTTTGAATAATTAGTGATAGGGGAAGTGTTCTTGAGAGGCTCACTTTACTTTCTGTAGATATTTTTGCACTTGCATGGGTTTGTACGCATGTCAACCATCGCAATTCCTCTAAGAACTAATGCTTATGAGTAATTATCAATTAAATTAATTTTTTCTCAATAAAATTAAGAACTTTTTTTGTAAAATAAGAATGACATGTTTTAGTAGGCTTATCTAAGAAAATTGGAATGGAATTCTCATTGTTAGAGCACAAAAATGAGAAAAGTTTCAAGGACTTATATATGGAAGTTAATGATGTGACAATTGGTAAACTTGTTCTGAAGGAATGAGGGACAGATTGTAGTTAGCAAAAAGTGTCAATGGCTCAATAACAATAAAAATCTTTTCTCAACTTTGTAAATACAATAAATATGAAAAGTTGACCTAATGATCATAGATTTAAATCTCTCTGAGAAGTGGCAGATATTGTTAAATCCTGATAACTTGATCATATTAATGTTCTGATTTTTCAGATTAGACAGATCTAAAATGCACGTAATTTCCTTTATATATGGCCTCGTGATAAATACATCTCCCTAGAACAGATCGGCGATTTGCTAGGCATATTTATATGCCTTGTATTTTAACTATTGTATTTAATCAATAATTAACTATTAGTTAATGGACAAGGGCACCGATTTGTAGAAGAGTAAGTTGTTTCATGGAGGGCCAACCTAGATGGGGTTGTGTCTTATGAAAAGACAAGACCCTTGGTTGATATATAAGTAGGAGCAAGATTGTGGATAGAGAACACACAATACAATCTTAAGTCTGCTCTTCTAGCAATCTGCTCCTTAGCAATTTAATACAGAAATAAAATATAATTTCCAGAATTTATTGCAGACATCTAGAACAATAACATTCAGTCTAGAATTGTAGTAGATCGATTTGCAGTAAGGTATAAATTCTCCATCAGTATTATATCTTCAGAATTTGCAGAAAACTTACATGGTATCAAAGCCAAGTTGTTGAACCTAGGCTCTGCAAATTGACAATCAGATTTGAAAATATCTAAGCAACATCCTTCTACCTTCAATGGCCAACGCAATCAGACCCGAAGACAAGTTTGATGGAAAAGAACACTTCGTTGCATGGAAATTCAGAATTATGATGACTCTTGAAGACAATGATGTAATACAGTTTGTTGATAAGGAATCCAAGCAACCTGATGCTGATCCTCATAAAACTAACTGGATTAAAGGAAATAGGAAAGCCATGAAAATCATATTAGATGGAGTTAAAAATGAAATAGTACCTATGCTAATGAAACATCAGAGAACATTTAATTTGATGAGTGCATTAATAAATGCATATGAGGTTAACAATGCAACTAGAACCCTTGCACTAAAAAGGCAACTAAATTATATAAAAATAAGGAAATAGTACCCCTTTTGGAGGTCATTCGTTTTTTGTAACTTTTTCTTTTCTTTGTATTGTTTTTGCCATATTTCTCTGATATGGTGATATAAACATATTATTAGCATTCACATTGTTGCTTAAAATGATGAAGATATGACTATTGTTCTGAATATCTGATCATACTTTGTAAGTATGCAATGATGATGATATTGTCCTAATTGTTAGATTTAATTGTATATAATTGAATTTGCCCAATAAGGCTGTCGGACCAATGAGGGATCAAAATATAGATTGGTAGAAGGACAATAATAATTGATGCCTAGTGTAGGAAATGTTATCTGGTATATATTCTGTTATATGTTTCTTATAATTTTTCTCAGCAAGGGGCCTCTGTTTTGATGGCAAGAAATGTTGGTTATAAGTTATAACCCAACAGCTCCGGTATAATTTCAGGAACATCTCAACTCATTGTCAAAATCTCGAAGGAGAGTTTGAGATAGGAGATCATGTAGTACCCACAATACATAAATGTTATGTCTGCACTCGTGCTCACTGTGATACGGAGCTACTAGGAATTGCAACTCTAATTTATATCAACCGGAGTATTATTACTGACTGTAGATCATCTCAAATGTGTTGTTCATTGGTTAGTTCTTCGCTTATTGTTATTCAAGATGTCTGGACTGCTACATTGTAGTGTCTACATTTGTAGCATCTCCAGAAATCGATGTGTTACATCTGGGCTGAATGTCTACCTTTCATATATCTCCTGAATGTGTGAATAATCTATCTTCACTACTTGTATGTTAGCTGGTGTTGGTTGTTTTTGATAACCCCGATGCTTGTATTGCCTCTATCTTTAAACTAATGAAATGTTTGTCGAGGTCCCTTTGTTTTGTAACATTGTTATATCCTGCTTACAGATTTGGGGTTGACAACCAAATATTCATCCTTCGTGGAGTATCGTGTTCATATGGTTTGAAGATGTTCACGTTGGAGGATTCATGTGTTGGCCTTCTTTGTATGCCCGCTCCCTTCCATTACTTATCTGCTTCCGTCTGTGATTCTCTGTAATGTCCCCACTTTAACATATAAATTAAATAATTAATAAGTATTGTATATTAATATTAATATTAAAATAATAATATTTTATAAATAATATTATATTATAATCATGTAATAATATCATATTATATTGTATTATAATGGTAATCTGAAAATATAAATCTAATACAAGAACAATGATATTATCATTATGATATATATTAATATAGTATTACTATATCAATACAATATAAATATAGTTGATATATTAAATGTAATATAACTATTAATATAATATATCTTATTATATTAATTGTTATAACTAAGCTTAAAATATATAATTAATATAATATAACTATATTATTATTAATATAATGAAAGGACGTGACTCTTCTAATAAAACTATATATATATATATATATTATCAAAGCCATCCGGAGAAAAATATGGAAAAAGAATTTATATGAAGAGGGAAGTCGAAGATAAACCATGGACCCCCAATTTGGGTTCATTACAAATGGTATCAGAGCAATGATCCTGCCATCCTGTGTGGAAGAAGGTTTAAGCAGATCGGTGAACTATAGCAGATACTGAAAACGATTGTAGCTTCAAATGGACATGCATCAGGTGGAGAAAGTGGTCAAGGAGCGGATTGAAGATATTAGAGATTGCTATGAAGACTAGGCAAGTGAATGGGATGATGATAGTCTTGTTTGGATGATGATCATAGTTTTTCTCCAGCTGGACTTATTAAATTCCAGACTTATTTTCCACTTCCAAAGATGGAACATCAAAAGACGATAGATTATGCTTGACATTTTGAAGCTGGAAAATTATATTCCTTTCTATGTTTTGCAAATGATCTTGAAACTGGAGTTGAAGACAATGGACAAGTACGGGACATTACAGAGAATAGGACTTGGCATAAACTTAGCAAGCTAATTTTTGGCAAACTGAAAAAATCTAGAGATATTTTTCAGGATCTAAAGTTTGATAATATGTATCAGCGTACAGCTAGCAAATGATTTTAAAATGGATTCAGCTGAAGGAAACAACATTTTTATATATCCAAATATCCAGTGTTAGTAACCCTAGGGTGGGCCTTGTGCTCATATCTCAAATAGGTCCTTGATGTGTATGCACCTATGATATCTATGTGTGTTAGTCACAACGACATCCAAGGGACCTAGCTGTGCTTCCGGCTTCACCATAGCTATCACCACTACCTCAACATTAATTTAATCAAATCAATCATCCTAGTCCTCAATGAAGAGGTAATCCTTACCAAGTGATCCAAACTAATTGTTGATCAAACCCCAGTAATAAGCTATGGCATAAATCAAAGCCTAGCATTTGCTTGTGATAGAAGCAACGACATAATGACCATAGACAAGATCATTCCACCGACATTTTGTTGTGTCTTGATCTGCTGAGAGCAATAGGCTGTCCCATAGGCTATGTTGAGTGCCATGGACGTTAAAATTTTCTCTCTTTCTTTAGTGTGTGCGCTAAAACATATTCTAATTTGTGCTTGCATCTTGACATTTTGTATGGTTGGATCAAATAACATCTGGTAATCTTATTAAGTCTTGCCACCTTAGTCCCACACCATGCGTTTGAAATGAGGAAACATAATGAATAGGACCTTGATCCCGTAGTTCAGTGTAAGAAATATTGAAATTTAAACATAAATTACAACCATTAAGTTCAGACAACTCTACCATTGTTTCAATGTCGTTTGAGTTGCCTTAAAAAGAAAAACCTTTGCAAAGAAGTCCTAAAGCACAAGTCTGAAAAATTCAATCTCAAATAGGACCTTTGTTCTAAAGCTAAAAATACATTTCCATCCACTCTATGACTGTAGAGTGTAATGCCCCAAGATAATCGCCTAGGGCATTAATGGATGAACAAAACAAATAAATTTTTCAAAACAAATATGTGGCATACATAGTGTGAAACGTATTGAAAATTAACTAGCCAACCCTTTAGTTGGATATGATGTGAGGTATACCAAGAGTTAAAACAACTAACACAACATATAGGAAATTAAAATTATTTATATTCAAATATTTGATTGATTCTATCAAAGCATCTTGGATATAACAATCTGAATGACATGGGACCAAATAAAGGAATGAAAGTCTTATGGAGGTAATGTATTCAATAACACCAAAATTTATTAACCAACAATTACATCAAAAAAATATAAAGGAAAATGTGAGGAAGCTAACCTCTATGAAGCTGAGAAGGAATATAAGAAGTTTTGAACACATTCATAAGTCATCTACCATATTTTAATTTGAGAGCAAAAGGAAGATCCTATTTGTGAACAACATATGATCATTTGTGAGGAAATCAAAATCATATTAATATCAATAGTGGTAAAATGGTATATGATTAAGGGATAAACACCTTAATGTGGAATGAGAGAGCAAGACCGTCATGCATTCCCAAATCATCACCCTATCACACAAGGTATGAGGTAAGTTAGATATTTTCTTTATATTGTTATTTTGAAAAATTATTAATATGAAATATCATTATTAGTAACTTTATTATTAGTGACACATTTGTTATTGTGAAGAATATTGAATAATCTATCAATGATTCTAGTTACAAAGAAATGAAATCAGAATATATGAAAAATGAAATATAAATTGAAAATATATATATGAAAAATGAAAAAAATGAAAAATAAATATATTGATTTAAGAAAAACATAAAATACATTTCAATTATAGTATAGAGAGTCTATCTCTCATCCAAATTACGTAATCTTAGATAGGGAGTTGGTGGGGGAAAAGGTGGAGTAATTTCGAGCACTTGTCGCATACGCTTGGAGCTTGTTTCACGCGCCCTCCACATCGTCATTCTACCATCAAGATGATCGTAACAAGGAGAGAGAAATTTGTTTGTATAAGAAGAAATCTTTTAAATGAACTAAGTAAATTAAATTTAATACTCATCTTCTCATCCACATTATGATATCCTAAGATAGGGAGTTGGTGGAGGGAGAGGCGGAGTAATTTCGAGCACTTGTCGGATACGCTTGGAGCTTGTTTCACGCGCCCTCTGCACTGTAAATCTACCATCTTATGATGATCATAATAAGGAGAGAGAAAGATTCCTTCCAAAAGATTATGTAAATAAGAAAGGGGAACCCTACCACTTTCCTATGGAGTCTATAATCAAGAGAGAACACCCTATTGTAGTGCTAGTTAAGGGAAAGATAGTAATGGCTCCTTTTCACAAGAACCTTTCTAGCCAAACAAGTAATCCACTAAGTAGACCACCTTGTTTGGATGCCTAACACCTGCCATCGGGGCCAAGGGGGCCAAAGTTCTGCTCTTGGGCTTAGTATGGAACTGGCTTGTATTAACTTATTATTATTCGAATTTCTTTTAAAGCTTATATATATTTATATGCATGTACTGATGCTTATTTTGTATGCAGGGTTCATAAGCCTAATGAAGAAGTATAGTCATTGCGCATTGTTAATTTTAGGATCTAATCAAGGTTATGTATGATGTGTCTACATTGTGTATGCTTCGTGTCTTCATCTGTCTGCATCGTGTCTACTTTGTGTTTTCATTCATTAAAGATGTATGTGTTATAAACCTTCTAGGCCTTTCGTAAGCAAATATGTTTTGTATCTATGGCAAAGTTTGTGTATAAAAGATTTTGCTTGAGTGCAAGCAAATTCGAGAGGGGAGGACTGTAATGTCCACACTTTAACATATAAATTAAATAATTAATAAGTATTAAATATTAATATTAATATTAAAATAATAATATTTTATAAATAATATTATATTATAATCATGTAATAATATCATATTATATTGTATTATAATGGTAATCTGAAAATATAAATCTAATACAAGAACAATGATATTATCATTATGATATATATTAATATAGTATTACTATATTAATACAATATAAATATAGTTGATATATTAAATGTAATATAACTATTAATATAATATATCTTATTATATTAATTGTTATAACTAAGCTTAAAATATATAATTAATATAATATAACTATATTATTATTAATATAATGAAAGGACGTGACTCTTCTAATAAAATTATATATATATATATATATTGAATCAACTATGGAGAAGAATCATGAGATAGAAATTATCAAAGCCATTCAGAGCAAAATATGGAAAAAGAATTTATATGAAGGGGGAAGTCGTAGATAAACCATGGACCCCCAATTTGGGTTCATTACAAAGGGAGAATCTATGAGTTCATACTTCCTTAGGATGGCTAGTCTAAGAGATGAACTTGCAAGTATAGGGACCATAATAGAAGACAAAGAGTTGTCACGTATGGCTATAGATGGGTTATCGGATTTATGGAAAACATTCTCACAAGGAGTAAGTGCTAGAGACTAACTCCCAGACTTCAACAGACTTAAAGGAGACTGCCTTCAAGAAGAATTTAGGCAACTCAAGAAAGCATTGAAATCGAAAACTGGAAATGAAGAACTTCATGTTCTCAACACAAATTCCTGCAAAGGAAAGAAGAAATAGTTTAAGACGAAGAAGGCCCCTCAAGGCAATAACAAATTCAAGATGGACTTATCTAAAGTCAAATGCTTCAAATGTTAGAAACTTGGACATTATAAGTCAGACTGCCCTGAGAATATGAAACAAGAAGTAAATTTCACAGAAGTAACTAAGACAAAAGATGACTATGATCCTGTAAATTATGTACTGTATGTAGCATTATTAAATGATGTATATAGCAAACTCAACTCTTGGGTAATTGATAGTGGGTCATCCAAACACGTTATGGGGTATAAAGAAGTATTGGATTCAATGACAGAGGAAACTGATGAAGAAGTTACCATAGGTGACGGTTCTGCACATCCAGTTAAAGGAGTTGAAAGCTACATCTTAAAACTAAAATCAGGCATCTCCTTATACCTCAAAAGAGTACTATATGTATCCGGAATCAAGAGGAACCTAATTTCTGTCACATCACTTGAGGATGATGGATATAAGGTAGCATTTATGGATGAAAAGGTAATGACCTAGCCTAAAAACTCTTCTATTAAGAAATCAAAATTGATTGGTCAAAGGAAGGGATACCTATATGAACTATGTTCGGAACTTATTTAAGCTTCAGTTCATGAAGCTGCAGATATAAACTAAGTATGGCATAGAAGGTTAGGGCACCTAAACTTCAAAGCCTTATCAACTATGGAGAAGATGGTTACTGGTTTACCTAAGTTGAACAAAGATCGTTCAAGCATATGCAAAGGATGTGCACTAGGTAAGAATACCAAAAGTCCATTTCAAAATAGCACTAGAAAAACTAACAATGTTTTAGAATTAGTCCACTCACATTTATGTGGACCTATGCTTGTTCCTTCTCGCAGAGGATTTTTTTACTATGTACTCTTTATGGATGCCTTCTCTAGGAAGAAATGGATTTACTTCTTGAAATGTAAAGAATTAGAAGAAATCCTTAAAAGATTTAAAGAATTCAAATCCTTAACTGAAAATCTTTCAGGACACAAAATTAAAACTCTTAGGACTAATAATGGAGGGGAATATACTTCAGATTTGTTTAAGGATTTTTGTAAAGAAGTAAGGATTAAGAGGGAGTGTACTGTTCCTTACAATCCTCAGCAAAATGGGGTAGCAGAAAGAAATAATAGGACAATTGTTGAGGCTGCAAGAGCTATGCTACTTGACCAAAATTTAGGATCCTATCTTTGGGCAGAGGCTGCATGCATTGCTGTCTATATTCAAAACTGTTAATTCTGTAACTTTAAATCATACTGGTCTGATTACAGATCATATTGATCTGTTCTTGCATAAGACCCCTTCTTAAGTCATTATATAATTGTCTGCTCTACTTGATAGGTATCGGCGTCTCTCTTGGACAACATGGTTTATGACTAACTAATCTCTTTTAGTCTAGGTATTAAACTAAAATTCTCCTTGGGAAGTTGCTGATTTTGAGAGAGCATTTAAGGCCGACTTTGGAAGGGACATGTCCTTTGTAAGGACATGCCCCGTGGTTACTATATTTCATAGGGTGTGGTTGTAGTTAAAGGACACAAAAAGAACATACAGTTTGCTCCTTTAAGCAAGTCTGCCCTATACGAATTCTTGCAAAAGTATAACACTTCAGAATAATAAATATATTATTGACATCTCTTTATACAAGTCAGAACTAAGGAAGATCATCTTCAACAAGTACAATAGAAGGTGTTATCTAAGTTTGATCACACAATTTGCAGAAACTTTACATGGTATCAGAGCTTTGGTAGTCGAACCTAGGCTCTGCAAATTAAACAATCAGACTTAATATATCTTAGGATTTTTGGGTGCCCAGTATATATACATGTTCCAAAAGAAAAGAGAACTAAGTTAGAACCCTCTGGGAGGAAAGGTATTTTTGTTGGGTATAGTGAAACATCTAAAGCATATAGAATTTTTATACTTGGTTAGAAAAAATATTGAACTTAGTAGGGGTGTAATATTTGAAGAAGATTTATCATTCAAAAGAGCCCTAAGTTTTGGAGATCCCTCTCCCTTAACTGGTTTTGAAGAAAATACTGAATCTTAGTTTTAGAGGGAGAACATTGAAGAAATTGAAGAGGAATTTCAAAATCTCAATCTTGAGGAAACTCAAAATTCAAAGAAAAGACCACTTTAGGCTATTAAGATAGTAGAGGAAGCACAAAACTTCGCTGTATTATTTGGAACCTTCAGAGAAAGCAAAAGACCCAAAAGATTTTCTAGTTTTGCAGCAAACATGAGTGATTTGTCTAAATTAGAACCAACCCATGTTTTTCAGATGCTATTAAACATACAGCTTGGAAGGGTGCCATGACGAAAGAATACCAATCCATTATGAAGAATGATGTTTGGGAAATTGTCCCACGACCTGAAGGAAAATCCGTTTTTTGAGATATTTGAAATCAAGCATGCTGCTAATAGTAGCATTGAAAAATATAAAGCCAGATTTGTAGTTAGGGGATTCTCTCAGAAAGAGGGTATTGATTATGAAGAAACATTTGCTCCTGTAGCTAGATACACCTCTGTAAGAGCAATCCTAGCTATTGCAGCATCGAAGGGATGGAAAGTACATCAGATGGATGTAAAAACAACATTTTTGAATGGAAAGATAACAAAAGAGGTATATTTGGAGCAACCTAAAAGATTTGAAACTCATAACCCTAAAGTTTTTGTTTGTAGGCTTCAGAAAGTTCTCTTTGGGCTTAAACAGGCTATAAGGGCTTGGAATGAAAGAATTGATAAGTATCTCATTGGCTTAGGATTCTCCAAGAATGAAGCTGATCCAAATCTATGTTATAAAAGGGATAAAGATGATATGATAATTTTGATACTGTATGTTGATGATTTACTAATAACAGGTAATGAACATCTCATAGATCAATGTAAAAAAGATCTAATCAGAGAATTTGAGATGAAAGATTTAGGGCTCCTTCATTACTTCTTAGGATTGGAAGTATGGCAGAATTTTGATAGCATCCTACTTAATCAAGGAAAGTGTACATTAGACATCTTGAAGAGATTTGGAATGTGGAACTGCAGGCCTATGTCTTCTTCAATGGAGACTAATCTACATAAACTTAAGGAAGCAACAACAGAATCACCTTCCATCGATTCTACTCTTTATAGACCGATGATTGGGTCCCTTATGTACTTGGTAAATAGAAGACCTGATATTTGCTATGATGTTAATGCCTTAAGTTAGTTTATGTGTGAGCCAAAGGAGATTCACCTAGTTGCAGTCAAACACATCATGAGATACTTACAAGGCACTCTTAACCTTGGGCTCAGGTATGAGAAAGTTGAATTGGACCTTCATGGGTACACAGACTCAGATTGGGTTGGAAGCATTATTGACAGGAAAATCACTTTAGGATGCTGTTTTAATTTAGGCTTAGTGATGATATCATGGATATGTAGAAAGTAGGCATCAATAGCACAAAGTTCCACAGAAGTTGAATACATTGTAGTTGCAATGGTTTCTCGGGAAGCAGTTTGGCTCAAAAAGTTACTTGTGGGTTATTTGGTCAACCCATGAATCCCACTATCATTCATTGTGATAATCAGAGTTGTATCAAGCTTTTTGTGAATCCAGTTTTTCATGACAGATCCAAGCATATTGAAATTCCTTACCATTATGTAAGAGATATAGTGACATGAACACTGTCAAGTTAAAATACATTTGTATTGCAGATCAGACAATAGATATTCTTACTAAACCTCTCTCTCGAGTGTAGATAGATCACTTCAAAAAGTACTTGGTATGGTTGAATTATAATTCATTTGTATCTTTGATTATAAATAAAATAATAGTGTTAAATTATTATTGTTAGGCTATTCATTGTTATGGGCTTCACCATTTGTGTTTATTATCTAAAGAGGTGACGAACTCTGTGATAATAAATAGACATTATACGAGATGCCGATCTCTGAGATAATGTTCTAAAACAGTAGGGAACTACTAGCAGATCTGGATGAATTAAAGATCATATTGTGTTATAGACATTTCTATGCCTATGAGTAACGGAAGAATTTAATCATTTTCTGGATTTTATCCTGTGTGTTGCATCACATGTAATATTGTTAATATTGTTATCACAAGTAGTAGTGATAATTCATATTACAGGTTTAGTAATATGACAAAGTATCATGTGTACCATGATGCTACATGCTTGGAAGAATCATATAGGTACAAAGTACAAATCTATGCTTAATAATGTTGCTAGATATGTCTCTCTCATTTATATTATCAAGTTAAAAGGTAGTGTTAAGTCTTGATAACTTGATCATATTAATGTTCTGATTTTTTAGATTAGACAGATCTAAAATGCATGTAATTTCTTTTATCTGTGGCCTAGTGATAAATACATCTCCTTAGAATAGATCGGCAATTTGCTAGGCATATTTATATGCCTTGTATTTGACTATTGTAGGTGATTAATAATTAACTATTAATTAATGGACAAGGGTGCCGATTTGTAGAGGAGTAAGTTGTTTCATGGAGGGCTGACCTAGAAGGGGTCGTGTCTTATGAAAAGACAAGACCCTTGGCTAATATATAAGTAGGTGCAAGATTGTGGATAGAGAACACACAATACAATCTTAAGTCTGCTCTTCTAGCAATCTGCTCTTTGGCGATTTAGTACGGAAATAAAATATAATTTTCAGAATTTATTGCCGACTTCTAGAACGATAAAATTCAGTCCAGAATTGTAGTAGATTGATTTGCAGCAAGGTATAAATTCTCCATCAGTATTGTATCTTTAGAATTTGCAGAAAACTTACAGATATCTCTACTTCTCGTGAGAACTATTCCAAAACGAGTAGCAAGAAATTTAAGCCGAGAAGATCTCAAATTCTTGCTGATAAGTTTGCCACTTCTCTGCGATAAATCGTGAACTTCTTGCTATAACTTAACTACTTCTCTTAGGTGACACCAGTAAAACTGGGACACCCAACAACTTGCCCATTCATTGATTGTTTTGCAATTTTGAGTGTTTGGAGGGGAGGAGAGGGGTTTCTTCAGCAAAGAGATAGTTTTTGGCAGCCTTGTAGATAGATCACAAGTGGATTCGAAGTAGATTCCGGATTTACAAGTAAGTTCTCTAAATTTTTTTCTTTTAAGTGGGAAGGGGAAGAGGAAGGTATAGATTAGTTTCATATTTTACTTGACATTTGTATTTGCTCATCTTTTTACGAAGACAATTTTCTATTTCTAGTTTGGTTTAGAGTTCAGAGTCTCCGAATATGGCTGCTAGCCATCAAAATTCTACACATGGATGCAATTTTGTTACACAATGCATTTATATATATCTAGAGCAGCTTGTTTGGTTTGTTTACTCATTTGCTGACTCATTAGATGCATATCCTTATATTGAATTTTGCAAAAAAATGCATTTCTAATTAAATTTACGTCATTTTAAAATTTCTTGATATTGTCCCGAGTAGTTGCTAATTTATCTCTGATATTTGCCGAGAACTTTATTGTCTGCCTCGTTGATAAGTGGTAGAGAACAAGATTTTGAACTATGCTAATGACATTTATTTGATTTATTATTAAAGATGTTTATCAATATCCTTTAGTATGTTTTATTAATACATTTGTTTACTCAATAATTAATATCTTTGTTTCCTAAAATTTAAATATTGTCAAGGTTAATAAATTTTATTATTATCTTCTTTTGATCTCACTTATAAATATAAACCTTTATTGTATATAGAAACAAGCTGCTAGTCACAGGACTTGATTGCAGCCTATTGAAATGAGGAGGTTCCAATCTATTATCGAGGGAGCTATTAAGCAGAACAATTATATGTTGAAGTTGGATATATATAGGATTTTTCATATAAATGATAGTAGTGGAAACAAATGCTCTAGAAATTCATTTTGATGCTTAGGAGATAAATTAGATTGAAACTATATGTTTTTGAAAATGTCATTGCAAGTCACTGAAGACAAAGGCCATTTCATGTAACTTAATATGCAGGATGTCTTCACAATAATTTCATACAGAAATGCCTAGAGACATGTTGTTTCTCATGATGCGTCAAGTAAAAAAGTCACCTTTGTGGTTGTCTTCAGAGTCCTGTCATTTCGTAAGGCACGATTGGAATAATGCTGATACTTTTTGATCCAGCATTCATTTTTAGGGATTTGCCATTCACTCAACAGTTATGTAATCATGCAGTCACCATTAGGAATATATCAGTTATTTGTTATGGATTAAATTATTAATAATAATCAGTTTTCTAGTTAACATTTGGATTCCTTCAGTTATAGTAAACTGGACCTACAAGTGTCATATATGATCTGTGTGAGATGTAAACTCAGTTGTGCTTAGTAAATTCACACACATTTGGCTAACGGGGCCAGCATTGAGAGGATGTTATAAAAATCTTCAAAGTGTCAAATGATAGTTGTCCTGTGGGGAAAATGTTTAGAAGTCTTGAAGAGTGTTTGTGTCCAAGTTGCTGATATGATTCCAGAAAATTGTACTTTACCTTCTGCAGTTGGAAACTGCTGGTGGTAATAAAATGAAGTTCTATTCAAGGGTGGTTGAGGAGCTTGCCCCTATAGAGGAAGCTGTTTGACAAGCCAGCCCGCAAGAAGTCTCAAGGGTTTCTTCCACTTTGAGAATCCTCTCTTTTCCAGGTCTTATTCCATCGAAGGATAAAGTTTTATATTTGGTTATAATTGCTTCAATAATTCTGTTTTAGCTGCAAAGAGAAGTTTGTCAAGTGAATATTAATTACCAGCTGAAGAAGGTGTAATGATCAGCGCATGGTATAAGATTCATTGTAGATTAATCATAGATTCTTTTAATTCCTAGATTTCAATGTAATTCCTTGCTGTCATTGTGCTAGTAGTCCAATAGAAAACCTTAAGAGTCAGAGCAAGGCCAAGGGTAGGTCTTTTGTTAATGCAACATTAGAGTCTTATGTAGTACTAAAGATTGATATAAGGTGTAAATATTGCTGGTCAATAAAAACTTTGATGGATTACATAGGTATCATGACCATATCAAATTTGCAGCTTAATGCATATGATCTTAGCTCTCATTTTTTTGTTGTATCGTTGGCATGAGTACAGGAACTTTTACTTGCTAATACTAGACAATTTGGCTACCTTTTTAAAGTTTTGTGGATATCATATCCTTCTAAAAATGAAGATTTGCTATAATTTCTATAAATGCAACTTTTCTTTAGGAATTTCAATTTTCCATTTCTACAATATCAACTAAACATTTTTTATTTATTTTGAGCATGGTTACCAAGAATATTTATTAGTTTGTTTCTATGTTCCACAAAATCTTGGAACAAAGAAAACGATATGAAGGGCCTAGGTTTGGGGACATCATGGGGATGGTGTCGGATGTAGGTTTGGGCTTGCCATTTTTCACAATTTATCACTATGTTTTCCGCAACACCAAGTTCATACTATTTCCAACTAAATTTCACCACTTAGTGTTATAAAATAACTTGTGCAAATGAGGAAGATAATGTGAAGTATGCTGAGAATGATTTGTTATAGTGGAAAGTAATGAATTGCTTTGAGGGGGACAACCTTGAAATATCTCCAATGAGAAGAGACATGATGATAAAATAAGACTCATGATCGCCTATGTATACCTTCGTTCTACCTAGGATATTACCCAAGTCGATCTATGTTTTACTCTATAGATTTAAGGTCAACATAATTATCTAAATATCAATGTAATAATGATAATATGATCCAGTTAGTTTAGCCACAAGTTGGCTACTTAGAAGTGATAACCATACATATACTCTATGATTAAGGCCATAACATGCCACTGTCTTCAAAGAAGCATTGTTCTTAATGCTAACCAAGTTTAGATTATTCTAAACAAAATCTTCATCTTCCCATGTGGCATCTTCAACAGTTAGATTCCTCCATTGAATGAGATATTCATTGAGTGTTCTGGTCCTTAGCTTTATACGTGTTTGGAAAATGAACTGTGGTCCTAATATGATTCTTCATTCTTCTTCAAGCTCTGGTAATATTGTCTGCTAAGTTACCGGTTCGAGTTTGGTTCCAAGTTTGAAGTTTGAGAACCGGATTGCAAGTTTATCAAAAATTTGGAAAGGGGTCTGGGTTTGTTATAACACACAGACACACACACAGACACATATTTATGAAGTATGAGCTAAAATTAGAATGTAGCAGAGTAGTAGAAACACATTTAAACAACAAAAACACCATAAACTTGTAATCATAGTGATCATACCATCATATAGCTCAAGTAACAAGTTCAACATCAAAGATTCAAAACATTATAAATAAATCATAGCATCAAGTTCAAGTATCATCGTTTCACGGTCATTGTTCAACTAATGGAATAAAAATCTATTAATATTCTAAGTTCTTCTTCATTTTCTTCTTCTTCTTCTCTGGCATTAGTTGACTTTGTAGTAGAGCCAAGGCCAATGGGGTCAGCAGCAGCAACAATGGTATTGGCATCAAATTCTTCAAAATCATCTATATAAGTTGAGCAGTGGAAGCATCCAAGTCTGTAACCTCTTTACCTACATCCCACTTCTTTGTCTCCCCTTCTTTGTATTCTTTACTCTTGTGCAAAAGAAGGTGCAAGTTGTGATACACAAATACCAGGTTCTTTTCTCTTTTTGATTGCAACCTATTGCACTTCATCGAGTGGATGTAGGAGTAGGTGCTCCAATTTCTTTCTCATGCAGAACAACTAGCAACCTATGAAGACAACACGCGGTAAACAATTAAAGAACACACACAAATCAATCATCGAACTCCTTGCACAACCAAACCTTGCTTAACCAAGTATTTGCTCTTGCTTAAGACAAAACAACCTTTTTGGAAACAAAAAATGACAATGAGAGGCCACCAAAAGTATTTCATAACAAACTTTTAGGGTTTTGGATGCCAAAAAGTTATTAAATTTTGCAAAAACCACTTTTTGCTGTCTGCAGGGCTCAAAATTCAAGTGTTTCGAACTTGGTTTGCTGGTTTTCAAAGTAGTCCACTTGGGTTCGAACTGGGTTCCAAGCAATTCAAACCAGCAGGGGAAAAATTGAACCCTGCCCAGATCAGCCAGCAAACCGGACTCGAACCACATATCAGTTCAAACTTGGGCTGGTCCAGGGGTGAACCCTGGTAACTTAGATCGTCTGTGTAGGGATGTATCTTGGTTGTTGGCGATAACTCAAACATGTAGGCAACGCTACCTATCTTCTACATGATCTAGTATGGACCATAATATTTTGTTGAGAACTAATTATTCTGTTATTGTTGCTTTAATCATGATTACTTATAAGATCACAATCTCAAGAACACTCAATCCCCCACTTCAAAGCTTCTTCCACTATGATGTTGATCTGCTTGCTGCTTCATTTGATTTTGTACCATGGCCAAATTCTTCACACGTCCGATTATTCATATAGTGCCACAAAGGGAGACATTTTTGTGCCACAAAGGGAGACATTTTTGTGAGCTATGGAAGGAAGTGTTAAGCCACCATTGTGATAGTGGTAATCAATTTACCCATTGATCTGTTCGTGCAACATATTGAACTTCTTAATAAATGTTTAGTAATTCAGATCTGATATTTATAGTAGCTTTGGAAGGAAATGTATAAACTGGTTAACATCATCATAACTTGAAGGCACAGTATTTCCAAATATAACAGGATAATCTGCTTACACACATTCCACTGTTGATGTATAAACAAGAGTGGACTTTATAGATTTGATTCTTTTACTATAAAAGGGCAATACCACCTACCTCTGTGTATTCTATGAAGACTCCATAGAGATGCTTTTGTCTCATAGGTGCCATCTATTTGCCATTTTGTACAACTTTGGCCTTGACAGAAGATGGACATGGAAATTGTTGTTTGGAATGATTTCTTTTTTGACAATGATGGTCTACCTTTTGTGTGTGCTGAAAGGGGAATTCATATTTGTGTTGATTTTCTTGTTGACAACATAAAAATTTACAAAGTATCCTCTTCTATGAAATCGAGACACTTTTTTATTTATATTTGCAATGACTTTTGTTTGAGCACAAAGCAATTCATAAAACAATCTTCTGTATCTTCTCATGGGCAACTCTCAAAGTCTTATTGTATTTAAACATGGAACTTCTATCTTTTTTTAATGTCTATTATCAGTTAATTTTTGTATATTGCACAAAACTCGGATCAAAATATATCTGGTCAAGAAGTTATTGGTGTGACTATTTGGAGTTTGAAGGAATGGTTAATGCAAATGGAAGTGGTTTTGATTGTCACAAGTTAATGGTTTTGTAGGATGCTATGACAAGTTGTTATCCCCAGCCTGACACTTCAGTGTGCAACAGATGTATTTCACTTCCATTTGCAGGGCCAATTTTCTAAATGAATAAGAACATTAGGGATTAGAAAATTTATATGAAATTGTTGTGGTATCTTGTCGAGGTTTCAAATTAATTAAACTGAGTATGCTTTTTGAACAGTGGAGAATTCAGTCAATTTTTCATTACCAGGCCCAACCAAATCTGATCCATTTTTTCTGATTTTTGACGTTTGCTGATTAAAGATTTTGGTGCTTGTTTGCAAGTGTTCGGGTGGTGGGGCGGGGGCCCTAGCTCGGTTGGCTAAATCTTCCCTGTTGCAGGGGGTTGGTCACGGGTTCTAGTCTCCCCCGTCCTCATGGTACCAGTGGGCGTGTCGCGCCAGCGCTACCGGTCACGTTAAAAAGTTTACCAGGCGCACTGCAGTTTATAGGGGGGCCGTGTTGCACCGATTCCTGCAGTCTAAAAAAAAAAAAAAAAAGTGTTCGGGTGGCGTTTTCTATGCCACTGATAGTGTAAAGTTTTGCCATGAAACCAAAGCAACAAATAATGCTTTGAACCAAAATAAAAATTTATAATTGGACTGTTATAAATTTTGAGGATCTGATTTTTTCAGGACAGCAAGGCAATTATTGTATTGAATCACCAAGAATAAGAGTTTGCATACCAGGAGTCCAACCCTCAAATAGAGGAGAATTTTTACTTTAGAAGAACATCTAACTTGCAAAAGTGGCTCCAATTGATTTTATTTGCAACTACATTAATTAACCTAGTACAGATTCCCCTCGATGGTGAATTGGGTTTTTGTCCAATTCACAGTTTTCGAAGGGTTTTCATGCTTAGAAAATAGTTAACAAGAGCTGCTCTGTGAAGGAATTCTCAAATTGTTCTCATAATAATGAAATGATGCCTGATGTTAGTTTATTGACTTCAACCACTAATTGGCCCTTTTAGGGTTTCCGCTTTATTCAATTAATTTTATTTTTTATTGTGTGTCAATACACCTCAATGTCCCTTTCTTAAACAACACTATCGCCCTAGGACATGGGGTCATGTTACCACTTTATAATTTATTATAAAGTGACATCATTAATCACTTTTATTATATTGTATTAAATTTTAAAGTCAATTGAATACTTTATTTTATATTCAAACCCCATCAACTGGCCATCCCAGACTACAAAGTTACTAACTGATGATGCATGTGTTAACCCAGTGATGTCTAAATATAGGAGGTGAATTGACAGTCCCCTCCTAATAAATAGGGATACTCCCTAAAAAATAGGAACTGCAACCAAAGCCTCTAGAATGATCCTTGGAGTCTCTTGATGTGTCCTGGTCACCTCCTGGACAATCCCTAAAAAATAGGAGTCTCTTATTGTCCAAAACGACTTATAAAGCTACCTGCTAGGCTCCACAACCCTTAGTTGGGTCCCCTAAGTTCTAACCACTCCGCTGATTTACGGGAATATTTGCAACCTCTTCTATAGTCTGAACTGCCTAAGGGAGGGTTATTACAATGAAGTATAAGCTAAGAGTGACAATGCTATACCTTTTTTGCACAATATCCCATAGATGTACTATTGGCAGAGTACTCTCCAAGTTGCAAAAACTGGTGGAGTTTTTTGGCCTGGCAAGTTTTAACAACTTTTACTGGTGCCAAAAACAAGCCAAATTTTTGGCAAAAAAATGTAGAGTATGTGCTGAGTTTTTGCCAAAAACTCGGCAAGTTTTTTTGCTAAAAACTCGATCGTAGTTTGATAGCAGCAGTTCAAGTCAAAAAACAGCCCAAATTAATTTCATTTCTTATTTCTTCACTTGTATTTTGCTGAGGGTGAAAACAGTCTTCGAAACACTTGCAAATTGATTTCTATTGATTTGAAGCAGATTTTATGAAGATCTTGACATCAATGATTTGGAAAGGCAGGTTATGGAGGAGGGGGTTGATTTGGTTTTACAATAGATGACATTGAGTTCAATGAGTAGTCATTGCTAGTGCCAGGAGAAGCTAGAGGCAGAGCTATATACAGGATGGAGGACAAGCCACAGACTGAGTCAGACATACTGTTTGAGGAGGGACAGGCATGCCCAGTGCAGACTTGTAGGACTAGACCCTCTAGTTTTGCCTCTCCCTTAGCTTTTACTAGAGCTGAGAAGAGGAGATGTAATTGGAAGGATGAATTTACTTTTAGTTTTACATAAATTATTTACTATTTTGCTTCCAGCCATCAAATTCCTTATGAGAATGTGATTTTGTACCCACTTTGTGTTTTAAATGTTTCTAGACTAAGCCTGTTTCTTTTGTGCTCTCATTTATTGACTCATTGGATGTCTAATTAAATTTAAGCAATCTTTTAAGTCCCGAGTTTTTGCCAAAAACTAGTCAAGTTTTCCCCGAATTTATTTTTCAGGCCTTGCCGAGTTTTTGGCTTTGGTGAGTGTTCTAACTGCGCAATATCCATCAAATGTTTTTGTAAACTGATAATTGTTCTTGTTCTTGCCAGTACTGAGTATTCTTGGGCAAAATTTTGCTTCCTGATTTGCTATAGTTTGCTGGTTTTGTTGGGCTTTCTTGAATTTGATTTTTCTACATACTTTTCTTTTGTTGCCTTGAATGGACTTGTTGTCAATAGTTTGACTATTTAATATGGTTTACCTAATATATTTTCTTATTTCTTTAATGAATAGGTTCTTCAAATTTTTTGAAATATCAATTATGAATTTTGATAAAACCTGAAATAAGGGCCAATGCATTTTGACTCAACAAGTACGCTGAAAAATCCTGATAAAACATTATTATTAGAATGTTGTAAAGATTCTGTGTCATAAAAATTGACAGATTGCTTTAAACCAAACAGGTAGGATTCAGCGTAGAAGTACAAATTTCTTTGACAGTGATGACGACACTCTTAGCAGCACCTCCACTGGAGGGTTGTCTGATCTGACATTAGTGCAAGAAGTTGAGGTGGACGGAAGTGAAGATTTGGTGCTAGATAATCACTTAGATGCACTGTATGTAAAGAGGTAATATTCCTGCTCGCTATATGTTTATGCTTAAGTTTGTCTTCAAGTCTGTTCTTGTATATACACATATACATATGTGCAGGCACACATAACAAACATGAACTCACATATGTTTGGATATACATGTACACGTATGTTTTAGATAGATAATGTTTTGTCATGGTGTACCAAAAGTCCATTTCAACCAATGGAATGTTGCAATGCTTTTTTTTCTTAGCAACTATCTTTTAGATAGACCTTTTCATCGAGTGTATACTTGAATGGCTACTGAAGAATAGGTTTACAATTAATTCTTGTACTAATACTTTGTCAATAGATGGAGTTTCAACTTTGGGTCTTGTTTTAATTGTTCTTAATGATTCATTTCTTCTGTTTGAGCTCTTAAAGGCTATTAATATCATTTGAGCAGTAGTTTGTTAAGGTTCTGTGTAGTGCTTCCTTTTTTCTTTCTTCATTATGAAGGTTCAGAAAGTTTTCAGTTCTAGTAATAGAACTTCACAGTTATTCAGAAGAGAGTTCAAGATATTAAGCTAATTTGAGATTTTAGATTGATTAATTGAATAGGTTAGCACTGATCATCTTCCTTTTTTTGGGATAAAATAATAAGCAATGTATTGTAGGAAGATAAATTTCCATTCCATGATTAACTGTATCAAACTTTTAGCTGAATTTGTTATTGTGATTGTGTTTAACTGCTAGGCAGAGCCTTACTGCTATAAGAATGCTGGGATTACTTTAAGAGAATATTAATTGTAGTGAATTTCCCACCTATAGGGAGTGCTTGAAATGTTGTCACAGCTGGAGTTTTGTTGGATCAGTTTTTGCATTTTTAGAAGTTCTCTTAGTCTCAATTTTTTTTGTTTCCTTAAAAGATGCCTTTTAGTTATCTTGCTGTTCATTGTTATAAGAGACTGTAAGATTGTTTTTTGACTTCCTCTTTTTTGAATCTGATGTCAATACCTTAGTACAACAGTGTATTGATAGTTCATTTGACATCTGCATTTTATATATAATTGATTGGTAGATGAAGAGTGAAGTAATTTGACTTATCATGTCTTAGCAACATTCTATATTATTTTGAGTAAATTGTTAGCTGTTCCAAAATACAGGCCACTGAAACTTATTTCTAAAGTTCACCATCTTTATTGTTATAATATCAGTGCTCTCTCGTAAGGAAATATGTTTGCACGGAACTTAGCTTTAATGACAATCACCCTCTCTGGCATATGAGACTTAGAGGAATTCATTCCTCTTCAAACGAACTAATCAATTTAACCT
Organism: Cupressus sempervirens; assembly: GCA_028749045.1. Classification (NCBI taxonomy): domain Eukaryota; kingdom Viridiplantae; phylum Streptophyta; class Pinopsida; order Cupressales; family Cupressaceae; genus Cupressus; species Cupressus sempervirens. Next base: position 480,454,127 of record CM053785.1, read on the forward strand.
TGGTTGGTTCCCAAGTTGTTCTGTTCACAAAACCCAGTCAACATTATAACAACTTATGCAGGTCCTTATTATCATATTTATTCCTTCATTCTAACTCTAGGTCCTTCAAATTCTTTTTAGTAACTCAGTCTCTTAGTGATTGATTTTCACAGCCTTGATTTTGTTTCTGGTCCTTAATCTCTGTGTTAGAATTGTTCCCAGCCCATCCTTATAGCTTGTTTTGGTATCCCTGGAAGGAGGGGGACAATTGTACCCTGATCTGAGCTACTGGGATGAAGGCTTGACAATGCCTAAAGAGATCAAGGGTTCATTCATGTTATTTAAATATGCTTTTCTTTCCTATATGCCAACTTAAAAATGCTGGTCTTAGATGGGATAGATCAAAAGTCTATCCTATGTTGCCACGATTCGAACCCTTTCTGAAAGCAAACTGCTTCATGGACCAAGGATATGAGGACTAAAAGGCACTATAGATTATGTATCCCAATTTTGGTTGATTATAGATGCTTGAATATAGCCCACTACAGTCAATAAGTTCACTTCTCCTCTTATAGCTTATTGCAAAACTATCCTGTGTATGACATAGTGGCTAACAGAAGCAGCTACTTCATTGTCAGTGCAACTTATATTGGACTTATTTGTAGATAGTCATTCCGAGCCTTCTAATTGAAAGCTTGGGATTGTATGAACCATTATCTTTGCCTTTGTGACCTCTGGCTTGGATGAAGTAACAAGGACCAAAAGCCAAAAAAGTACAAATTAGAAATCTCTACAATGTGTAAAGTTGAAAAATAGTGGTGGCCTTAAAATTATCTTATTTTCTTGAATTTCATTGTTGCCCTCAACATGACTAAAGTCTCTGTGGATGGACGCTGGTAACCTGAAATGGCTATTTATCTGCCTTGCACCAAGACAGTTGATTGGCCATGAGCTATGTGATTTTTTCCAAACATGTTTGGATCAATTTTGGGCTGCCTTTTCTGGCAGTCATTGTGGAGGTTTCTTGTTTGTTGATTGTGCTTTGCTACTTCAAATTACATATTCATACTGATGACTTAATGGGAGCTGTTAATCAATCCTTGGTCCTTGCTCTGGCCTTTATCATCAGAAAAATAAAGTATGGCACCTCTGACCATTGGTCTTCTCATGTCTATGGGAATTCTTATTTTTGGCATAGATCATCTAAAATTTGTGTGTTATCTATCATTATCATTCAAAATGGATACGGTTTGATTTCTGATATGTTCACTTTTTGAAATCTATTGTCTTTCGATTATTTGGTACCTTATGAGATTCCACTTATTCTTCCAGGTGTAGAGATGTCTTGCCAACAAGAAAACTATATTTTTATGTGCAAAACTTATCTGTTACCCTTATGTTAAAAACCAATGCATTCTACATTAAATTTGTCAACTTGTAGGTATAGTACGAGTGTTGTTGAGCACCTCATTCTTCCATTTCGATTCACTTAGGTAAGTGAAGTTTTCATAGGAAGCATCCCAAGCTGAAGTAAAATATGTGCCTTACACAAGTCTTAAGCTGTTGGTGGAATGTTACTGAGATATTCCGGCTTAACTCAGCATTCATGATTTTCAATGTGAGTTCAAGCTTTTTGAGCCATCTTGTTTGGAGGGAGGAAAGCTTTGATTACTTATCTCGACTTTACTGTTCTAGCTATTTGTTGGATATATGCTCAATGTTTCTGGTTTGGCTGCAAAAACTCTTTGGTGACTGGGTACAGTGGTTGTTCAATTCAGTCTTTGCAAAGAAGTTCCATCATTTAATGTAGGAAGAATGATGAGACTCATTCCTAATAGCAATCTCTAATTATTGTAAGAACTTGCACGTACTCTTTGATCTGTCTGTGTGTAAGCTAAACCAAGGTGACTTGCATACCATTTTTTTGGCCACTTTCCATTTGCTTGGACTTATCCAACCAATAACGAATGCCATCCAAGCAATTTTTTGTAGCTATCTAACGAAGACTGTATAACAACTATTTTAATAGGTATTTGCTCAATTCGTTTGCTGGTAACCTGTATTCTCGCCTTTGTTGTATTTTTACGAGGGGATGTATCAACCCTTTTATGACAGTGCTGGCTTTGTGACCCATTAGGCTTTCACATTCACTTTGGTGTTGCAACAGAGTGCATCTTTTTTATTAATAGTTATGCTTATAGGTGATTGAGCACTTTCTAATGATATGCAACATTAGCATCAGAACGGTTTGATGTCGAACGAGCGTCTGAGTACAATGATGGTGCACATCTGCTAAATGTAAACTGAATATTAATGTCAAATGCCATGACATTGAAAATATATATTCCATTTTCAGTACTTATCCTTTGTAATGGGTGGGGTTCAATCAAGGTTTTAAGTTGCTCGTCTTGAATTGAGGGGATTGAAAATAATATAGTCTATTTTCCAGCCAACACTTGATATTCCTGAATGTTCATTGCAAAAGCAGATTTTAACTTAAATAGTTTTACTGTGGCTAATTAGGCATTTAGAGCTTTCATGCCTGAAATGAATAATTAACTTGTTGACAAGATTTATTGGTGTTTTTCAGGGCATCAACTAGAGAAAATGGTCTGAAAGGTTTTATCAGTGCTTTCATGAATGATTTGCAGTATGAATTTGCAGAAAGCAAGTAAGAATATCATCTTTGTCAAATATTGCACGTTTGATTTTTATGTTTGTCTTTATTTGGCTAATCTTCCTACTTCTATGTTTTATGCCCATTGATATATTTATGAACATTGCCAAAATTATTATTTGCCATGACATACAAGGGTCTGAAACAATCAGAATTGGACAAAATAGACCAAAAATGTTAAATTGAGCAAATACTCAAAATTTCAGTACTACAGCATTACAAATAATAAGTGATTTTCAAAAACATTGTAAGCATTTACAATGGACTTAAAAAACACTACACATTTAAAATTATGGACAATTGTTATGTAAATTGGATACTTGCCTAAACCATCAGCTTTCTTGCAGGAATGAAACTTTGCTTGATATGTTTATGAAATCGATGAAAAAAGGGTCTTCTTCTGAGGTGGCTCTTGCTGCACATGCTGCAGGTAAATTATTTCTGAGCTTATTGTTAGAAAATGTCTTACGTAGTAGCTCTATTGCTATTCAACGAGATTTTTCAATTCAGGAGACAGAAGAATTTTATAAATTCTTGCAGGTTTGCTAGCAATAACAATTGGTGCTGGTGAAATGGCCCATAAAGTGATGGAAGATTCTATTCCGAATTTTTCTCGTGCATGTAAAATTGCATCAGATGCAGAAAATTACTCAATGGTATGTAATTCTAGTTTGCGGCCACAAGCTAGATTTTTGGTTTATTTTTTGGAAATATTTTGAAAGTCTGGAACTCTAATGCGGAGAGCACTTTTGACATGCACAACTAACCTGCAATATTTTCTGGCTGCTCATTGTGTTTCCCTTAGTTTACATCACAAAATACCAGATTGTAATTGTTACTTATGCATAGAAGAGTGCAAAAATGTGGGAAATGATGCAAACCTTGAATGTGAATGTTAAGATTCTCTATCTTTTCCTTGGTGTTGGGGTGCAAAAGTGTGAATCCCAATATTCCCATAGTCTAGAATCCTAAGGTTACACAAAAATCAAGATTCCGTTATTGGACTTTCACTCTAGGGTGAACAAATTATAGATTAGTTGGTGAAAGACTATATTAATTTGTGCAGAATTTTGGATAGTTTTTGTATGCTATCCCTAATAGAGTCCAACAAAAAGAGAAGGCACATGAAAGGCCTCTGAGACTTGCAAACAAATTTCAGATTTAGTAGCATAGAATATTTGTCAATTGATGTACCATTCAAAGTTATATTCAGTTTTCTGTATAACATACGGCTAAAGATAATAAGGGAGGCCTGAACTGCCAAATAGTTAAGCCTTTTTTGGGTACATCTAGAGTGGCCAAACACCTGGCAAGTCAAGGTAAGGCATTGTTATGGAAATGATTAAGGATGGGCTGAACTTGTGTAACCGTTTAGTGCATCATTTAACTTTCCAAGTGAATTGGGTATAAAATGCCCCACTATTGTCTCTGAAATCTAAGAAAGAAATCCAAGCTATTCTCAAGATGATATTGGATCCTCTTGGCGTTGTTGTGGCACACTTCAATTTTTCATTCCCATTCTAAGATTCTTAGGCACCCGAGTTCACCCCAGTTTATTAAATATCACTTCAGATATGTTATGGTATAGCATCCCTCATTATATTTTAGGAACTTCTATGTGTCCCCAAATAGTGATGGTGACTTTATTATGGCATTCAATCATTCTTAAAGATGGCTTGGTTTTTGTTAGGGTGATTTGAGCCATATGTAAACAGAGCTGGGAATGTGCAGCCATCCCCAAAATAGTAGCATTCTTGACCTCTCTTGGAATGCTCTAGAGTTCTAAAGTATCTTGTAGGTGTTCAAGCATTCTCTAGTTTAAACACCTAGGAACAACAAAAGCAAAAAGGAAGGGGTTGGGCCCAAAGGCTTCTCTACTTTACTGCAAATGCCTCTATCTGTAAGTGATAGTGCAACCAGTTCTTGGACAAGGTGTGACGGGTTGTAAAAAATTAACCTTGAAAAGAGGAATGAAATAACTTAAGGGTGTATACATGAAATGTAGACACTTGTAGTAACCTCAATATAAGGATTCTAGTTTTGTGGCTACTAGTGCTCCAATTAGTGTAAACAGAAAACAGCTATGTGCTCCAATTTTGTGGGATGGGGATAACAAAGGAGTGAGGGATATGCTTCAGGGAGGGTCACAGGAGGCAGGCTACTTTTTATGGGATGGTATGGGACTACGATAGGGAAAATTCAAATAATATAGTAAATTACAAATATTCATATAATAACATGATTGTCACCAGGAGATGGGTACTTGGAGATGCTGGAGACTGATATCAGTATCAGTAGGGCAAATTTTCAAAAAATAGGTGGTGGTGGTACTTGGAGATGCCATTTAAAAAAATAGAATTTATTAATTTCCAGATAATTTCATGATATAAAACTTTTGAAACCAAGAATAGTAAATCATTATAATAGAGCAGTAAATAGTAAACTAAAAAAGCAAATTTTCTTTAGACCTTTGCACTAACATACTATAAGTCTTCAATTGTTTTTGTCCTTTCTCAAGATGTCTAAATGATCAGTAGATCTGATCACTATAACTTCTCATGGATTTTCGTATCATCCAAAATGTGAGTACGTTCCATAGGCTATTTTATTTATTGCTTTCCTTTCTTGTCTTTTGACGTGTTTTGACCTAGGTTTCTTGGTGAGAGATGTCAATTTCTCTTTGGGAGGCTTCTGCGATGGTGGGAGACGGCAGCTAAAATAATCCTATGTGTCAGGGTGTTTCCAGAGATGTCTTCAGTACTGGAGATGCATCTCCATCTTTAAGATGTGTCTCAATGGGTGGGAGACAGGTTTCCATGCTACCATGGATAGTATTTGAAGAAGATACAACTGAAATTCTAAATCATATTGCAGATTGAAATATAGAAATAGATATTTAATATATTCAAGCTGACTTGTATTCTATCTGATTTTATTCAATGTTATTTTGATGATATACATTGGCATCCCAGAGGCCTTATATAGCCTTCAATTTCCTGTTACAAACTACCTATGGGATGACTTCCCAACATCAAACTACACTATTTTATTTAATCTAAACCTAATAACTTGATTAATTTAATATTCCAACATTCCCCCCCCTTGTTACATTTATCTGAACAAGAGTGGAAGTTGCAAGGGTTTTAACCCAACCCTTGGGAGGCTCTGATGAAGTGCCTTCAACAATCCTCCTCGCACACTCAAGAAAAACCGAACTGATCGCATCAGTGGATCTCTTGAGCGCAAATCCTGATGCTGCCTGTATGAGTGTTCCCACCGCCCGTGCACAATGAGACACATTTCCTCCAAAATTCCACATCTCCTCTGAGTGTGTCTAATGCCTCCTCTAGTGCTGCACATGAGATGCCTTTCCCCAAAAAGTTCACATAACCTTTGAGTGTGTCTAATGCCTCCTCTAGTGCTGTGGAAACAATCACCACACCGATATGTGTGCACATGGATGTCTTTCCTCCACATATGCCTCCTCAAGCACTTGACAAATCTTATTCAAATCATGCCCCCCACCCCCCCTGGAAGGACAATCATGCTGCCAAGCCCCCTCTTCTCTTTAGGGACACAAGTATCTTAAGTCCCCTCTTCTCTTCAGGGATGAATCTGTGAAGGCCTGACTTTATAGGGACACAGATAGTTGCTTCCCATGCAATAATCATCTCTGAGTGAGAAGCTAGCTCGAGATGATAAAAGTTCTCCTGCCTCCATTTCCTCCAGCCTCTAGTTATGTCTTCTTATGCTCTATCTATCTGTTGATTCATATAATTTCTTGAAGATCTTGACCATATGGAAAAGATGACCTCAAAAACATAAGAGGTGCTTGGTAAATGCACAAAGATGACAAAACAGACTTCAACATCATATAACTGTATGCAAAGCTCAAATGACAATGCTACATCCTTGTAAATTTCATAAGAATAACCAGTGAGTAAATGTACCTCATTCATCAATATACCTTGGTTTCCTTGAGCCCCTCTGCCATGCAGCAACAAAATCACTTTGTATGCTCCCTTCTCCTTTATACACCAGCACCAAATCTTTATTCCACAAATTGCGGACTGGGTGGGCTACATATTTAACAAAAAATATCTTTCATAACTAGTTATTTATCTAACTATCAATTCATACCCTTCTACCGATTGATGATTCATTAATTAGTCACCCATTCCTCTGTAGTAATAGTAAACATTTTTGTTAACTATCTTTTACTTGGGCACCGGCAGAGTTAGATGGTTTAAAATGCTCATCGCAAATCAAACATACATAGAAGGGTGGAGTTTTATATATATTACTCATGAATTCAGAACAACCCTCTTTCTTTTTCCACAAATACTGGTCAAATACTGTGAAAGCAATAGAACAGATGACACACTATCACCACACTTTCTAAATACTCTGCAAGCAATAGAATAGGTGACGAGCTATCATAGCAAATAGAAAATAGCAATTTCTCCGGTGTTTATTTTAATCGCTGCCAGTTTGCAAGAATATGTAAATCCTTTCAGCATAACTCCTGAAGTGTGTTCCTCTAAAATAGGATATTAAAAAATTCACCACTGTCCATCAACTATGGTACCATAAACATTAAAGTAGTGAATAATTTCATTAAAAAATAAAATTCATCAACGTGCACCTTATTTTAATGGCAACCCTCCAGATTTCTGTGTGGCTGCAAATTGATTCTTCAAATTGCTCACTGGTTATAAATTCATGGATCATAACTAAATGCACGCTTCAGACTGTGCCTCCCCCATTTTGATACTTTTAATGCCATGATAAATTATTTATCCATTGTATATTTCAGAATCAGGCACCCAGGAAAAGAAGTTGCTCTGATACCATATGAAGAAGATATAACTGAAATTCTAAATCATACTGTACATTGAAATAGAGATATATAATATATTCAAGCAGATTTGTATTCTATCTGATTTTATTCAATGTTATTTTGATGATATATTGGCATCAAGAGGCATTATATAGCCTTCAATTTCTTGTTACTAACTACCTACAGTAGTAACTTCCCAACATCTAACTACACTATTTTATTTAATCTGAACCTAATAACGAACTTGATTAATTTAATTCTAACAATATTGATAAGGAAATCATCATTTCCATCATAATTGACACAATTTTAGTATCTTATAGTATTTATTTGAAGCCTACAAATGATTACCACCAACCAAATGGCAATTATTTGTCTAGTAAGGATCAATCTTGTGCCTATTCTAAGCATTGTTGGTCAGCTAGTGATAAGCATTGTTGCAAAGTGCGTCTCATTTGATGTTTACTTATTTTTTAAACAAAGAGCATCATCGATTCGGTAGTTTTATCTTGTTAATACTGAATCATGACTATCTCGTATGTTAGTAGACCTACACCATGCAAATGGATTTACATTGAAAATATATTGTTATTAATTTTAAGATATTTTAATTGCAAGTGCCTTGGTAGACATGGAAAATGTAAAAGCATAGACTAGGCAGCAAACTATTTAGCCTAGTATTGCTTAACAATGTTATCTCATGGACTTGCAATGGTTAGGGTACAAACAAAATGTTGGACTTGGCCAGTTTTCAATGTTTTTCAAATAAAACGTCTCAAAGAAATGGAGTCTCATAGAATTCAATGATTGCAAGATATCTAGAAAGGCTTTCAAATTTTTCTTGCAAATGCAATTGTTTTGCATAAAACCAATCCTTACAACCTTTTCCAACATTGGTCTAGTTTGTGACAAAATTGAAGGTCATGAAGCTTTGGAGTAGGGCATGGGTGCTTGTTAGGACACAAGCAAAAGTATATTTTTTTGTTTGTTATTACGTTTTCTTAAAATCAAACATTTTGTTGTAGGGGCGTAAGGGATGATTAATTGTCCTTGGGATAGTTGGGATCCCCATGTGTCTTTTTTTTGTGTCTCGAGATGAGTAGCCATCCCCAAGCATTTCCTGCATTTGTTAGATGTCCTCAAGACATCCATGTTATCTGTGGAATTTTGGGGATGGTGGAAGATGTTTTTGACCCGTTCTTGCTTCCTTGAGATTTTCTTGAGTGGGGATGACACCCACTTAGCGAAAGATGCATCCTCGAGTAACATATGAACATAACATTCATAAACAAAAGTAAAGGCTACATGGCTAATTTAAAAGTTCTTTATATGCAAGTACATAAAGAAGTTGATGATGCTATTGATAATTTTCTTGCTGCACCTTTTTAATTTTTCTTGGTCTCCATCATATGAGGGTGCGTCAAAGAAGGAATGGATTTGAGATGAATTGTACTCGACTCCACAAGAACACAATCTTAGAATATTAATTCTTGAAAAGGAAATTCAAATATTAATATGTTATAGGAGAGAATATTTAAAACAAAATACTCCCCTTATTATAGATGAGCAAACAAATTTTGAGCATGCACAATTGATCAATATGATTGTCCTACGTGTGATAATATCTCATTTCCATAAAAGACACTAATTTTTGTGGGAAGCAAAATGAATAAGAATTTTAGTTTGAATTTGGAAGAATTTTTTAAAGGTGAAGCTCTCAAATGCTGGTGTAGGCTAGTCACAAACTAGACCAACAAATATTGAAAACAAGTGATGTTGGTTCACAAACCTTACGTGGTTAGTCACAAACACAACCAATGGATGTTGAATAGGAGTGATCTTGGTGTTAGACGTTAGAGTACATACTTTGACCCCTTTGAGCGTATATGTTGAATATTGCATTGAATGATATTGACAAGATATTGGGTGAAACATGTGGCACGTGTTGTGAGGTTGTCATACCATTGCCCCATTGGGAATGGAGATCGTGTCCTTTTGACTTTGCTCCTTGTAGGTGTTGGTTGTAAGTTTGATTGGCAATATTTCAAAGTGGTGAGGAGTCTTATAACCCTGTGGAAATCCAAGTGTTGATCATGGTAGTTTATGAGGAAGGTAAGTAGTTTGAAGCATGAGTTGAAGCTTCACTTAGAGAAGTTGTTACAATCAAGTCGAAAGAACAAAAAGCAAAGATTCTCCAACTTGATCGAATCACCATCAAAGACACCAAATTTCCAATCAAGTTTGTGTGAACACCAAAGGGAAGATAAAAAGTTGGATGATCAATAGAGGAGCATTATGTTTGTGAAGTTTGAGTGAACTAAATTTGGATCTTCTCTTAGCCATTTTCAGAATGTTCAAGTCAAGCCCAAAAGATTGACAAATTTAACTAGGTCAAGACATTGAACCCAACTAAAGTGACAACTCCTATAAGCCTTCAAGAAATGTGAACCAAACCAAGTCAAAGTTTCAAATCTAAAAGCTAAAGTTGCTCAATAACAAGTCTAGTTTCAAGTTGCAAGAACAAGTTCGAACTTGATGCACTCAATGCACAACTGAGTTCATGCTGAAAGTACATGTTAATTGCCCAATCAAGGGGTAAAACTTGATCAAGACATGTGAATGTGCCTAATCAATGGGTGTTTTGTGCCCTAAGATACATTTTATTGCATCCAAATATATGGCAATTTTCGACCTAACAATGTTGTGAAAAACATGACATTACATTACACCCAACTAGTATGAGATTCTCGACTCGGAAAGACATGGTATGCCCAACATGAGGGAAAAATTCGATTGTGGAAAGATATGGTATTGATTCCAATAATACATGATTTCTGCTAATATTCAAATACAATTTGAATTTGATAAAAAATGTTATAGAAGTTGGCCTGATTATAACAATGGAGGGGTATAATTTTATTTCAATTCATTCAAATGTGGGTAGGTTGACCTAGAAAAAGAGACATCTTTCTTGAGTTTCAACACCCAACTCAAAATCTAATTATACATAAACAAGGGCGGATCATAGCTAATTACAAGAGTAGATCAAATTTGAGAAAGATATATTTTAATTTTTTTGATTGGTAATATAATATTTTTAATTTCAAAAAGAATTTTTACATCTGGTGCCAACTAAGTTGGGTGATGAAAATATGGCTACCCATCAACTATATTCTTTCTGTATCACCCCATTGCAATGCCTCTTGGGCATAACAATTCATATTTCTGAATTCAAAATACTCTTGTAGTTACACCTATACCCGCCCATGCAAACTTCCTACCATTACATAAGACAAAAGATAAACTATGCCATTACATCCAAAATAGTGCTTGTCATATATGATAGTTTCATACCAAAAAATACAGACTCACTCGTTGGCACTTCTGCAACATTTCGTCCCTTGAGACATTGGAAATGGAGATTTTTCCACGGGCGTCCACCTTGCTCTTCTTCCTTTCCTTCATTTCCTTCACAACGCTTTCACTCCCGTGTGGATGTAGCTTATCAGTGGATTTCTGTGGGGTCAACTTCATTATTCTCTAGCTTTCCCTCTTACTAAGCTACATCTTTGCTCTTGCCTCTTGAACATACAACAACTACTCCCCCCAACCCATCCCTACAACTTCAATTTGACGCTCTTTCGATATTGACGAGATCCAAATGATGAATAGTTAAAACTCTCTGGAAGCCCTTGCAACATCCCACCATGGCCCTTCCCTTGTTCTTTGCCCGACCACTACCTTTGCATGCCCCACAGTTGAAATTGCCCTCTTGCCCATTGAGGTTTGATCACACTGGCATTACTTTTACAATTTCCTTGCGACTGTCAAGCTGGAGTGCCCAGGCCAAAAAAAAAGATATTTCTCAATCTGTCCTTCATTTCAACTCATTTTTCATATATTCATCCCCCAAATCTTCCAGATACGTCCCAAAGCCTAGCATCTTTAAATTTGAAAATCCCATGCATCCTTTTCACTATGGTTTCCCCTCTAAACATAGACAGTTGATTTGGTTCCCAATCCATCCTAATAGCTTCAATTTGATGCTCTTTCGATATTGATGAGCTCTGAATGATGATTAGTTAAAACTCTTTGGAAGCCCTTGCAACATCCTGCCATGGCCCTTCCCCTGTTCTCTGCCCAATCGCTACCTCTGCATGCCCCACAATTGAAATTGCCCTCTTGCCCATTGAGGTTTGACCGCATTGGCATTACTTTTACCACTTCCTTGTGACTGTCAAGTTGGAGTGCCCAAGCTAGAAAGAAGTGAAGATATTTCTCAATTTGTCCTTCGTCTCAACTCATTTTTCATATATTCATCCCCCAAATCTTCTAGATACATCCCAAAATCTCAAATAAAATCCCATGCATCCTTTTCACCATGGTTTCCCCTTTAAACATAGGCAATTGATTTCGTAAGTTCAGAGAAAATTGGACCTCCATACTCGACTCCCGTACCAACACTCCACATTGACAATCACAATCAATTATATATTATAAAAGGCACTGATTATAATTACAAAAATTGTAAATATTTTCACATTACCACAATGCACCCTTAGATCATCACTTGGAACATTAGATTTTATTATGTGAAGGATATAAACATATTATGCTAAGCCATCAACATCAATTCAATGCTTCTATATGGACAATCCTGTGGTCTTCTAAGAGTTCATGCCCATCTTGATTAGAAAGTTCCACTTCTAGGTTAGATAGCTTGTTAGCTGCCTCATTCGCTTTCCGCAAGACATGAGGGATTTAAACTCCTCAAAAGTCTCTAATGAATTCTTAATCCTTTGAATGTGCTTATTCAAATACAATATATCCAATTTCTTTTGTTATGTCATTGATTATTATCTTTGAATCCCATTTCAGATGCAATTTCTGCACTCCTAATTTCTTTGCCATTAAAATCACATTTGTTGCAGCCAAGCGTTCCACTCCTTTGTTCGTTACCCTTGAAAGATGTTTTGTTCAATCATTTGAATATTGTCCCTCTCATCTCTTGCCACATAGCCAACACCAAATAGGCTTGTGTTGCCCTTTGAGGCCTCGTTAAAATTCACCTTGATCCACCTTGTATCTGGAGGTCTCCAAACTTGCAAATTTTTATTCCCCTGAGGTTGAATCTTCAAAGGCCGATTAACATGCCAACTTGAGAAAGATATTAGAATATAAACCTGGGCAAGCATTGAGATTGGAGAGAGTCGATAATGCAAATTCATAATCGTCAAAGGGATGAGGCCTAAGGAGGTTGCAAATTGTAAATGTGTATAAAACTCTAAAATCTGGTAGTGGAAAGGAGGTTGCACACTAGGAGTTTGAAACACCTTCATATCTGCACTTACTAAATCAGAATTTCATTGCAATTTGAAGGGTAGATGATGTTGAAGGACTATGGATGTGCTTCCAAAAGTAGAACTCAAATGAAGATTGAGTTAATGATTGAATTATTTAAATTTGGAGTATTCATTTTATTTAGATGTAATTAGGTCTTAAAGCAAAAGGTATAATCTTTTATGTTGAATTCAAGGATATGCTCATAAAGACATGTTAATACCTTTTGACTTGATTTGAAAATACAAAATTCAAATGATTGACAAAATGACATTGTTTTGTAAGGTGAAATGGGAAGCCAAGCGTGATGGACAAGGTTCAAGTTTGAACTTCATGTGGAGAAGACAAATAGCTTAGCATTTCAAATGTGAGCACAATTTCAATGTCAAGGACAAAATGGAAACCTCAAAGAGTTCATCAAGCAAGGTGCTTTCAAGTCCAAGATCAAGGTTAGGTTATCGAGATAACATTAAGATTTCAAGTAGAAGCAAATTCAATGTATTATCAATGAGAGGAAGCCAAGAAGTCTCGGTTTCAACTTTGCTTTTACTTGAAATCTTAATATATTGATAATACATTGAATTTTCTTCTACTTGATAACGTGTAGTTTTTTTTTGATAACATGTGGAAGCCAAGAAGTCTCGGTTTCAACTTTTAAGAGCCTTGGCCGGGACTGAATATATCGTGCCTCTCGAATCCCATGATGAGGGATACTCTGAGTATACCTTCCATACTGTCAAGCATCATCCTGTTATACAATCAGATTCATGCAAAACTTCTTTTACCTTTCTTCATCTCAACTATCGGGTTCTCTGCATTTACATAGGGTGGAGAGATTGAACTTTAAATCCGACTAAAACCATTTCCATAACACTTTCACATTCATATTTGCGGGGTACCAAGCAAGGACGGAGCCCTTTTCTTCCAGCACAAAGAATCCGATCAAATCAAAGGAGTCACGTAAGATTCTGCCGAGTCTTGTTTCTTTATTTCTTGTAATCTTTCTTTGTGCCAAGTTTGTCATGGTTCAAGTAGAATATAAAGACCAAGCTTTGAAGCCGTCAACCCATGTATGTAATTCTTTCATGTTGATGCACTAGTCGGGTATGCCTTTGAACATTAATTCCCATGTATTGCTATTTAATTATTGCTGACGGAATTCAAGGGAATGTTGAATAGATTATCGGATATGAATTATGCCATCAATATCATTGACATTACTTAATCAAGATAGTATATCAGTCATGCATGAACATTTATCTCAGCTTAGAATTTAGTACACTCAGAGATTGAAGCAATATCATGAAATCCAAACACCAAGGAATTCACCAAGCAATGATGCCAATGTAGGTGAAGAGGTGTTAAGCAATATGGTGAATATAAACTCGTGAGCACCTGGGAATCACTGGCATGGTAGCTTGAAATGGTGAGGAGGTGTAGAGAGTCTGTACAAACAATTCACATAATTCTTGCCAAGTCCAATCTGATGCTTGTTTAATCTTTCTTTACTCTCTTTTCTCATTGTTGTACCAAAAGTTAGTGCTCTGCTTTATATGTTTACCTTAATGATAGTTCATGATAGTACGATGCTAATTTTATTGTCCCATGTCTTTTACATATGAGGGCATCAGTTTTTGTTAATGTCATGCTGTGTAGGATTGTCTAGACGATTTCCAACACTAGGTAAAGTATTGTAATTCTTGATTTGTTTTTCACTGAGTTTAATATCTATTTTCAGTCAGTACATAATGATAGGTCAAAGAATGAATCAAATATGTTCCAACTCTTTTCTTCTCAGATTGGATATCTGTCCTTAGCTGGCTAGGCATAATAGTTGAGATCTATATATATATATATACTAGTTGTTAGTTTCCTGATGTGCATAAGAGATCAATCTTCGAGTATCCTTGAGAATGCATCATTTATGAATTCAAATAGTAGTGTTTAAAAACCTGATTGTTTAAGTGAATCAACATCAATGCACATGCTATCATAATCTTCCGAACAAATCTAGAATAGTATTAACACCGAGGAATTGACGACAGAGAAGCCATGAAATGGTGAAGAGGTGGAGTTAATTTGCAAGAACGCGAAAGAGAAATCAGTTATGATTAAATTAATTAATTAAACATTCAATTTTGAAATCTTTACAGAGCATAATTATGTAATCACAGATTGTGAAATGCTGGATGCATGTATAATTGATAGAACCGGTTGTTATGAGAATTCCTAACACCTGGGACTTACCTGGTTGTGTAGCCAAGAAAAAGGGTGGTGAGGTGAAAGAGAGGAATCTGTAATAATATGAAACAGTATCAGATATGACATAACAACGTTTATCATTTTTAATATGAATTAATTAATAGCTCATGCATATTCCTGTTATTGTGATCTCTTGCTGCCAAGTCGTATGGTGAGTTAAATACCAGGATGCCCAGTGGATGGCAAGATGACCCCTGTCTGTTCTGGGTAGGGAGGGCCTTTCTCGTTAGAGATCGTGAGGGGATAAGATTTGGTCTGAGGTTGGGTGGTTAAGCCCCTGACAATGTTTCACCTCTCCCAAGATGTCAGTGGTGTGTTAGACAGAGATAAGCTATGCAGTCAATTGTTTATCGGAAATAGGCATTATCATTTTTATTTATGAGGAGGTAAGATTAAATTGAGTTAATTCATTGTTACCGTTATTTTACACCTAGATACAAAAGATAGATTCATGGATTGCTTTTCATTTATATGAATATCGAATATAAGTATATTTCTAATCTTGAGTTATTGTCACAGTTAAGTAATCTGAAGGAAAGGAATCTGAAGCCCTAATTGATTGAGTGATAGCTAGAACCCTAAATGATACGGTGGTATCATAAGCCCTAATTGAATCCATGGTATCAGAAACCCTAATTGAATCCATGGCATTGGAAGCCCTAATTGAATCCATGGTATCAGAAGCCCTATTTGAATTAGTGGTATCGGAAGCTCTAAGTGATACAACGATATCAAAAGCCCTAAAAGATTCCAATGGTAATCGATGCCCTAATGATTTCAGTGGTAAGTGATGCCCTAATTTTATATAGTGGTATTTAATGATAATTGTCATTTGATTTTAATTTATCAATATTGAATAGAAGTCGTTTTGTGAAATCGTTATAGTGTATTTGTGGACTAACCAGAGTGGTTGTAGAAGCATCCCTAGATTGATTTCGATCTCAGTTTTCCGAGGCATGTGGTTTCCAATTTCTATAGTAATTTCATTTGATGGTATTTCAAGTTTTTAGTTAAGAAATTTTGTCTAACTGATTTTAACTGTAAATCTTATTCACATGAACATGAATGATATAACTGTCTTCTTATGAAACAAAGTAATAACTGTATTCTTTGAGTATGTTAGATGCTAATTTAGACCCGGGAAAACCGGATGTTACAAATTACTTAATGTTTATTGATTTGTATCTCATATGTTCTGATCATTTGGCAATTTCAACATCATACTTACATCCTCTTAAGATTGTACTCTTCTAAGCATAGTTGACTAGGAAAAGTGAGGATTGGTTCGTTCTTATCACAACATCAACATAATCTTGTATAAGTAGAACTAATCTAAATTCCTAAATACTCAATCCATTTGCACTTTATTTCATAGTTAGAAGCAGTTGCCTTACTCATATTCACATGTCATCCGCAAGTTACATTGACAAGTCTATGTGAACAAGCATGTCTCCTTGCATAACCAACATACATCAAGCGAAACAAGCTCATTTCTGCATTGAATTTGCAAGTTTGCTATTGGAACCTTGGAATAATGTTAGAGAACACTCATAAAAAATGTCAATTGTAGATGTGTAAATGTTTATAGTCTATTGCTATTCATTTGTATTGTTGAACATGTGGTGTCATTTGCATTAGCTGAATAATGTATTGAAGGATATTAACAAGATAAATGTTTGATAGATGTATACTTGTGTGTATCCAATCTTTATTTCTCATTTTCATTGTTCAACATGGCAAATGCTATAGAGATGCCTAAATGCTTATGTCCAATTACTATTCATTTGCATTGTTCAACAAGTGGTGTTAATTGTTGGAGATGTATAAATTTTCGCATGCAACCTGATCTCATTTATATTGTTTCAGTTTTTTTTCTCAACTTTGGAATTTCTTATGAACATTGATATACTAGCTACTCCATCGTATTGGATAGGATTCTTGAGAATTAAGGCCTTGCAACCTATGATAATGAGTAACAAGTCAATTGAATTGGAAAAGGTCCAAGAAAAAATGGTGGCAGTAGGTGAGGAATGTAGTGTGATTAAAGATGGGTTTTGGGAGGATGTGAAATGTGACACTTACAACAATTTTTACTAGCATTGTTGGCATCATTCAAGAAGGTGATGATCATAGGCCAAATACTTCGACCTAACAATTGCTTGACTGATCCAAAGCTTTTAAAAACTTGGGACTTAACACTAACTCGGATATTGGCAAGTATAGTCAATGGAATTTTGGGGACTATGTGGGATGTTTTTGACCCATTCCTACTTCCTCAAATCTTTTTGAAGTGGGCATTGCCCCTATTTAGTGAAGTATGCGTCCGTGTATAACATATGAAAATAGTCTTCGTAAACTTAAAGAAAGGCTACAAGGGCTAATTTAAAAAGTATTTAATGTGCAAGCACATGAGGAAGTTGAGGATGCTATTGATAATTTTCTCTTTTCTAGGTGTGCCCTTTTGATTTTTCTTGGTCCTCTTCATATAAGGATGCCCTCAAGTAGGAATGTAGATGAGTTCATTTTTACTTGCCTCCACAAGAAACAGTTATAGAATATTAATTTATGAAAAGGCCATTCAAAGATTAATTTGTTGAAGGAGAGACAATTTAGAACGAAATACCCAATAATTTTAGATGGGTGTACAAATATTGAGCATTTTCCATTCATTAATACAATTGTCCCGAATGTGACAATATTTTATTTCCTTTAAAGTCACTAATTGTTGTGGAAAACAAAAGGAATGAGAATTACAATTTGAAATTCGCAAGTTTTCTTTAAAGGTGGAGCTCTCGAATGTTGGTGTACGTTAGTCACAAACCCAACCAATGTATGTTGAAACAAGTGATGTTAGTTCACAAATCTTGTGTGGGTTAGTCAAAAGCACAGCCAATGGATGTTGAAAATGAGTGATGTTGGTGTTAGACTTTCAAGCACATACTTTGATCCCTTTCAGTGCACATGTTGAACATTGCTTTGAGGATATTGGGTATTGGGTGAAACATGGGGCACCAAATGTTGTAGATGTGTATTGGTTATAGCCCAATCACTACTCATTTGCATTGTTGAACATACGATGTCATCTGCATTGATGGAAGAATGTATTGAAGGATATAACAAGATATGTGGTGAAAAATATGGTGTTAAATGTTGGATATATGTGTACATGTTTATATCCAATCATTGTTCCTCATTTTTGTTGTTTAACATGTCAAATGCTATAGAGATGCCTAAATATGTATGTCCAATTGCCATTCATTTTCATTGTTCAATATATGTTGGAGATGTGTAAATATCAAAAGAATACTCATATGCGTTGTTCAATTCTTTTTTTCAAGTCTAGAATTCCTTAAACACATGGATTTAACAGCAACTCCATCTTTATTGGAGGAGATGCTTGAGAAGTAAGGTTTTTGCAACCTAGGTTAATGAGTAGTGAGTCGATTGGAATGGAAAGGGTCCCAAGAGAAATGATGACAAGAGGGTGAATTGTTTGGTGGTTAAAGATAAGTTCTGGGAGGATGTGAATTGTGGCATTCATAGCACTTATTGTTATCATCATTCCATCAGGTGATGACCATAGTTCAAAGATGCAGACTTGGAAATTACATGACAAACTCAAAGACTTTTAAAAACTAGGGACTTAACACTACTTGGATATAAACTTAGCAATAATTCTTGCAAATTTATTGAACATCAATCTATACATTATTTTAAAAATATTCTTTAAATTCATGCATATAATTTATTATGGACCATATTATTGAAATATTTCAAATGGATTTGGAAGATGAAATCTGTATAGTACAAAAATGATGGAACTTATAAAGGGTTTAAGTCTCAGTGTCATGCAAATCTAACATTGATGGAGGCATTGTAACTTGATGGCTGATTTTCATATATATAAACAACATGTTAACCTTAATTTGTTCTAATGGTTCTTTGCATTTCTAGGATGGCAGAGATGTGGGGATGGGCCTTTGCAGATGGCTGTATATGTAGGAATGTTTACCTGTTTATTCTTATTTATATTTTATGAGAGTGGCAGAATCTAGTATATCATTGATATTTCTCCCACTTTTGAAGCCGCCTTGTTTTTCTCTGTATGAGAAGGTTCTTAACTTAATAATTAGAACCTCATTTGTATTAATGTCCATGGTGGGAACCAATTTTATGAAGATTTCATAAGCAATGAAAACAATTAGCACTTGATTTTGTCTGGCTAATTCTTCACCATTGCACATAGTTATTTTGCATATATGCCAAAATATTAAATAGAAGAATGCTAACTCACCTTATGCTTCTCACTTTGTCATTGATTATGTTCAATAGATTGTGGGCAACAGACTTATAATAACTTGTTTTAATTAGATATTCATCATTTGACTAGATTTTTGGGAGAGACAACGACCATGAAATGCAGGCACTTTATTTGTTGGCATTTAATAACTAAACTGTTTCAATAAGTGATTGTGCGGGGGATATGTGAATGTTCTTGGGGTGATACCCAAGGTTCCCCTTGTAGAGAGGACATCCTTTTGGGAAAAAATTGGAATGTGAGTTGGAGGATGTTATGTTTGTATACAGGTGGGATGTGCTCAAGGTTTCCCCCTTAGAGAGGGCTTCCTTTTGGGGAAAAAAAATGGAATGTGAGTTGGGGATATTATGTTTGCTTCCTTGGGTTGTCCCTTTATAGGGAAACAACTGAAAAATAAAGGGGATGCATCATTGGGGAACATTTATTATTATTAATCTCTTTAATATTGGAAAATAGTGCAAAGATAACACTAGTAAGCTATAAAAAATAAAATCTCTATCTCAAGGAGAGCAGCAGTCAACAGTTAGAATACCTAGCCTACTAGTGGCTAATTTGTAAAGCTTATATAAATTAAAGTTTGATGAAAATAATTGGAAGAGGAAATTATGCCCAACTGTAATATAATGCTCTAGCCATTGTTGTTTGGGTGCTTACAAAGGATTTCTGGGTCCTGAAGGAGCTGAACTTGAGGATCCAATACGTATATGAAGATTAGTATGCACAACCAAGATTGTTTGGCTACTTATTGTAGCAAGCTCAAATTCATAATGCCAGGTTATTGGAGTTGATGTGAGATGATATAGAAGATTAGGCTGATAATGAGTAAACTTGCAGATCTGTGCCTCGCATTTTGGTATTACTGGCTGGTTATTTCTATCATCATATTTTTATATATATGATATTTTTATCTCAATTGATGATTGAAGAATATGTAAGAGTTATCTTTCGTTTTTATTTCTGTTTTCAATATCAATTTTATTTCACAGATACCTTCGAAATTAAATTAACTTTGATATAAAAGACATACAGTTTGCAAGTCTTGTTGTTTTTCAAATATTTTAATAAACTATAACACACGCACACACCCACCCACCATTTTTGTCCTTATCATCTTGGAATATTTCAATATAGTAAACATGGCAAGGATCAAGACCATTAGTTTGGTTGTGAATTCTATTTTAAAAAGTCAATGTTAAGAGAAGAAAGTGCCGAGGGTGATTGGAAGTTTTGTACCTTATCAGAGTAATATGAGTTGTTATGAATATTTTTTCCTTTTACAATTGTTCAGTGCAGTGTTATGTGTGGTCCAGATGCTCAAAAAAACAAAGACAAATCCTTGATGAAATTTCTAATTCAAATATGGGCAATGTGATTGCTGCTTACTATAGTTAAGCCACATCGATTAAAAAACTTGGAAGAAATGGGACACTGAATTCAGTGTTACCTTGTTCAGTGTGTTCAAGCTCAACTTTTGTAGTCGAACTAGACAATGAGGGTTTTCCTCTTTGGAGAGCAGCTACAATTGCTTCTGAGAAGCATGCAAGCTCTGTTCAGAAGGCAAAAAACTGAAGTTTCAGAAAATTGCCTTGGTTTGTGAATCTCATGTACTGAATTTCTAGTTTCTTATTGGGTTTGCAAATCTCACGTGCTGAACTTTTGGTTACTTGTTGTTTGTGAATATCACATACACATGGGTATGAAGGAGCAGTAATAACATCGAACCTCATAATATTCATCTGCAGTTCTGATCTATGACTGATTGCCCAACATCTGTATTTCATAATTAAATATAATAATAATTCTGTATCACAGCCAAGCAAGACAGTGCTTTATAATTTGCTTAGATTTCTGATTTTTTCCTTTTAAGAAATTTAATATACACTTGAATAACCTATCTTGATGGGCATACATAAATTCAAATGGGAGAGGAGTCCTATGTGAGAGGTGTTGAAGGGCTTGACCAATGGTAACAAGAGTGGACATTTCTGACAAGGCGAATGGCTTGACCAACGGTAACAAGAGAGGACGCTTCTGACAAGGTGAATGGCTTGAACATTACCAGCAGGAGATAATCCCCCCAATAAGACAAGACAGGACAAGATGGAGGGTTTGACCAATACTAATGAGAGAACTCTCCTGGTGAATGAAGAGGAGGAACCTGATTGATAAATCAACACTGAATAGAGGGCAGGACCCTGTGCTGATTGTTACTATTTATCAACTATTTTAATTCACCATTTTTTTGCTTATGAGGATGTCATGTAAGAAAGTGCTTTAAAACTTACTTTGATTTCTGATTTTTCTTTTTAAGATATTTAATATACACTTGAATAAGCTATCTTGATGGGCATACATAAATCCAAATGAGGGAGTAGTCCTGTTTTTAAAGATTTTGAAGGGCTTGACGAACAGTAACATGAGAGGACTCGTCTGACAAGGCGAGCTGCTTGAACATTAATAACAGGAGATAACTCCCCCAATAAGACAAGACAGGAGAAGATGGAGGGTTTGACCAATGCTAATGGGAGAAAGCTCCTGGTGAATGAAGTGGACGAATTTAATCGATAAATCAACACTGAATAGATGACAGAGCCTTGTGCTGGTTGTTACTATTTATCAACTTTTTCCATTTTTTTGCTCACAAGGATGGCATGTCTGCATAAAAATGTACTCTCAATTGTATACCCCTGCATTTCCATGAGAGGAGAAAGATTGTGACCTTGTATATATATTATGCATATCTAGAGAGTGCACACTTTTTGTTGTGTTTGGTCAATTTGTTTGATAAGAACTCCTATCTTGCCTTGGTCAGTAAATTACTAAATTCCATTCAAAATATTTGCAACATTTTTATTCAATACGGCATATGAATCGTTTTGATATGTGACTGACTGTTTCCACTGCTGATTTTTAGGAATAAATCAGATTTCATCTCGATTACAGATTCTAATATATAATCTGGCATGCAAAATTTCTGACAAATTGCCATTCAGCCCATGGATTTTTTGTTTTCAGATAGATTTTGGCAACATTTCAGTTTATTTGGGAAATGGCTACCTTAAGGAAGCTATGGCAATTCCTTAGCTATATACTGTTAACCTCCTTAGTTTCTTATGATACTGCCAGTCAATGCAGTTGATTTTAAATGGTTCCTTGTGGAGAATAACATTAACTTTTTACTTGATATGAAAATGTGTTGATTATACACATAAATTGATTTTATGTATTTGCAAATTGAAGTTACAGCTCAGTTAAACTTTGAGAGAAAATTTACTGAAGTTGAGAAATGTCCGTCAGAAGTTTATGAGCAAGAAAACGTGCACTTATGTTTCCTTAAGTACTGCTTCTTTGGGATGTTTCAGTTAAATTGGAGTTTTGTCGACAAATTACTTAAGCTGAAATTATTCATCTTCATGATCCAAGCTTCTCAAAGGAAGTCTTTTTAACATTGTAACTTTTCTGTGTGTAAATTTTAGTAGTTATGAAACCAACAAATATTTTTATGTAAGAGTACCCGTGAGTCCAAATTAATCAGAATTTGCATAAGTATTTAATTTATAGTATAACATTGCTTCTTTTTGATGTTTCATGTCATTCTGTTCTATAGTTTTCTGAATGTCATTTGGGTAGTAGCTATATCATAGAGGATCACGAGTGCTTGTTGAAATGTGCCTCATGTTTGTATCTGTATATACTGATTCATTAATAGGTCCTGCAATCGCTTGCTGTTGTCACTTTTGTTGGTGGAACTGATTTTGAAGAAACAGAAAAGTCAATGGATCTTCTTTGGCAACAGGTAAGTGGATTGAATCTATTAAACTGACGAATATGAATTGGCGAGATTTTATTGAATATAGAAATGGCAAGGTTTTGGTTTGAAGGTCGTTGGTTTGTTTGCAGATCTCAGGGACTAATAAAACACAGCCTGCAGTGAAAGCAGCAGCTCTTTCAGCATGGGCCTTTCTTTTAACAACTCTCCCTACCGATCAACTTGATTCTCAGTTCCGTAAAAAGTGAGTAAATCTGCAATTACACAACCCCATTTAAGTGTACATTAAACCATCTATTTTTATTACCTTTGAAGACAATTTAAAGTCTGTTGTTATAATTACTGGCTGCAGATTTCTTCCCATGTTATCAACATTTCTGGAACATGATAACAGAGCCGTGCGTATAGCTGCAGGCGAGGCAATAGCTCTTATTTTTGAGACTGTTAATTCTGAGGATGAGGGTCAGGATGATTTCAATAATCTAGTTCCCGGTAGCTTAGATCAATATAATGTATTGGAAAAGAAGATACTCGAACAGATGAAAGCACTTTCTATAGAGGGTAGTGGCAAAGGGTCTTCAAAAAAGGATCTCAACAGCCAACGGAGTTCTTTTCGCGACTTTTTAGCATCTATTGAGGTTTGAGTTGTTTTTGGGCCAATCAAGACTCTGTATATGAGTAGTGCTAAATGTAAAAATTGGATTTTGCAGGATGGCACAAAACCTGAGGCAACGGTAAAGTTGCAAAATGGTGGTGTTGTAAATGTATCAACGTGGACTCAAATAATACAGGTAGTACTGCTATAAGTTTCATAGAGAAGCACTATAATAGTGTAATATGATGAAAATAAATCTAGTGGTTTTGTGAAAGTTTGGTGATCCGGCTCTGCTGACATTCGTATTTATATATTTACCATTTGATGACTTCTAATTTTTATTGAACAGACAAATTTTTTTAGACAGTTTCTTGGAGGTGGTTTTCAGAAACACATGCAGGTAACTTTATTTGTCATTAGGAGCTTATTTCAGCATCTGTATCATTTTATATAGATAGAGAATGGATTCTAGTGAGTTTGTGGCAGTAATGTTCCTTTTTTGAGTTTTGTAAGGTGATATTTTTACAGGTGAATACCCTTCTCCATGAAGTCTTCAGTTTTACTCCTAATCAAGAAAAGCAACAAGCACTGTCAGCCAAAGAGAAGGTGAGAAATGCATTTATTTTACTGAATTGGGGATCCTTCAAGAAAAAAAGTGTAATGCCGAGCGATTACAAAGCGATGAATGGAATAGAAGCAGTTTATGTACCTCATTAAGAGTTGAAGTGGATCACATATTAATCCACAGATAAATTGTGAATTGTCATTACAATATTAAATTTTTAAAAATCAAATCCTCAAGTTCTACCATAATTAAGTGACATAAAAAATCAGAATTGTATGTATCTTAGAAATCACAGGGTAGAGGATTCCCCAACCACAGACAAGAAGGTATTCGTCAAAATCATCTTTTCAAATGATATTGCAGGAAAATCTGAAACAAATTTTATAACAGTAAATCATATTTAACTAGCATTGGTCAAGTCCAACACATTCTTTTATAGCAAATGATTTCATTTACATGAGAGTGTACTCTGCTGGAGGGTTTTCCTTCCGAATGGCATGTGTTCATCATATCTCAGGCGCGCTTGAATAAACTCTAGAAACCAAAATTGAAACTATACCTAGAAACAGGAGATTACTTGGATTTCAGATCAGGAATATAAACTGCACAAACCCATCAGAGAAACAGTTCAAGTCATTGAAGCAGATGTCTTTCAAATATTGTAATATAGCTTGATAAAGCTTGATATATCTCTGCTCAGATGGGCTCGATGATTATCTGAACATATTGCTAGTTTTTAAATTATTGTTGATCTTGACTTTGACCAAAATTTTCACGGATATTGTGATATTATTGGTGATATGTTGTGATATATTGATGGTTAGATGAGTTTGTTTTTCTCTTCTAATTATTCTTTTCTGGAACCTCTATAAATGGGCTATACACATTGAATGGTGCAAGTACCTGTCAAGACTAGCAGCTGCCGTTATTGAATGGTAGTTTTGTCTGTTGCCAAGGGACAATAGCATTATTACTGTCACTATTTCAGAAATGCCGAGTTGCTGATTTGGGTACAGGTTATGGGCTTTTATGGGCTTGGGCAGAGTGGGACAAAATTTTATACCTTTGGGTATGGGTGTGGGTATGAGAATGCATATATTTATATATTATATTAATTATAAATATATGAGAATGTATATGTTTATATATTATATAAATAATAAATATATATAACATTATGAAATTTGTATTCAATATTTGACATAATTTAGCATTAGTGTGGGTTGATGCATCAATATTAAATATAAATATTCATAATGATTATAGGCAGAATGTTCTCTGTTCTATTAAATTAATGCAACAAAGGATGAAAATTGATGAGAGGAGTAAGGACGATACTGAACAGACGCTGCTTGAGTTTGGAGGGACAGACACAGATGATTTCAAACACAGACCTGGCCAGTGCTGTTGGAGTTCTGCGGAACCCGGTGCAAAACCAGGGCTGTATCCAGACAGGACAAAGGATATGGGCTGAACCCCCACCCACACCCAGCCTGACCCCCATACCTAGTAACATGACAAAAATGACGTAGTTACTAAATTGCAAAGACTTGGGATAATCAGGTTGAAAAACCTTGTTAATAGGGAACATGACTGTCATTGTGATGATTGATTATGACTGTTGCCTCTGATAACAACAAACATTGTTGTCATTAATAATAATATGTGAACATAGTTACTACAAAAAAACTTAAAATGATAATGCTGTCTTCATAGTAGACAAAATCTTCAAATGATTATGCTATCCTTCAATTTGTCATTATAATTTCACTACAGATGTTAGTAGTTAGTACTATTGTTGACTTGTTTTTATTTCTACTTGTCAATATATATTGTTGTTACATAATTTGTAAATGTATTTGTATTATTGAGGTCATTGTTTGGGAGTTTTCATTGTTGTATGTGAACTGTTAATAATGTCACATCAGTTGAGATGGTTGTTGTCCTTATCGTCTTTTGACATAACTATCCCTTTGTGATTAGTAATTTTCTTCTGAGCACTGATCAGTAGCATTTCATTGTTGTTCTGATTTCTGTCATTCTTTTGTTGTACAGTGTTCAGTAGCATTGTTACTAGTATTGTGAATCGCGATCATGTAATGTCCTTGTGATTATTCCTGTCAGCATTATAGGAAATATTTTTGACCATAATGATTGATTTTGAAAAAATGAAACATCTTTTTCAAGACATGATTTTGTTGTCATGAGATGACCGGTTCGATTGTTGTAAGTTGTAACTACTGTAAGAGGTTATGGAAACCATAGTTTCTGTTGGTGTATAGGTTAGTCTCTTGGACTGGATAATTAAGGAGATTGGTATGGATAACATGTTTTATTTACTTTTAGTAGTATTTTATTGCATGGAGGTTTATTATTGTCCTGGCAGAGTTATTTTCTTCAATATAATAGAATATGTAAATGTTTGGTCCAAGTCCAGATGCAAAAGCAAATGAACATGAATGAAAAGCACAAGAAAATGGTGTGTGCATTTTTGTAATGAACAAGTTTTTAGATCTCCAAAGATCTGTTCTTTATTCTGGAGATCCGTTGTAATACAGAATGCTGTTCATTTGTAGTGGGAAAAATGTGACCTATTGGGATTGTTTTTTAATATAACTTTTTGATTGTTGTAAGAAAATTAATCGAGTTAGTTATTTTTAGTTGAGAGAATGCTAGTTCTTACTTCTCTCAGGAGGTGATAATCCTCTTTAATTATCTTGATTTCTATTTTTCCCAATTTTTTGAGCTGCTCTTTACTTAGTTTTGACTTCTGATTTTTAATAAATGTTAGGTCACAAACTGATTTGCTTTTGGTGACTGCAGAGGCTATATATGTCACCAAATTCTGCTGCTAGCAAAGCAAGAACTCAGCAACGAAACAAACGGCGGTCAGCGAAGCAAGAACTTGTTAGCTCTGATTAAACAGTGCTCCACTGTTTAAGCAGGTCAGTTTTAAACATAAAGGTGTGGATGCAGATCTGTGGGCCTCTGATTTTGGATCATATTATCTTTTTATTATCTTTCCTGTTTTTACTCAATGCATGGTGTGAAGGATGGATGCTTGATTTTGTAGAAAATATCTCTTGGTTCCTTGACTCTTTCTTATTGCCTGGAAAGATTTAACATCTTTTATTTGTTGGTATGATATGCAGTTGCAAAATACAAAGCATTATGATTGGCATTGATTATTGAAGACTGCAATTTAAGGTCTTGGTCATTCCTAGCGACATTTAATTGTTTGGCCAATTGGTCTTGCTACCATTCTTGTATTTATTATTTGATTATACAGTGCACAACATGATTCAGTGCTTGTTACTTGAACAATAAGGGAAACTATCCTAGTTGTGTTATGTTATTATCATTTATGGCAATAACTTTCAACCAATTATTTTCAGTTATCTTGTATTAATGGTTTATATTTTAGTTGTTCTTTCTTTCTCAACCTCCCGAGCAATACCATAAACCATAAATCGGGGCAATGGCTATTCCGTTTTATCCTCTCTTTGAAAGTTAAGGTTTAAGCATTCTGTTTCTATTCAATCCAGTCTCTACTGGACAAGGCATAGGGTGATGCCAGTTTTGAATCATAGGGTAATTGTATAAGTGTATGGCTAGCTGCTGATATACTATGCTTAAATATTATTTAGGGGAAATGTGGACACAGGTATGAGCGGTTGGTCTCTTTTTAAGGTACCGTTGAGAGAAATTCAGACGAAATGTCATTTACCGACTTTAAATGAACTTTTTTCATTTTTGATGTAATGTTGTTATAAGTTACATTTTCTGCTACAAGAGTTCCGGGTTATATGCTACAGACCCCTTAAAAGTTTTTGGGCTTAGACATTTATGCTAAGCCACAAATCATAGAAAGATCTGTCGGTTCCTAGGAAAGATATGCTTTTGGTTTGTGTTTAGATGAGGAGCCTCTTTGGTATTTATGAAAGACCTGACTTGGGTTATATTCACTTGATTCGAAGAGATCTCTCTTCCAATTTGTTTCTGATTAAACTGAGGGGTGACTGATTAAACTGAGGGGTGACCATCTTCCTTTTCACTGTGGCACCTCCCCTTGCATCAAATGCCATGTCACACTCTAGTCCACTCATCTTTTTCATTGGTTTTTTCCTGATGGTCGAGCATTTTCTATTGTATATTCTAAATAAGTGTTGTAGTCCATCTTGTGTTGTTCATGTTGAATTTGTAGAACACTTAAATTGCATCCTTTCCTCGATTGTGTCTGACATAGTTTATCTCATTTATGAGAGTGATATTGAAAATATTGAATAGATCTATGAACGATTTGTCTACTTTCTAGAAGATTCCCTTACTGTAGGATACTCATGGATATGAAAGAACTGAGACAGCCGCAATTTAATATTTTGTGACCTTGTGTAGATTATTATACCAATGTTGATGATCTCCAAACCCCTTAAAGCTCCTCATCTGGGCTACACAAGAGGCTACTCATGACTTCTTTTAGTTAGAAACACGCTGACATTTTCTGCTTGGTGAATTATGACATGGAAGCAAATTGGTGCTCACAGACTTAGTTTAACTGTATTATACTTGTCTTCTGTAAGAGCTCTTGAAAGACATGCTTAGTAGGAGGTCCCTTTTTGTCTTTACCTAAACTCATTCAAATAAACAAAGGTTAGTTGGGCTAGGTACATTAAAACGTGTCTTATCAATGTATGGACCTAGAAATTGGGTTCTCAAAGTCTTATTCCAAACTTCATTGACCTTGGAATAAATGCTGCCTTTGAATGTGCATGACACCCAAACAAAACTAATGGCCTCCACTCATACATATCGACAAGCTTGACTGTGCTATGTACATTCAAACAAGGCGTGGTCCTCAAAGCTTTATTTCAATCTTCACCGACTTAGAATTCATGTAAAATTGAATGTGCACGATACTCAAACAAAATTAATAACTGAATATATAAGCTTTACATATTTAAGACATTTTCTTTTTAAGATTTCAGAAACTTGTCCAAATAATGTGAGTGTACTTTTGCATCTATGCCTGGTTCTCTAAGGCCTTTGGTCAATCATAGGGTAGAGGTAGATGTTTAGCTGAAATACTGTCAAGTTATTAAGACTACTTGGGCATGATTTCAGTCAAATTCACTAAAGCTTTAAGTAGGCCTTGTTAGTATTGTCTTTCAAATATGACAGTATTAGCTACATCATTCAAGCATTATGATTGCCCCTTTGGTTTCCAGAAGAGTGATAGATTTAAGTAGTATAAATGACCAATTATCTTAAGTGGAGAACTAAAATGAACAGCGTCTTTACATATTAACTTATTTTATAATAATCTCGGTTCAAATTACTTGTTCACAATACGCAAATCTTAGGGGCTGGTGCTTAAGCAAGATAGCTGTCCATGCTTTGTTTGAGCAGCAGTAAGGAGAACCTCAAATGTTAATGGAAGATGCCATTTGGGCTCACTGAACAGAAGATAGCTGTTTGACTTCTGGTGTTCAAGTAGGTCATCGTTAAAACTAGGTTGAGTTGTGCTCCTTCATCAATAATCTGAATACTATGGAGGGATTTGGTTAAGGTAAACTCTGACTTAGTATATTGATTATATTGGTAGTAACATTGTGAAATATGTCAAATGGATAAATATGTGATCAACATGGTCATCTGTATGTCTACACCTCTATCTTTTGCCTTTTGCTCATTCAATTCCAATTCCTAAAAAGATCACAATTCATTGCCGGAATAGAAGATAATAACTGTAATGACATACAAAAGTAGTAAATGTGGGACGTAAAATCAGAAATTTATGTTTATAAATAATTTATGGTTGGAAATATTGATTGGGTTCTTGTAGGGATGTTTGGCCTTTGTATTTGTAGAGGTATTTCTTTGGAACAACACTTTGAACTTTCTGCATTTGACTCTTTGTAATCTAGAGACATCTTGTTGGTAGTAAAGCACATCACTCTTTTGTATACGTAGGTGGTTGTGTGGGTTCTTCCTTATCATTCGTTCTTTGCAAATCAAAATAACATTGTAACTTTGTCAGTTCCAACTTTTGTGGTATATATGTCTTTGGAAGTTTTTGATGTTAAAGCAGCCAAAAAAAACTAGGGAGCTGACGCTTAATTATGACTCCTATAGGTGGATTAAGCTGTTAATCGACATTGTCAACACATCACATTGTTGCAAAAGACGAGAACCATCTACAAAATATTAAAAATTTACATCAAGAATTGGCTATTAGCCCAAAGAATCTTCACAACAAATACCAACACAAAGTATTCCCCAAAGCCATGATATTTATCCTAAAATTAACCATATTTATCATAAAAAGATTTAGAACACCATAAAATTATTAACCATATATGAGCTTGAAGTTTCAAGAGCCACACTGGGTTGAACGAGACAATTAGGGAACAATGCTTGCCAAAAAAAACCAAAGAAACTAATCATTACTGGAAGCCAAAAAAAGTAATCATTTTCCTTCTCCTTGGGCTTTGAAAACATCATCCAGTTGCAGTCATATGTGAGGACCCTGAAGAGTTCCCTAAAATTCCAGGATTGATTCCCTATGAGTAGGAAGTTCCATCCCACACCTACAGTCTAAGTAAACTAATCACCCTTTGCCACAATAGGGTCGGGTAATGGGAGGATTAGCAGGTAGTTGGGCTAGTTAATTACTAGAAGTGTCATTCCCTAGATTTGCTAGAAGTGTCATTCCCTAGACTTGTCACACTGACTTCTACTGTACGAAGCACAACGTGGTAGAAGAGGAATGCATCACCTTCGAAGGAAAATGGGTGAGGGTTGATAAATTTTCATCCAGGATTTCTAGATCCTTCTTAAATTACCTCCTATTTGGTAACACATGAACCCCAACCCCCTTCATCCATAGTCTTAACATCAATTGTTACACGATTACCTATGTTCAAAGCAGTGTGGAGAGAGGTGGTGGCCACTATGGGTGATACATTTTTGCTTTCAATCTTTGGTTTGATAGTATGGTCGAAAGATTTGGTTTTAATGCTCTCAAATACGTAGATGGAGATGCTAGTTTTATGGATTTTATACTTTTTGGGTCCAACATTCTCCTTGTGATCAACATTAGAAGAATTATCTTCCTCCACAGTCCTCTCTCTCACAACCTTCTCCTTTTGATGGGGTTTGGCAACAATTCTAGTGGATCTATGGGGGTGTTTCTTCCACTTCAACATCAAAGTTCATTTGTTGGATTTGTGATTGTTTACCTATTATGGTTGTGGGTGGGCAAGAAGGGTCCTTTTTAACCTTTTGATTGGTTTCTGTTGGGGAACTAGAAACAAGGGATTGTTGGGGAGAATAGTGAGGGGTTTTGGGTCTTTTACACCATTTTTCTTATAAACACAACCAAATGGTTAGGGGGACAAGGAGAAAAAGGGGCCCCTTGCATAGTGATTGCTCTTGGAGGACATAAAGCCATATGGAAATGATATTACCATAAAATCAGACCTCAATGTGAAATAGTAATTCTTTTTACTTGTTTACTACAATTCCTAGCATTGTGCATAATAAATTCTAGGGAATGGAGTAAGTAGGAAGGGATAGAAATTAAGTGATGGTGTTGAAAAGGATCGAGGAAGTAAAAGTAGTAAACACCAAAGCACCCTTCCAACATCAAATAACTCATTACCATATTGCACACCTTGTCCCAAGGTTTGGGCAAATCATACTTGTCGAAGATTCTACAAAGCTTGACTAAATCTTTGCCTCTATGGTAAAAAACAATTGAGAATGGCTTTATTAGAATCCACGTTGACTTTCTTCCGTTTGCGGCCCTTAGTAGAAACAGCCATGGCTTGAGCTATCACCTCTTGATTCACTTTGAAAGTGATGTCACACATGGTGACCTTCCATTCATACCACTCGTAAATGAATTGGAGTGACAAGCTTCATTAAAACCAATCATGGCTTCCATAAAATGCACAATTCCACCCTTTGAGATAACAAGCCGTAACTTTAGATTGTTTTTTATTGTCATCCTCAATCTTGTTCCGTTCAACATTGACTTTTTTCACACCCACATTATCTTCTTCCAACTTGAAGGTTGCAATGCACACAAGAGCTACAATTATGGGAAAATTGCAGACCCAGAGACCCAAAAAACTAACGGGGAAAATAGACCCCATAAATGTCTTATAGGGGTACAATAATTACAATGCATGTTCGTTCCCAAGGCAAGTACAATGTAACATTTAGATTCATGTAGGAGATCATTCCTCCAATTTTTAGGATTACATTTAGAATGTGATAAAAAATAATGGTATCGACCCTAGTAATTAAGATGCAATAATAATCTCAACTTAAGTAGGATTGCCCCTTCATAACATTTTAAAATTAGTGCATTTCACCAATACTCATTTTTAAGTATAAGATGTAGTGTTGCCATGTAATGTGTCTTAATCAAAGGGTGGGTCCACTTAGAGCAACTAAACAATTGATTTGATTCCAACTTCCTTGTTGTCCATAGAAGCCATAACAAAATCCAACAAATTCAACTATCATATGCCATCATGAATCAACTTGTGTTGGTCTTGTTTGTTCTCAACATTGTTGGTTGAATTCCTACGAGCCTTGCCTGCTCGATGCTGGGAATCTCAACACAATCTTGGCTAACTTCAGAGACTGAAACTTAATAATTCAATCTCCACACATCACGCTCTGTGGACCTAGGCATGTGTGCCTTTATTTCAATTTCTTGGGATGATTTAAGGATTGTTAATGCAAACTTTATGACTGATACTCTTTAGTCAAGTGAATTCTCAAGGAGAAATCAAATGTGTGAATGCTTTGCATGCGCAAAAAATATAGAAAATAAACTTATGCAATTCTTGTGGATAGAACTTCACCGATCTTCAATTGTATATTTATCAACTTATAAGAAGTATTGACGAAGGTACGCTCTGATACCACTGATGTAGGTACGCTGACGAAGGGCCTCACCACCCTACCAACTCATAACCAAGAATGCAACAATATGAAGACAAAGAGAGATAAAATGCTTCCCAAGAAATTTTATTAAACTTGAAAATCCTTAGCAATTACAATAACCTTTCTGCAAGATCTCTCAAGATCCAATCCAAATCCAAGCTAGTCCAGATCCACGCTCTGGTAGAAACCTCCAAGATCTCAACTTGTGCTCGCAAGCCACCAAGCAACCTCCTTGTTTCTAAACCACAACCACTAGCTCTCTTCACAAACTTATTCCAAGATCCAAGTATAAACTGCCTCACATTCAACGCTCTGTCTACACTCTCACAAGTCCATCACAATCTTGCTGTAAACTGCCTCACATTCGGCGCTCTGTCTACAGACTCAGGAAAACTCACTCTTCACTTTCTCCTTCTCTTTCACACCTTCCAAATTTCTCACCTTCCAACTTTCACACATTCAAGCTTTTCCTTCCAAAGCTTCCGCTTCTCAAGCTTCTCCTTGAGCTTCCACTCCTCAAGCTTCTCCTTGAGCTTGATTAGAAATGCTCATATGCCTTGCTTAAATAGGCACTTACCACCCCATGCATGACTTATCCACAACCTTCTAGAATTCCTCCACAACCTTCTACAACTTCCATAACCTTCTACAATATCCACAACTTTCTACAATATTCATAACTTTCTAGTATTCTACCCACACACCTCGATAAATGGAATGACAACCATTTATTTTTTTTAATTTTTTCTATTATGCCACCTATGCACCTCAAAAATAGAAATCACCTTTTCCTTTCTTTTCTCCCTTTTCCCCTTTTTTATTTTTTTATTATTTCTCCTCTAATTTTCGTCACTTTCTCTCTCCTCCAGAAATTTTTTTTTTTCAAATTTTTTTTTTTTTCATTAATTTTCCCATGCAAGATGCTCTTGCATCAAGTATGCAAAGTTCAGTCCTTTCCAATTCGGCAGAATAGAGTCAACCCTTGCATAATCTTATCATCAAACCTTTAGAGACAGTGTGCACCCCTTCAAATACTAGACGAAGAATATATAAATGCAATCCCTAGTATACATGAATTTAACCCCATCTAAAGGAGACCAATTAGATATATACCATAGCGCAATATGAGAATATTTGATAATCAAGATCATGCATTACTCTAATCCATTAGAATAATAACATAGATTGAAAGGGATGATAAAGAACACGAGCAATTATAAAACCATATGCCAAAATAGATGTAAAGAAAGCGTCATTGTATTAACTTCATTTATAAGGAAATACAACAGAGTAGTTTAGTTGCATATCCAAGCAAGTAATTGCATAAAAATAATGATTACTTCATAATGTATTTGCTATAAATCAACATACTATATTTTATTGAAAAACATATCTTGTCATATATCATGTCTTAAAACTTTTGATTCTTAAATAGAGGTCTTGGTACCTTTTCTCATGAAAATGAAAAGGTGCAACATAGCTTCAGACCTCATTATAATCATAACTAACTATTAACCAAATGTATAACAAAATAATTAACTTAAAACATAAAAATCATTTCAAATTTCTTCAATTTCTTCACCCCCAACGACCACTACATCCTCTAGTACATCTTTAGGAACTTTCATGTAGATATTGATCCACTTGGCAATTTGAGCATGTGTAGGCCATACAAATTTGGATCTTTTGGAGTAAAAGCTTGCAAATCTAGCCACCTTTTCCCTTGGGCAATCTTAACATTTGCTATGAGTTTTGTTTTGTGAACTTAGTTTCTATTGCAATCAATTTATTCAATAACTTGTGAAAAGAGTCCTTTGAACTTGGTTATCATTATTTGTGACAATATTGCAAATTCTTGTCTCCAACCTTCCAATTGTTTGATTTTGTCATCTCCATCTTTAATGCTAGGGATGCATGAATGATTAGTAGAGCTAACTACTTTTAATTTCTCTTTCAACTTTTGTTGCTCTTGATTCATGTAACTCAAATTCTTCGTTACAACATCAATGAAATCAATATTGGCTTTTATCTGCATAAGAGCATCTAGATCTCTTTTAGTATCCTCAAAGAGTTTATTCAACTCAAACCTAGGAAGACACCATTTGCTTTCTATTTCTAAGAGTATATTCCTTCCCTTTGCAAAGAAATTCAACATATTACAAATGTTATTGTACCCTTCAAATACCTCATCACATTTAGCCAAAACAAGATTCATTCTATAAACAAGAATTTCCTCCAAGGTTTTGAAAACACAATCTTTATGATCAACTTTTTGAATCACTTCTTTAACCCAGTCTTCTTCAATGACTAGAGTTGGAGCCTTGTGAACTATAATGGCATTCGTACTTTTAGTAGATTTGAATTCATTCACTTCTCTCTCCAACCTCCTTGTTTTCACATGCATTTTATTTATTATTGAATTCGTTTCAATCTCCCTTTACTACAATTCCTTGATCATTTCTTGCATATGTCTGATCTATTTTGAGCTTGATCGAACATAGAGTCATGTGTTAACTGCGTTGCAACAAACAAAGGCTCTATATTATCCACAGTTCGTACCAGAGCCAATCCTTCCTCTCCTCTGGATATATCAATCATTCTAGGTTTATTTCCTTTAAATGTAACCCAAGTAGCAAGAGTCACTAGTTTTGGATCATATCTAGTCCCTTCAACTTTGTCATGTGATTCAAATTCTGACACAAAGGTTGAATCTTCTTGCTTTCTAACTTGATCTAATAAAAAAAATTATTTCAATGTCAAGCCTGACATAATAAATATGTCACCTTTTTCAACCATTTCCCTTTAGTGCATGAAATGTCATCTAAATGTAATTCATCCATCATTTTCTGAACAATCGTAGCATGTTGGGATTCATCCACACCTTCAAGTCTTTTGATCTTTCTTTCTTGAAAATCCCTCATCTTGTACCTTATCCAAAAATCCTTAAATTCCAGAGTTTGTGCAAAGTTTTCTTGTTCAATAAATCTAAGAGACATAGGGTCCCTCTTATCCTCTATATCGATTGGGTCATGAACATCCATTGTTTGAGCATAATAGCCATGTTTCTCCTTAGAAAAATTTGGAGGTGGCTTTAATGGTTTAATACTTTTATCTTCCTTCAAGCTTTTCAGAATACTTACAATATCTGCTAACTCTTCATTATTTGAATCTTCGCATGACACCAAAGGAGTACTGATCCCTTCTTGTTTGAGGTATAGGGGTAGAAAGGCTATGACTTGATCTTGTTATGCTAACTTTCTCTTTTTGGCTTGGGGAGGTAGAAGAGGTGGTTCAACCTTTTTAACTTACTCCTGCTCAACATATTCCTGATGCAATTTATCAAGTCTTTGATAAATTTATCAATCCTAATTGTGTCCATGTCTTCCTCGAGATGAAATTGAGGCGAACCCTTACTTAATCTTTGACCTTCTATTTATGTCAAGACATTCCACTTCTTTAACTTTGGGTATTCTTCTTGCAGATCATCATAGTTTCTAAAAATATCATCTTCCACGTTTAACTGATGAACATATATGGCTTTTATGGCCCTGATGTGTCCTTCAATATCATAATCTTTGCTTTTGTCACTTACAAACCAATACCTATTCATGATGTAATCTCGAACTTCCTAGATCATATTGTACCCAACTAAGTAACCATCAAATTTTATGAAATGAGGAATTGCCTTTCCTTCTTGGTTGAGCAATTTTTTCTCAACCCACAACAATTTCCATATGAATTCTAAGAAACCTAATCTCTCAGGGACAAATGGAGGAACTCTATGAGGCAGTTGCCTACACCCATACAGTCTTATTAATGTGTACTTTGATTTGAAAATCCAATCACCCATGTTAAAGTTATAACCTTTATTAGTTAAATGTTCTTTGGGTATCGACATGTCCTTGATTTGCTGTGGTAGCCTTGTGATAGTACCTCCAAGCATCCTTATTATCCACTGTACAAATACATCTCTGAACACTATGAAATCACCATCCTTTGCATGTGTATCCTAGAGTGGACACCATAGTTAGATAGTTTGCTTATTACCTTCCTCATCAATTGTAGCCAACTTCATACAACTACTGAATTGATTGGCATTCTAATAGAGAATTAAGTAACAAAGCAAAGAGTAATTCGTAAAAGACTTTGAAGTCTTTCATCTGACCAATTGATTGTGAAGGGTTTTCTCAATTTCGCTAGCAAAGTCAAATTCTAGATAAGTGTGAGGGGTTTTAATCTTCATGTAATCTAATGTGATTTTTTGTTTTTTATCTTCTCCAAATAGTTGCAACCAAGCATAAAAAGTATACTTGAAGAAATCCATAAAAGAGTCAACATAATGAGGATCCATATGATCAACATACATCAATTTTTTATTATGGCCTCTATACATGAAAAGTGCAATTTCTCTGTACTTGCCAAATTTCATCGTTTTTTGATATTCATTCTTAAAATGCTACCTATCAATTTTCGTCAGGGCTTGAATCCAAAACATTCTTCAATACATGATTTTGTGAAAACTAGTAAAAACATACCACCCATCTTTCTCATAGTTCTGGTAGTAGGATCATGATGATTGGCTACAATGTCTATGAGCTCTGTGTCTATAAACATATTAGGGACTACAATTTTACATAGGTCTAGCCTCCATGGGCTATTTCTAGGTTCCTTTCTATCCTTGTTTGCATAAATATACCAAAACAAAGATCTATAATGCAATGGAAGATTATCGTCTCTATAATGTTATTTGACCACGAGAAGAAGAAGATGTTGGAAATATTCAGGACTAGCTAGGTTACTAAGAGGGGAGGGGTGAATCAGTAAGCTTAAAACTTTTAACAAATTCAAACTTAATAGCATAATGCAATTATCATTAATAGATCTAATCAACTGCATGCATGAGAAATTGAAAGCATATAACACTTTGAACACAATATTTGGTGACCTAGAAACCTTCCAAATAGAAAGTAAAACTGGGGTAGGGATGATACCCACAAAACTTCAACATTGTAGTATAAAGTTGGCCTGTTAAGGCTTGCAATGATCACTTCTGATGATCTGCCTTGTTAGGAGCAATTAGGACTGCTAGGTCCACCTTGTTAGAGTTTTTACAAACATACAATGAAGTATGCACTCGGTAAAGAGATTTAAAGAAAAGACTGTTAAGTCTACCCTGTTAAAGGATTTGAAGCTGATTCACCTGTTAGGATGAAATAGTAGATCTCTTACTTACAACTGAATTTCTGATTGAGATCTTTGAAATATTGATCACCTTTATGTGATAGATGCAACTCTGCTACTCCTGATATGGCCTTGCAATACACTTTGCTCTGCTGTTGATTCACATCCACATGCTTTTCATTTCATTCACATTCTCTTACATCAAACTATTACACTTGGGTATGATACAATACATTACATATTTACCAACCCAATTCACATAATTGCAAGGTCGGCCAGTACACAAGTTAACACCAATATTACAGAGTCGGCCCAAATGTAGAAACTCGAGTTCTGAAAATTGACTTGGTGAATTTCTGATACACAACATCCACTATCATTACTCGGCATCGTCATGCACTCAGTAGAAGTAGAGGCTCAGTCCATATTGATCACTTCAATGTAGTTTCAAACTCGGTATACATTGGTGACTCGGTAAACACTAAACATCTCATTACTCGGTTAACACTAACTTCGCTTCACAAGAACTGATGACTCGGTAGACACTACGAAGCTTGGTAACGACTGATTTCCTCGGTAAGAACTGAACTGCTTGGTCTGAACTGCTGGACTTCACACTGCCTGAATTCACTTGGTAACCACTAAATTACATGGCAAACACTGGAGACTGATCAAAAAGCTCGGTAACTATACAAAATCTGAATAAGTGTTGTCACTAATAACAAACTTAATGCCAACAATCTCCCCTTTTGACATTAGTGACAAAAACACTTATCAGCCAAAACTTATATACAACATAGTGTGATATTGACTTGATATGGCATGCTGAGTTTTTGAGATTTTTCAAAATTTTTCTTTGTAAACTCTATTATATATACATTTTTTTTGCATATATCTCCCCCATACAATATACATATTGTGTCATACTGAGTGTATCTTTTGGTACGAAATCTTTTTTTTGATATATATAAATATCTCTCCTCCTTAAATACATACATGTCTCTCTACCCCTTTTTGACAATAATGCCAAATATTTATACACAATCTACTTATATAGAGACACCAAAATGTGAGAGAAATTCAGAATGTACCTTAAGAATAAGAGTTAAGGTCTTGTCCCAGTTTTCTTGCAAAATTTTGCAGATTTGAAGAGCAACTTGTACTTCTGCAGAGAGCTCAATCATATGATCTGCAATTGAAAAATTATTGTCATGGATCAATGTTTTGGAATAAGCAATGTGCTTCTACATTGTATCCATGATGGGAAGGATCATGTTTTGAATGTCTATGAGTATAGACCGGATCCTTGCTTCCTCTCTCAATAATTCTACCTGCATATTTGATGAGAATCTGATCTTCATATGGTGTTTAGAGCTTGAACTGGGGTCAAGTTGCAACTTCTTTGCACTAGCCATCATATCTTCATCAATCTTATTCAATTTTCTCTTAATTTCCTTAGTATGCTCGGTAACATCACACAAATTTGCAAAAAGAGATGTCACATTTGTGTAAGAGGTTTCAAGATTTGTTAAAATTGAAGAAAGCTCTATATGCTGGATAGCTATTTGTTGAGCAATGTGCTCAAGAACTTTGTTATCAAACTTCTTTTTTGCTTTCTCCATCAGCTTATCTTGGCCACTGGAATCTTCATTGAATTTGCTGACTGCTTCTTCTAATTGCAACAAAATGTGTTGAGAAGAATCAACTTCAACACCTATAACTTCAGTCAAAATATTCTTTGCGTCCTCAATAATCCTATATTCCCTGTCTCTTTCTTCTCTTAATTGCTTCTGCTTGGCTTTCTTTTGGAGGAGCTGACTGACTAATCTCATTTGATCTACAGTGACATTGTCAAAATCCAAATTGGGAATTTCAATATCCTCATCCAGATCTATATCTTCCTCTATTTCCTTTCTACTAATTAAAAGTCTTGGTTGAGTCTTTGGTTCAACTTCTGAAATTAACACTTTAGATTTTGGAATAGAAACAATACTGGAAATAGTGGGGCTAGCAGTGAAAACTTGTACAATTCCTACTGCTGGAATACTTACAAAATCCAAAACTGATGTATTCGCCAAATTTCCCAAAATTGAGGTATTCACAAGTGAAATACTGATAGAAGTATTTACAATTGAAGCACTTATTGAAGCATGTACAATTGAAGTAGCCAAAATTGAAAAATCCAAAACTGTACTTACTGCTAAAGAATAGAAAATTGTGGGACACTCTGTATCCATTGCTGAAGCTAGCTCGATAACTGAAGGATTTTGCAGCTCGGTGAAAGTGGTAGACACTTCTATATGTGATGTGTTGAGCTGAGAGGTAGTAGGGAGTGATTGGACATTTGATGTATCAATGGTTGTCACAATCAAAGCTGTTGAAGTTGTCTCCACACTTGATAATGTTGTAGTTTTTGCTGGAGAGTGAGGAAGGGAGGCTATGACAGCCACAACTATCTTGATTGGGTCACTCTCTTCTTCTTCTTGCCTGGCTTCCTCTTCAGCTTCTTCCTCTTTTTCTTCTTCATCATCCTTCACTAACTCTTGATATTCTTCAACATCAATAGTGACAAAAGGAGTATTGTCTTCTTCATTTTCTTCATCCTTGTCACTGTCATCATCATCATCTTTGATTTCAACAGGATTTTCACATGGTTTACGTAGATGATGAATATTCTTCTACGTAGCTGTCGCATCCTTGACTACATGCTCTGTCTTTTACCAAAATTAAACAAGTATGAAATCTAATAGTCATCTTGTCTTCATTTTTCTTCATAACTTCTTTTACCTCAGCATTGGTAATGCTCAGTAACAACTATCTCAAAGTTTTTTCATATATGTCTTTTGCTGTCTGCATGGCTGAGTCCCATCTTGGCTTCAATCTTTCTAAAAGATCATTAGAAATCAGAGGTGCTATCTGATACTTCCATTTTCCCATCTTGGTTAGTACCAACTCCTCAATCTACTTCTTCTCAACCTCTGACCTGGTCTCATACTTTAATGCTTTGAAATTGGTTATACCAGCACCTTCCATTTGTTTCACTCTTTCCTGGAAGGTGAGAGGAGGCTTACTAAACACAACTTCACTACCACCTTTTCCTGCTTCCTTCTTGGATCTTCTTGTGAATATTGCAATGGAAGGCTTGGGTGGCTTGGTGATAATCACCTTGCCTTTCTTCCTTGCAGGCTCTTCTTCCTTTCGAATTCCTCTTCATTTTCAGATTCCTCCACATCTTCTCCTTTTCCCTTGGTAATCATAAGAGGGGTGCTTGTTTTTTTCAAATTTGATATCCTCCTCTTTCCTTTGTTCATCGCTTGTGGAAGGTTGATCTCAAGTTCAATTCTAGCTTTAGCTTCATCATACGTTCCAAAGAGAGGTGCCTTTGGATCTACATGC
Organism: Cupressus sempervirens; assembly: GCA_028749045.1. Classification (NCBI taxonomy): domain Eukaryota; kingdom Viridiplantae; phylum Streptophyta; class Pinopsida; order Cupressales; family Cupressaceae; genus Cupressus; species Cupressus sempervirens. The sequence goes on from CM053785.1 coordinate 480,496,007, forward strand.
TCATTTACTAAGGCTTCAATAATTTCCTTTGCCTCATCAATGTTAACCTCATATGGAAGAGGTTTTACCCACACAATTTTGGGCCTTACTGCCTGAATGTATACTTTGTCACTATCAACCATAAAACAAACATCATGCTTATAATCTTCAACCAACTTCTTTGGTATCCTGAACCTATTATTCATCTTTTCTTTGAATGTTTCAACATAATTATCCATGATACTGTCAAAATTTTCACCCATTTCAGCTATAAACTCATTGATCTAATATAAGACTGGTGTTTCTTTTCTCCATACAACTGTGCCTTTAGAGGGGAAAAACTTTTGAACATAGAAAAAAAACATGTCAACAATGAACCAAATTTGCATGGGTTATTCTTTGAGGTTCTAATGCTTTCCATATTTTTGTTCAGCTGCTTCAACAACAAATCTACTAGGTCATATGACAAATTCTTCTTAACAACCTTATAAGCTAAGTCAATTGCTTCACATGACACACTATTGAGTCTGACTTGACTTGTAAATCTTATGTGCTATCACATGGATGCCAAATTTAAGTTTTGTATCGGATACACTGCTAATTTTCATTCCATTATCATCCCACTGGACTAGGGTTTTCTTTTGTAACTCATCCTGACCTAGGGTTTTAGTGACTTTAGCTTTGGTAAGTGTTGTGGTATTCACAATACACGCCCCATTCCTCACCAGGAACGGGGACCCCTTACTTTTTTTGACTCGCGGACTCACAATTTGAAAGCCGAAAGAAGAAAATTTGTTTTAAGTTTGCGTCAAAAAAAAAAAAATCAAAAAATGAGAAAATCACAAAAAAATAGAAAAGTAAAAAATGTAAAAAAATTTGAAAAATGGAAAATGTTGAGACACAAGTTTCACAAAAAAATAAAACCTCAACCTCCCTTGACCTGTGCACGTGCATCAAGGTGCGACATGCATGAGGGGAGGAGGGTTATAAAACCCTCCCTCCCCTCCTCCTTCCTCATTTTCTTCTCCAAGCGCTTGAGGAGGGAGAGGTAAACTCCCACCCCTTCTTTTTATGCTCCCGCTCTGTGCTAGAGCTGCGCGCGCACGCGCTTTGGCCCACGCCTTAGCACTAGGTGTCGCTCATGCCACATGTTGCAGCGATGCCAGTCGTCATGCGTGCAAGTGCATGGCTCGTGTTGCAACATTGCTGACCACTGCTTGCACTGCAACAACGTCGATCGCCTCTCGCGCTGCGACGGCATCGGGCACGTGCAGGTTTAATTTACCACGCACGCACCTCGGCGCGTATGTTGTTGTTTTTTAAATTGTTTAAATTTTTTTTTTTTTGAAAGGGTTTCAAAAATTTGAAAAAAAATATTTTTTTTTTCTCAAAAAAAAATATAAATAAGTCTCCAAGGGGGACATTTATTTTTACTTACGTCATTTTTCGCTATCTAAGGATTGATATGTTTTCTTTTCTCGTAATGCATAGGTAACCGTAACGAGATCAGATGGCATCCACATTTGGAGCACCAGCGAAACTGGTTGTTTTCAAGTTCCAAGGCATACCCCCAAAGTCAAGATTACATGATGAGTATGCTGAGATCAAAGATACTCACCTCATACACAGACTTGGGAGAATTATTGAGAGTTTGCAACAATTTGACACAAAGGTTAGCCTTGGTGTCCGCATTGATCCGACCTAGATTAGTGAATGCAGCGTCACATCCTGTGTTGGTACAATCAACTGAATTGGTCATGACCTTATCTCGACACTTCATCCCTGATGAAAGGATTCAGATAGAGCATGTTGTAGAACAAGTCTCTTCCTAGCAATGGGAGCCAAGTCCACAAGAGCCCCAGGATGATGGAGCTACCCAAATCTAGGTTGAACTTCAGTTGCCTCTTGCTTTGTTGAGCCAAACAGAAGAGGGAGAAATTCCAAAGACCACTATTCCTTTTGTGCAAGAAGAATTTTCTTCTACTACAGCTCCGAAGAGACAAAAGAGGATCAAGGTTAGGATGAACAAGAAGCAAAGAGTTAGTAAGAGATTAGTGCCTAATCCATCAGTTCCCGAAACCATTTTGGAGGAAGAAACAAAATTAGATGAGGAGGAAGAACAAGTACCCTTACAAAGGAGAACTCAGTTGGTAAAAGCCAAAGAATTGGAGAGAAGGAAGAGTGCCATGAGTACCCCACTACCACCCAAGCAGAACCTGTAGAACTCTCTTCTTCGGAAGACGAAGTGCAGCGATGGGTGAATGAGCAAAGGGAGCAAGGTGAAGATATTCTTTCCATCCTAGATTTTGATTTCATGCCTGTGGGTATAAAGTTAGTTGGGGATAAGATCAGAGACACCCCTACAGGTGAACTCCAACAACAAGACTGGATGTAGATGCCATTAGAGACACAGGGTCTTGATTTCACTCCTCCATCTCCCCCACAGGTCACAATGGTAGATAAGGGTTTAGTAACTCCTCCACCTCCAAGTTCAGAAGAGGAACATGTTAAAAAAGAACCATCATTACAAGAGCAACTAGAACCAAGAGTTACTGATGAACCATCAAAAGAGGCACAGATAGTAGAATGTGTACAAAAACCTTCTTAGGAAGTTGAGGATCAAACTATAGGACCTATAGAGACTGAGACTATAGAAGAAGAGTCCTCATAGTAGGAGACTTCGAGCAAGAACGATAAAGGGAAGGAGGTAGTTGAACACATCCCTTCATCATCTAGAGCCAAGGTTGTAGAGAGACATATCCCAAGATGGTTTTAGAAAGAAATAATGAGAAGTGCCAAGCATCAGTTCCGTGCTTTAGAGGATGACATTTGTGATATTACAAAAATCCTGAACAAGCCTGAGTCTCCATTACATGATGCAACGCCATTTGCATTCGTCACTTCCATACAGAACTAGGACTTATTTGCACAAGTGGCTCACCCTCCTGAAAGTACAGATGCAGAAATTGTTAGTCTCGAGGACTATGAAGTGAAATATATTATGTTGGGAAAGGCTACACGGGATACATCCCGACAGATGATGACTATGGGAGTCAAAGATGTTCTCAGGCACATGGAACATGATGAGATTGAAATTAGAACACTTCGGAGGCAAGTTGAGATCCTAAAGGGATGTCTAGCCAAAGTTGTTGGTCCTCTTGATCCTGAACGCCTCGAGGAGACTCTAAATACCATTCTTACAGAAGGGGAAGGTGTATAGATCAATCCATTTTTGAAAGCTTGTCAGGATTGGTGGGACAACCTTGAGGATAAAGGTATCACTATAATCACAGGAAGTTTGAAGTTGTTGCATGCTAAGCAAGAGAACTCAGATAAGATTGTGGGCATGGAGCAAAGATTTGCAAACTCTACAAGCTATAAAAGGGCAAAGGTACCATAGTCTGATTGATGTATATACCAGAGAAGAGCTTGACATGATAGATGATTGGATAGAGAAAATAGCAGATGGGAATAAAGTGATGGAAACATTGCATGATGAGATACATAGGCTCAAGGACCAAGCCTAAGAGCGAATTTTGGAAGCAGAAAAGTTGTACAGTGATGCATGCTTGGACATCTTTGAAGATGAAGAATGAGAGAAGCTATTGCCAGTTGAGGTAGTAGTGGATAATTTCAAGAAGACTTTAGAGGAAGCATCTAGTGATGAAGACATCAAACAAGCCTTCAAGATAGAGGAAGCACTGTTAAAGTTGAACACCAAACTCAGAGATTTTGTAGAGACTCGAATTGAGGTGGATAACTACAGACAGAAGGTCAAGGACAAGTATGAGGCTTTGGATCTTCTAGATGCAGCTAAGATTACTGAGATGAAAGAGAAATTTAAGGGCAAACATCCAAACATAGCTTTAGGATGAAGATGAACAAAACCCAAATGCTAGAATTTCAATTTTGACATTAGTAAAATTTTGAGATTTTGACCTAGCCGAGGTTTGTAGCTCTGTAGCTCCATAGGTCTGTAGGTCCGCAATTCAGAGGTGTGCCGATAGTTAACTGCCAGTTCTAAAAATAACACTTTCCATGCATCAGGAATGCATTTTGATGGCAAATTAATGCCGACACACGCCTAGTGAAGGGCCAACTTCTATTTTGGTGTCTCCATGCACTCCCACTTGGACTAATGGCTTCCTCCTACTTTGTTTCTCATGCTTTCTTTGTTTTTGACATGTAAAGGGCTCATGCATCCAATTAATGAATAAAATATGGATGGAATCCATCTAAGCACCAGTTAGATTGTTAGTGTGTATATGTTTAGTTTATTTTTATTGTTAAAAACATTTTATTGCATGAAAGATATCTCTCACTCTCAACACAAATTGAGGAGACAATTTCTTATAAATACCCCATTGTAAGATGTAACAAAGGCCGCCATTATTATACAATAAAATTATGCTTTTGGTGCTCACATTTGGAGTGTAGTAATTCTTTCCTGAATATGTCATATTTTTGTGAATTTTATTCATGAGATTGTGATTGAGCCAAAGGTTTATTGTGTTGTTCCTGGTTGTGCGATCTTTTAGTTTTGGTGTTTGCTACAGATATACAAATTCTATTGATGTAACGAGCTTGAGAAGAGATCATCTGATTGTGTTTACATAGCTTTTTGTCTCTCATGAGTGCACTTTTCATGGCCTTATGATTTGATGAAGAATGAAATATCATTCGATTTGTTAAAGATTCTCACCAATGATTGCATCAATGGATTCTAGGAAGCACTGCTCCTATTTTCATTGGTTTCCTACCGATTTCTTCAAAGGTTTAACTTGTAGCATGTTGTGTTGTGTAGCTTATGTCCATTTAGGAATTTCAATTTCAAATATGATTTCATGTTATTTGCTTTCAGTTTCTTTATTTTCTTTACTAACCACTGTTAGAATAGGACCTCATGGTAGCTACATTGTTAGAGCTGGATTCATTAAAAAATAGAAAATACAAAAATATTGTTCTTTTGGTGTGATATTTTGAAACAGTGAACAAATTTACTTTGATTGTGAGATAAAATAGTTTTTTGAACTAGCAAAGGCCTCTTTGTGAATAGTCACATTTATCTTCTATTGAGTGGATTTTGGTACATTGCAAGACAAATACTGAACCTTGGAGTGGATCCTTAAAAAGATTTTCTTTTCAAGAGAGGAATTACACAATGGATTCTTGCCATTGACCTCGTGCAAAATGAACACTCAACAGTAAGCATAGGGAGACCAGTAATGTGATGAATCATTTTTTTTGTAATTAAAACTAGTTTCTCTAACCACAATTGACCATTATGAACTCAACTCAAGATATATCTAATCCATTTGATTTGAAAGTTTTGAGGCAGGTGGGGAATATGAGTTAAACCTTTTTCTTCCAAGTGTTTATGCTCAAGTTTAAGAATTCCATCCACATAGATTTCACTTAGGGCATTATCCATTTCAAGGGTTCCTATCTCCTGAATTGCACATTTAAAATGAGTTCGAATGTTATTTATGAGAAGTACCTTAGGTGGTATTTACAACTGAGCTCCATTCAGGTCGAGGGTTTCTGCGATCACTAGCACTAGTTTGAAGTTAGGACCTTTCCATTCAACATGTTGCACCAACATTTTAGATCCTTTCTTTTCCTTGCTATTGTTGTTGGATGCCATGATAACTCGGTAAGCTAAGAAAATTCTTTGAAAAGCTTTTTTTGCAAATTCTGCTCAAGATCGTGGGGATGCTCTACAAATCGCTCCGTTCTCAATATACTGAATTTACGGTGAAAATGAAGTCGATTTCCTGCCTTTTCATAAAAACTTCCATTAATGCTTAGTACGATGAGAGCCATAATGGCATAGTGTGTGACAGCCTGTTATCCACTATTTGCAAGGATTGCTCGGTAAAAGCTTGTAACTCGACAACCAAACATAACCATGTTACTCTTGACTTTGCTCGATACAGTCTATGACCCTAATCTTGCTCGGTAGAGAAGTTAATTCGGTGATAACTGGTTCTAATCTTACTGATGATTCTTTTGTATCTTGAATACCAATATGAATCTTTCCTTCTTTTTAATTGGAACTATTTAAGATGTGACCTTGGAAACACAGTTCTAGTTCTTCCTTAGGAACTTAATTGGAAATGGTGGAGTCACCCACTTCTTGAGTGACATGACTATCATCGCTTGAACTAGCTTGCTCAATAGATTTTGGAATCCACTTCTGTCTCATCTGCTTCCATATGCTATTAGCTTTTTATTTCTTTTCATCTTCAACTCTACCTGTATTCATGCAATTCTTAGCTATATGACCAAGTTTAGTACATGTGTAACATATTATGGTGGTGTCCTTTCTTCTCATGTGATGTCTAACACAATTTATGCCAATGTGTCCATATTCTCCATAGTAATGACATATACATCAAGTGTTGTAGTCCCAACCAAATATTGCCTTTACAAATTGTTTAGTTGGATTGAATGGTTTAGATCTATATTCAGATGCCTTGTGACATTATTTCTTGCATTTGAGACACTTGCCTTCAAACTTTGGTTTCTCCTTGCATTCATTAGCTTTATGACCTTACTGACCGCAATTGTAACATTTTTCATTGAATTTTTCCTTTCCATTACTCCAACATTTATTTGATGTATGACCTATCTTACCACAGTAATTGCAAGTAGGTCTTTGATTCCTTTGAGCACTTTGTTTGGAGTATTCACCTTCTTCTTTGTATCCAAGTCCTACCTTACCCTTTTGCCTATACATATTCTGTTCATTTTGCTGATTCAATTGATCCATGTTTGATTGGGATTTCATTATTCTTTCATTGAGTTTCTTATCAGAATTTAGATCAACTTTCATCCTTTCATTGATTTGCTTTTTAGTGTTTAAGTCATTCCTTAACCTTTCATTTTCAGATCTCAAACTCATGATTTCTTCTTTTGCATTGGAGAGCTGATTGATAAGATTTTCTTGTTGAAGGGATTGATTTTGAATTTCATTGTTCCTTACCTCCAAGTCTTCTTTTGCCTTATTTCTCTGTTATGAGATTTCACACAATCTTGTTAATTGAATTTCTTGTTCTCTTTTCAATTTTCTTACCTCTTCTTGCAGTGAGCCATTCTTTTATAGGAGTTCTTTGATTGCATCATTTGCTTCATTTTAGGGGAGAAAATATTCAATCTTCTCTTCAACATACTAGTGGTCATTCATCTGATTTGAAAGTTCCTTTCTTCTTTTTAGGGATTGGGAAAGATGCTCCTTTGCTTCCTTGAGTTGAGCTATGGCCATCTCCAGATCTAGCTTTTCATTGTCAATAGCTTTGTCAAGTCTGAATATCTCCATTGTCCTTGATCTTTGCTCAAGTTTTCAAACTTTATCTGGAGAAGCACAAAGATCTAATACCATTTGTTGGAAATATTCAGGACTAGCTAGGTTACTGAGAGGGGAGGGGTGAAAATTCAGAACTTAATAGCATAATCCAATTATCATTAATAGATCTAATCAACTGCATGCATGAGACACTGAAAGCATATAACACTTTGAACACAATATTTGATGACCTAGAAACCTTCTAAATAGAAAGTAAAACTGGGGTGAGGATGATACCCACAAAACTTCAACATTGTAGTATAAAGTTGGCCTGTTAAGGCTTGCAATGATCACTTCTAATGATTTTCCTTGTTAGAGTTTTTACAAACATACAATGAAGTATGCACTCGGTAAAGAGATTTAAAGAAAAGACTGTTAAGTCTACCATGTTAAAGGATTTGAAGCCGATTCACTTGTTAGGATGAAATAGTAGATCTCTTACTTACAACTAAATTTTTGATTGAGATATTTGAAATATTGATCACCTTTATGTGATAGATGTAACTCTGCTACTCCTGATATGGCCTTGCAATACACTTTTCTCTACTGTTGATTCACATCCACATGCTTTTCATTTCATTCACATTCTCTTACATCAAACTATTACACTTGGGTATGATACAATACATTACATATTTACCAACCCAATTCACATAATTGCAAGGTCGGCCAGTACACAAGTTAACACCAATATTACAAAGTCAACCCAAATGTAGAAACTCAAGTTTTGAAAACTAACTTGGTGAATTTTTGATACACGACATCTATTGTCATTACTCGACATCGTCATGCACTTAGTAGAAGTAGAGGCTCAGTCCATACTGGTCACTTCAATGTAGTTTCGAACTCGGTATACACTGGTGACTCAGTAGATACAATGTCACTCGGCAGAAACTGAATTCCACGTTTACCATGCCTGCACTTGGTAAAAACTAAACATCTCATCACTCAGTTAACACTAATTTTTCTTCACAAGAACTAATGACTCGGTAGACACTAAAAAGCTTTGTAATTACTGAACTGCTCGGTCTTAACTGTTGGACTTCACACTGCCTGAATTCACTTGGTAACCATTGAATTGCATGGAAAAAATTGGAGACTGATCAAAGAGCTCAGTAACCATACAAAATATGAATAAGTGTTGTCACTAATAACAAACTTGACTCAATGCCAATAGAAGAACCAGGAAAATGCCAATAGTGGCATGTTGCGATGGTTAAGTTGTTGAGTTGTTATCCTTTCCATCGAGGTTCAAATCTAATGGGGATGAGGTCCCCTGTTTCTGGCCTCACTGGTTCATAGCTCCAGGTCAAAGCGTTTACCCCTCTTTTAAAAAAGAAAAGAAAAGAAGAACCAAGAAATATTTCCAACAATATTTTATGTATTAACTGCTTAGTGTTCTTCCTTAAACTCTTTAACACTAGTGTCTTTTTTTATTTATGTATTAACTGCTTAGTGTTCTTCCTTAAACTCTTTAACACTAGTGTCTTTTTTTACTTGCATTTTTCTCTACAAATTTAGACTAAGATAAGAAAAGATTTGAACTTATTTCTTTTTTGGTACTTCACTGAGAACACTTTCAAACTTTTTCCACCAACTTCTTATTTAGCTCTGTTCATATGCTCAATAAAAAAAATCATTTTCGCCAAGACTTTAATTTATGAGCTTCTTCATTTATGACCTATTACTTTTCATACACACATCCACCTCATAATTTTTCAAGCTGAATGGGTACTTTATTTTGTACTTTAAGTGATCAAATTAATGGTTTAACCTTTAAAATTGCAAAAAGTGATTTTTTCCTTTTTCACATATTACATTCAAAAATATCTTGAAATTGTGAATTTTCAGAATCTTGCAAGGCATCTCCAAATGGTCCTCCAAAATTGTGATTATTGAACTGCAGTTTTTATTCATTAGCAAAATAGCGATAAATCTCTATCTCGCAAGGTTTCGACTAATTACCTTCTGAAATAGCGAAGTTATTGCAACATTGTGAGCCATGCATTTTGTCTTCTCTGAAGTCTTGATATTTTGCTACTTCGTGGGTATCTTGACTTCCTTTCTCTGAGATGGCAAAAAATGCATTAAATCACTACCTTTTGAACAAATTTTTTTCTAAGGTCTACTAGGTATATTGTAATTTTGTATTTCACAGTCTCAAGAAGGGAAATTCATGTCTCTAACATTGAACCCTTTACATCTGTAATCCAAGGCTAGCAAGAGATCCAACTGCCACATTCCCCTCTCTAAAAACATGATGAATATTGAAGTCTTTTAAACCTCTTAGCATATACCTAATGTCCTAATGGATGCATTCCACCTTCCATCCTACCTCCATATTGCCCTTGGTAGCTTCAATAATTAAGCTAGAGCCTCTATCAATTACCAATCATTTAGTGCCAATGGAAAGAGGAAATTTGATTCCCAATAATAGGGCCATAGTTTTTGCTTGGTTGCTAGTGGCTGATCATAACCATATAATCTCTAATTAAGCCTCCTCTAGTTGCCATACTTGATCTAGCTACCCTATTAAAAATTAGCTTCATACAAGGGTCATAGGCGGTAGTCTTGATTGTGTTATTCTCGACCACCAATTTAGAATTAGCAAGCTTGTAGAAAGAATTTGGGAGTCTCCAGATTTCAACCAAGTGACAAACCTCAACAATGAGAGGATATGACAAGGTTTACCCCTTAATAACCAATATATTCTCCAATAGGATCTTATCCAAGACTTTCGACACAACATTATGAGTATTCTAATTATCCTGAAATATATGGTTGTTCCATTATTTCTATAGGCTTCAACAATGTGGAGGAATTAAATTCCAAAGTAGTCAAATTAGGTAGTGCTTTGATGAAAAATCCCAATTATGAATAAATTGTTGGATCTCCTCCATGGAATTCCAAGTAATGTTGAATCTACCAATGACTATACCACATTGTGAAGGTAAAGGGATATTGTATAATAATTCTTTCCTCTTGTTTACATAGAACATATTAGTTGACTAATTCAAAACCAAATTTCAGCAGGTTATCTCGAGTGAAGATCTTACCATGTATTTTCATCCACCCATGATCTTTGGTAGAAGCTGTAAATTCTATACTTTTTTCATCAAACCATGTCCATCACGTGTTTGGTTTTGATCATGTGTATGTACACTTAACAATGAACACACCAAATAAAACCTATGCCAAAATGAGATTTTCCACTCTAGGGAATATTAGGATGTAGATTGCAACTAGTAATTTGTGTAACTCCTTTATCCATGAAATTAGATCTAGGACATCCACAAGGCCTTCCTTTATGAGTTTCCATCTACTTTGTGGTAAGATATAGTCAACAATATATTGGTCAAAATCGATCTTCAAATGCCTCATGATATAATAGAAGGGGCCTAGGGCTAGATGTTGTCTCCTATCTAGAAATCCTTGTAGAGATACACATTGCATTTATTGCCAATTTTCTATAATAAGCCATCTCTTAGGGCACTTCAGTTATTCCAAATATTCATCCTAGGAGCTTAAGTGTTTAGAAAAATGAGAATTATTAAGATATTTATCTCACATAAATTTGCACCAGTCAAAATCACCCACTACTAGGAGCCTTCCAATTTTGTCAATAGAGCTTAATTTAGACCTATTAGCTTCCACACTTTCAGACCCCATAAAGCTTTTGGTTTGTAGAAAACATCCCAAATAACTAGTTTTAGCATTTTCTTCTCTTCTGTCCTAGTCTAGAGGAAGTATGTTGGATTTTCTACAATTTATTTATCATTCCCTTTGAAATTTTAAAGTGACAAATAATAGATAGGGATGCCCTGCAACAAGGCTGACAAAATCTATATATTTTTAGAATTATTGAGCATTTTACCTTTCCATCTTCCCAATTTTGTATGGAATCATTTGAGAATAGAAATCTAAGAGACATAGGTATCTTCCTTAATAGTGAGGTGAAATTCCAGGTAAGTGTCAGGAAGATCAACAACTTGATGAACAAGGATCTTAGTGATTCTTACCTACAATTTTAATTAGTGCTAAAGAAAATTATTTTAATTTCTCAAAGTTAATTTTCTCTCTCGATCTTCAACCATTGATAAAAAAACAAAATAGAAAAAGTAACTGCTATAAAACTTTGGGAGAGAGCGAGGAAGCAAGCTTGATACCTTGGATGTTTCTAGTTTGGAAAGGTAAAGAAAGTTTTTGCAAATAATGTTCTCCATCTAATAGAAGCACCCCAAGTACTAACCTTGCGCAGGTAGTCTTAGGTCTTCAACTAGGTCTTGATGGCACCGTGAGTCCAATCATTTCCCAAATGTTAGCAAAATCAACTTTGTAGTCTACTCTCCTAGGATTCTCTACCAAGTTCACACCACATTCACATTCACTAATAGACTCTTCAATGCCATTCATTCAATCTAACCTACATTCCTTGTAGGGTGTCTTATAGGAGTGTGGAGGTCATGAAATTCCACTTGGTTAATTGGACATGGTTCAAATAGTTCATCTCTAGCCTATTTTTCTATATATATCTCTTAGTTTCTTCAATTAGGCCTAGTAGCAATTTAGGCCTCAATTAGGTCTTTGATTCTTGTTTTTGAGACCCATTTCACAAATCTTCCAAAGGAATTTTCAAACAAATACTCATTCGAGATACTATTTTGGGAACATAAAAAGATTTATGGTCTCATTTTTTCATGCATATGCCCTAACCCAAAATCGAGGGTTTCTAGGCTCTTTCAAACTATCACTTGTTCAAGACTTCCAAAACTAATGAAATGGATTTAAATGATCCTCAAACTCTTACCACACCTAGGTTTTGGAATTAAAACATCATTCTTGGCTCACCAAAGTCATTCATTCTTCTCCTACAAGATTCAATTGATTGATATAAGTCTACACCTAGCCAAGATACTAACCAACTCGCCTAGGTGAGACTTTAAAATTCAAAAGCAACTTTGCACTAGCCAAGACTACAAGTTTCATCATCACTCAAGATGGGGCCATAAAAGGAAAATGGAATCTAATTTCCAAAAAGAGAGGTTATTTTAGGTGTTGAAAATACGATCCTGTAGCACCCTACATTGCATCCATACCTTACACGAGCTCTGAGGTATGCCCCATTGAAGATCACTTCCCTTTATCATTTAGTGACTCTTAGGGTCAATTTTTTTCAGTGTACCTGAGAACATTTGAGCGGTCAACAAGATAGGACAAGCTTGGGACTAGGGTTTTCTCGACCACTTAGAGCTAATAGAGTAGACAGTTTGATCTCACAATGAATGGTTAGAGAGATTCATTTGTTGGTGACATTGTACTAGCCAACACTACAAGTTTCAACATCACCCAAGATGGGACTGAAAAATAAAAAAAAACTCAAATCTTCAAAAAGAGATGTTATTTTAGGTGTCGAAAACATGATCCTGTAGCACTCGACATTGTATCCATACCTCGTAAGAGCTTTGAGATATGCCCCATTAAAGATTGCTATCCTATGGCATTTAGTGACTCCTAGGGTCAATTTCGTTCAATGTGTCCACAGGCATTCGAGTGATCAACAAGATGAGACGAGATTGGGACTAGGGTTTACCCAACTATTTGGAGCTATTAGAGTAGACAGTTTAATCCCATGATGAACGACTAGAGAGATTAACTAGTTGGCAGCTTTGTACTAGCTAGCACTACAAGTTTCAACATCACCTAAAATGGGGCCACAAAATCAAAATGGAATCAAATCTTCAAAAAGAGAGATTATTTTTGGTGTCGATAACATGATTCTATATCATGTGACATTGCATCTATACCTTGCACGAGATTTGAGATATGCCCTATCAAAGATTGCTGCCCTCTGGCATTTAGTGACTCTCAGGGTCAATTTTGTTCAGTGTCCCTGAGAATGTTCAAGAAATCAATGGGAAAAGAAAAGATTGGGACTATGGTTTACTTGACCACCCGAAGCTACTAATGAAGTAGACAATTTGATCCAATGGCGAACGGTTAGAGAGATTAACTAGATTACGAAGTTGTCAAAAATGTTGCAATGTTGTCAACTAGGCCTAGGAGGACAAAAATATGAACTTGCATTGAAAATGGTGGTTTGAAGGTTCAAACATGATTAGACATCATTAAGGAACCAAGTTATGGGTGTGTAGCATGTTCCAAGTTTTAAAATGCAAAGATGCTTAGAAATGCAAAATGTTGCTCATGACAACATTTCATTTTGCAATATTGTCATGACAACATTATGACAACTTTTACATTTTGTTATCCTAATTACACATTGGTTTGAGAAATAGTTAGGGCCCATATGAAAAAGTTATTTAAGCACCTCCAAATGATATTGCAAAAGTTGGATATTGTAAGAAGGAATTTTTGCTATTGAAAGCCACAAATTCTATTATAGGTTTCCATAATTCTTATGTTTTTGGTTTGAATGATCATAATAATGGATTGAAGGTTGAATTTTTGCATTGGATTATTGAATTTCATGCTTGTATAATAATTTTTGATTCAATTTACTAGTTTTTAGAAGTTCATTTGATTAGCTTTTGAAAATCTTTCTAATCAGACTGTGTTTTTCTAGTCTTGATAGTTTTTGCAAATATGGCTCCTCCATGAGTTCCTTCTATGGATTCATCATGAACTTAATGGGAATAGAAGTGGAGCTTCTGTACATTATGTATATATATTTTGGAGCCCTAGAGAGTTGGATAATCATTTTTAATGTGATGCCCTAGGCAAGTCACAATCACTTGGTTAGGCAATCATAGTGTTTTCAAGAGATTTTTTGGGGTTTGAATGTGTTAGCTAGTTCAAACTAAGAGTTAAAAAAAGAGGAGGGATGAGTGATGTTGCTAGATGTAAGAGAAGAAAGTTCTAAAACAAGTTTTTCTAAGTCTTTGAATAGACCCTAGGCGATGTGGTCATTCCTAATTTGAAATCCTTGATTATAGGCACAAAAGTTATTTCAGGTTTACCGATGACTTGTGGACCCGAGACCCACAAAATCCTTTAGGTCCAGAAGCCTTGATGAAAACTAACATCATATGTATGAACCTCTCACTCCATGTAGTTGTGGAAATGAACAAGATGGATCAATAATGAAGTTGGCAAGTTAGTTTGTAGAGGCATTTGGTGAATGAAGAAGCAAAAATCCTTGTTGTAAATAGGTACCGAGAAGTTGGAGGATAGGATAGAGGCCCTCTAAAGGTTAGGGTATCAAAGTGAACCCTAAGAGGAATTTTTTTGCAACTATGAACAACTTCAATAATCTCATGCTTCCTTGGAACCAAAAAGGTATAGAAAGGTGTTTTAAAACTATTTGACCCCTAAACATGCTCTCCTAGCACTTACATTTTTTTCACTGTTAGCTCAATTTGGCATAATTGGTAACTTTTTACGCAAATTGAGAAACTTCTGTTAGAAACAATAGTCCACCAAGATAACTGAGAGGAGGGGGGGAGGGTGTGAATCATCCAATTAAAATAATTATCAACCTTAATTAATCTTAACCATTCAATCAAAGTAAATAACAACCATAAAAAGATGCATATACAAAATTACACCAAATTTGTTAACTAGGGAAACCCTTGAATAGAGGGAACACCTTGGTGGGAATGCTGCCCACAAAGATATATATATATATATATATATATATAACACATTCAGTACAGAAGAGCCCCTATTGGGAGACTTTGAATCTCTATTACGAGATTCCAACCCTGTTAGGAGGTGTAAAAGATAGAAGGACCCACTGTACAAATAAATTTTGGGACAAGACCTCTGAACTCATTATTCAACTCATCTCTCAACTATTCCTTACAGAATAATTGTTTGTACTATGCTTTAACCTCTTTTCTTTGTCTTGTCAACCAGATCAATCACCATCAGACCTTGTAGACTAGGTCATGAACCTTAGATCCAAATATCAAACCTTAGATCTCACGATAAAACCTTAGCAACGAAGTTCTCTCCAACTTTGATATGCTCTTCTTATCTTTACATTTTGCTCTTTGTTCTTCTTGCAATCATTCATATATCCTTACATAAAAAAGGAAAATGTCCTTCCTTTATATTGAATCCATAAAAAAATTCTTTGAGTTGGCTATTACACCTTCTCAATTAATTATTATAGGACCTCATTAAGAACACGTTACACTTAGTGATAACATTAATTTGTTTCCTTGTAACATGAATAACTTTTCATATGTGTACTATCATGATGAGAGAGCTTAGCCACATGATCTCTAACATGTCTTCTACATGCCTTTATTTGTTTTAATGTGGAGCCTAATCAGGCTCAGAGGTTTATTTGGCATGATTTTCTACCCATATTATTTCTATGAGGGTTTAGGGGTAGTGCCCCTAAGATGGGGTTAAAGGGCAGTGCCCTTGCGGTGTCTTGGGGCATTCGCTACTATTTGTCTTATTGGATGACTTATTCTAGCCCTAATTTTGTAAGCGAAAAAAATTGAAGAAAAAGGCTTAGGGTTAGGGATTTCATAATGTAATGGTGATATTGTATTTTCTTGCAATGATATTGAGCTGTAAGGGATTGCGGATTGTAATCACTGGATAATAATACTATTAGAATTGTTGTTGGTGGACTTAGCCTAGGGGTTGGGTGAACTACGTTAAATATTGGTGTCTTGTGTTCTCTTATGTGCAATCTATTTTTTTTTGATATTGTTATATTTGCATGTAACTGTTATTTTTATTTTAGGTTAATCCTAACAAGTGGTATCCGAGCTAGACAATTATAGCATTTTTTTTAGCGATCCTCTACAAGAAGGTCTCACGATTGAGTGGAAGTAATGGCAGATGAGGGTAAGGTAAAGGTGAAGAATTTTAATGGGTAGAATTTTCAGTTACGGAAGATGAAAATGGAGAACTATCTTTATCCAAAGGATTTATGGAAGCCATTGGAAGGAAAAACAAAGAAACAAGGAACTATGACAGATAAGGACTAGGAGATTTGAGATAGAAAGCTACTTAGAAGGATTCAATTATGCTTGGCACCATCAGTGACATTTAACATTACAAAAAAAAAGATGATGGAAGAGTTGATGTAAAACCTAGCGAAATTGTATGAAAAGCCCTTCACTTCAAACAAGGTATTTTTGATGAAGAAATTTGGGCTCCTTTAATTTTGTGCTTTGCCTAAAAATTGGAATGGCTTGGTAATGGCTATGGGTAATTTTGTTTCTAGATCTAATACCCTAAAATTTGATGATGTGATTGGTGTTATTTTGAGTGAGAAAACCTCAAGTGGATCTACATTAGGAAGTGTAGAACAAGATTTAGTATGCAAAGAACATTAACAAATAAAGTAAACATTCACAAACCAAAAACTAAATTCACATATATGCTTAGACAAAGAAAGCAAACAAGAAGTGCAAACCTCACAAGAGAAAACACTCCATGCTTTCTGGATTCTGTAGATGTGTCCTTTTGCTATGAATGTATGCTCAAGATGCTCAAAAGCTGCTTCAATGGGGATGGGTAATGGAAAATTGGTAGCTTTGTGAGCTCTCAATTTGGCATTATAAGGGTAAGATTGATGGCTTTGGTTCTCAAAATAGCATGGTAACTTTAGCTCAAAGATTGTTGATGAAATGGCTTGGGATGGGATTCAATTTATAGGCTAAGGGGTAGAGGGATGGAGGGCTTAGATGCAAGGATGGATGAAGGCTTAAGGAGGGCTAAGATGCACTCAAAGGGGAGCACATGGATTGTGCTTGTTTAGCACCAATGGGAAGGTGACACTTGTCACAAGGAGGATGAGTGTGAGAGGGTAGGGTAAAGGGTTGGTTAAAGGCATGATGAGTGGGGTTGAGTATGTAAGAGGGATGTAAGAGGAATGAGTGTGGAAGAGGGAAGAGTGTGGAAGATGGGTGTAAGAGTCATGAGTGGGCTTGTAAGAGTCTTTTATGTTTTGTAAGAGCACTCATGACTTAGTGGTTGGGTTTTTTGATGAGAGACTTTGGTTTGGATTAGGAAAGTCTTAAACTTGTTTAAGGAATGTGACAACATTAGGGGGTGGATTAGGCTTGGGTTTAGGATTAGATTAGGGATGTTAGAGATGTGCAAGTGGATGGAATTAATGAGGGTGGGTGAGTTAGTGGCTAAGCTTGGTTAGTATGGGTGGATGGGGTGGATTAGGCTAAATGGAGTATTAGAGATAGGTTAGGGGTTTTTGAATTTGAGGATTTCATTTATCAAATAGATTTATTTAATAAATGGGGATTTTTGGAATTAGATAGGAAAAAAGGATTTAATTGATAAATAATAGATTATTTGATTTATCAATTAGGACTATAGATGATTAATTAAATTAATCAACTAGGGATGGCAAAGGATTAATTAAATAAGAATTTAATTAATGATGCGTTTAGAGATGGCTAGATTAGATTACCAAAGAAGTGTAATCAAATTTAGGTGTCTACATTTTGCCCCTCTTTGACATAGTGTTGAGACAACACTATTTCAAAAAAGTTTGAATGAAGACGACACGAGGAAGATGTTTTAGCAACAAGGTTGCCCCAGTCTCGGATAAGAAGAGGAGAGACTAGACTTAGATGATGCCCCCTCAAGAAGGCGGCGGGGAGAGAAATGAGGCTCGACGACTTCTTGAAAAGTACAAGAAATTGAGATGAGCTGAGACGCAGGTTGGCGAAGAGAAGGGGTTGAATTAGCTCAAACTCTCACTATGGGAGAATGATAAAGGGAAATCAGAGGCACAATAGTAAAGCAAGCTTAAGACTTTCCAAGATTGGGGGGAGGGGGGATGGAGGAGCGGAGCGCTATAAAAGGAATCCATGGTAGGGAGATGGATGATAGAATGATAAAGCTGATGCAACAGGATTTCAAAGAGTCAGACTGGCGGAAGATGGGTTTCAGAGATCCCTAGGACTAGGATTGTGGATCTCGAAAGATGAGGCTTGGTGGATTGATTTGATTGGTGGATCCCTAAGACTAGGATTGTGGATCCCTAAAGCTAAGCGTGAGGAGTGATTTAAAGAGATACTGGTGCATAGGCTGGGGTAGGAGCGACAGATGTAGGATATGGATGGGGGATAATGGAGATGAAGGGAATCCATTGAAGCTTTTTGAGTGGGGGGATACTTCAAAGAGAAGTACCACCATGTAGTTGAGTACTAGATTTGCTATAGGACTGTTGGTTAATTGCCAGGGTTACCAAGAACATCAAGGCCTTTTTACCAACCGTCCAGAGGACTGACGAACTGACTCGAAACAAACACGCAAGGATTGCCCCAGTATCACACATGAATCCCAGAGGAAGCAGCGTGGAAACGACACTAGGTAACCCACAAGCAGAAAAAAAAAACAAGCAAAAGACTTGATCAAGACCTTACACTCTAATTGCCCCATTCGCAACATACCATGATATGGAAGATCGTGGCAACCTTGAGGAGGGAACAAGGAGATTGCTTGGAAAAGATATTTCAAGACCCAAAAGGGAAGATCCCAAATCAAAAGAAAGCGAAAATCCAAAAGAGAATTGTTTGCCAACGAGATGGGTAGGACGAGGTACTAACGGACCAAGATCAGACATGAGGAAAGCTATATCCTGCAAGGATCTATCAGAGAGCACCTAAGCTAATGGATCTGGATGAGTGATGCATCTGGCAAGCTGAACTAAGAAGGATAATACTTTGGTGACAAGAGATCTAGCTAAAGGATGCATTGGAATATCTAACCAAGGTGTGCGATGTGTGCAAGATGTTGACCAAGGATGAACTAATACGAAAGACGGATAGATACAATGATACTAAGCTAAAGAGGATGTACAAGCTAACAGACTAAGATATGTTACAAATGTACAAGTTTGTTCATGTTTTTTTTTTTTTTTGTGAGATGGAAATGTTTCTGAAGGATGGGATGTCTATAATAGTTGATAGGTGGATAGGTAGATGGTTTGTGAAAAGCTTAAGGAAAATGGGATTCTGTGTGTGCATGTGATAGGATACAGGCTAGGATACAAGATTATTTACAAGCTAGAATATGGTACAAGCTTTGGACAAGATTCAAATATATACAAGGTATGGTACAAGATTTACAAGGTATAATACAAGCTTTGGTACAAGATTTACAAGCTGTACAGGAGGTATTGACAAGCTCCATCAGATTTTGGATATTTGATTGGAACACCAAGGGAACAAGCAGGTGTTTCATGGGATGGTGGGTGGATGGATGAGGGATAGGATAGTGATAGATAATGGATTAGTCTTTAGCACACAAGGCACTTGAATTACTAGGTTTTCACCAAGGTACCTATCCAAGGTGCTTGAATTGCCAAGTTTTCACCATTGGACACTTATTTCTCTTTATATTTTTTTTTTTTGTATTTTTTTCAAAAGTTGGGTATACCAAGGATCTTCAAGCATAGAACTTCTTGAGATGAATGATGTTAGTGGGATCATTCAAGAGTTCTCCTTCTGGTGTAGATAATTGATAGGCTCCGGAGCCAAAGGAGGCAGTAATCACATAGGGACCAAGCCATGTAGGTTCAAACTTACCTTTCTTTTCTCGATCTGCTTGGACTTTCATATTTTCTTTGAGGACCATGTCACTTGGCTGGAAGTGTCGTGGGAGCACCTTCTTGTTGAAATTCCTTTTGAGACGAGTTTGATAGACTGTGAGATGGTCATAGGCTTGTTGTCTCTTCTCGTCTAAGAGATCTAGCTGGGTGAGTCGAGCTACTCTGTATTCTTCATCTGAGATTTGCCCTCGCAAAGATATGCGTAGTGAGGGAAGTTCAACTTCTATAGGTAATACCACTTCGGCACCATAGACTAGGGAGTATGGAGTTGTGCCTGTGGATGTACGGAAGGAAGTTCGATAGGCCCATAGAGCCGGATTTATTTGAAGGTGCCAATCACGACCAGAATCATTGACAACTTTCTTTAGGATTTTGAGGAGGGTTTTATTAGTTTCCTCTGCCTGGCCGTTACCTTGTGGGAAATATGGGCTAGAAAAGCGGTGATGGATGCGGAGGGAAGTGCATAATTCTTCCATGTTGAGATTTTCAAAGTTACCTCCGTGGTCAGTGAAGATGGTGGATGGGATGTCGAAGCGGCAAACAATGTGGTACAAGATGAACTTGGAGACTTGAACTCCTGTAGCTGAGACTAGGGGGACTGCTTCCACCCACTTAGTGAAATAGTCTGTAGTTGTTATTATCCATTTATGTCCATCAGATGAGAGAGGTGTGATAGTTCCAACTAGATCAAGGCCCCAACAAGCAAAAGGCCAAGGTGGTGCAACAGGCTGTAGATCCTGTGCTGGAGCGTGCACAAGATTTGCATGCTGCTGACATGGGAGACACTTTCTGACAAAGTCACAAGAGTCTTCTTATATGGTAGGCCAATAGTAGCCTGCTCTAAGGATTTGTCGTGCTAGGACAATACCACTCGTGTGGGCACCGCAAAGTTCGGAATGTACTTCTTTTAATGCCATCGCGGCCTCATTTTCATCTAAACATCGAGAGAGGGTATCATGATAACCCCAATGATATAGGGTATTGGCTATGATAACATAGCGGGATGATTTTTGAATAAGGTTCTGGCATTGGGTGCGTGTGAGGTGAGGGGATATGATACCATCGTTAAGGTAAGCATGAATTTCATGGTACCAAGGGGATTGGGGACCAACCAAGATACAAACATGGTTTGAATCCTCATTCGCATAAGCGGGTGTGAGGAGCTGCTCAACTAAAAATTCATACTGCGTAGCTTCTTGGGGAATTTCCAAGAGCGAGCCGATAGTGGCCATGGCATCTGCTGCCTTGTTTTGCATTCGAGGCACTTGTGTAAACTGAAGCTTTGTAAAATGCTGGGTCAGCTGATCAACTAGCTCTTTGTAGGGTAATAGCTTTTCATCTTTGGTTTGATATTCATTTAAGACTTGTTTGATGATGAGTTGGGAATCACCAAAGACTTGTAACTCAGTGATATTCCATTCTGCAGCTATCTTTAATCCTGCTACAAGAGCTTCATATTCTGCTATATTGTTGGTGCTAGGGAATTGTAGCTTGAAGGCTTTTGGAATGTAATCTCCTTGAGGTGTAACTAATAATATTCCTGCCCCTGATCCATGAGAGGTGTATGAGCCATCAAAATAAAGCTTCCATGGGGGCTGTTCTTCAATTAGGTAGATATGCTCATCTGGAAATTCTGTGAGCAAAGGATATGCATCTACTAGAGGTGCATCAGCTAGGTGATCTGCTATAGCTTGCCCTTTGATTGCCTTTCTATCCACATACTAGATGTCAAATTCACTTAGTAGCATAACGAAATTGGCCAAACGGCCTGTAAGTGCTGTTCTGGAGAGCATATACTTGAGAGGGTCAATCTTGGAGACTAGTTGGATGGTATGACTTAGCATGTAGTGGCGAAGCTTTTGAGTTGAGAAAACAACTGCCAAAAAAGCTTTTTCCATAGGAGTGTAATTGAGTTCATAACCAACTAGGGTTCTACTGATATAGTAGATGGCTCTCTCTCTGCTATAATCATCATGTTGTGCTAGAAGTGCCCCTAGGGCAGTAGGTGTTGCTGATATATACAAGATCAAGGGACGACTAGGAACTGGTGGAACCAAGATAGGGGGATTGGTGAGATACTGCTTGAGCTGATCGAAGCTACGCTGACATAAAAGATCCCACTTGAAGTTCTAATTCTTCTTTAGCAAGTGTGAAAACGGTGTACACTTATCTGCAAGTTGGGAGATGAAGCGCCGGACAGATTGAAGTTTTCCTTGAAGAGAGCGAAGCTGTCGCAGTGTCTGGGGAGGAGGCATGTTTAAGATAGCCTTGACCTTTTTGGGGTCGATCTCTATACCCCGTTTAGAAACTATGAAGCCTAGAAGCTTTCCAGATGTGACCCCAAAGACACACTTCTTGGGATTTAGCATGAGATGATATTGGGCCAACCTATCAAAGACTTTTTCTATGTTAGCAAGATGATCCATGAAGGTGTGAGATTTGACTAGGATATCGTCCACATAATCTTCCAAAATGCTATGGATAAGATCATGGAAAATGGCTGTCATAGCTCTTTGATAGGTAGCCCCAGCATTATTTAGGCCAAAAGGAATCATGGTGTAGCAAAAGGTTCCCCAAGGGGTAGTGAATGCCGTCTTATGCTGGTCCTCTTCTGCAATCTTGATCTGATTATAATCGGAAAATTCATCCATAAGGGACAAAATTTCATGTCCAGTTGTAAGATCTACAATCATATCTATGTTGGGCAAGGGAAAATCATCCTTTGGAAAAGCTTTGTTAAGATCTCTAAAATCAGTGCAAATTCTGATGTCACCGGAAGGCTTAGTGATAGGGACCATGTTGGAGATCCATTCTGAGTAGTTGATAGGTCGGATAACCTTAGCAGCTAACATTCTTTCTAGTTCAGCTTTGACTAGTAATGCCACCTTGGGGTGCATTTTTCTAAGCTTTTGTTTGACGGGCTTGATCTTTGGATCGACTGCAAGATGATGAACTACAAGCTTTGGATCAAGTCTTGGCATGTCCTGATATGACCATGCAAATCGACCAATGTTCTCTCGTAAAACCTCAAAGAGGAGGTCAGCTTGGTCTTGTGATAGGGATGCAACAATGTGAACAATTCTAGGGATCTCTGAAGAACCAATGTTGACTTCTCTAGTATCCTCTATTAGAATAGAAGACACCTCTGGTCGATTATCTTGAGGAGGCAATACTAAATCCTCATGTTCTACTTGTGGCTCTGGATTTTCTTGCTGAGGGGTTCTCTTTGCTGCCTTAGCTAGTCCCAGATTTACCTTAGTTCCATTTTTGGGTGTATCGAAACTAGGTTGGGAATTTTCTCCAAAATACCCCTTGGGATCTAGCTTGTAGATGTAGGCAGAATCTGGCTTTGTCTTCTTATGAGGAGTTTCGGCTCCCATGAATCTTAGAAGCGCTTCTTCTGATGCGAACTCATCAATATGTATGACACTTGGTTGGTCCCAATCTATGAGTTGTGGATGAGCGAGTGGTATGTCAATGAGATGGATGGATAGTTCTCGGAGAATAGAGTCTCCTAGGAAGATTTGGTCTGGGATATCATCGTAGGCTCTCTTTTCAACTTCCTCGAGAATGTCTTCGATTTCGACAAGGTCGCGGTGAATGTTCGAAAAAGTGTGACTGTTCTCGTTGGTGCCGCCAGTTGTGGGTATGCCAAAGCCAAGACCTGACTTCGTTTCCCAATTATGTGCTTCGATGGGACATCGCATGCCCCTTTCTTTTGGTCCTAGTCCACCTCCTTGATAGTTCCATTTTTCAGTGATGAGCTTATGTTGTTGGGGATACTTTTGGCTGAAGTGATCAAGGCGTGCTTGATTTCTTGGAGGTGCATCCTTATGTAACCAATTGTTGATATCTGGAGTGAGCTCCTCATGAAGAGGGGTTTTTGAGGACACAAAGGTGGTTGGGCCAAACTGTTTGTATCGAGGAGGTGGAATCTCCTTAGCTTTGTGATATGTTGGCCGTCCATGGGTATGTGGATCAAGTGGGATTGCTCTGATAGCAAATGCATCTGATAGACTATATTCTCCACAACCTTTGTTGTTGATCTTTACAGTAGATAGGGTGGAGGCGAGGATGGTTTTTGCATCATTACAAGTGTGGGATGAGCTAGCGATGGCTGTGCCAATGTTTATTCCAGGGCAATGGTTTGTATATGAAGCTTCAACCGCATTGCAGTAAGCAAAGGGTTCTGGATCGGCGTGGATGGTTACCTCAGTGCCCTGATGCAGAAATTTGATGCACTGATGGTAGGTGGATGGAACGGCCTTCATAGCATGAATCCATGGGCGACCAAGGAGGATGTTAAATGGTAGGTTTAGATCAAAAACATGGCAAACTGTCTCTTGGATGACCGACCCAACCTTGATTGGTAGAAAAATAGTCCCTTCTGTGGTCCTTTCCAAGTTGTCATAAGCTTTGATGGTGATAACCTCACTGATCATATCTACCTCAGTATACCCAGCTTGTTTTATAAATTTTAGGGTGCAAATGTTCAAGGCTGATCCATTATCTATCATTACTCTTTTCACGGCAAAATTGGATACCATGATGGCTATGCGAAGCGGAAGGGTGTGATCTGGCTCAACCATGGGTATGTCGGTGGGTTTGAAAGACATGGCACATGAGGATGAAAGGTGTCCAACAAGATTACGAAAATCAGTAGCATTGATATCAGAAGGGACACGGGATTCTATGAGAGCACTGTCAAGGATGTCTTTGTACACAGGACTAGTGCGGAGAAGGTCTAAAATGGATATTTGGGCTGGCATGTTCCCAAGGTGTTCCAAGATATTGTACCAGCTTTTTGATGGAGCTGATGGTGTTGATGAAACTGGTGGGCCTGCGATGTTAAATTGCGCTCTTCGAGTGGTGACCGCACACTCATTGTCTGGTCCTCGGATATTGATAACATTGACAAAAGGCTCTTTCTCAGATATACAACCTATAAGGCTACCATAGTCTATATAGGATGAAGTGTGGTCATTGTTCTTCCCATGCTGTTGGTTTGGCTGGTGGTTGTTGGTGTTGTTTTGGATAGGTGCTTTTCCAGGATTTTGGTTGTTGTGTGGAGGAAAAGCATTTTGATAAATCTGTAAGCTTGCATTGGGAGAGGTTTGGGCACCAATAGTGATTTCCTTCTGATCAATGAGGTCTTGCACATAGTCTTTCAGTTTCATGCATCTGAGGGTGGTGTGACCGTTTACCCTATGGAACTTGCAATACTCATTGTCCTTGTACCATGCAGCTTTGGATTGGCTTGGATCAATTTGCTGGGTAGGAGGAAATTTGATGAGGTTTTCCTTAGCCAATTTCTCAAAAATAACATCCAATGGCTCACCAAGGGGTGTATAGTTTCTAGGTGCAGGTTGGAATCTGGGCTTTTGCCCTACAGCTACATTGATGGCATTAGCTTGATTGTTAGACCCTTGAAAGTTGGGTCTTGTATTGTGGTTTTGATAGCTTTGGTTATTTCGTTGTTGGTAATTGATAGCTTGTTGGTTGTTTGTTTGATATGGTGGGTTAGACTGGTTTTGAGAAGGACCAATGTTATTCACATGTCTGGTGTTAGTAACCCCATCTGTTGCAACATGCTTGTTTTTATTCCAATACCTAGACTTGTCATTGGAATGTGATTGATTTTGGTTGGCCTCTTTGTAAATATTTACCACACCATCTTTGATGAGTCCTTGCTCAAGGATCATTCCTTTCTCTTTGATATCCTTATAGGTCTGCAAACAGTTCATGGCCATGTGGTGAGCCAAGCTGGGATGTGCATTATCAATAAACATTTTCACCACATGGCGTTCTGGCAAGATGCAGGATATGCGGGTGGTAAGGGTTTGCCATCTTTGCAGGTATTCGGCAAGGCTTTCTCCACCTTTTTGCTTGGTGTGGACAAGATCAACTATTGATAGCTCTGTTTCAACAAGATGGGCATATTGGGCTACAAATGCCTCAGATAATTCAGCAAAGTTTTTAATTGTGCCATAGGGGATTCTATAAAACCATTCAAGAGCTGGTCCAGCCAAGCTTTTGGGAAAAAGGCGCAAGAGGAAGACATCATTGTATGGCACGTCCTGGCAATGCATGTAAAATTCTTTGATATGTGTGACAGGGTCTCCTTTTCCTCTGAATTTGTCAAATTTAGGTACCTCAAAGTGTTTGGGAAATGGTGTCGTGGTAATGGCTCTGTCAAATGGGTAAGGACACACATTCTCAAACTTGAATGTCTTTGGATCATTCCCTTCTTGGATGGCTTTCAGAGCTGTCTTCATTTGCTCCCACTCTGAATTGATAGGTGATGGTTGGGGTGCCCCCAATGTAGGAGTGCCTTGAGGTAGGTATGTGTTGGATGGGGCCACTGAATATGGATGGCTGTGAGGGATTTGCTGATAGGGATTGTACATTGTTTGGGAAGCTGCATGGTGGATGACAGGTTGTTGAGGGGGAGGTGGCGCATATTGCTGCATGTGCTGGGAGGCTTGCTGTTGATATGGGATTTGAGGTTGGGATTGAGGAACATAAGCTGGCTGTGGGATAAATGGATTGCTTTGTGGAGGTAAGGTATAAGATGGTTGTGAGGCTTGGGGAAAGGATTGGAGGGCTTGTGGGGTTTGACCAATATATGTGGGTTGTGCCCCCATTTGGGATGGTATCTGCAAATAATTGGTGGTTGGCTGGGGTGGTGGATTACCTCCTAGAAGTGGCATTGAAAAGTAGTTGGTAATTGGAGGTAATGGATTAGTTGGTGGTGGAAATTGAAAGCTTGGGAATGGAACTGATGGGGTTTGATAGCTTTGTGGCTAGATTTGGAAGCTTGGTAGAGTGGTGGTGGGAGCTGGGGTCACTTGGGAGCTTGGTAGAAGATTGGTAGTAGCTTGTGGGTTTTGATAGCTTTGTGGAGTGAAGGTAGTAGCTTGTGGATTTGTGGCTGGTGGTATTGAGCTCCCAAGACTTAATGGAAATGATGGGATTGTAATTTGGGTTGTGGTGAAAAAGCTGGGGGCGATGAAATTTTGATTACTTGGCCACATGGGTGGCATCCCTATTGTATATTGCCGAGGTTGGCCAAAGATGCTAGCACTGATTTGGGAGATGGGTGGATTTGGAAGGCTGGGTTGGGGAGCAGCAATAATAGTGAAGGGGGTGAACGGTGAGGTATTTTGAGTAAAGGGGGTTTGGAGCGGAGAGGTATGAACCAAGGATGGAGTGGTGGTGGCTGGGTTGGCTTGTGGCATGGAGATTTGAACTTGGGTGGATGATGGTATGTTTGGGTCTGTTGGGTCATATGGATTGGCTGAAGGCTCTTCTTTTGGAATATATTGAGGATAATTTGGATCATAAGAGCCTATGGGTGGTGGCAGCTGCCCAAATAGCGGGTGAGATGGATTTGATAATGGAGGGGGTCTTCCAAAGTCAAAGGTTCCTACATTGTCCCTTCGAAAATTAGCCATGATTGTCTCTTTGTTTTTGTCTATAATGGCGTTTACCAACACTGCATTTCCTAGTTGGTTCATGAAAGCTTCAATGTTAGTAGGTGATGGCATAGCTTGCTCTGGGCTGAAGGATGGCTGAGTGCTCAAGGGGGGTGAGGTTGTTCGATCCAAATGATAGGGCTCCATTGTTTCTTTCTTCTTGGCTAAGCGAGTGACGGGTGGCATGAAAAATGCTCCTAGGGATGAGATGCAATAATGCTGATGGATGCAAAAGGGGGAAGGCTTTTCTATGCAAATGATTTCCTAGGTTGAGGCAAAGCTATATGACAAAACCTAAGGAGGATTGGGTTGGGGATTCTAACTTCAAAGATATGTTGTCAAAGCACAAAAGCTCTGCTTTCCTATGTGCAAGCTTGGTGGTGATTGTGTCAACTTAAGGATAGACTGATGATCCTTTAGGAAGAACATGAGATTGACCACTTGCGAATCCCAACCTTTAGCTCAAGGTGATGAGGGATAACAAGTGACAAAGCTAGATTACCCTAGACAAAGCTCTGTCAAAGGGATAACCTTGGTGAGATTGGTGGATTTGGAAGATTTTAGGAATGGCAAACTTTTAGCAAGGTGACAACAATTTTGAAAGCTTAGATGTGCAGATTTTCGATTACTGGCTAGATGGTATGATTCTAAATGAGATGGATGAGCTAATAATGCTTAAGGGGATAACCTAAGATGGCTGGCTTTTCTACAAAGATGACTCTAAAGTGAAGCTTATCCAAGAAGATGTGGAGAAACAAGGGTGTCTAATCATAGAAATCATGCCTAGTTGGTAAGGCATAAGCAGGATTAACTCCTGGAAGTTGGCTAAATTTGATGGTGCGCTCTAACCAGGCCTCTTGAAGTGCTTCATCGGTAGCTTTGTCCTCTGCTTTGTGGAGTTTGGCAATTCGTGGGCTTGGTGTTATTTCTTTTCTCTTGGCTGAAAGTTCTTGGTATGCTAGAGATGGCTTGAGTTTGACCTTGTGAAACTTCTGTTTGGGTTTGGGTTGTTCCGACATAAATTTCTGAATTTGCTTGGCTTTGGGAAAAATCTCAGTTGTTTTGCTTCAACTTGTTCAACTTCCAAAATAGGCAGTGACTACGCTAAGTGTGCCCTAAGCTAGGATTGACCAAGTTTGGCAAACATTCATTCAACAAGTAAAATAAAAACAAGCAATAGATAGGAACACCCAGATAGAAGTTTGTGGTTCTCAGAATGTGATACTTGCGCCAAGGAGTGTGTATGTTCTACAAATGTTTCGATCAGTCACTCCAAACACATTAACATCCTAGATGGTTTTCTGCAAGGCAGACAATTGGTTTAGCTAGGGAGTCCTCGATATACGCAAGGTACGTGAGGCCCAAATCCGTAGATGAGACCAAAAGGATGTCACACAGCCGAGAGGAGCGGTAACCCACTTCTCCTCTTTCACTTCTCAAGGGTATAAAGTTCCTTGAGGCTTAGCCCGAATGACAAAATCTTGATCCCAAGAGAGGTGTCTTTCGATTCACCTCCCGATTCTTATACTCCGCTGGAACGCTGGAGTTGAGGTCGTGCAAGGGGTGATGAAATCTCCAAGCAGGCCTCCTAAAAAAAACAAGGTTTTGGATCCTAATCTTATGCACCCAAGATGGCCTCGAAAGACGACAAGGGGAGAGAAGACTTGGATGACCTTGGGCTAAAAAACACGCTTGTTCTTTTACCAACTGACTCTTATGTGTGCTAATCTAGACTTTGCAAGCACTCATGTTTAAGAGACAATGTTCAATTCCAACTTGAAGCGCCAACAAAAGTAAATCGATCGAAAAATGCAAACAATAAGAAGAGTTAGGGTCAACAAAAGCAAACTCGCGCGCCCGGAGGCCCTCCACGTCAAGTATCGATTAATTTTCTTTAAGGCATTCAAGATTGATTGTGAGTTTGTTTTAAGCCCAAAACAAAAGTGTGTGAGATTCGATTTCAAGCGCGCGACCGAAGGCTCTCCATGTCAGTTGTTGTTCAATTTTAGTGCCCAAAATTGAAGTGTGATCGATTTAATCTAGAGTTTTGGCCATTTAAGAATTTTGATAAAGTTAAAGCAAATGTTCAAAGACCAAGTGAGTGAGTTAGATTGTGGAACATTTAACACCTTTTTCAAGTAGAACCATCCCCATAAATGGTGCTGAGATTGCAACCAATGGTTAATATTTGATGGGTGATTAGAAAAGAGGTGAGTCCAAGGAACTACTCAAATTGATTTTTGTAAATTTGTATTTTAACTTAACAAAGTTTCTTAAATGTCCAAAAATCAAACTTTACCTAGATTGCATGTGGAAAAGAGATTTGTTTTGTTCAATTTTAGAAGCTTCAAATGAAGTGTTTGATATTACAATGGTTAATTGATCCTTGGCATTCAAGATTGGATTTGTTGTTTTAAGCATGCATTCCAAGGAAAGTTGATTTTAATCCATGGCATTCAAGAGTGTGTTTTGAGCAACATTCATTCAATGGAAAATGTGTTTAACCATTCAAGTTCATTTTTTAGCAACATGCATTCAAAGACAAATGGTTAAGCATTCAAGTTTATTTTTTAGCAACATGGAAACCTGCAAGAAACATGGTTAGTGGTTCCATATGTGCTCCAACCTACAATGAGACAAAAAAAAGTAATTTAGTTAGTTAGCCAAAATCTTCAAAAATGAGACTTAGTTAGTTAGTTAGTTAGCAGAAAGCAGGCAGATACGACAGTCTATCAAGCGGAGACGTTGAAATATAGAGACGCTAGTATTCGAAGACGACAAAATAGATTTTCGACACAGAACATAGGTGACAAGGAGAGACGCCAATTTGTGCAGATGCAAATTTTCGCAGAGGACGATTTTTGCAGACGCGGATTTTTACAGATGTCAATTTTCGCAGACGCGGATTTTCGCAGACGTCGATTTGCGCAGACGTCAATTTTCGCAGACGCGGATTTTCGCAGACAGAACAGGTTGCAGACGCCAAAACTGCGCCAAAAAAGTTGAAAAACGCAATTTTTTTTTTTAGATGGTATTTCTTCTTCCTAAGTGCGTTCTTTAACCTACAAAAACAAGCAAAACACCCTCACAACACACTCAAACAACAACAAACATTAGATGGTTAGAAAAAATGACATATAGTTAAAAATAGATGATTAAATGACCCATAGTGGGGTCCCATCGGACGTGCCAAAATGTAGAACAAGATTTAGTATGCAAAGAACATTAACAAATAAAGTAAACATTCACAAACCAAAAACTAAATTCACATATATGCTTAGACAAAGAAAGCAAACAAGAAGTGCAAACCTCACAAGAGAAAACACTCCATGCTTTCTGGATTCTGTAGATGTGTCCTTTTGCTGTGGATGTATGCTCAAGATGCTCAAAAGCTGCTTCAATGGGGATGAGTAATGGCAAATTGGTAGCTTTGTGAGCTCTCAATTTGGCATTATAAGGGTAAGATTGATGGCTTTGGTTCAAAGATTGTTGATGAAATGGCTTGGGATGGGATTCAATTTATAGGCTAAGGGGTAGAGGGATGGAGGGCTTAGATGCAAGGATGGATGAAGGCTTAAGGAGGGCTAAGATGCACTCAAAGGGGAGCACATGGATTGTGCTTGTTTAGCACCAATGGGAAGGTGACACTTGTCACAAGGAGGATGAGTGTGAGAGGGTAGGGTAAATGGTTGGTTAAAGGCATGATGAGTGGGGTTGAGTATGTAAGAGGGATGTAAGAGGAATGAGTGTGGAAGAGGGAAGAGTGTGGAAGATGGGTGTAAGAGTCATGAGTGGGCTTGTAAGAGTCTTTTATGTTTTGTAAGAGCACTCATGACTTAGTGGTTGGGTTTTTTGAGGGGAGACTTTGGTTTGGATTAGGAAAGTCTTAAACTTGTTTAAGAAATGTGACAACATTAGGGGGTGGATTAGGCTTGGGTTTAGGATTAGATTAGGTATGTTAGAGATGTGCAAGTGGATGGCATTAATGAGGGTGGGTGAGTTAGTGGCTAAGCTTGGTTAGTATGGGTGGATGGGGTGGATTAGGCTAAATGGAGGATTAGAGATAGGTTAGGGGTTTTTGAATTTAAGAATTTCATTTATCAAATAGATTTATTTAATAAATGAGGATTTTTGGAATTAGATAGGAGAAAAGGATTTAATTGATAAATAATAGATTATTTGATTTATCAATTAGGACTATAGATGATTAATTAAATTAATCAACTAGGGATGGCAAAGGATTAATTAAATAAGAATTTAATTAATGATTCCTTTAGAGATGGCTAGATTAGATTACCAAAGCAGTGTAATCAAATTTAGGTGTCTACAGGAAGTACTTTGAATGCACAAAGTAGAGGCAGAACAACTGAGAGAGGAAATAATTTCTAAAATCATGGGAAATCAAGAGGAAAGTCAAAGGGGAAGAGGTCTCTATTAGGAATAAACCATGGACATAAATAACAATTACATGCAAATATAACCAATATCCAAAAATAATAGATCACACAAAAAAGAACACAAAAAATTAGCATTTAATGTGGTTCACCCAAATCCTAGGCTACGTCCACCAAATAAGAAGTATGATATTATTATGATCTAGTGATTACAACCTGATTACAATCCATAATCACTTACAACTCAATAATGCTGAAAAAACTAATTTTTGCATCACTACTATAAAACAATCCCTAACTCTAAGCTCTTTTATACAAGTATTTTTACCGATTTAGGGTTATAATTAATAATTACATTTCGAACCAAAATTCTGATAAAATAGGGTCCATTTTTTTTTTTTCAGAGTGATGCCTTGAGCCCCAAAGAATTTATAATGTAAAGTACTTTCCTAATCTGTCACCACAAACTAACAATCTCCCACTTGGGGACTAATCAAGCTTGACACTAAAAAAAAACCTCCCACTTGGAGACTGATCCTGTAGCTATGCCACTACTCCATGATGCTCCCATTGGATCAAACCACCTTAGACTTTGCTATTCTTTTATACATGTTTAGTCTAGTTGACCAATCAAAGCTAAAGAGGAGTTCAACTTCTCCCTTGTTACTACCTTTGTAAACATATCTACTGGATTGTCATCTATATGTATCTTGTCCAGCTTTAACTATCCATCCTCCAAAATTGACCAAATGAAATGGTACTACAACTGTATGTGTTTGGTCTTTGAATGTAGAGCTAAATTCTTGGCAAGATGAATGACACTCTGACTATCTGTAAACAAATAATTATCCCTCTAAGGGTGTCCGAAT
Source organism: Cupressus sempervirens (assembly GCA_028749045.1). Classification (NCBI taxonomy): domain Eukaryota; kingdom Viridiplantae; phylum Streptophyta; class Pinopsida; order Cupressales; family Cupressaceae; genus Cupressus; species Cupressus sempervirens. Next base: position 480,528,631 of record CM053785.1, read on the forward strand.
TCTTCCAAAAAGAACTGAAGCCATATCATCTCCTTGGCTACCTCTGTAGTAGCAACATACTCTGCCTCTATATTGGATAACACATTAACCTTTTGTAACCTAGAAACCCAACTTAGGGCTGCCCCACCAATAGTAAAGACATAACCTGTAGTACTCCATCTAGTATGAATATCCCCAGCCAAATCTGAGTCAACATAGCCCTATAAATTAGTAGTAGAGCCCCAAAGTGTAAACACTTATTGAATGTTCCTCTCAAATATCCAATGCTCAATTCTTGGATGACTCATATACCTGCTAACAACTCCCACTGCTTGTGCAATATCTGGCCTTGTACATACCATACCATACATCAAGCTTCCTACAATTGAAGCATAAGGTACCTTGGACATCTTATCCTCCTCTTCTTGTGTCTTCAGACACATCTCCTTAGTCAACTTCAAATGACTAGGTAAAGGTGTGCTGACAACTTTAGCATTCTCCATAGAGAAACATTGCAACACCTTCTCAACATAATTAGCTTTAGATAGTGTCAATTTTTTGTTCTTCCTATTTTTGCAAATCTTCATACCAAGGATTTGTTTTGCTGCCCCCAAATCCTTCATAGCAAATGCATGTGCTAACTGATATTTCAGCCCCTTAATATGATCCATGTTAGACCCAACTACAAGCATATCATCAACATATAAACATAAAATAATGTAGTTATCATCATCCAACCTCTTAAAGTAGACACAATGATCTGAATGACACCTACTATGACCATGATCATGCACAAAACTATCAAATTTCAGATACCATTGCCGAGGTGCTTGTTTCAAGCCATATAAACTTTTCTTCAATTTGCACACTAAGTTCTCCTTACCCTTGACCACAAATCCCTGTGGCTAAGCCATATATATCTCTTCATCCAAATCACCATGAAGGAAGGTTGTTTTAACATCAAGTTGCTCCAAATGAAAATCTTCAATAGCCACAATACTTAAAATAGTATAAATATAAGTCATCTTAACAACAAGAAAAAATATCTCATCAAAATTGATTCTCTTTTTCTATGCAAACCCTTTTACAACTAACATGACTTTAACTTTTTTCTTACCTCCATCCTCTTCTTTTAACCTATAAACCCACTTATTTTGTAAAGCTCTTTTACCTGCAGGAAATTTTCATAAATCACAAGTCTTATTTTTCAGCAAAGAGTCCATTTCTTCTTTCATTGCAGACTCCCACTGAATCTTAGTATCCACCTGCACAGCTTCATCATAACATTCAGGTTCACCAACATCAGTAAGTAAAATAGAATACAAAGAGGGAGAAAATCTTTGTGGAGGTCTAATTTGTCTTGTTGACTATATAACATTCACTAATGTGTGTGGTATTTTTTGTTGTAGTTGTTGCACATCATGAGGAATGGCTAAAACATCATCTTTTAGAGTATCATCCAGTACTACATAATCATCTTCTTTCTTCTCATGTTGCAACAATAGATCTTTGTACAACACTTTCTCATTGAATATGACATCCTTGCTTCTTACAATTTTATGATTTTCAAAATCTCAAAGCCCATAACCAAATTCATTAATGCCATATCCAAAAAACACACATTTCTTTGACTTAGCTTCCAACTTGGTTCTATTTTTAGAATGTATGTGAGCAAAAACTTCATAACCGAAGGTTTTGAGAAAAGAATAACTCACCTTCTTACCAATCCATGCTTCCTTTGGAATACCACAACCCAAAGGAGTAGAGGGACCTCTATTAATTATATATACAATAGTATTGATAGCTTCCGCCCACATGTGTAAGGGCAACCCAACATGTAACCTCAATCTCCTTGCATGCTCCATTATAGTCATGTTCATGCGTTCAACCACTCTATTTTCCTCTGTAGTCCTTGGAATAGTTTTTTATCTAAAAATACCATCAGTGGAGCAATAATCTTCAAATTCATGACTGAAATACTCACCACCATTATCAGATGTGAGAAATTTTAATTTTTTACCAATCTCATTTTCAACCAAGCATTTCCATTTCTTAAAAGTTTGAAATACATCAGATTTCTATCTAAGAAAATAAACCCATACTTTTCTAGTTGCATCATCAATGAATTTAACATAATAATGAGAGCCACCAAGGGAAGATACCTAAATTGGTCCCCATACATTTGTATACACAAGCTCTAATTTCTCCTTTTTATTTTCCTTCCCAGTCTTTAGAAAATTCACTCTATTTTGTTTTCCATACACACAACTTTTACAAAAATTCATATTAACACATTTTAGACTTGGTAAAAGTTTCTTTGAATGAAGTACTTTCATAGCTTTCTCACTCATGTGGCCAAGTCTATTGTGCCACAACGTTGTATCATAATCTACATCAGCTATTTATTTTCCTTGCTCAACTACAAAAATTGTTTTTGAACATTCATTTTTCTTTAAAAAAATTAAAGTAGAAGGAACAATATGACCTGTACAAAGATATAAGGTGCCTACTTTCACACCTTTTGCTACTACAAGGGAACCTTTTGAAACTTTTCAATTTTTATCATTAAAAGTGACTACACAACCCTCATCATTGAGTTGTCCTGCTGAAATAAAATTCTTACTCAGCCTTGGAACATGTCTTAGCTCATGTAGTAGCCAATGATTCCCATTCTGCAACTTAATCTTAACTTTTTCTTTTCCAACAATTTGATAGGGTTCATTGTCCCCCAAATAAATAAGTCCAAAATCCCCTTGGACATAATCAATGAAATAACCTGTATGAGGTGTAGCATGAAATAAAGCACCATAATCTAAAACCCATGAATAATCAACACTTTCTAAAGATAGAAGCAAAGCATCCTCTTCAAATTTGTTACTTACCACATTTGCTTCTTTGTCTTCATCTAGTTTATCTCCTTCATTTTTGTTTCGATTCCAACAATCTTTCTTTTTATGACCTAGTTTCCCACAACACCAGCAATCATTTGGTCCTCTTGATTGAGACCTCCTCCCCTTTGACTTTTCTCTTGATTTGCTACAATTTTCAGAATTACTTCCTCTCTTAGTCATTCTGCCCCTACTTTGTGCATTTAAAGCACTTCATAATGTAGATCCACCTGAAGTTTTCCTACAAGTTTTCTCACTCAAAACAATGCTAATTACATCATCATATTTTAGAGTACTAGATCCAGGAACAGAATTACTCACAGCCATTACCAAGCCATTCCTACTTTTAGGCAAAGAACACAAAATCAAGAGAGCCCAAATTCTTTATCAAAATTAATTCCCATAGAAAATAATTGACTAGTAAAAATATTAAAATCATTTAAATGATCCGCAGTAGATCCACCTTCTGCCATTTTCGTATTAAATAAATGCTTCATGAGAAATACCTTGTTTGAAGCAGAGGTATTTTCATATAGTTTCAGTAGGGTTTGCATCAACTCTTCTGTTGTCTTAGCTTTTGTAAATGACTTTCATAAATTCTTCTGATAAAGATAATCTTCCATAACTGGAAGTTCTATCCATTAAACCTGTCAACCCTCAGCTTACCCTCATTTGCCATCGCTCCCACACAACCATGTGACTTTCTTGCAGAGGATAACTAAAGAAAAACTTGAATCTGATACCAATTGTTAGGAATAAACTACAGATAGAAATAACAATTACATTAAAATATAATCACTATTAGAAAATAATAGATCACACAGAAAAGAATACAAGATACCAAGATTTAACGTGTTTCACCCAAACTCTGGGCTATGTCCACCAAATAGAAAGTCCGATATTATTATGATTTAGTGATTACACGTTGATTACAATCCCTAATCCCTTACAGCTCAATACCGCCGCAAGAACCAATTTTTGCATCACTACTATAAAACAATTCTGAACCCTAAGCTCTTTTGTACAAGTATTTTTACCGCTTTAGGTTTATAATTAATAATTACACATCAACCTAAAATCTTGATAAAATAGGGCCCACAATTTTTTTTCAGGGTGATGCCCCAATCTCCAACGAATTTATGAAGTATGTAGAGTACTTTCTTGATCAGTCACCACAAACTAATAGTCTTAATCCAGAGGACTAAGAGATTGCTGGTACAATGGTAAACCAGGTTATAAAAAGAAAGATTGCTTGACTCAAAAGAACAATGAAGGAGATAAACTAGAAGGGAACAAGGAGGAAAATGTGGTAAGTAAAAAATTCAAAGAGGATCCTTTGGTTATTTTTTTAGAAAGTATTGATGATTCATGGGTTTTAGATTTTGGTGGTTCATTTCATGCTATACCTAATAGAGGTTATTTGGAATTTTGAGCTTGTTTATTTTGGGGATAATAAACCTGGTCAGATTGTTGGAAAGGGAAATGTTAAGATTAAGTTGTAGAATGAGAATCATTGGCTATTACATGAGGTAAGACATGTTCCAAGGCTGAGTAGGAATTTAATTTTAGCAAAGAAACTTGTTGATAAGGGTTGTGTAGTTACTTTTAATGATAAAAATTGAAAGATTTCAAAAGGTTCCCTTGTAGTAGAAAAATGAATGAAAGTAGGCACCTTATATCTTTGTACAAGTCATATAGTTCCTTCTATTTTGATTGTTTTAGAGAAAGATGAATATTCAAGAACAATTGCTATAGTTGAGCAAGGAGAACAAATAGTTGCTATAGATTCAGATACAACACTATGGCACAACAGAATTGGGCACATAAGTGAGAAAGGTATGAAGTACTTCATTCAAAGTAAGTTTTACCAGGTTTAAAATGTGTTAATATAGATTTTTGTGAAAGTTGTGTGTATAGAAAACAAAAGAGAGTGAGTTTTGTGAAGATTGGGAAGGAAAAGAAAAGTGAGAGATTAGAGCTTGTGCATACAGATGTATGGGGACCAGCTCAGGTATCTTCCCTTGGTGGCTCTCATTATTATGTTGCATTTATTGATGATGCAACTAGAAAAATATGAGTTTATTTCCTTAGACAAAAATATGATGTATTTCAAACTTTTAAAAAATGAAAATGCTTAGTTGAAAATGAGACTAGAAAGATATTAAAATATTTTAGATCCGATAATGATGGTGAGTGTTGTAGTCATAAATTTTAAGATTATTTCTTTGCTAATTGTATTCATAGAAATAAAATTGTTCCAAAGACTCTAGGAAAATGGAGTCTTTAAATGCACGAACAAGATTATAATGGAGTGTGAAAGAAATGTGAGGTTGCATGCAAGGTTTCCCTTAAACATGTGGGAAGAGGCTATCAATACTATTGTATATCTGATTAATAGAGGTCCCTCTACTCCTTTCAGCTATGGTATTCTAGAGAAAGCATGAACTGGTAAGAAGGTGAGCTATTCTTTTCTCAAAACCTTCAGTTGTGAAGCATTTGCTCATATAGATTCTAAAAATAGAACTAAACTAGAAGCTAAGTCAAAGAAATGTGTATTTTTTGGATATGACATTGATGAATTTGGTTTTTAGACTTTGGAATTTTAAAAATCATAAAATTGTGAGAAACATGGATGTCATATTCAATGAATCAGTATTTTTCAAAGATTTGTTGTAACAATATTGGATGATACTCCAAAAGATGATGTTCTAACAATTACTCATGATCTACAACAACTACAATAACAAATACCATGCACCCCAGTGAATGTTAGATGGTCAACGAGGCTAAGTAGACCTCTAGAAAGATTTTCTCCTTCCTTGTGTTCTATTTTACTTACTAATGTTGGTGAATCTGAATGTTATGATGAAGCTATATAGGTGGATACAAAGATTCAGTAAGAGTCTTCAATGAAAGAAGAAATAGACTCTTTTTTGAAAAATAAGACATGCGATTTATGCAAGTTACTTGCAGGTAAAAGGACTTTAAGAGATTGGATGATGACAACTACATTATTTTATGTTTATATATTGATGATATGCTTGTAGCTAGGTCTAACATGGATCACATTAAAGGGTTAAAGGAACATTTAGCACATTCTTTTTCTATGAAGTATTTGAGGGTAGAAAAACAAATCCTTGGTCTGAAGATTTGCATAGATAGGAAGAATAGAAAATTGACATTATCTCAGGTTGATTATATTGTGAAGGTGTTGCAACATTATTCTATGTAGAATGCTAAAGTTGCCAGCACACTTTTACTTGGTTATTTGGAGTGAACTAGGGAGATGTATCCCAAGAGACAAGAAGAGGAGGATAAGATGTCTATGGTACCTTATGCTTCAATTGTAGGAAGCTTGATGTATGCTATGGTATGTACTAGGCTAGATATTGTTCATGCAGTGAGAGTTGTTAGTATGAAAAATGAGTCATCTAAGAATTGAGCATTGGAATGTAGTTAAATGGATTCTCAGATATTTGAGAGGAACATCTAGTAAGTGTTTATATTTTGGGGGTTCTACTACTAATTTATAGGGATATGTTGACTGAAATTTGGTAGGGGATATTGATACTGGATAGAGTACTACATGTTATATATTTATTATTGGTGGAGTATCAATGAGCTAGGTTTCTAGGTTATAAAAGGTTAATGCTTTATCCGCTATAGAGACAGAGTGTGGTGCTACTACAGAGGCAACCAAGAAGATGATATGACTTTAGTTCTTCATGGAAGAGTTGGGACATCCACAGAGAGATAATTATTTTCTCACATATAGCTAGAGTGCCATTTATCTTGCAAAGAATTCAGCTCTACATTCAAAGAAAAAACATATATAGTTGCAGTACCATTTCATTCAATTAGTTTTGGATGATGGACAATTAAAGCTAGAGAAGATTCATATAGATGATAATTTAGTAGATATGTTTATCAAGGCAGTAAAAATGAAGAAGCTAAACTTCTCTTCAGATTTGGTTCATGTTTTGGACTGAACAGAATAAAAGAACAATAGATTCTAGGGTGGTTTGATATTGCAGTGAGAGCTACATGTGGAAGGTTATTATCAATCTCTAAGTGGAAGGTTATTATTGTGGAGCTTGATTAGTCTCCAAGTGGGAGATTTTTGTGATGTGGAGCCTAATTAGATTCGAAGGTTTATTCGGTGCAATTTTCTCCCCATATTATTTCCACAGGGGTTTGGGGGTAGTGCCCCTGTACTGTCCTAGGGCATTGGTTGCTATTTTTCTTATTGGACGACTTATTCTAGCCCTAATTTTGTATGCAAATTTTTTTTGTATAAAAAGGGTTAGAGTTAGGAATTTCATAATGTAACTGTGATATTGTAGCTTCTTGTGGTGGTACTGAGTTGTAAGGGGTTGCATATTGTAATTACTGGATAATAATAATATTAGAGTTGTTGTTGTTGGACTTAGCCCGGGGATTGGATGAACCACATTAAATCTTGGTGTCTTGTGTTCTCTTATGTGCGATCTATTCTTTTATGATATTGATTATATTTAAATGTAATTGTTATTTCTTTTTGAGGTTAATGCTAACATTAACCTTGCTTCTCAGAATAACAACTCTGTTAAGAGATATAACAAGTTTACCAAAACATGCTTTTGTAAACTCTATCTAAGAACAATCATCACCAAAACTTGCATAACTTCTTCCAAAATTAATTTCTTATGCTTCCAAGGTTAGCTACATATACTAAATAGTTAGTAGTATCTCTCTTTAACCTTGCTTAGTGAAAGTACTCAATGATCTATTTGTACCAACTTGATCTTTTCACTATTCTTCTGTCAGATACCACAAAAAATTGCTATGTTGACATCAATGAAAAACACAGTCATGGATGTAACATATCATCATGATAATGATCTAATCATGTTTCTACAATACTCCCCCATAGAAGTATCATTAGAATTCATGCTTACAACAATATCCCCCTTTGGCATTGACAACAACATAGATGAAAAACATCTAGTTCCAAGAATACCAACATTAAAAGATTGCTATCCTTTCTTTTCAAATCCTCTTCATCAATTATTCTCCCCCATTGATGATGAAAAACATTTAGTTCCAAGAATACCAATATTAAAAGATTGCTATCCTTTCTTTTCAAATCCTCTTCATCAATTATTCTCCCTCATTGCTATACTTCAATGTACTCTATATCAGTCCCTTCAATATACTTTATATCAAACTATTTTTTATACTATAATCTCTCCCCCATTGACATCAATGTCAAAGGTTTTAGCAACCATCTATCTCTACAACAACTATCTTTGATTTTCTCAAGTGTCCAAAGACACTGTTCAAAACATCTATCAAGAGTCCTAGATGACTCTGTCCATCACAAATACTCCCCCATATAGGAAGCATCAACATTTAGTCTAGACAAACAATAGTGTTTTGTAACACTGGACTAATGCACTCTTGCATCTTCTACTCTGATGTAGGTAGGGGCATAACCCCTAGCATACGTCACAAATACTAAAAAGTCTCTTTAGGAAGAGGCTTGGTGAAAATATTTGCAATATTCTTTTTGCTGCTTACATACTCCAATTTGATTTCCTTTTTTGTAACTTTCTTTTTCAACATGATACTTGATAAAAATATGCTTGGTCTTAGAATGCAAACTAGATTCTTTGACATATTCACTGTGCTTGTGTTATCACAATGTACGACAATAGGTTCACTTAATTCTATCTTTATATCCTTTAGCATTTGCTTCATCCAAACAACTTGATTACAATTGTTTGCTACTACAATATATTCTACCTCTACTATACTTTGTGAGGTACAACCCTACTTCTTGCTTAACCAAAAGACCAATCTTCCTCCAAGAAAGAAGGCTCCACCATTGGTTCTTTTTCTATCATCCATACTACCTACCTAATCAACATTAGTATAAGCATATAAAGTGAAATCATTAGATATATCATACCACAATCCAAACTCTGGTGTTCCCTTTAGATATCTAAATATTCTAATGTGCTTCTTTGGGATCAACTTGAAATATTTCAACAATTCCAACTGCATTTGCTATATCTAGCCTTGTGTGAGTCAAATATTGCAATCCTCTAGTCATAAATCTGTACTTCTTCTTCTCAATAGAAGGTGTCTCATCCTTTATAGATAACTTGTATCTAGTTACCATAGGTGTTCCAACTGGTTTACATATTTCTAAATCAAAACTTTTCAATAGATCTTTCAATACTTAGTCTGAGAAATAAAGATTCCTTCTTTATCCTACACAATTGATAATCCTAAGAACTATTTCATCTCTCATGTCATACTCATTTCAAATTCCTTTTTAATTTCTTCTGCAAACTTGTCACTTTCATCATCATTTCCTCCAAATATGATATCATCAACAAATATTACCAAAATCATTAATTCATCATCTATCTCTTTCTAGTATAGATTACTGTCTACCATATCTTTGCTAAATCTAAGCTTTGTCAAATGCTTGTCCAACTTTGCATACCAAGTTTTGGGTGCTTGTTTTAAGCCATACAATGCTTTCTTCAATCTGCATACGATGTCCTTGTCATCTGCTAAAGGAAAATCTTTAGGCTGTTCTATTTATACATCTTCTTCAAGTTCTCCATTCAAAAATGTTGACTTGACATTCATTTGATACACTTTGAATTTTTTATGTACTGCATAGGCTAAGAATAACCTTACTGCTTCTATTCTTCCTACAAGAGGATATGTTTCATCATAGTCTATTCCTTTTTGTTGTGAGTAATCTTTACATACCAATCTTTCTTTTCTCCTTATAGCTTCACCTTGTTTTTGAATACCCATTTTATTCCTATCACATTCTTGTTTGTTGTTCTGGGCACCAATTCCCATGTCTCATTCTTCACTATCTGATCCAATTCCTCTTTCATAGCTTGCTTCCAATAGTCATCTTTACATGCCTCATTTGCATTCTTTGGTTCTACTTGAGATATTAGACATAATTTTTCATTGATTCTACTTCTTTTCATTACACCTTTATCTCTGCTATCAATGATCTACTCGGGATGATGATTTTTAGTCGTATTCTTACCAAAAGTAGGAGTTTTTATCTCAACTCTTAGCTCAATTTTAGGTTCCAAACTTTGTTCCTACCTTAGCTCTCCTTCATCCTGCAAATCATTGTTAGTCTCAAAGAATACTTCATCATTCTTTGGTTTAGTAACAACAACATTCTCATTATCAAAATTGTAGTTAACTATCCTGAATTTTTCATCAACTCTTACATTTGCGGTTTCAACAATAATTGTCTTTTCTAATTTTGTCAAGATCCTATATCTTGGAACCGTACACAATAGATGTGCCTTAATCTTTTCTTTCTAGCTTTCATAATTTGTTCCATCAAACTTTGGACTATCTTTCTGAACATGTTCACCAGGGATCTGCCAAAGTTGTTAAACCTTATCTTTAAGGACCTGATGCTCTGATACCAATTGTTAAAAGTAATAGTCCACCAAGATAATTTGGGGAGGGGGGGGGGGGGGTGGTGAATCAATTATCCAATTAAAGAAATTATCAACCCTAATTAATCTTAACCATTCAATTAAAGTAATCAATAAGCATAACAAGATGCACATACACAATTACAATAGATTTGTTAATTAGAGAAACTCTTGATCAGAGGGAAAACCCTAGTGGGAATGATGCCTAAAAAGATATACCGATATATATATTCCTTGTTAGAGGATGGAACCTGTTAGGAGTCTATAAACATATTCAAAACATAAGAGTCCCTGTTAGGAGACTTTGAATCCCTATTAAGAGATTTCAACCCTATTAGGAGTTGTGCCAACCCTATTAGGATTTGTAGAAGATATAAGGACCCATTGTCCAAATAGCTTCTGAGGCAAGACCACTGAAATCACTATTCAACTGACCTCTCAACTAATCCTTGTAGAATAATTGTTTTTATTATGCTTTAACCTCTCTCCTCTGTCTTGTCAACTAGACCAATCACTGTTAGACCTTGTAGACTAGGTCATGAATCTCAGATCCAAATATCGAACCTTAGATCTCACAATAAAACCTTGGCAACAAAGTTCTCTCCAAATTTTCTCTACTTTTCTTATCTTTGCATTCCATTCTTCGTGATTCTTGCAATCATTCATACATCCATACATAACAAAGGAAAACGTTCTTCCTTTATATCGAATCCATAAACAATTCCCTGAGTCAGCTATTACACTTCAATTAATTATTATAGGACCTCATTAAGAACACGTTACACTTAGTGATAACATTAATCTTTCACCTTGTAACTCAAATAACTTTCCATATGTGTATTATCATGATGAGTGAGCTTAGCCATGTTATCTTGAGCATGTCTTCTACATGTCTTTAACCTCACTTCTCAGAATAAAAACTGTGCTAAGAGATATAAAAAGTTTACCAGAACATGCTTCTGTAAACTCTATCTCAGAAAATTTATCATCAAAAATTGCATAACTTCTTCCAGACTTAATCTCTTATGCTTTTGAGGTTAGCTACATATACTAGAAACTTAGCAATATCTCTTTTTAACCTTTCTTAGTGAAAGTACTCAATGATCTATTCGTACCAACTTGATCTTTTTATTGTTCTTCTATTAGATATCACATAAAATTGCTATATTGACATCAATGAAAAACACAATCATGAATGTAACATATCATCATGATAATGATCTAATCATTTTTCTACAATACTCCCCCATAGAAGTATCATCAACATTCATGATTCCAACAACTTCTTGCAAAACTTGGCACAAGAACAAACTTGAATCACGAAACCAAACTCAAACATACATTAGGCTTCATAATTAGCCTTTATTTTCATCATGACCTATCTGAGGATGTATAAGAAAAAATTTGTAAGTGTTTCATAACTAACCCTAAGGTGCTCCTGCACCATTTTCCCTAAGAAGAAGGAAGCTAAGTCACCTCTAGAGATATCATTTCCAAATCTATTCCCAGTGTTTAGGAGTTTCTCTTAGGTACTCATTTGGCTTCTGATTTAGTTATGCCCTTCCATTTGACCAAATGCTCCATGTACATTCTAAGTCTTGGATTCTTTGCTACCCTTGATCTTAAGATCTTTTCCACTTGTGGCTTTGAAGGAGCTTATAAGGACAAGTTACCTACTAATTCTATAACAAAATGTAGTTCTTTATTTTCATCTTGCATTGGACCTTTATAATGCACTAAGTTTGCTACATTAAATAGTAGAGAAAGAGCTAAGTCTATTGGCAAGTCAATCTTAAATGCATTTTCCCCATACTTGGCTAATATTTTGCAAGGCCCAAGATTTCTCATATACAATTTGTTAGGTATCCCCTTCTGTAACCTAGTTTTGTTCAAATTTACCATGAATAGATCTCATACTTGGTATTGAAGATCCTTTTTCTTTTCATCCACCTTTTTGTTGACCTTATTGGTTTTTTATACCAATGATTTCTTGACCTGTTCATGAATCCCGTTCATGGATTCTATAAAGTCTTCTACATATCCACTCCTTTTGTCAATATCTCCTATATCTTTGAGATAATATATTCCCCTTCAATGCAAACCATATACTACCTCAAATGGACTTTTCTTGGCAGTTCTATTGACTATGTCATTGCAAGAAAACTCATGCTGATGGATGATATGATCCCATGATTAGCCATATTCTTTGTTGAGACACCTTAAGAGGATCCCCAAGATCCTATTAACAACCTTTTCCTACCCATGTGTTTGGGGATGGTAAGCTCACCCAAAGGATATATTTTCACCTAATCTCTTCCACAAAGTCTTCCAAAAGTAACCCATGAACTTGGAGTCCTTGTTAGATACAATACAAGTTGGAAACCCATGAATCCTTGTCACTTCACTAAAAAAAGAAACTTGATATGCATCATGTGTAACTTTACAAGGTATAAAATGATCCATTTTATTGAACCTATCTACAACCATAGATGCTATCATATCCATTTTTCGTCTCAGGGACTCCTACCATAAAATCCATGCTTATGCACTCCCATGACCTATTGGGAATGGGCAGGGGCTGATAGAGACCCACATTTGATGAAGTTCCTTTAGCCCTTTGGAAAATTGTACAAGTTTCTGCATACCTTTTGATGTCCTTATTCATCCTAGACCAAGAGTAAAACCTTTGCACTAGTCTAGTGTCTTATTGAATCCAAAATGACCACTCAAGCTTCCATTATAATTCTCTTGAATTAGGTTCTCTCTCATTGAATCTCTAGGAATAGAGAGTTGTCAACCTTTAAACAATAAACATTTTTGAATGATGTAATCTTCACATTCACTATGAAAATGATTTTGAATATCTTGATGTATCTTGTATGGAACATAGATGACATTTTTTGGAAGTTTAATTTGGAAACTAAGATACTAAGGGGGGAGAGGGGGGAGGGGTGAATTAGGATCTATAAAACTTACATCCTTCAAAACAACTTCAATGCATTCACCATATTGACCTTCTCATATCTATTTTATGTAAAACATAACTTGTAAAATCAAATCTAGAAATAAATAGATTTAACTATCAATATCATCCATGAAATGTAAACACATGATACAAAAGATTTGGCAACCTAGAAACCCTCTAAGGTGAAGGTAAAATTGGGGTGGGGATGACACTCACAAATCTTCATTACTGCAGTAACTGATGAAGGGTGCTCCCCTTAAAACCATAAACTCATAACATAAACAAAGAAACAAAAATAAATGTTAGAACAAAATATGGACTTCTTATTTGCACTGCAAATGCGGAATCACAAAATTCATAAGTATAATATACTAACCCACATGGGTGCTTTGATTACAATAATTTGCAAGACTAAGCTACAAACGACCACCCAAAATTGTTCTAAACAATGTTTGGGCCTTTCTTAAATGGGCAATTTTATGCCGCTTGAAAAGGTTCTAGACATCAAAACTTAATACCTAGTGCTGATAGACCCTAATAATATAGATAGAGTTGGTCAAATACATCTTTAACAATTATTTTAGATATTTTGGGTAGCCCAAATTTGGAAGGCCATAACTCTCGAATTGTTGTTCCAATTGGCTATTATAACCACTTTTTAAAAATTCTAGGTCGTGATCTACAGGCTCATACATGTGCTAGTGCCCTTTTGTCGAGTTTTTGAACCTCATCTGGGCATTCTAAGGCCTCCAATGGTGAGCCTAAAGATTTTTTTTCAATTTTTTCTACCAAAAATATGCAAGAACTTCTTTGATACTTATGCTTGAGCAATGAGATTTTTATGGTATGCTTACAACTCTAAAATGAATATTTCTATAGAAAATAAGAACATTACAAGCTTGTATGAAAAAATTACTAAAAATAGCAAGTTCTTATAAATAGTATCCATCCTGTCTACTAGTCCTTATTAAAATAGAAAAGATTGAAAATGAAATATTTTTGGGTGATGCAAGATTGCTCTTACACCCAGGATGCTCCTGCATCAAACACCAAGGGTAATTTCAGAAGTGACCCCATCCCATCTCAGGTGTTTAGAGGAAAACTAAGACAGTTAACTTCCTTCCTTGCTAGCCATGATGAATCCTCAACTAGCCTCCCTTTCCATTTGACTAGGTATTCTTCATAAGTTTTGTTCCTTGTACTTTTCCCAATACAGCTATCCAATATCTCCTCAATCTCCTTTGTAGCCGAACTAGCTGCTGGAATACTCCACTGCGCTTCTACAACTTCATCTCCATTACCTCCTTCATAATACTTTATCAAATCTGAAATATTAAATACTGGTGAAATATTCAATTCAGTAGGCAACTCCACTTCATAAGCATTTCCAGAATCATACCTTTTCATTATCTTGCATGGTCCAAACTACTTGATCTTCAGCTTATTATATGTACCCACTGGAAACCACTCTTTTTTCAAATAAACCACGAATTTATCTCTAATCTAAAATTCCTTATACCTCCTTTTCACATCTACCTTAGCCTTATACTATGTATTCATCTTTATGATGTGCTTCCTCACCTCTTATGGATTTTCTTCAAATGTTCAACAAAATCTTTTGCTTCAACACTACTTATCTCTCCTTTATTCAACTGCCTCAATATAGAAGCATTTCTAGGACTACGCCCATATACAATCTGGAATGGTGATTTACCAGTATTGACAAAATGATCATATGTAAATTTTTCCTATGGTAAAATCATATCCCATTCTTTTGGTTTATCTCCAACCAAGAGTCTCAACAAATTTCCCAAATTGTGATTCACTGCTTTTGTTTGTCCATCATCTGTGGATGATGTGATGAACTCTAAACTTCAAATCTATCTTCAACTTCTTCCACAATGTATGCCAGAAATGCCCAAAAAATTTTCTATCTCAATCTAAAACTATACTCTTTCGTAGACCATATAGTCTCGCCACTTCTCTGAAAAATAATTCTACATGAACAACATCACTAGTCTTCTTGCAAAGAATAAAATGTACAATCTTTGAAAACTTGTCAACCACCACAAAAATAAAATTATGTTTGCACTATGTCCTTGGTAATCCAAGGACAAAATTCATGCTGACATCCTCCCACAACTTTTTTGGTATAGGTAATAGCTGATATAACCTTGTATTCTACTTCACTCTTTTCGCCATCTGACATACCCTGCAACTTTGTACAAACTTCTTCACATCTTGCTACAACTATGGCCAGTAATAATTCTCAGCAACCAAAGCTATAGTTTTATCTTTGCCAAAATGTCTTCCCAATCCTCGACTGTGCTTCTTCTTGATGATATTTTCTCTCATTGAACTTCTGAGAATGCGCAACTGGCTTCCTTTGAACAACATACTATCTTGTATCATGAAATCCAACCACTTTGTCTTGTCAAGTGTAATAGGTTCTATAAAAGCCTTCTGCACTTCACCAAAATCAAGATCATATGGATATAAAGTACTAAGTTTGTTGAACCCAACCACCTCTATCTGCATTTTTGTCAGCAAAAGTTGTCTTCTACTAAGAGCATTTGCAACTCTATTAGACTTTCCACTCCTATGTTTCAAAAAAAATGTATAACTTTGAAAAAACTCAATCCACTTCAAATGCCTTTGGTTCAATTTTCCTTGACTATTCAAATATTTCAAATCTTGATGATCAGTATACAAAACAAACTCCTTAGGAAGAAGATAGTGTCTCTACTTCTTCAATGCTTGAACTATAGAATAAATTTTTTGATCATAAACAAAATATTTTCATTTTACATCATTCAATTTCTCACTAAAATAAGCAATAGGTCTACCTTCTTGACTCATAACAACTCCTATTTTAGTACCGCTAGCATCATAGTCTACTTGAAACACCTTGTTAAAATTTGAAAGTGCTAAAATAGGCTACTCAGTAACTTTTTGTTTCAACAAATTAGAACTCTTATTTGCTTCTAAAGTCCACTTAAATTCTTTCCCATCCCCTCTCATTATTTCAGTCAAGGGTCCACAAATACTGCTAAAACCTCTTATAAAGTTTTTGTTAAAACTAGCTATTCCATGAAAAGATCTTACCTTTGTCACACTCCTTGGAGTAGGCCATTTAGGGATAGCCTTAACTTTCACTAGGTCCATTTTTAAACCTTTTGTGGAAACTAAAAATCCCAGGTACACCAACTCCTTTACAAAATTGTACTTTTTCAAGTTTATCAATAACTTTTCTTCTCTCAACTTATTAAACACCTCGCAAATATGAATCAAATGCTCCTCCAATGTCTTACTAAAGATCAGTATATCATTTAGGTAAACAATGACAAACTTACTCAAAAATTCCTTCAATACCTCATTCATGAGCCTCATGAAAGTGGTTGGTGCATTTTCTAGCCCAAAAGACATGACTAACCACTCGTATAGTCCCTCTTTTTTCTTGAAAGTAGTCTTTCACTTATCACCTTCTCTAATATTAATGTGATGGTATCCACCCTTCAGATCTATCTTTGTGAAATACTTAGCTCCACTCAAACAGTCCATAATATCATCCATCCTTGGCAATGAAAATCTATACTTGATTGTGATTTTGTTGATAGTATGAGAATCTATGCACATCCTCCATTCTCCATTCTTCTTTGGTGCTAATATTTTTAGTACAACACATGGACTTAGACTCTCTCAAATCAACCCCTTCTGCAACAACTCATGAACTTGCTTGTTCAACTCTTCACTTTTTGTTGGTGTCATTCTGTGTGTTGCCTTGTTTGAAAAATTGACTCTTGAAACGAAATCTATCTAGTGACTGATCTTCCTCATTGGGGCCAATCCATCATGTTCATTATCTGATACAATATCAAAAAAATCTCTCAACATATCTACAACTTCTACAAGTACCTCCTCTACTTTTTCTTTACTATCTTTTGGAATTATAAAAAAACACATATGCTCATGCTTCATACCTTTGAGAAACTCTTTGCCATCAACAAAACATATTCTAGTAGCACTACATACCTTTTCTTCTTTCTCCTTCAATGGCTTCAACTTATGTTTCACTCCATCCTTGGCTAGTTTGTAGATATTTTCTCACCCATCATGTATAACATGCTTGTCAAACTGCCATGGCCTACCTAGCAACATATGATATAGTTCCATAGGTACAATAGTACAATATCACAAATTACCTCATACTAGTAGGTTCCAATATTAAACTTCAATGAGTACTTCTCATTAACCATGACCTTGTGGTCATCTTGGACCCAAGCAATATGATATAGACATGAGTGTTTCTACCTCTTCAGCTTCATCTTGGTGACCATCATTTTTGACACTAGATTACCAATACTTCCACCATCAATGATCACATCACAACACTTATCTTCACATCTACACCTTGTCCGAAACAATCTCATTTGATCAGGTTCATTCTCACCACTCAGCAAGACTCTTCTATTAACTAGGAATTCTCCTCTTTCAACATATTCATAATGCAAGGATATGGCATCTTCATCAACATGTGCAACACTGGCCTAGCATTGGGTACATTCAAATACTTTATGCCCTTCTTCTCCATAGTAAAAACATTTTCCATGGAAGCCTCCTCTTCCAGATCCTTGTCCTCTACCTCTTCCTCTCTTATCTCTATTGTTCTGATCATGGAAATGATTGAAATTATTTTCCCTCTAGTTTTGACTGCTACTTCTAGTCTCATCTTTGTTCTTTTGATCATCAGTATAGGCACGATAAGATCATTGACTAGATCTTCCACGACGACCTCTTCCACTATTCTTGTGTTCAAACTTCTTACTCAATTTCTCCTCAACTCTCAGGGAAAACTTGTATGCCTCCTCTATAGTGTTCATTCGAACTAGACTCAACTCATCCTAAATGCTTGGCCTTAACCCATTAAGACAATAGGGAACTTTCTCCTTATCAGCTTTTGCATGGCCTATTCTAATGAGAACTCAGTAGAACTCTTCGATATACTTTTGAACACTTTTTTTTGCTTGCTTCAACCCTTGCATTTTCTTCAATAGATCAAGCTCATGATCCACAAGAATGAATTTTTGCTCCAGTTTAGCTATCATTCGATCCCATCTAGTGATTTTTTCCTTTCCCTTTCTATTTTTCTCCAACTAAACCTCCTGCCACCAGATCTTTGCATGTCCCTTTAGTTTCGCCTTTGCAAACTTGACCCTATCAGGACCATCAATATCTTCATACTCAAAGTACTCCTCTAGTTCATTGATCCAATCAATCAGCTCCTCTAAGTCAAGATTTCACAAAAATGTGAGAACTTCAAACTTAGGTCATTTTCCAATCTTGGAGATGGCCCTTTCTTCCTCTAGATTTAGATCTACCTCTGCTTTGGCATTTTCATCTACTTATCCTCATCCTCACTTTCATCTCTTATAGGAAGATTTATTCCTTTATGCATTTTTTCTTCTAATGCTTGCATTTGTCTTTGGAGGGATCATAAACCCTCAGGTGTAACACCTACAACTCTTCCACCACATTCTCTTTGTGGAGGCATTTTCATGCTTGTGCTGAAACCCTAGTGCAAACTACCTCACAAATTGGTGATCTATCTACACACTCAGCCCAAACCATGATCCTAGAGTGAACTGCCTCACAGTTGGCAATATGTCCACACCTTAAGAATTCTGGCTCTGATACCACTTGACAAAGGGTGCTCCTCTTAAAACCATAAACTCATAACAAAAACAAAGAAATAATAACAAAAGAGAGAATAAAATATGGACTTCTTATTTGCACTACAAATTTAGAATTAAAAAATTCATAAGTACAATATACTAACCCACATGGGCACCTTTATTATAGTAATTTGCAAGACTAAGCTATGAACTACCACCTATTCTAGACAATGTTTGGGCCTTTCTTAAATAGGCAATTTTATGCTACCCAAGAAAGTTTTAGACATTAAAACTTAATACCTAGGGCTAACAGACCTTAACAATACATATAGAGTCAGCCAAATACATCTTTGACAATTATTTAGATATTTTGGGTAGCCCAACTTTAAAAGGCCATAACTCTCAAACCTTTGCTCCGATTGGCTATTATAACCATTTTTGAAAATGCCAACTCATGATCCACAGGCTCAAAACCATGCTAGCACCCTTCTATTGAGTTTTTTGACTCATTTGGACAATCTAAGGCCTCCAATAGTGAGCCTAAAGATTTTTCTACAAAATTTTCCATCAAAAATCCACAATAACTTCTTTGATACTTATGCTTGAGCAATGAGATTTTTATGGTAGGCTTAAAAATCTAAAATGAACCTTCTTATAGAAAATGAGAACATTCTAAACTCATATGAAAAACTTACTAAAAATAGCAAGTTCCCATAAATAGTATCCACCTTGTCTAATAGTCCTTATCAAAATAGAAAAGACTGAAAATGAAATATTTTTGGGTGATGCAAGATTTCTCTTACATGCAAGATGCTCCTACATTAGTAACAAAGTTAACCTATTAGGGTTACAATTTTGATCACTTCTAATGATCTACCTTGTGAGGGGTTTGCCTTGCTAAAAGCATTTAAGACTATTAGGTCTTACCTTGTTAAAGGATTTTAAACTTATAATAAAGTAAGGACTATGTTAAGATATTTAAAAAGGTCTATTAAAACCACTCTTTTAAGAGTTTTTTCCTAATTCAATCTGTTAAAATTGACTCAATACTTGATCCTTCGATCTGCACTATAATTGCTGATTATGGATCTTCTCCTTGCAATCTCTAATATGATCTCCAATCTGATATAACTTTTCTCAATCCTTCACTACTTTATTAGGTTTCTTAACTCCATTCTTCATGACTCTTGCATGCAACATCCAAAAACTTAACTCCTTTACACAATAATTCACTTCCTTCACAAACTTCACAATCTCTTTTGTGATAGATCATTCTGTCTCTCAAAAAAGGGTTAGGATATACATATTAAGGACTTCTATGGAGTCTTCTAGACACTTCCCTTTTTGCCTCTTCATTTTATTGGTTATTGTTTCCTCATAGGGATCAGTGATCTACGTCAAAATGCTTAACAACCTTTGTAACAAACTTTACGATCATTAAATTTTGTGTCCAAGTTGGCTTGAAAAGTTTTACCTCAAAGTTTGTATCATTCCTGACATTTATGTCCCCTCTATGTTACTTGACACATACTATCTATGATGCTCGGTCATAAATATTCTTCATTATGTTGTTTGACCTTAACTATACTTGACTTCTTCTATATAACTAGACATCTATGTGCTTTGTCTAGTAGGTATTCACTAGGCTTAGGTTATACTAAAAGTACTTGATGACTAAAGAATTGCTCAACTCCCATAGAGCTCAACATATACATGATTATTTACAAGTCTTTACATGACTTGACCTATATAGAGTAGCTCGATCATAGTGATAACTAACTGACTGTGCCTTATGTATGACCAAGTGTTTGACACTAATAGACAACAAGAATTAGGTATATCATAAATCTCTCTCTTTGAAATTAGTGGCAAGTATACTTTGTCATGGTTACAAATTTAGGATAAAAGAATAATAGTACTCCTAATCCTATGACTTGGTTCTTATAGAACTTTCAAAAATTTTCTATGTAACACAAAATATAATACATACTTTAGATGACTCAAATCAGTTTGATCATAATTTTTTCATACCTTGTCTGTTTTCTATCATTCTAATCTCTAAAACTCATCATTCCCTCTTGATCATATTACTTAACCATCTATCGTTTCAATCATCATTATTCCCCCCTTTTTTTGACACTTATGTTTGTTGTGTTTTCTACTGGGGTTGTTAGGGTAGAGTCAAACTGTATTTATCAATAAATAGTTTATGAATTTTATTGATCATGGAAAGTGCATGATCCTATGTGGTTCTTTCTAATTCCAAAACATGAATTTTCAACTCCAACTATAATGCTAAGTCATTCAACTTGTCAGCAATCGAAAGATGATGATTTTTTGCACTAAATCCTTTGTGGAGATCAACTCTCGTTGGATAACCTCCAAGTGAGGTATCAACATTGTTTGTATAGAGATCAATTTGGCCCTCATTCAACTATCTACAGTTTGTATCTTGGCCAACCTCCCTTGTTAAAACAAAAAATCTATTATAATGCATTGATCTTCATTCAACTAAGTAAGAGATAGATCCTCCTGATTGCTTCATGTCAGCTTGAATCCTCTGTATATTTGCTTAAAATTCATTTGTGAATCTTGGTACATCACAAATTATATTTTATAGATCTTGTACTTCATTTACAAGTTCTTCTATGTTTTTAACAAGTTCCCACAATTCAACTTTTCTAACTAAAATAATAGTAGAAACTTTCTTCAATACCCTCTTCTCAAATTTCTTTTCAGACTAGGCCATTAGTTTTTTATTTCCCTCAGTATCTTCAGTGTTGAATTTTTCAACAATTCATACCAACTAAGAGATAATGGAGGCATTTTCATCAATGGTCTAAATGTCAAAAGCATCAAAAAATATGTCTTTGATGTCATGCAACACTTATTTCTGTTGTTTCCCTTGCCTCTTTCCTCTTGCCTTTTCTTTCTTGCAAGGATGTCTTGCAAGATGATAGTTTTCTCAAAAGTGAGATTGGGTAGATCCCATTTTGGCATATCAATTACTTCATCCAGACTAATAAGTATTACCTGGAGAAATTTCCTTTATCTTCTTTCATTTATTTTTCTTTAGAGTGTTGTTGTTCGAAACTGTTAGAGTAAGAGTAGGTGATGGGGTGTCACCACTCGATCTTGCTTGAGCTTCAGGGCTTGGAATAAAAATGGTAGCACTTGACACTACATTCTTTGTTTTCTCTTCTTCCTATCCAATTTCCTTATCTCCCTCATCCTGAGGTCCTAAGACATGTGGTCCTTCTTGACCTATAGTAGAAACTTCTACAGTTGTTTCCTTGACTGGTTCCTCTTGCTCTTGCTTCTCCCTTTCTTTTTCCTTAGCTTTCGAGGTCTTTGCTAGTTAACTAATGGGAGTGTTAGTTGTGGCGGCCTGAATAGGGAATATGTTGCTTTGTGGGCTTTGTACACTTGAGCTTTCTTCATCACTTTGATTATCTTTAATGGTCAATGTATCCATTGTTTTCTCCTGTTCAACTATTTTAATAGTTAATCAAAAAATGCTCTTCCAAAACAACTCATTTTGCTATAGAAAATCCTCAATCTTATTTTGTAGAATCATAAACGTTCTAAATTTAGGAATGAATTGGTTCCTATTCTTCTCCAAATTTTTTGTTTTCTATTTATTTGATAATTCTGGCATAATCTTGGCCAATGTGCCTTCTCTTATTTGTTTCTCTACTTCAGTTGCCAGTTGCCATCTTTTATCTAGTGTACTATATAAATCATTTGGAATCTTCTTTTGCAATTGAGTAGGAGAAAACTTATTGTTGGCCATCATATCTATCATGGCCTCTTCTACCCTTTTTCTTGTCAACATTTCTCAATGTATCATACTTTACATATTTGAAACTTGATAGACCTGCAAAGCTTCTAATGTTGGCACATACCTCATCAATATTTATTGACTTGGTAGGCATAATGACTCAGTGATGTCCAAGTTAATTAGACTCAATCTTCTCTACATATTCCTCTTCAATGTATTTCATCTTTACTAGCCTTCTTCTCTTTTTTTAACTCATAGTGGTTGACATTTTCCTCTTTTCTACACTGGTGCCACTAGGTTTGGTGATTTTGACCACTCCTTTCTTCACTGATGGCTCAACACTTACTACTACTACTACCTAGTCCTTGGACTTGATGGTGTAAGATGAGAGAGTGGCAAGGGTGTTGCCTTCTTTTCAACCTTCTTTACCTTAGGATTTTTTATTTTTACCGATTTAGCCTTCTTTGCTGGTTGGGTGACCAGTGCTAGGGTTTTACCCTATTCCTTTGCACTTTCTTCCTCTTCCTCATCATTGCTACCATTTTCTTCATCCTCTCCAAGAACTTGAGTCAACATCAAAGGTTCTTTTCCTTTTGTTTGTTTTCCTATTTTTCCTTCTAGGTCTTCGATCATCTTCTTTCTCTTCTTATCAATAGAAGCCATCTTGATATCAACTATGATTCTAACCTTTTCTTCTTCATACTTCCCAAAGGGCTATGCCTCTATATCAATTTATTCCTTGAGTTGTGCAAAAATGCTTGCACTCACATCACCACTCTCAACTTTATAACCAAAAGGTTTAATCCATGCTTTCCTAGGCTTAATTGCCTATACAAATATATTATCTGTGTCCTCTAGGAAACATGCATCATTGTAATGCTTCAACACTAATGATGTTGGTATCCTCATTCTCTTTCTCATCTTTATTTTGAACTCTTTAAAATATGCATCTAGAATATCTTTGAAATTTTCTCCCAATTGTGTTATAAACTCACTAATCTATCTTGTAACGGGTTTTCCTTGCTCCCAAACAACATTTACAATAGCAATAAAATAATTCTAAACATAAAAGAAAATACACATAACCAATGATCCAAATTTACAGATTGAGTTCTTTGCCTTCTTGATTGATGCTAGGTTTTTTGCCAATTGTGACCTTTGCAACTTGGCAATATCATATTCATTATTCTTCATCACAATCTTCCACGCTTGGTCAACTGCCATACAATGCATGCTATTTAGTTTACTCCACTGATAGAATTTGTGAGAGATGACTCTTACCATAAATTCGATCACTAGATCTATTATGATTCAAATATACAATCCTCATCCATTCTACTCGGCTTTTTTATTAGCCTCAATTTCTTCTCAACTTAGGAAATACATTATTTTCTTCTTATCCATCGTTGGATACTTGGTAACATTATAAATCACTTTCTTTGAAATTTTGATAGGTCCATTTTATTTTAAACCAAAACTTCATGTCATGAATTCTGCTCAGCACATTTTTAATCCATTCGATCTTAAAGTTTCCCAGGAAACTAGGGAACAAATTAACCCTTTCCTCTCAACAACTTTAAACTCATCCTTTAGTATACCTTCATCACATAATTTCTCATATGCTACATGAATCTCATAATATCCAACTTTGGCAATTTTACACATATAGTAGCTTCGTACATTATGTATCATAATAACCTTAGGTGGTATTGATTATAACACACATGTGGAATCTTCTTTCTTAGTAATATCCAAAATAACACAAAACTTAGGTGGAGGAAAAACATCACTCATCACTAATTGAACATTACTTACCTCTTGACTCTTTGCTACAGATGATGAAAATGCCATTTTCCTATGTTAGGGTTTTGAAACTTTTCTTTCTGAACTATTTGACACAACTAAAGATCAATACTTGATCACTCTTTCACTATTAGTTTTCTCCCAATCACCTTAAAATCACTTTGCAAAATTATCAAATCGCTTTATGCTCTTGAAATATGAATACAAGTTGTGTTTAATGTATTCAAATTCTTGATATATACCTTCATTCATTCAAGTTAGGGTCTCCATTAATGCTGTATCTTTTGTTAGGTTGAGTCCAACTATCTCAGTCAATATAGATACTCTTGAACTCGATCTCCACTATAAATCTTGGTCAATTTCATCTACCTTGGCCTATACATCAACCTTACATTTGGGGTACTTGGTCCATATTGCAGTGCTTGGTCAATTAAAAAAATAAATACTGATGTTTGACACTCATTGTGTAAATGATTCTTTTGGACTATTCTTACTATAGATCTATTCTATTGCATCTTTTCTAATGCCAATATGAACTTTTCCACATTTTATGTTATGAAATGATGTAAGATCAATCATTAAGATACAGTGATTAGTTTGAGGTGGTGTGATCACCTTCTCCATTGGATTGGGTGGCCTTGACTTCATTTGTTCCACTATTTTCTTCCACCTTTTTCTTCTAGGTTTGATTCATCTCCTTTGTTTGTTCAGGGTCCACTTTTCCTTTACCCTTGTTGTATTCATTATTTGGTGCTAGTGCTTGGGTCCTACAATTATTGCTCACATGGCCAATCTTGTGATAATTAGAACAAACTTTGTTTAGTACATTTCTATTTGTTTAGTAGGGTTTTGCCTATGATTTGCATTCATATGCTTTATGTCCAAACTTTTGACAATTGTAACAATAACCCTCAAATCTAGGTGTAATAGGTGTATTGTTAATTCTTGATCTACACTCATGTATTTGATGTCCTTGTTTCTTGTAGCAAAAAAAATTACCAATAAACTTATGTTTAGGGTTTTGGATACCATTCTTACTTTTGCAAATTTTTGCAGTATGTCCAAGTTTACCACAATGATATTAAATAGGTTTTTCTTTTGACTTTGCATTCATTATCTTTCCACTCTTGGATGACTCTCCTTCTTCAGTAGATGAATTTTTCTTTGTATGTCCTTGTCCAAAGTGTTTCTGGATGACCTAGGTGATTCATCGATTCTTTAAGGTACCTTGTGCTTCACCAGGATTTCTCACCCTTTCCACAAGTTACTTCTTTGATCATTACTCATTCCTTAGTAGGTAAGTCTGTAATCTTAGATTTTATATATCCATGTCTTTCCTGTTTAGTTCTTGATTAGCAAGCATCAGTTGATTCATCATGTCTACCTGAGTGTTTGTAAGATTTTGTAGATTAGATGATTTTACTTCAAGTTTGATAGCTATTTTTTTTTTTTCTTCCTCAGCTACAACTTTTTCTTCGTCAACTTTCTTCTTTAACTTGGTTACTTCACATAGCCTTACTGATTGAATATCATGTTCTTTGTTCAATCCTCTGACTTCTTCATTTAGGATACTATTCTTCTCCTGAAGATTTGCAATGGCTACATCATTCTCATTAGCATTTCTAGTGTCAAGTAATCCTTGTGTATCAAATTCTTCATAATGTGTGTCATTTTATTGAATGCTCAGATCCTTTCTCTTTCCAAGGGATTTTATCAGTTCCTCTTTTGCTACTTCAAGTTACTACAGTATGAGTTGAATGTTAATCACTTGATTGTCAATAACCTCTCCCAATTTGGAAGCCTCCATCTCCAAGATCTGAAATCACAAGCTATTAGACTTCCTTTAAGAGAACTTGGCTCTGATACCAATTATTGGAAGTTTAATTAAGAAACTAAGATATTGAGGAGGGGGGGGGGGGGAGTGCATCAGTATCTATAAAATTTTTATCCTTCAAAACAAATTTACTACATTCACCATATTCACTTTCTCATGTCTAGTTTATATAAAATATAACTTGTAAAATCAAATGCTAAAATAAATAGATCTAACTATCAATATCATCCATGAAATTTAAACATATGACACAAAATATTTGGTAACCCAGAAGCCCTCCATGGTGAAGGTAAAACTAGGGTGAGGATGACACCCAACAATCTTCCCTACTTTAGTAAGAAAGCTAACCTATTAGGGTTATAATTTTGATCACTTTTGAAGATCCACCTGTAAGGAGTCTATCCTACTAAAATATTTTAAGAATATTAGGTCTCACCTTGTTAAATGAGTTTACTTTGTTAAGAGATTTTCCATGATTCAATCTATTAAAAATGACTTAGTAGCTAATCCTTTGGTCTGCACTATAATTTTTGATTACAAATATCCTCCTTCCAATCTCTAACCTAATCTCCAATCTCATATAGGTTTGTTCATTCTTTCACTAATTCATCAGTTCACTAAACTATGATCTTCACAACTCTTGCATGCAACATCCAAATGTTGGAAACATACGAGGGGTAACTGAGAGGGGAGAGGTGAATCAGTTACCACTAAAACAATTCCAAATCCCTTAGATGTCAATACAAACTTCCTTTAAACTCACAACCTGGTTAGAACTAGATATTCATTGTAACTTGATTAACAAAGGAATCTGATATATTAAAGTGTATTAATATTTAGTAACTTAGTTGCAAAAATATAAAGCAATAAGAAAATAAAATGAACACATGAGACACCATGATTTAACGTGGAAAGCCAATTTGGAAAAATCACTAATGCAACTAGTTATAACTTCTCACTCTTTTGAAGTGAGCCTTATTAGGATCCAACCTTGTTAAAGGTTACAAAAGGCAATGCTAGATGTGACCCTATTAAAGGATTTAAATCACCTTGTTAGGAGTGGCCTTGTTAGAGTTCTTAAGACACTTCTATCTAGAAATGCCATCTTGTTAAATGATTTACAAAATGAGTGCTAAGTGAACTATGTTAAGAGATTTCTTCACTGCTAAAATTGTTAAAGAGTAATAATGTTTGACCTGATTGATGAAGTGATTAAATTATAGATTCAAATCATTGTTTGACTTATCCTTTAGATCCTCCCTGATCAAAATATTCTTTATATCTCCTTGGATACTCTTCTCTTAATTAGATATCCTTATCTATTCACATCTTTTCTTCTTCAACACTTTCTCATTTTTTAGTCCACATCTTGACCTTTCATATATATGAAACCCAATGTGAATTCAGCTCAAATACCCTTTCAAATAAAACATTAACATCCACTAAGTTGGCTTGCATAAATCAACTAATAGATAAAACTAATCTATTGAAGGTTAGTTAAAATCGGGTCACTCGGTTACTGCTAAGTTCCTTAGTATTCAACTTGACTCATTTTACATTGAAATCCTTTGGTAACTAACCTGACTCAGTTTACACAAGAATCCCTAAACTTCTATTCTTTTGAACTTATTTCCATTTGACAATGCTCAGTTAGAGTATAACATTTGTGTAACATCAATGAAAATATACAGTTGAATAATTGTCATTAATATCCCTCTTTGACATTAATGACAACACAAGATGACATTAAGAAAAGAAAAATTAGAGCAACCAAATGATTTATAATATTCTATAATATCCTTACTTTCATTCTGATTCTCTATCCATCCATGAGAACTCCCTCTCAGATTCTCTCTCTGCCATCTTATCTTTAGACTCGAGCATATCAAGTTATCCCTCTTGCAAATTACTACCTTTGATTCTTCTCTGATTACATCAATATCTCCCTTAATGAATAAATTACATGATTCTCCCCCTCTTTGACATAAAATTTTGAAGACTAGACATAATGATTTTTCAATTTACCTAATATACTGATTCATATACAATGAGCTCTAAATTCTTTGCATCAAGTTGATAGATCTTGAAGGTAGTTTGGTTGATGCATCACTAATCTGTACTCTAGTGAGCATTAGATAGGGGAATGAACCCTAACTTTCCTCTTAGATACAAAAATGCATCCTTAGGTAATGGTTTTTAAATATGTCAGCAATCTCATCCTTTGTGTTAATGTATTCTAATCTAACCTCTTTATCTTGAACTAATTCTCTCAAAAAATGACACTTGATTGCAATGTGTTTTTTCTTGGTGTGCATTAATGGATTTTTAGATATATTGATTGTACTTGTGTTATCACAATAGTTAACCATTGGATCCTTGATTTCTTCCTTCATTTTTGATCACAATTGCTTGAACCACATTATGTTGGACAAATTAACTGCTGCAGCAACATATTCTGCCTCTACTATAGACTGAGACATGCAATTTTGCTTCTTACTTGTCCAAGATACTATAACCTCTTTCTAAGAAAGAATACTCCTCCACTGGTGCTCTTCCTATCATCAATGCTTCTAGCCCAATCAACATTAGTAAAGGATTTCAACTTGAAGTTTCCTCCTTTCTTGTACCATAGACCATATCTTGAGTGTCTTTTAGATATCTCATAATTCTTTTGAATGCCATCATATGATTTTCTCTAGGATTTTTAGAGAATCTTGCAATTATACCAACAACTAATGCAATACTAGGTCTTGTATGAAGAACATAATGAAGTTCCCTAATCATAGATCTATAGGTAGTCTGATTTATCTCTTTTGAATCATCATTCTTGGATAATTTATGTCTATTAGACATAGGTGTTCCAATTGGTTTGGCATCTTCCATTCCAAAGGTCATCAATATCTCCTTAACAAATTTTGAATGAGTAATGTAAATGCCATGCTTCATTTGATGAACTTGTAAACCAATATAGAATTTTATCTCTCCAAACATTGAAATTTCAAACTCTTTCCCCATTTCTTCAGAAAATGACTTGCATAAGTCGTCATGACCTATAAATAGGATATCATCCACAAATATTTTTGCTAACAAAATCTTGTTTTGTGGTCCCTCTTTAATATTTAGACTATTTTTATCATTGGTTCTTTGAAACCAATCTTTACTAAATATCCATGAAGTTTCTCATACCATGCTAGACCATATAAAGCTTTTTGTAACATGCAGACCATGTCTCTTTTGTTTGGATCAATGAAACCTTCAAGCTGATCAATGTAGACTTCTTCTAGAATTCCATTCAAGAAATTTGATTTTACATCCATTTGATACACTTTGAATCCTTTAAATGCAACATATGCAATTAGTTTTCTAATTCCTTCAAGTCTAGCAACATGAGCAAATGTTTCTCCATTATCTATGTCTTCTTCTTTAGTGTATCCTTTGTACACTAGCCTTGCCTTATTCCTTTGCACAATAGCCTTGCCTTATTCCTTGATACTTTGACATTTTTATTCAATTTGTTTCTGAATATCCACTTTGCATCAATTACATTTTTATCCTTGGATCTAGGAACAAGAGTCCAATAATTGTTCCTTTCAATTTTCTCAATCTCTTTATTCATTGCCTCTATCCAACTTTCATTTTTCAATGCATCATTAACAGTTCTAGGTTCAAATTTAGTAAGAAAACATATAACTTTTAGTTTGTTCCTTGTCATTGTGCCTCCTATCTAATCTCCAATTATTTTCTTTTGACATATCTAGCAAGTACAAGTATCTTCTAGATTCTAGATTGGATTCACCATGCTCAAAGGTTCTATGAATTTCCAAATTATGCTCTATTTTTGTTGTTTGAGACTCAGTTCCCATAGACTATAACTCAAGTTCCTCTATTTGAGACTCAGTTCAAACTATCTCCAACTCAAGATACACTGGCTACAATTTGGTTGATACTCGATGCAACTCGACTGACACACTAGACTTGGGTGACTCGAGTTGGGTAATTTGTTGAATACTGGGTAAGATATTAGGTTCAAATTAAACAGAGTTTATGTAATCTTTAGGTTCCTTACTACTTTGTTCTTCATCTTTTTCTACAAACTCATCAATTTTTACATATGCAATTACTATAACCTTTTGAGTAGCAAGATTCAAACATTTATATGTTTTGCTCTTATTGAAATATCCTAGGAAAATGCCTTCATCAATTTTCACATCAAACTTTCCTTTTCTTGACTCTTTTAGGATATAGAATTTGCTTCTAAATACTTTGAAATAAAAAACATTAAGTTTATAGCCATACCATAATTCATAAGGTGTTTGATCTGTACCTTTCTTTAGTTGACTTCTATTCAAGGTATGAACTTTTGTGTTGATTGCTTCCTTCTAGTTTTTGGTTGCAAGATTTTTCTCTATCATTAGTGGTCTTGCACAATCCATGATGGATCTATTTCTTCTTTTTGCTATGCCATTTTTCTGAGGTGTTCTAGATGCAGATACCTTTGTTTTGATTCCTCTTTCATTGCAGAACTTATTGAATTCATTAGAGATGAACTCTCTTCCTTTGTTTGATCTTGAACATTTTAACTTCTTACTTGTTTCTTTCTCAACTCGAGCCAGATACCACTTGAATTTTTGAAAAGCTTCAGATTTATCCTTCAAGTACATTACTATCATCATCCTAAAATAATCATCAACAAATAAAATTAAGAATTTGTCTCTAATGTAGCTCTCTATATCTATTAGTCCATAAATATTTGTATGAACTAGTTTACCCATCTTTCCACTTTGACATTGTTTGCATATGACTATTTTAGGTTTCTTTAGATTTGGAAGACCTCTTACTCTTTTGTTCTTGCTTACAGTAAATAGATTATCAAAGTTTACATGACACATCATTTTATGCCATAACCAACTTTCCTCTACATGTTCCAAGAAGCATGAACTATCAGTGAGATCAATATAAAATATATTACCTTTTGTCTGATTACCAGTTCCAACTATGTTACCTTCACCATCTAGAATCTTGGCCTTCCCATTCATGAATTCTACCTTGAATTCAATGTTGTTTTACTATGTCACACTTAGAAGATTGTGTCTTAATCCTTCAACCCAGTAGGAATTATCACATCTTATTGCATCAGTCAATGCAAAGCAACCTTTTCTCTTCACATAACATAGTTTATTGTTTCCAAACTTAACACTTACCACCATTATAGTGCTCCAAGTGTTCAAACTTAGTTTTAGCACCAATCATGTGATGAGAACAACCGCTATCTATTATCCATGTGTCATTCTTACTAACATGACAAATAAGTGCCATCTTTTCATTATCCTCATCATCTAATTTATCTTTAAAATATATACCATTTCATCTTCATTATCATTGTTAGAATCTTTAGCAATATAACAAGATTTCTTACCTTTGTCTTTGTAGTCTTTGTAGCTCTTGCAATATTTCTTGCCTTTGAACTTGTTGCATTCTTTGTCATCTTTACTTTCCTTTTCTGGACACCTTGTAGTAATGTGACCAACTTCTTCACAAGAAAAAAAATCAATGGAATTTTTCTTTTGTATTTACCTTTTCCTTTTCGTAGCCTCCTTGCAAGTAGGGCTTCAATGGATTCAAGATCATCATTAGATTCTTCTTCTTCTTTACTGCTAGACTATTTATACTTTGAGTTTCCTCCTTTTCTAAAAAGGATTAGTTTTTCTTTTAATGTCGATTCTATGTTGTGAGATCCAAGACGATAGTTATCAAAGTTATCGAACTCAAAAGCTACTAACCTTCCCACTAGTGCATCCAAAGTTATATCACTTTTGG
The DNA here is from genome assembly GCA_028749045.1 of Cupressus sempervirens. Classification (NCBI taxonomy): domain Eukaryota; kingdom Viridiplantae; phylum Streptophyta; class Pinopsida; order Cupressales; family Cupressaceae; genus Cupressus; species Cupressus sempervirens. The sequence goes on from CM053785.1 coordinate 480,560,842, forward strand.
GATCACATCTCATTTCTGAAATGGATGAAACTCTAATTGCATAAATAGGAAGAAAAGTTCTTAATAGCTTGCTAACTACTGTTTCATCTTCTTTTTTTCCTCTTGAGGATCTAATTGCACTCACACTTAATTTGATTCTCTCATTGTATTTTGTAATATTTTCATCTTCTCTCATCTTCATCTGATCAAATTGACCTCTTAAACTTTCTACTTTGGCTCTCCTCACATTGTCATCTCCCCCACAAATCTTTTGTAGCTTGTTCCATATTTCATGAGCCATAGGACAATCTGTGACTACATCAAATTCAACATAATTGAGAGTAGAAGCAATGTCAATCATAATTGTGTTGTGATTCTTTTTATCTACCATTTGATCCATAGTCAAAGGATGAGTAGATGACACATACTAGTTCTCTAGAAATTTTAGGCCTGTATCTCCAATGGTTCCCAAATGTAGCCTCATGATTTCTTGACATGCTTTGAAGTTTTCTCTGTTCAACTTGGGAATCTCTCTTTTGTAAGACATCTTAATCTTTAGATTAGGTCCTTCAAACATTTTCTGCAGGCACTAATAGCTCTGATACCAATTGTTAGAAATATAAGAGGAGTAATTGAGAGGGGAGGGTTGAATTAGTTACCACTAAAACAATTCCAAATCCCTTAGATGTCAATACAAACTTCCTTTAAACTCATAGTGTTGTTTAGTGTGGAGCCTAATTAGTCCCCAAGAAGGAGATAGTTTGTTTGTGGTGACTAATTAGGAAAGTACTGTACATACTTCATAAATTATTTGGAGCTCAAGGCATCACCCTAAATTTTTTTTGGGCTGACATGTAATTATTAATTATAACTCTAAAGTGGTAAAAATACTTGTATAAAAGAGCTTAGGGTTAGGGATTGTTTTCAATGTTGTGATGCAAAAATTGGTTCTTACTGAGCATTGAGTTGTAAGGGATTACAAATTGTAATCAGGTTGTAATCATTGGATAATAATTATATTGGACTTGCTATTTGGTGGACATAGCCCAAGGATTGGATGAACCACATTAAATCTTGCTGTCTTGTGTTTTTTTTTTGTGTGATCTTTTATTTTCTGATATTGTTTATATTTGCATGTAATTGTTATTTCTATCTGTGGTTTAATCCTAACAAGTGGTATCAGAGTGAGGTTGCTTTTTCAGTTATCCTCTGCAATAAAGTCTTATAGTTGAGTGCGAGTCTTATGATTGAGTGGTACTAATGGAAGACAATGATAAGCTGAGAGTTGATAGGTTATGGGTAGAACTTTTAGTTATGGAAGATGCAAATGGAAGACTATCTTTATCAGAAGGATTTATGGAAGCCATTCGAAGGCAAAACAAAGAATCAAGGATCTATGTTAAATGATGACTGAGATATTTTGGATAGAAAGGTACTTGGAAGCATCTGATTATGCCTAGCACCATCAGTGGCATTTAATATTACAAAAGTGAAGACAACATAAGAGTTGATGCAAACCCTAGCGAAGTTGTATGAAAAGCCCTCTACTTCAAAGAAGGTATTTCTCATGAAGCATTTATTTAATATGAAAATGATAGAAGATAGATCTATTATGGATCATTTAAATGAATTTAATACTATTAATAGTTAATTATCTTTCATGGGTATCAATTTTGATAAAGAAACTAGGGCTCTCTTGATTTTGTATTCTTTGCCTAAAAGTTGAAATGGCTTGGTAATGGCTATGAGTTATTCTATTCATGGATCTAGTACCCTAAAATATGATTATGTGATTGGTGTTATTTTAAGTGAGGAAACTCATAGGAAAACCTAAGGTGGATCTACATTAGAGAGTGCTTTGAATGCACAAAGTCAAGATAGAACAACTGAGAGAGGGAGTAATTTCAAAAAATTGGAGAAATCAAGAGAGTCAAAGGGGAGGAGGTCTCAATCAAGAGGACCAAATGACTACTAGTACTGTGGGAAACTAGGGCATATAAAATAATATTATCGGACTCAAAAGAAAAATGAAGGAGATAAATCAGATGGAGACAAAGGGGCAAATGTGGTAAGTAAAAAATCTGAAGAGGATGCTTTGCTTCTATCTTTAGAAAGTGTTGATAATTCATGACTTTTAGATTTTGGTGCTTCATTTCATGCTACACCTCATAGAGGTTATTTCATTGATTATGTCTATGGGGATTGTGGACTTGTTTATTTTGGGGATGATGAACCCTGTCAGATTGTTGGAGAAAGAAAAGTTAAGATTAAGTTGCAGAATGTGAATCATTGGCTCCTACATGAGTAAGACATGTTCCAAGGTTAAGTAGGAATTTAATTTTAGTAGGGTAACTCAGTAATGAGGGTTGTCTAGTTACTTTTAATGATAAAAATTGGAAGGTTTCAAAAGGTTCCCTTGTAGTAGCAAAATGTGTGAAAGTAGGCACCTTATATCTTTGTATAGGTCATGTTGTTCCTTCTACTTTAATTATTTTAGAAAAAAATGAATGTTCAAGAACATTTGCTACAGTTGAGCAGAAAGAACAAATAGTTGCTATAGATTCTGATATAGTGCTGTGGTAAAATAGAACTGGGCATATGAGTGGGAAAGGTATGAAAGTATTTCATTCAAAGAAACTTTTACTAGGTTTGAAATGTGTTAATATGGATTTCTGTGAAAGTTGTGTGTATGAAAAATAAAAGAGAGTGAGTTTTGTGAAGACTGGGAAGGAAAATGAAAAGGAGAAATTAGATCTTGTGCATACCGATGTATGGGGATTGGCTCAGGTATCTTCCCTTGGTGGCTCTCATTATTATGTTACATTCATTGATGATGCGATCGGAAAAGTATGGATTTATTTTCTTATAAAAAAAATTGATGTATTTCAAACTTGTAAAAAATGGAATTGCTTGGTTGAAAATGAGACTGGTAAGAAATTAAAATGTCTCAAATATGATAATGGTGGTGAGTATTGCAGTCATGAATTTGAAGATTATTGCTCCACTAATGGTATTTTGTAGATAGAAAATTGTTCCAAGGACTCCACAGGAAAATGGAGTGGCTAAACACATGAACATGACTATAATGGAGCATACAAGGAGCATAAGGTTGCATGCTAGGTTGCCCTTACACATGTGGATAGAGGTTGTCAATAATGTCTATATTTGATTGATAGAGGTCTGTCTACTCCTTTGGGTCATGGTATTCTAGAGGAAGCATGGACTGGTAAGAAGGTGAGTTATTCTTTTCTCAAAACCTTAAGTTGTGAAGAATTTTCTCACATAAATTTTAAAAATAGAACCAATCTAGAAGCTAAGTCAAGGAAATGTGCATTTTTTGGATATGAAATTAATGAATTTGGCTATAGGGTTTGAGATTTTAAAAATCATAAAATTGTTAGAAGTAGAGATGTCTTATTCAATGAGAAAGTGTTGTATGAAGATCTGTTACAACAACATGAGAATAAAGAAGATGATTATGTAGTGCTGGATGATGCTCCAAAATATGATATTCCAACAATTTCTCATGATGTGCAACAATTGCAATAACAAATACCACACACACCAGTGAATGTTAGACGATCAACAAGGATGAGTAGACCTCCAGAAAATTTTTCTCACTATTTGTATTCTTTTTTACTTACTGATGCTAGTGAACTTGAATGTTATGATGAAGCTGTGCAAGTGTATACTAAGATTCAGTGGGAGTTTGCAATGAAAGAAGAAATGGAATCTTTGCTAAAAAATAAGACATGAGATTTATGGAAGTTGCCTGTAGGTAAAAGGGCTTTATAGAATAAGTGGGTTTACATGTTAAAAGAAGAGGATGGAGGTAAGAAAAGATTTAATGCTAGGTTAGTCGTAAAAGGATTTGCATAGAAAAATGAATTTATTTTGTTGAGATATTTTCTCCTATTGTTAAGATGACTTCTATCTATACTATTTTAAGTATTGTGGCTACTAAAGATTTTCATTTAGAGTATCTTGATGTTAAAATAACCTTCCTTCATGATGATTTGGATGAAGAGATATATATGGCTTAGCCACAGGGATTTGAGGTTAAAGGTAAGGAGAACTTAGTGTGCAAACTGAAGAAAAGTTTATATGGCTTGAAGTAAGTACCTCAACAATGGTATTTGAAATTTGACTATTTTATGCATGAGCATGGATATAGTAGGTGTCATTCATGTCATTGTGTTTACTTTAAGAGGTTGGATGATGATAGCTACATTATTTTATGTTTAAATGTTGATGATATGCTTGTAGCTGTGTCTAACATGGATCATATTAAGGGGCTGAAAGGCCAGTTAGCACATGAATTTGATATGAAGGATTTGGGGGTAGCAGAAAAAAAGACTTGTAGGGATAGGAAGAATAGGAAATTGATGCTATCTCAGGCTGAATATGTTGAGAAGGTGTTGCAACATTTCTCTATGGAGAATGCTAAAGCTATCAACACACCTTTACTTGGTCATTTGAAGTTGACTAAGGAGATGTGTCCCAAGACACAAGAAGAGGAGGAGATGTCAAAGGTACCCTATGCTTCAACTATAAGAAATTTGATGTACGTTATGGTATGTACAAGGCTAGATATTGCACATGCAGTAGGAGCCGTTAGTAGGTATATGAGTCATTCAGGAATTGAGCATTGGAATGTAGTCAAATGGATTCTCAAATATTTAAGAGGAACATCTAATAAGTGTTTACACTTTGGGGGCTATACTACTAATTTAAGGGCTATGTTGACTTAGATTTGGTAGGGGATTTGATACTAGGTGGAGTACTATAGGTTATGTCTTTACTGTTGGTGGGGCAACCATGAGCTAGGTTTCTAGGTTACAGAAGGTTAATGCTTTATCCAATATAGAGGTAGAGTGTGTTACTGCTACAAAGGCAATGAAGGAAATGATATCACTTCAGTTCTTCTTGGAAGAATTGGGACACCCTCAAAAGGATAATTATTTGTTTACAAATAGTTAGAGTGCCATTCATCTTGTGAAGAATTCAACTCTGCCTTCAAAGACCAAACACATACAGTTGTGGACCATTTCATTCGATCAGTTTCTAATGATGGATAGTTAAAGCTAGAAAAGATACATACAGATGACAATCCAATAGATATGTTTACAAAAGTAGTAACTAGGGAGAAGCTAAACTCCTCTTTATCTTCGATTGGTCTTCTAGACTGGACATAAATAAAAGAACAATAGAGTCCAGTGTGGTTTGATCTAGTGGGAGCCTCCTGGAGTAGCAACCTAGCTATATGATAAGTCTCTAAGTGGGAGATTATTGTTTAGTGTGGAGTCTGATCAGTCCCCAAGTGAGAGATTGTTAGTTTGTGGTTACTGATTAGGAAAGTACAATTTTTTTTGGGCCCTATTTTATCAAAATTTTCAGGCCAACATGTAATTATTAATTATAACTCTAAAGCAGTAAAGATTCTTGTATAAAAGGGCTTAGGGTTAGGGATTATTTTCAGTGTTGTGATGCAAAAATTGGTTCTTGCAGTGGTATTGAGCTATAAGGGATTATAGATTGTAATTAGGTTGTAATCACTGGATTGTTATAATATTAGACTTGCTGTTTGGTTGACATAGCCCAGGGATTGGGTGAACCATGTTAAATCTTAGTGTCTTGTGTTTTTTTTGTGTAATCTATTATTTTCTGATATTGTTTATATTTGCATGTAATATTTATTTCTATCTGTGGTTTAATCCTAACAAATAGCTCCATTACAACTGGATATTTACTGTAACTCGGTTAACAAAGCAATATGATATATTATTGTGTATTAACCTTTAGTAACTTAGTTGCACAAAGATAAAGTAGTAAGAAAATAACATGAAAACATCAGACACAAAAATTTAATGCGGAAACCTAATTTGGGAAAACCACCAATGCAACTAGTTACAACTTTTCACTCTTATGAAGTGGGCCCTATTTGGAGCCAACATTGTTAAAGGTTACAAAATACACTATTAGGTGTGACTTTGTTAAAGGATTTAAATCACCTTGTTACGAGTGGCCTTGTTAGAAGTCTTAAAACACTTCAATCTAGAATTGCCACCTAGTTAGAGGATTTATAAAATGGCTGTTAAGTTAATTTTTTTAAAGAGAATTTTTACTGCTACAATTGTTAAAGAGTAACAATGATTGACCTAATTAATGAAGAAACTAAATTTCAAATTTAGATCACTATTCTGACTTATCCTTTGGATCCTCCCTAATCAGATTATTCTTTTTAGCTCCTTGGATACTTTGCTTTTGAACATATATCCTTCTTTATTCACATCTTTTTCCATCACCACTTTCTCATTTTTCAATCCACATCTTGACCTTATATATATGAAACCCAATGTCAAGTTGAATTGAATACCCTTTCAAATAAATAAGTAACATACACTAAGTTAGCTTACATAAACCAACTAACAGATAAAACTAATCTACTAAAGGTTAGGTAAAACTGGGTCACATAGCTAGCACTGAGTTCCTTGGTTACCAACTTAACTCGATTTATACTGAAATCCTTTGGTAATTGACCTCACTTAGTTTACACAAGAATCTCTAAACTTCCCTTCTTCTAAACTTATGCTTAGCATATATTGGAGTCTTATGAAATTGGTTCCAATTAGCAATGCTTGATTAGAGTATAACATTTGTGTACCATCAATGACAATATACATTTGAATAATTATTATCAATACCAAAAACTTAACTCCTTCACACAATATTTCTCCTCCTTCACACACTTCACAATCTCTTCTGTGATAGATCATTCCATCTCTCAAAAATAGGGCTAGGATCTATATATTTGAAGGCTTTTTTGGAGTCTTCTAGATGCTTCCCTTTTTGCCTCTTCATCTGATTAGTTTTTCTTTCCTCATAGGGATTGAGGATCCATGTCAAAATGCATAACAACCTTTGTAACAAACTCTATGATCATTAAATGTTGTGTCCATGTCATGTTGAAATAGTTTACCTAAAAGTTTGTATCATTCCACACGTTTATGTCCACTCTATGTTACTTGACACATACTATCTCTAATGATCAGTTGTAACTATTCTTTGTTCTGTTGCTTGACTTTAACTGTACTTGATTATTCTGTATAACTTGGAATCTATGTGCTCTATCTTCTCAGTATTCACTAGGCTTGGCTTATACTGAAAATACTTGGTGACCAAAGACTTTCTTGGCTCCTATAGATATTGGCATATTTATGATTATTTACAAGTCTTCACATGACTCAACCTATATAGAGTAGCTCAGTTGTAGTGATGATTGAATGACTCTACCTTATATATGACTAAGCATTTGAAACTAATAGACAATAAGAATTAGAGATATCAAAATTCATCATCTTCATTATAGATGTCCTTGAAATTGTCAATACCTATGCTCTTTAATTGAATCTCCTACATAGTTAATAACCTTCTACTCAATGCATCTAAAACTTTATTTTCCTACCCTTTCTTATTCTTAATAGTGAATGTATAAGATTTAATGTATTCCACCCACTTCATATGCTTGTGGTTTGTCTTTTGAGTTCAAGAAACTCAAGGCTTGATTATCAGTGTAAACAAGAAAATCTTTAAGTAGGAATTAATACCTCCATTTTCTCAAAGCTTGCACTATGGCATAAAAATTCAAGTCATAACAGGAATATTTCTTCTTTCCTTCACTAAGATTTTCACTCTAAAATTCCATTAGTCTATCTTCTTGACTTAACACTTCCCCCATTGCTATTTTATTGACATCACACTCAATTTGTCAAAACTTGGCATTCTTAGGATAGGTTGGGTTGCTATCTTCTCCTTCAAGGTCTCAAGCTATCTTCTCCTTCAAAATCTCAAGCCCTTTACTAGCTTTCTTTGTCCAATGACACCTAGCTTTCATGTCACCTTTAATTGTGTATAAGACTAGTGCATAAATCACACTGAATTTCCTAATAAAATTTCTATAGAGTTGTGCTAGACCATGAAATTTCTTACCACATTGATTAGCTTGGGAGTAGGCCAATTAAGGATTGCTTCCACCTTATTAGGATCCATTTTCAAGTTTCCTTGTGTTATGTCAAAGCCAAGGTAAACCAATTACGACTTCATGAACTCACAGTTCTCTGAATTTATAGTTAGTTTCTCTTCATGCAATCTTTTAAAAAAAAATCTAAATACTTGAGATGCTCTACTTTGGTTTGGCTAAAAATCAATATGTCATCTATATAGATGACTAAAACCTTAACAATTAATTCCTTTAACACCTCATTAATTATCCTCATGAAGGTGCTAGGGCATTAGTGAGCCCAAATGGAATGACAAGCCACTCATATAGCGCTTATGTAGTCTTGAAGGTTGTTTTCAATTAATCCCCCTCCTTGACTATTATCTAATGGTAACTATTCTTGAGATATATCTTGGTGAAATATTTGTCTCCTCCTAGACAATCCATTAGATCCTTAATCTATGGAATAGGAAATCTATACCTAATTGTGATTCTTTAGATAGATCTTGAGTCAATACAAAGTATCCAAGAACCTACTTTCTTGGGTGCTAACATAGTTGGAACTACACATGGATTGGTTCTTTTCCTAATTAGGCCATTATAAAGTAGCACTTGCACTTGTTTTTCAATCTCCTCATTTTATTGGGGAGTCATCTTATATACAACTTTTTTAGGTAGCAAGGATCATGGAATAAAATCAATTCGGATACTTATGACCCTTTTAGGTGGCATTGTGGTAGGTGTCCCATCGCTCACAATCTCCTTGAATTGATCTAGTAAGACTTGCATCTCTGTAGAATGTTTGGCTTCTTTTCTATCTTCTCCTCCTTGGCTTCAACGCAAGAGAAAAAAAAACTCCTTCACCCTCCTTTAAAGTGTTTAAGAATTCTTTTTCTCCTACTAGAAGTACATTAGGACCTATAGACTTCACTTCTCCCCCTTCTATCATGGACTATATTTTAAAAATTACTTCATCTCTCTTAAATGTATGTGAGTTATTTTCTCCATCATGGATGACCTTCCTATCAAACTACCATGGCCTAACTAGTAAGAGATGACAAGAATCCATGGGTAACACATCACACAACACTTTATCTTTATACCTCCCCATGGTGAAGTCTACCCAAGCCTACTCATTAACTAGAACATGTTGACCTTTTTTTATTTAGGTGACCCTATAGGGATTATTATGTGGAATTATTTTCAAATTAAGCTAACTAAATTCTTCATCAGATGTAATATTATCAATAGATCTTGAATCAATGATGACTATATATACCTCACCCAAAATCTTGCATTTTAACCTAAAAAGAGATTTCCTTTGGCTTGGTTCATCCTTGAAAAGTTTCTTTATCAAAGTCCTTCCTATCTTGAGGTTATCTCCCACTTCAAAGTATAAGGTTAGCTTTGGTGATTTGGTACTTTCTACATCTTGTACATAATTAATTTGTCTATCACCTCCTTGTGATGAAGAGGTATTCTTACTGAATTTTTAGGTAAGTTGGCCCAACTAGTTACAATTGTAACATTTCATGGTGGAGAAGTAGGACCCTCTCCTTGGTCCTCTAGATCTTCCTCTATAGCTACTACTAGATACCCTTCCTCTATTGTAGCCTTGTCTACTACTAGAATCCCCATTTTTTTACATGATTTTAGATTCTTCTTGGGATCTCTGATCTAAACTTCTCCCTCAAAATTCTACCATCTCTTCCCCCACCTCTACCTCTTCTACTTGACTCATGTTTCTTCTTACTCTTTCCTCCACCTTGAGGGCTAATTGACAATACTAATGGACTATCATGGGGCTCAAAAAAATTCTCTTCTTGTATGTTCTACCTTAACCCATTAAATACCATGTAACTTTTATTTTTTCATCTTCTACTAATTTGGATCTCAAACATAGTTTGTGAAATTCCTCTATATAAGAGTTCACATCCAAATCTCTTTGCCTTAAGTTTTTCCTTTTTCTGTGAAGCTGAATCTCATATGCTGACCTCACATTCATCTTCAATAGTAAGATTAAGAGAAGTGTTAAGTGTTTTCATTGATGGAAAAGAATATCCTTTTGGAAAAATATGTGACAATTAGTCAGAGGAAGCAAAAAGAGAAATAAGTCTAGAGTTACTAGTTGAGATGCACACTGACATACAATCTAGTGCACCCACTTTGGCACATGAGGTTGGATATGGATTAAAATTGATCCAAGTCATCAATGTGACAAGTTATGAATGATGTGATGAAATATAAATGATAAATGAAACAAGAAAGAAAGGATGTAAAACCACCATTGGCTTACAAAGAGATTGGAAACACTACCATCCTAGACCCTAGGTGTAGGGCTCATGGGTCCTCTATGAAAAAAGCTAGCTTGGAATTCAAATTTTGAATTCAAGAATGAGCAAGATAATTTGATTATGGGTAAATATTCCTTGACATTGATAAAATGATATATGTAACACATATAAAAAAGAGAGGAATGTTGAGAGTGATTATCTATTGTTGAAGAAGAAGATGAAAGAGAATAGAGAGTTGAGTAAAAATAATCTAGTTGAAGCAAGTGTGGTTGAGGGAGAAGAGAATAGTAATGAGCTATGATAGGCAACTGAGGAAGAGGTGAGAATAGAGTACACACCAAGTGAGCGAGGAAGAAAAATGCATCTTTAAAGGAGACATAGTAGAGATCTACATGACAAGCTAGTGTCACATTTAGGTCAAACACTTAGTATGCTTTCTTACCATTGCATCCATTTTTCAGCTCCTAACATGGAAAGCTTCATCAAGAAGCTTATAGTAAAATCCTCTAACAAGGTGTTTCTCAAAAGGAGACTTGTAAATCCTCTAACCAAGAAGCTTTTAACAAAGCTTTCATAATCATAATTGGTTGTAGGTATTCCTAACAGGATGTGTTTTTAGAAGAAGCACTTGTATCTGTTCATAGGGAAGCCCTTTACATGCATTATAATGGTTAGTGGGTACATTATTCCCACCAGGATTTTCATCCTCACATCAAGGGTTTCCACATACAAAATATATACGTTAACTTGATGAATACCTTTGTGTGTGAGTTAACTTGTTTTTATCTTATTGCATTTATCTTGTTTCTAGGGGTAAAGTGGGTTGTGTTAAAGTTAGTAGGTAGAATTAAAATAATACCCAGTTTTGTAAATGATACTGATTCACCCCCCTCTCAGTAGTAGTTAGGACCAACACCAAAGTAATTTGGTAGGTACATTTCCTTGTTCTTTTCTACCATACCTTTTCAAGTTGCTATTTTGTTCTTACCTTGTTTTTTCCTTTTTGAGAAAGAAAATCTTCTCATCCTAGACTAAAAACCTTGACTTTTTAGGCCTTAGTAGAACGCTCACACTCAAAATGGTTTTCTAAACCTGTTATCCATTCCATCACCAAATCTAGCACAATCTTTTCATTGAACAAGGGTATTCCTTCCAAATATTTACCATCTTATTCTTTAAAAGCCTTCATGAAAGGTTTTTTAGGTAGTCTATGGTTTGGTTTAGGAACCTTGTCCTCTTTTGGAATTTCTTTACCCTAATCCTTTGTTTCTTTCACCTTCTCACTAACTTCCTCAGTCTTCACTTCAACTTCACCCAACATGCTTTCAATTTGTGCCAAATTTTCCTCGAGGAGTCTATTTTCCACCTCTTGCTCTTGAACCATTTTGGATAGCTCCACATTAGTCACCATATTGATCTCACCTATTGATTCTAAATATAACATATACCCAAACTAGTCCAAGTCTTTAGGGATATGATACCAATTTGATAGAAGGACCTTAGGTATCAACCCTAAAAATCTTGTCTTAGGTGTTTAGGTTGTCTTGATGGCACCCAAACTCCTTAGTAATAACTTACCAAATGTTAGAAAAGTCAACTTTGCAGACTACTCTCCTGGGATGCTCTACCAAGTTCACAACACATTCACATTCACTACAAGTCTCTTCAATGCCATTCATGCAATCTAACTACCATTCCTTGAAGGGTGTCTTGTAGGAGTATGAGGTCATGAAATCCAACTTTTTTAATTGGGAAATGTTTTAAAATTTCACCTCTACCTTTATTTTCTCTACCATCTCTTAGTTTTTTCAAATAGGCCTAGTAGCCTTTTAGGCCTCAATTAGGTCTTTGATTCTAGTTTTTGGGACCTATTTTACAAATCTTCCAAAGAAATTTTCAAACAAATATCCATTATAGATACCCTTTTCAAAAAACTAAAATATTATTTTGGTCTTATTCTTCCATGCATCTGTACATTCCCTAACCCAAATTGAGAATTTCAAGGTTTTTTCAAGCTATTAGTAGTTTGAGACTTCAAAAAATAATGAAATGGATAAAAATAATCCTCAAAATCTTACCATACCTTTTCAAGACTTCAAAGATCATTCTTGACTCATTGGATTTAGTCATTCATTCTTCTTTTGCAAGATTCAATTCACTAACATAAGTTTGCACCTACTTGGGTTACTGGCAAACTCACCTAGGGAAAGAATTTAAACTCTGAAACTTGAGATTTTTGGGCCCAAATCAAAACTAAAATAATGTACATTTTCTCCTCTACTATAACTCCAATTTCCATTAGGAACCAATGGTGGAGTTGTGAGAATGAGGCATTTTTAGTTCAAAAACCTAAATTGGTCTAGAGAACTCTCTAGTTGATTTGTTTTTTTTTTTTTGCACTACAAAATGACAATCCAAATCACACAATGAAGGAAGACACACTACTCTAGATTTGAATCCATCCAATGTAAGATGTTTGTGTTGCAAATTGATTGTACATTGACTTGCAGAAACTCCCAAAGATTTGCTCATTCAAAATTGCATCATGAATGCATCCAACCTTCTAAAATGCTTGAGGAGATACTAAATATGTTTCATCTACCTATTGAAACTATTTTCTGAGATCCCATATCTACTTGACACAAGTCACACTTTCTTGACAAAAGTTGCCAAGCAACTTGACAAAATTGCGAATCTCATGCTTCAATGAAACAAAAAAAAGTTGTAGAATGATTTTAAAGGTATTTTCAACCTATTTGACCCCTAAACATGCTCTCCTAGAACTTAAATCATATTTTGCACTCTTAACCCAATTGGTAAATTTTTGCCCAAATTGAGCACTCCTTACCATTCTTGGCACAAGAACAAACTTGACTCACTAAACCAAATACAAAAACATGTTATGATTCACAATTAGTATTTATTTTTATCATGACCTAGTTGAGGAATTCCAACCCAAAGTTTTTTAATGGTTTCACAACTAACCCTAAGGTGCTCCCACACCACCACCATAATAAATAAATAGGGTGAGAGAGGGTCAACCAGTGTTAGACCTTTCCCACCCTTGAAGAAACTACACATATTTATATCAATCATCACAAATAAGTAAACCATCTCTATGTATTCTCTGATAATTATTATCTATTTGATCAAATCCAATTTCAAGAGAATGGTGTGTAGAAAATTTCACTTAACTTTGTCGTAAGTTATGTAGACATCAAGTTTAAAATCCATACTTGGTCATTTACAATAATTTTATAGTCCTAATGTGGAGAAATCAAATTCCAAAGTAGTCGAATGAGGTGGTGCTTTGACAAAAAATCCCAGTTATTAATAAATTATTGGATCTCCTCTATGGAAGTCCAAGTAAGGTTAAATCTACCACTGGCTATACCACATTGTGGAGAAAAAGGGGTACTATATAAATAGATGATTAATACTTTTCTCATATTTACATAAAAAATATCAGTTAACTAATTGAAAACCATAGTTTACTAGGATATCTCGCATGAGGATCTTACCATGTATTGTTGTCCACAAAAAAGTAGAAGTTGGCAGTTCTATACTATTTTTCAAAAAACCATGTGCACCATGTGTTTGGTTCTGATCACATATAAGTATGTACATTTAAAATTGAACACACCAAATAAACTCTATTCCCAAATAAAGTTGTCCTCTTTGGGAAATACAAGGACACAAATTGTAGCTAGTAATGTATGTAATTCCTTTGTCCATGGAATCAATTTTGGGACATCCATAAGGCCTTCCTTTATGAGTTACAATCTTCTCTGTGGTGAAATATAGTCAATAATAGTTACATGAAAATGTAACCAAATTCATCAATGCCATATCCAAAAAATAAACAAATTTCTTTGACTTAGATTCCAACTTGGCTCTATTTTCAAAATCTATATGTGTAAATGCTTCAAAATCAAAGGTTTTGAGAAAAGAATAAATCACTTTCTTATTAGTCTATGCTTCCTCTAGAATACCACATCCCAAAGGAGTAGAGTGACCTCTATTAATCAAATATACAAAAGTATTGACAACCTACATCCACATGTGTAAGGGTAGCCCAACATGAAACTTCATGCTCCTTGCACACTCCATTATTGTCCTGTTCATGCGTTCAACCACTCCATTTTCCCATGGAGTCCTTGGAAATTTTTTTTGTCTACGAATACCATTAGTGAAGAAATAATATTCAAATCATAACTACAATACTCACCACCATTATCAGATCTAAGACATTTTAATCTCTTATGAATCTCATTTTCAACCAGGCATTTACATTTCTTAAAAGTTTGAAATACATTAGATTTCTATCTAAGGAAATAAACCCATAGTTTTCTAGTTGCATCATCAATGAATGTAACATAATAATGAGAGCCACCAAGGGAAGATACTTGAACTGGTCTGATACATCTATATGCACAAGCTCTAATTTCTCATTTTTCTTTTCCTTCCCACTCTTCACAAAACTCACTCTCTTTTGTTTTCCATACACACAAATTTTACAGAAATCCATATTGACACATTTCAGACCTGGTAAAAATTTCTTTGAATGAAGTAATTTCCCTTTCTCACTGATGTGCCCAAGTATGTTGTGCCATAACACTATGTCAGAATCTACAACAACTATTAGTTCTCCCTACTCAACTGCAACAATGTTTCTTGAACATTCATTTTTCATTGTTCTCAAACTTTTTCTACTACAAAGGAACCTTTTGAAATGTTCCTATTGTTATTATTAAAAGTAACTATGCAACCCTCATCACCTAGTTGCCTTGCTGAAATTAAATTCCTACTCAATCTTAGAACATGTTTTACCTCTTGTAGTAGCCAATAATTCCCATTCTTCAACTTAATCTTAATTTTTTCCTTTCCAAAAATATGACAGGGTTCATTATCCCCCAAATAAACAAACCCAAAATGTATTTGGACATAATCTAGGAAATAACCTCTATGGAGAGTAACATGAAATGAAGCCCTTGAATCTAAAAGCCATGAATCATCAACACTTTCTAAAGAATCTTTCAAGTCCAACAATCTTTCTCCTTATGCCCTGGTCTCCCATAGTACCAACAATCTCTTGGTCCTCTGGATTGAGATCTCTTCCCCTTTGATTTTCATCTTGATTTCCCATGATTTCTAGAATTACTTCCTCTCTTAGTCATTTTGCCTCTACTTTGTGTGTTTAAAGCACTTCCTAATGTAGATCCACCCAATTTTTTCCTATGAGTTTCCTCACTCAGAATAACACCAATCACATCGTGAAATTTTAGGGTATTAGATCTATAAAAAAATTACTCACAACCATGATCGAGCCATTCCAACTTTCCAACAAAGAACACAAAATCAAGAGAGCCCTAATTTCTTCATCAAAATTGACAATGACACAAGATAACTGACTAGTAACCATATTAAACTCATTTAAATGGTTTGCAAAATATCCACCTTCTTCCATTTTCATATTAAATAAATGCTTCATGAGAAATACCTTGTTTGAAGCAGATGGCTTTTCATACAACCTTGTTAGGGTTTGCATCAACTCTTCAATCATCTTCAATTTTTTAATATTAAATATTAGTGATTTTCTAGGCATAATCAAATACTTACAAGTGCCTTTCTATCCAAAATTTCCCACTCCTCATTTGTCAAAGTTCCCTATTTCATGGCTTTTCTTTCTAATGGCCACAATAAATCCTTCTTTTATTTTTCATAACTGAATTTTTTGGCCATTAAACTTCTCAACCTTCAAGTTACCCTCATTTTCCATTGCTCCCACTCAACTATGAGACCTTCTTGCATAGGATAGCTTAAAAAAAGCTGATGACAATGTGGGCTGAAAAATAATAATGACAGTTTGGCTCTGATACCACTTGCTAGGATTAATCACAAACATAAATAACAATTACATGCAAATATAACCAATATCAAAAACTAACAAATCAAACATAAGAGAACACAAGATAGAAAGATTAACATGGTTCACCTAGTCCTTGGGCTAAGTTCACCAACAATAAGTCCAATATTATTATTATCCAATGATTACAATTTGTAACCCCTTACAACTCAATACTACTTCAAGAAGCTACACTATCATCATACATTATGAAATCCCTAACTCTAAGCCATTTTATACAAGCTTTTTCCACTTAAAAAACTAGGGCTAGAATAAATTGTCCAATAGAAAAATAATAGCCGACACCTTTTACAATAGCCATGCTTCTCGAGTACCCCACAAGGGGGGCTACCCCCAAATGACTGTAGAAATAATTTGGGGGGGAATCATACAAAATATACCTTCAACTTTGATTAGGCTCCACATCACAACATAAACCATTGAACAAAATGGTTCTTCAAATACCTCATGATATGATAGAAGGGGCCTAGGGCTAAAGGTTTGTCTCCCATCTAGAAGTCGTGATAGAGATAGATATTATGACTATCACAAATTTTCCACAATGAGCCATTTCTTTGAGCACTTTGATTATTCAAAATATTGTTCCAGATCTTAGAGACCAAAGGGACATCCTGGGAGATTAGGTGTTTAGAGAAATAAGAATTATTAAGATATTTTTCTTTTATAATTTTGCACTAGTTAAGAACACCCACTACAAAGAGCCATCTAATATTTGTTAATAGAGCTTTATATAGACCTATTAGCTTCCTCACTTTCAGATTGCCCAAAGATTTAGGTTTGTAGACAACATCCCAGCTAACTATTTTTAGCATTTTCTTCCCTTCTATTCCAATCTAGACAAAGTATGTTGTATTTTCTCCAATTCATCTTCCATTGCCTTTGAAATTTTAAAGAGACAAAAATAGATAGGGATTCTTTGTAATGAGGATGATAAAAGACATATTTTTTCAACATTACAAAGCATTTTACCTTTCCATCTTTCTAATTTCTTATGAAATAATTTTAGAATAGAATTATAAAAGACAGATGTAGCTTCCTAAAGAATGAGGTGTGATCCTAGGTAAGTGTTAGGAACACAAACAACTTTACAACCAAGGATCTTAGTGATTCTTATTTGTAATTTCACTTTAGTGTTAAAGAAATATATTTACACTTCTCAAAGTTAATTTTGTCTTTTGAACCCATCACATAATTTGTAAGAAGGTTCCTCCATTCCCTAGCTTCAACCATTGATGAAAAACTAAATAGAAAAATTAATTATTGTAAAACTTTGGGAGTGAGGTAAGAAACAAGCTTTATACCTTGGATGTTGCCACTTTGGCAAGGTAGAGAAATTTTATGCAAAATACCTCCACCACCATAATAAATAATTATGGTGAGAGAGGGTCACCTAGTCTCAGACCTTTCCCACCCTTGAAGAAAACACATAGACTTCCATTAATAATCACCAATAAATGAACCATCTCTATGGATTCTCTAATAATCCTTATAACTCTTTTATCAAAATCAATTTTAAAACAATGGTGTATAGAAAATTCCACTTAACTTTGTCGTAATGTTTGGAGATATCAAGTTTAAAATCCATACCTCAACCTTTACACTTGTGCATAGAACTAAGGATATCATGTGTAGAAATCACAACATCTAGAATTTGGTAGCCTAAAAATAAAACATTTTTGGTACAAATTTATGAATTTGTTAAGAAGAAGCTTTAGTCTATTCACCAACATTTTGGAGAACATTTTGTAGACAATATTGCATAGGCTGGTAGGTCTACAATCTATAATAGTTTTTGGATTTGGGGACTTAGGGACAAGAACTATTCATATGTTTTTCTAGTCATAATGTGGAGGAATTAAATTCTAAAGTAGTTGATTAAGGAGGTTCTTTGATGCACAATCCCAATTATTAACTATTTGTGGATATCCTCCATAGAAATCAAAGTAATGTTAAATCTATGAATGAGTATACCACATTGTGGATGTAAAGGGATATTGCATAAGCAATTGATTAACACTTTCCTCCTATTTAAATAAAATGCACTAGTTAAGAAATTGAAAACCATATTTCACCCATTTATCTTCAGTGAGGATCTTACCATGTATTGTCCTCCACCAAAAAAATGATCATTGGTAGAAGTTGGCAGTTCCATTTTTTTTCAATGAAGCATGTGTACTATGCCTTTGGTTTTGATTAGGTGTAAATATGTAAATTTAATAATGAACACATCAAGTAAACTCTACTCCCAAATGAAATTATCCACTCCAAGGAATATGAGGATGCAAATTGCAGCTAGGCATTTCTATAACTCTACCCATGGAATTAGATTTGGGACATCCATAAGGACTTCCTTTATGAGTTTTCCTATACTCTATGGTGAAATATAGTAAAATATATATTCATTTAAATGGCTCTTCAAATTCTCATGATATGATAGAATGGGCCTAGGGCTAGAGATTTGTCTCCCATCTTGAAGTCCTCATAGAGACATATACTGTGACTATTGCCAATTTTCCACAATAAGACATCTCTTAGAGCACTTTGATTATTCAAAATATTGTTCTAGATATTAGAGTCCATAGGGATGTCCTAGGAGATTATATGTTTAGAGAAATGATAATTAACAAGATATTTCTCTCTCATAGTTTTGCACTAGCCAAGCATGCTCACTACGAGGAGCCATCTAATTTTTGTCAATAGAGCTTTATATAGACCTATTAGCTTCTACACTTTTAGACCACCCAAAGCTTTTAGTTTGCAAATAATATCGCAAATAATCAATTTTATCCTTTTCATCTCTTACATCTAGGTCTAGAGGAAGTATGTTGGATCTTCTCTAATTTATTTTCCATTCCCTTTGAAATTTTAAAGTGAAAAAAAATAGACAAGGATGCCCCACAATGAGGCTGATACGAGATAGAGTCTTTCAATAGTACTTAGAATTTTACCTTTTCATTTGGCCAATTTCCTATGGAATTGTTTGAGAATATAATTCTAAAAGACAAATGTATCTTCCTTAACAATAAGATGCAATCCTAGGTAAGTGTCAGGAAGATCAACAACTTGAAATCCAAGGATCTCATTGATTCTTTCATGAAATTTCACTTTAGTGTTAAAAAAATTATATTTTACTCTTCTCAAAGTTAATTTTATCTCCTAATCGCATCATATAATCTATAAGAAGGTTCCTCCATTCCCTAACTTCAACCATTGATGACAAAACAAATAGAAAAGTAACTACTATAGAACTTTGGGAGAGGGGAAGGAAGCAAGCTTGATGCCTTGGATGTTGCCTATTTGGCAAGGTGAAGAAATTTTCTACAAAGTACCTCCACAAAAATAATAAATTAATAGGGTGAGAGAGGGCCACCTTGTCTTAGACCTTTCCCACTTTTTAAGACACTGCATAGAGTTCCATTAATCATCACAAATAAATGAATAATATCCATGTGTTCTTTGATAATCCTTATAATTCTTCCACTTAAATTTTTTGTAAGCTTTGGTTGTATCAAGTTTGAAATCCATATCTGGTCATTTACACTTGTGCATATAATGTAGGATCTCATGCATAGTAATTGCAACACCTAGAATTTGGCAGCCTAAAACAAAACCTTTTGGTATAGACTTATGAATTTTTCAAGAATAAGCTTCAATATATTCACCAATATTTTGGAGGATATTTTTAAGATAATATTGCATAGGATAATAGGTTTGCAATCCATCATAGATTTTGGATTTGGGGATGTAGGGATGA
Source organism: Cupressus sempervirens (assembly GCA_028749045.1). Taxonomy (NCBI): domain Eukaryota; kingdom Viridiplantae; phylum Streptophyta; class Pinopsida; order Cupressales; family Cupressaceae; genus Cupressus; species Cupressus sempervirens. The sequence goes on from CM053785.1 coordinate 480,580,794, forward strand.
GAACGGTGTATGTGTTATTGAGTTTTTTTCAACATTTTTCTAGTCCTAATGTGGATGAATTAATTCCAAAGTAGTCAAATGAGGGGGCACTTTGACAAAAAATCCCAATTATTAATAAATTATTGGATCTCCTCTATGGAAGTCTAGGTAATTCTAAATCTACCAATGACTATACTACTTTGTGGAGGCAAAGGGATACTATATAAAAAATAAGTGATTAATACTTTCCCCTTGTCTACATAAAACACATTATTTGACTAATTCAAAATCTTTTTTCACTAGGTTAGTCAGGATCTTACCATGTATTGTTGTCCAGTGAAAAAAATGATCTTTGGTAGAAGCTAGCAGTTCCACACTTTTTTTCAACAAACCATGTGCACCATGACTTTGGTTTTGATCATGTGTAAGTATGTACATGTTATGATGAACACCAAATAAATTGTATTCCCAAATGAAACTTTCCACTCTAGGGAATATGAGGATTGCATCTAGTAATTGTTCTAACTCCTCTTCCCATGGAATTAGACTTGAGCCATCCATAAGGCCTTCCTTTATGAATTTCCATCTACTCTATGGTGAAATATAGTTACAATCTATTGGCCAAAATGGTTCTTCAAATTCTCATGATATGATATAAGGGGCATAGGGCTAGATGTTTGCCTCCCATATAGAAGTCCTCATAGAGAAAAATATTATGACTATTGCCAATTTGCCACAAAAAGCCATCTCTTAGAGCACTTTGATTATTCAAAATATTGTTCTAGATCTTAGATTCCAAAGGGAGGTCTTGAGAGGTTAGGTGTTTAGAGAAATGAGAATTATTAAAATATTTTTCACTCATAATTTTGCACTTTTCAAGAATGACCACTACTAGGAGCCATCTAATTTTTGTCAATAGAGCTTTATTTAAACCTATTAGCTTCCACACTTTCAGACTGACCAAAGCTTTTAGTTTGGAGACAACATCCCAACTACCCAAGCTTAGCCTTTTCTTCTCTTCCATCCAAGTCTAGAGGAAGTATTTTGAATTTTCTCCAATTTCTTTGCCATTCCCTTTAAATTTTTCAAGAAAAAATAATTATATAGGGTTGCCCTATGATGAGGCTGACCAAAGCTAGAGTTTTCAACATTACTAGGCATTCTACCTTTTTAATTTTTTATGGAATTGTTTGGGAATATCATTCTAAAAGAAAATCGTAGCTTCCTTAACAATGAGATGCAATATGAGGTACGTGTTAGGAAGATCAACAAATTGACAATCAAGGATCTTGGTGATTCTTACCTTTAATTTTTCTTTAATGTTAAAGAAATATATTTTACTCTTCTCAATGTTAATTTTCTCTCCCAAAACCATCACATAATCTATAGGAAGGTTCCTCCATTCCCCATATTCAACCATTGATGGAAAACAAAATAGAAAAGTAACTAATGTAAAACTTTGGGAGAGAGGGAGGAGGAAAGCTTGATACCTTGGGTGTTTCCAATTTGGAAAGGCAAAGAAAGTTTTTGCAAATTACCTCCATTGCCATAATAAATAAAAAGGGTGAGAGAGGGCCACCTAGTCTTCTACCTTCCCCACCCTTGAAGACACCACATGGAGTTCCATATATTATAAGAAGTAAACAAACCATTTCTTTGGTTTCTCTAATAATCTTTATAACACTTTAATCCAAATCCAGTTTCACGAGGATGGTGCATAGAAAATTCTAGTTAACTTTGTTGAAATATTTAGAGATATCAAGTTTAAAATCTATGCATGGCCATTTACACTTGCACAGAATGTAGGATCTCATGCATAACAATTGTAATATTTAGAATTTGACTTCTTGAAATAAAACCTTTTTGGAAAAAACTTGTGAATTCATCAAGAAGAAGCTTTAGTCTGTTCACAAACATTTTGGAGAATATTTTGTAGATAATATTGCATAGGTTAATAGGTATACAATCCATAATATATTTTGGATTTAAGGAATCAGGAATGAGAAAAATGTATGCATTGTTGAGTTTCTTTAAGATATTTTCTAGTCCTAATACTAAGGTTATTAATTCCAAAGTAGTCGAATGAGGGATTAACTTGACAAAAAATCCCAATTATTAATGACTTGTTGGATCTCCTCAACAGAAGTATAGGTAATGTTTAATCTACCAATAAATATACCACATTATGGAGAAAAAAGGATACAATATAAATAAGCAATTAATACTTTCCTATTGTTTACATAAAACACATCAATTGACTAATTGAAAGCCATGTTTTACTAGGTTATCCTAAGTGAGGATCTTACCTTATATTGTCATCCATAAAAAAAAAAAAATTTGGTAGAAGTTGGAAATTCCATACTTTTTTTGAACAAACCATGTTCACTATGGCTTTGGTTCTGATCATGTGTAAGTATGTAAATTTAAGAATGAACACACCAAATAAACTCTATTCCCAAATGAAAATTTGGACACTATAGGGAATATGGGTAAGAAAAGTGCAGCTTGTAATTAATGTAGCTCCTCCACCCATGGAATTTGATTTGGGATATCTATAAGGCCTTGCTTTATGAGTTTCCATGTACTCTATGCTGAAATATAGTCAACAATCTATTATTCAAAATGGTTCCTCAAATTCTAATGATATGATAGAAGGGGCATAGGGCTAGAGGTTTGTCTCCCATCTAGAAGTTTTTGTAGAGATATTTATTATGACTATTGCCAATATCCATAATAAGACATCTCTTAGAGCACTTCGATTATTCAAAATATTTTTCTAGATCTTAGAGTCTAAAGGGAGGTCCTGGGCAGTTAGGTGTTTATAGAAATTAAAATTATTAAGATATTTTGCTCTCATATTTTTTTACCAGTCAAGAACCCCCACTACCAATAGCCATCCAAAATTTGTTAATAGAGCTTTATTTAGACTTGTTAGCTTCCACACTTCAAATTGCCCAAATATTTTGGTTTGCAAGGAACATTCCAACTAACTAGGTTTAACCTTTTCTTCTCTTCCATCCCAGTCTAGAGGAAGTATGTTGAACTTTATCCTATTTATCTACTATTCCCTTTGAAAATTTAAAGAGAAAAAATATAGACATGGATGCCTTACAATGAGGCTGAAAAAATCTAGAGTTTTTTTAGTATTAGTAATAATTTTACTTTTCCATCTTGCTAATTTCCTATGGAATAATTCAAGAATAAAATTCTAGAAGATAGACATAGCCTCCTTGATAGTGAGGTGCAATCCTAGGTAAGTGTCAAGAAGATCAACAACTTGACAACCAAGGACCTCAATGATTAAATTTCTATAGTGTTAAGAAAAAATATTTTACTCTTCTCAAAGTTAATTTTGTCTCTCAATCCGATCAAATAATCTATAAATCCCCTATTTTACAAACCAAATAGAAAAGTAATTGTTGTAAAAATTTGGTAAAGAGGGTCAGGGAAACAAGCTTGAGACCTTGGATGTTGCAAGTTTGGAAAGATGAAGATTTTTTTTGGGAAGTACCTCCACCACCATAATAGATAAATTGAGCAAGAGAGGATCATCTTATTTTAGACCTTGTTGGTTCTCAAAATTGTTGGTTAACTTTTTATGAGTCTTTCCCACTCGATGTTGGTAATATCAACACAATCTTGGTCAAGAAAGAAAACTAAATGAAAATTATTCAATCTCCACACTTTGGGCTCTAGAAAACCTAGGTGGTTGTACCTAAATCAATGTTCTTTAAGGCAAGCTTGAATATTTATAATACAAACTTTATAAATGATACTCTTGAGTTGGAAAGTATCTTCTCAAGGAGAAATCAAATTTGAATGTTTTGAATATATATAAATAATGGGGTGAAGCAAGGTATGTATAAATTTGGATAAGATAGAATATCACCTTCCAAAAAATTCTACTTTTCCTTAGAAGGAACAAAAGACCACTCCTTTTTCATTGGGACAATAGAGTCAATTACAATATTTACTACAAATGTAAGGATATTTGAAGACATGCACACTACCATCAATTATAGGACAGAGAACTTAGAGTCATGAAACCCTAGTTAATTGAATTTAACTTTAATAGATGAAGACCAATTACACAAAATGTTCACATGAATATAAGTTTTTTCTTATTTAGGGTTTGCCCCAATTTCAATCTATCAACAAAATATATAAATCCAAAAGGACAATTTATAGATTGCAATATCGATGATCAATTCTCAATCTTTGGAGTAGAAAAATGATATTTTTATTGATTCCAAAAATAAGTGCAATTGGGATGTGACTAGTTGCAATAACTATCCTATGCTCCATATACTATTTATTCATATCTTCTTTTTGGTTCAATTTTTTTTATAATAATTATTATGTCTATTCTTAAGGCTGTAGTACCCTTTCTTATAGAAAATGAAAGAGCAAAAAAATCTTTAGACCTTTACAAAAGAAACTAACTAATAATAATTGTAACCATTTACCAAAATTTACAATAAAATTTAGAATTTTTGAAAGAAAACTATAATTCTCGAATCATATCAAGGATTTCATCAAAATGCCAATTGCCCTAAAGATCTTGGAATTCTACAAGAATGACTCAAACTTTAGCCCTATCTTGCTCAAGCTCCAACTCACAGGCTCCACTAGCATAAATTGCATAACTAGTTCATAATTCCCAAGTAGATGTATACATGCTATTTAGAATGTCCAACTGATCTTCTTGAGCTGGACTTAAATTTGGTTACATGATTGGCTTTAGGTCATCCTCTGCATTTTAAGCTTGAATTGGGAATCCCATGGTGAAATATCCTTGGAACCCACACATAGAAAACACAAGAAAATCACTACAAGAATGTTGTTGGTGAATGATCTCATAATGTCCTTTAAACAACACAAGAAAATCACTACAAGAATGTTGTTGGTGAATGATCTCATAATGTCCTTTAAACAATGGTTAGAAGATGCATTAATTTTGACTAGATTTCCACATGCATCAATATAAAGAAATTATCACATCTAATTCAATGTGAATCTAATACAAATGAAATATACTTAGCTATTTCACACAATTATATTGTTGTAAGGTTGAAGTAATAATTTGGTATTTGTTTTTAACTTTGATTTTTATATTTACGGCTCTTAAGCTTTCTTCCTCATGCGAGTCACAAAATTGAGATAATACTATTTCATAATTCAAGAAATCACGAGATCAATCTATTAGTAAATTATGAGCCACGAAATTGCAAAATTGAACCAGTGAGATTATGTTTGATGTGAAATCCTAAAATCAAAAAGTTGATGTTTGATACTTAGTGAAATTGTGAAATTAGAAAAGCATGATTGCTTCACTTTTGAAATCATGAAATCAAAACCTCTATTTTACCACTTGTTTGATACTCTAAATTTTTTGATCTTTGCTATCCAGAAAATTCCTATTATTCAAAACAACATAAAAATTGCTAAATTGCAACTTCCAAAGCTCCAAAATGAGAAATGACTTGGTTTGAAGAACAATTTTTTTAAAGCTCCATTTGTGGCTCTTTATAGGGACACATAATTTGTTGGAAATACAATAGGGAAATTAAAATCTAAGGGGAGGGGGGGAGGGGTTGAATTAGTACTTCAAAACTTTAGCCATTAAAGCATTTACCACACATCCATCTCACAATTTGCATGTAAAATGAAATACCAAACTAAACATATTCATCCAAAGCATGAAAATAAATAAACATTCCACATAGATGACACAAGATATTTGGTTACCCAGAAGCCCTTCAATGAGAATGGAAAGATGGGGTGGGGATGACACTCACAATTCTTCATTATTGCAATTGTAAAGTGTATCCAATGAAGGTTACAATTGTTTGATCATAAACTATAAAAGGTTTACTCAGTTAAAGACTTACAAAGATTGTTATATCTTACCTTGTTAAATGATTTCAACACCCTGTTAGAAGTATGCTTGGTTAAAGGACTTCAACTTACAATGAAGTAAGCACCATGTTAAAGGATTTACAAAAGCCTACTAGGACTACTCGTTTAAGAGATTTTTATTGATTCACCCATTAAAATGTTTCAACATTGATCCTTTAGTTAGCAACTCTCTGCTAGATATCAGATCACCTCTTTCCTAATATATACTTGATCCTCTCTAATCAAATGTATTATTTCTGTCCTCTCTCTGCTTTCCTCTATTCTCTCTAACTAATTCTACAATTTAATCCTTTCTCACAACTCCTTAGTCACCATGAATGCTCTGTTTATACATGCAAACTTATCTCTTTCTACATATAAACTCTTTAGGGTTTTCCTTCCTTAAGAATACCTAGGTGACCTAAGGTTAGGTAGGAATCAACGATTGTGATTCACCCATTTTGCCTCTTAATTTATCCCTTAATCTGATTGGTTGCATGTATTGCATAGGGATTCTTAATATAGATTCATTCTTATCATCTAGAATCGCAAAAAAATCCTTAAGTTGGCCCAAAAATCATTTACATAGGAGTTTGTGCCATTACAAATAACTATGTCCAAAATTGTTTACTTGGCACTTGAAGCCTTTGATGGTCAACATCCACTATATCTTCAATGTTGTAACATGACCCCTAAATGACTCATCATCCAATAATCACTCAACATCTGAATCACTCAACATATACTATCTTGCTCATCATTGGAGTGACTCAACACTAACTTTTAGCTTGATACATACTATATATCTTGCTCGACATGTATTATCTGACAACTTATGCTTGACATATGCTACTTTCTCAACATGCACTAAGTACTGTTAAGTAATGAATTAAGTGTACTGTCACTCATATGTCAAAACCAAAATGAGATCAACAATCTCCCCCTTTGACATGAGTAGCAAAAACAATTTGTCATGCATATATGACCTTAACTTATAAGCATAACTCAAATAATCTATAATCTTTACTCAGCTCGCATACAAAATTTCAAAATATCAAAATTTTGCAAAACTGATGACTTATCACTCATATCTCAAAATTGCATAACTCCCCCTGAGTTGATTGTTCTATGTAGAATCTAAATTTGATACTCCTATTGAGTAAATTTTCTTCAACTGCTAGCTTACTCTATTTATGCACATACTCCCCCTTTGTTTCTATCTCAATTCTCCTACTTTTATCCAATATCCCCCTCGCTACTCAATACCTCCCCTTTCTAACACTTATGTCATGGATGGTACACAAATAATGTGTTTATACAAAAATGTTTTATGGACCTCCATTATAACTTGAGTGCTACATCCCAATAGTTGCAGACTACCTCTAGAGATTTAATTTGAACATCTAGCTCAATAGCAAGGTCTACTAGGCCCTCATGAGTAGAAATATGAGAATCTTTCTTCATTAATGTTTCTACAAAGGCTAGTTCCTTGTGCAACACCTCCATGTGTGGGTTCAAGATGGATTGAATATTTATCAAGGCAGCCCTAATATTTGAATCTTGTGCATGTAATGCATCTAGTTGACCTTGAGTAGATAACAATCCTTGAAAGTGAGTCTAGCTTTGACCAAGAGAAAACTTAAGAATATTATTTTAATCTCCCTGCAATAGGTCAATAATCCTTTATGCTTCTTGTGTGAACAAATTCACATCACAAAGCTTTGTGTATAGAGAAAATATATTCTTTAACACCTTCGTTAAATCTTCCATCTTGGTTGCTAAGTAAACTTGTCTTAGTGAAATGGTACTAGAAACATTTTCATCAACCTTTGTTTGAAACCTCTTCTTAGACCATTCTATGAGTTTAGTGTTTGTGTCCAGGTCTGTATCACTAATCTTATCGACCATATTCACCAGTTGCTCAATAATAGGTTTATCCTCATTAAGTGTTGGGAGGCTACATGCATCAAGAAATATTTCTTTGATGTCATATAGCACTTGTCTTTTCTTGTGCTCCATTTTGGGTAACTCTTGGTTCTTCTCCCTTGCTAGAGCTTCTTGCAATATGCCCATTTCCTCTATGGTGATTGTTGCTGGATCAAACTTTGGAAGTTTAATCACCTCATCTAAGTTAAAATCTCCATAAGATGTGCCTTCTCCAACCTTAGATGTATTGGGAGTAGGCCTTTATGACTGCAATGGTGTAGCATCTACACTCAGCCTATGAAGAGTTTAACTAGGAATAGAAGATGCAGAGATTAGGTAACCAATGTATGAATTTCCATCTATTCCTCTAGTTTTGTAGTCAAAATTGGCTCTTTAGTCTTATCCTTCTCCTTTTTTTTTTTGTCTTTTCCACCTTGTGTCTATGACTTAGGTGCAAAGCTGCCTTCCTGACCTATATGGACTTGTGTCCCATCCTGCTCAACTATCAATACTACTTGCACTGAAGCATTTGTAACTAATGTGTTGACATTTGATGTCATTGTGTCCTTTCTTTGATATACCACAATGGGAATTGAAACATGTGTTAGTGGTGACACCCAATAGTGCTTCTGGACCTTTTGTCTTTGAAGATGTAAGGAGCACACTAGATGTGTCAGTGTTTTATTTCTCCCCTGGTGATACTTTGTCAATCTCATCTATGCTAATTAGTACAAGATTAGTACATAATTCAGTAGCTAAATTAGAATCTTGTAGTATCCTTTTCAAATCCTCCTCTATCAAAAGATTGTTGTTCTGTATTGTGTTATTAGAAACATCCCTTATCTTTACTATATCCTATTAACTTGCTAGGTTCACATGAGGGAGACTAGCACTCAACATATGTACCTCAGGTACATTTTGATCTTGCTTCTGCTCTTCTTCAGTTGTAGCCTCTATATCTGCTTCCTTCTCTATGCCTCCCTTATGTCCATATTTAATAGATCAATCCTTGGTAATCTCTACTACCTCTTGTTCATCTTTTTCTTCACCTACCTCCTCAGGTGCTTTCTCAATTTCCTTTTCCATTGTCAACCCATATATAACCTTCCATATCTAGGTGCTTTCTTTGGAAACTTCCCCAATATTATTCTATAAAATATTGAAAGCTCTATATTTGGGAGAAAATCTCCCCTTGTATTTGTTAATGGACTTAGTCATTGATGATTTATCCAAATCTAGCATTACTTTGGCTAGAGTAGTCTCCCTTATATTCCTTTCAGTTGTTAAACTGTATTGCCACCTTTTCTCAACTCTGTCATATAGAATTTTGGGTAAAGGGTTGGCAAGCTCAATAGGCATGTTCTTAAATATGGACATCATCTTGTATATAGATTCCTCTACCTTATTCATTTCTACCCTTCCCATTTTATCAAACTCAACATGTGTGAACCTTGACAAATTTTCATTATTCTTAATGTTGTCACACAAGTTGTCTAAATCAAAAGAGGGACTATGTCTTACCACTTTGAATTGACTATTGTCATCTAATTCAATCCTATCCTCATCTGATTTGGCTAGAGATACATATTTTCTCCTCTGTTTCTTTTTAGGCCCATCCTCCTTGGTAGCTACACTAGCTTTTTTTCCTTTTGGCTTGTCAACTTCCCAAGTCTTCTTTGTAGTAGCCCTTGTGCTAGCCCTGGTAACAGGTATTTCTGGCTTTTCTTGTGTTGGCTTCACAAATCTTCTTGGTTTACTCACTGCTGGATCCTTGGCTTTTCTTTTCTTCTTCTTTGTAGGTTTAGGTGCTTCATTGGCTTCTTCTTCCTTGGCACCTTCATCATGTTCTACTTCTTCTTCTTGGTCCTCTCCTTGACCTTTTGTTAGTGCAAGAAGATTTTGAGCTGGTTGATCATCTTCATCATCCTCATCATCCTCATCATCCTCATCATCCTCATCATCATCATCATCATCTTCTTCTTCTTCTTCTCCTCATTCACCAAATCTTTCTTGAGCTTCTCCACAATTTTGTTTTTCTTTCTCACTACAGAAGCCATCTTGAAATCTATTGTGATTCTTGATTTGGCTTCCTCATAGTTTCTAAATGAGGTTGCACTCTTATCAACTTCTTTTGCTAATAGTGTGGTGATGGTTGTTGATGCTTCATCCACATTGATTTCATAGGGTAATGGCTTGAGCCATCTAACCCTAGGAACAATTTCTTGTACATAAGTATGATCAACATCAACTAGAAAACAAACATCATCATAATATTTCTCCGCTAGTAACACTGGTATCCTCAGTCTCTACTTCATAGGCTTCTTAAAGGCTTCAAAATAGCTTGTCATGACTGACTCAAAATTGTCCCCAAGTTGCTCTATGAACTCTCCAATATGAATTGCAATAGACCTATTGGTCTTCCAAGAAACTTTTCCAAATGAAGGAAATGTGTTCTGCACATAAAAGAATATGCAAACAAGTAATGAACCAAATTTGCATTGTGCACTCTTTTTATTTCTTATGGCTCCCAATTTTTTTGATAACTACTAGAGTTGTAACTTGGAAAGGTCATAAGAGCGATCATTCTTCGCTATCTTGTAGCCTAATTCCACAACCATACAAGACACATTGTTCAATCTTCTAGATTGAAAGAACTTGTGAGTAATTATTCTCACTACAAAAGCAATTAGGGGATCTAAAATTATGTCTATAGTCATCCCTCTTTTTTTTTCCATACAACCCCTGTATTCTTCTCAATTACCTCCTTACAATTATGTCCTTAGCATCATTTCACATGGTCTTAGGTCTATCTATTATAGGCTATCCTTTTCCTCATTGAATGATCCTTTTTGTGATCTTGGTAGGGCCACTTTCCAACCATATAGAGTGATCATGTCTTCTACTTAGTACTATCTTAATCCATTCTATTTTGAATATATTTGGAAAATCTAGGGCATGGGTTAACCCTTTTATCTCTCCAATTTTATTTTCCTCATTCAACACTCCATCAACACATAGTTTTCCATACAAATCTCTAATTCTCATGTCTCCAATACTTCCAACCTTACAAGTGTAGTGACATCTTACATCTTGTATCATCAAAACCTATGGTGGTATCATCAATAATGCACCAGTTGGATCTCCGTTGTATGAAATCTCAAGAATAGCTCGGAAGGGTGGTTGTTTAATGTCATTTCTTATTAATTAAACATTAAAAAACTCTTTTCCTTACTTCATAAGGATAGCAGAAGAAGTAGATGCCATTTAAAATAACTAGGGTTTGCAATAATTCAGATAACGTAGCTCGACACACAATAAATACCTTATGAATCTGATGATTGGTGACAAGTAGCAACTGAATCTAGGTCAAAAATGCTTGAATCCTTCACCTCAATTCACCTTATTCTCTTCGTGCTCTCTTTGATCTTGAATGAATGCAAATGAGTAAAAAATTGACCGTATAGCCCTTAAAACTCGACAATAAATGCTCAATGCTTACACAACTATAATCTTGGCTATCATAGCAATTTCAACTCACTCAACTTACACATGATTTATTCTATGCTTGGCAACCACAACGAGCTTGACTGATACTATCACCTTTAATAGATTGGTATCAATTAAAATTTCATTTTCACTAGGTAACAATTGTGAAACTTACAAAACTTATAGATTTCTTCTAGGTTCTAACCAATACATTGCATCTTAATTCATGCATATATAATCTTTTTAAAACTTAGATTCTTGGAACTGATGTAAAATATATCATTGCAATATCAGTCCTACATACCTTTTGATTGCCTAGTTGGGGATGATGTGATCACCTGATCTACCACAATCTTTTTTTTTCTTCCATGTCTTGTTCATTTGCACTTTGAATTTCACAAAATCAACCTTCTCTTTGCATTTATTGAATTCATTGCTTGGTTCTTTTGACCTTGTTGGACAGATTCTATTGATGTGACTAGTCTTAAAACAACTAAAACATATAGTTTGACTCAACCATCTACTGTAATCACTTCTAAAATGTGTTCTAATGCAATTCTTAGCAACATGACCATACTCTTAACTATAGTGACAACTATAACTTGTATTGTAATCCAATTGTAGTATTTTTCAATGTGTTGTACCTTTGTCTACTTGTTTGATGTCCACTTGGCAATAGATCTGCATTCATATGCTTTATTTCCATACTTCTAACAGTTATGGAAATAACCTTTAAATATTTGTGTACTTGAAGTCTTGGTCTTACATTCATGTGCTTGATGTCCTTGCTTGTTGTACTTATGAAAATAACCCATGAAATTCTTCTTAGGGTTTTGATTTGCATTGTTGCTCTTACAAACATTTTCTATATAACCTAACTTTCAATAATTATGACAAGTGGGTTTGTAGTTCTTACATTTATTTTTACTTTGTTCACCACTTTTAGATGATTCTCCTTCCTTTGTATTGGTGTATCTTGATCCAATAGTATCATTGTTAAATCTATGAGATCACATCAATTTCTCAAAGTACTTGATGGCTTCACTTGGTCTATTGAAACTTTCAACAAATTCTTTTTCTCTTCTTAGATCATTTCTCAATTGTTCATTTCATAAATTTAGGGCTATGATCTCAATGTACTTACCATTCAATTCATGATTGGCAATCATTACTTGATTCATTATTTCCAGTTGCATTTTAGCAATCCTTTGTACCTCTGATGTCTTCTCTTCTAGTCTATTAGTCAGTATTCTTTTGTCATCTTCAATCATGAATTTTTCTTCCTCAACTTTCTTTTTCTACTCAGTCACCTCACATAGCAATACTGATTGGATTTCTTGTTCTATTTTAAGATTCCTAACCTCTTTAGTTGGGGCACCATTCTTTTCCATCAAATCTATAATTGCTGCATCAAATTCACTTGAGCCTCCATTTGCAAACAATTTAGTAGTGTCTTCCTCTTGATAATGTGTGTCATTCTCCTCAATATCTATCTCTTTCCTTCTCTTTAATGAGCACTTCAACTAATCTCTTGCTTCATTTAGTTGATGTAGGGCAAGCTAGATTTCAATCTTCTAGTTCTCAATGACTTTTTCCAACTTGTAGACTTCCATCTTTAAGATCTTTCCTCAAAGCTACAAAGCTTTTTGAATTAGGCTCTGATACCAATTGATGGAAATAAAATAGGGAAAGTAAACTCAAGAATGGGGGGTGGGGGGGGAGGAGAGGGGTGAATTAGTACCTCAAAACTTTAGCCATTAAAACATTCACCACACATCCATCTCACAATTTTCATGTAAACTGAAATACCGAACTAAGCATATTCATCTATAGCATGAAAAAAAAACATTCCACATATATGACACAAGATATTTGGTTACCCATAAACCCTCCAATGAGAAAGTAAAACTAGGGTGGGAATGACACCCACAAATCTTCATTAGTGTAGTTGTAAAGTGTATCTAGTGAAGGTTACAATTATTTGATCATAAAGTATGATCTACCTTGTGAAAGGTCTGCCCTATTAAAGGCTTACACAGATTGTTAGATCTTACCTTGTTAAAGGATTTCAACACCCTATTAGAAGTATGTCTAGTTAAAGGAATTCAACTTAAAATGAAGTAAGCACCTTGTTAAAGGATTTACAAAAGCTTGCTAGGACTACTCAGTTAAGATATTTTTACTGATTCACCTATTAGAATTTTTTAGCCTTGATCCTTTAGTTAGCACCTCTCTACTAGATATCAAATCACCTCTTTCCTGATGTATACCTGATCCTCTTTGATTAGATGTATCACTTCTTTCCTCTCTTTGCTTTCACTAGTACATTTGGGCTCATTATTTGACCTTGATTGGTCAAAATTTTGACCCAAGTTGGTCAAATCTGGATCAAAATTTTTCTTGTCAAAATTTAGACCAACTTACTGGTTGGTCAAAATTTTGACCAATACATTGGTCGAAAAATTTAAAAATTGTTGGCACAGTTTCTGCCAAGCATTGGTCAAAATTTTGACCAATGCTTGGTAGAAAATTGCCAAGTATTGGTCAAAATTTTGATTGAATTTTTTTTGAGGCTCACACTTGTTGAGGTCCACTTCAACAATGACCCTTCCTGTGAAATTGCTGTCTAAAACCTTTCTAATGAGATAATGTGTTATGAGCTCTTCATCAATGGGATGGAACATGAATCCAGGAGGTAGTTATGCATCACCCATATCATGAATATAACTAAAGTTAAGAGCCTATATTATTGAATTCTCTTCCCTATCACCCATATTCATTTCCTTTGCTATTCATAATTCACATGATGCATTTATTCTATTTATTTTGATTTTCTCAATATAGTTTATGACTGTAATCGGAGTGAATTCTATGCAATAGTCATAAACTATATTGAGAAAATCAAAATAAATAGAATAAATGCATCATGCAAATTATGAATAGCAAAGGAAATGAATATGGGTGATAAGGAAGAGAATTCAATAATAGAGGCTCTTAACTTTAGTTGCAGTCATGATATGGGTGATGCACAACTACCTCTTGGATTCACATTCCATCCCACTGATGAAGAGCTCATAACACATTATCTTATTAGAAAGGTTTTAGACAACAATTTCACAGGAAGGGCCATTGTTGAAGTGGACCTCAACAAGTGTGAGCCTCAAGGAAGGTTCAATTCCCTCCTTTATTATTCACTATGCGTATAATCCCACACACCCATTTGATCTCAAATGAAGATATGTAATGAATACTGAGTGTTTGTGCTAAGTGCTGCAAAAACATCCATTTTATGCCTTCATCTATACACAATGTCTTTCTAGTTTCTTTCTTCTCGCATGCCCATTTCATTTGATATGATCATCTAAAAATCGTATCACTCTAAGCTCTCAACTATTTCCTCTTGATCAATCATCTCATAACTATTGAATGAGAGCTTTGGGATAAGCTATAGGCATCCATCAAAGCATAAAGGATTTTGTCAGACAGTGTAGATGAGATAGTAGCATTTGCCTTGGGAGACATGCTTGCAAAATGGAAGCATAAATAAGTCATGTGAACTGTTTGATAGGATACATGAATGTAATGTGGTCATCAAAAGCCATGGTCACTGGATATGCACAAAATAGATATATTGAGAAAATATATTTTTTAAAGTTGCAACTGCCCTGGTAGACATGCATGCAAAATGTGGAATCATAGGCAAGGCGTTTGAACTATTTTATTAATTGCCTCCATGAAATGTCATCTAATGGCAAGCCAATATTGTAGGATATGAAAATTTTCCTAGTAAGAACCAGTAGCAATACCATATTCAAAAATCCAAGGAAATCCATAATGCATACTACTATTTTACTTTCAGGTGTACAAAATTGAAAATCCTTATATAAAAGGAAAACTATTTTAGATATGATTGTATACTCTATTCAAGCATTGATAATTTGGCATATTGTATAACCCAAGGTGAGGACAAACAAAAATCTAATTTTCATCTTCCATCAAAGCCCCACCTAAAAATAATGATGTTAGAAAATTGATCATACATAACCTAAGCAGGTGAGTTAAAACCTAGGTTATAGGTTAGAATAGTTCTTAAAGGAAGCAAAAGAATTTTCCAAAATACCTTTGTTATATATCCTTTACTTCTTGTTGGTAATGTCTACTTCCAATTAACATGATTGATGACATTTGGAAAAGGCTTATGCTACATTAAACAAACGAGCATCTAGGGGTAATGCTAGTTGAAGCAAGAGCACCTTGTGAGTGACAGGCCCTAGGTAAAAAGTTCACTAGGTTTACTTAGCCTTATTGTATATCTAATCTAAATAATAATATTAGAATAATATCAATAGGACTTGGATATTTACTACATACACAAGCCAAAATATGTACAATTTGATTAATGCAAGTTATAAGAGAGCTATGAGATTTTTTCAATAAATGCTCCAATTAAAAATATCCCACTTATTTAATTTGACATATCTCTTGTACAAATTGACTTTGAGGATATCATTTGTATTTCGAAAGTAGAGAGAGGAAATATTTTTCTTAATTTTTTTTCAGAATACAACTAGGACCATGTTCCACAAAGAAGTATTGAGTGTTCCACTTAACTATCATGAGAAATAAAACTTGAACCAGTTCAACATCAATTCAAATAGCTTCATTTGCAAACAATATTTGACAGTTATAATCAGTTATAAAATAATGACCCCGCATGGAAATTAGAAGTGAAGAGTAACTGTCAATCTTAACATGTTGTGGATAGCTAGTCTTTGATTTTTATTGCTAAAATCAAAAGGTGATAACTAACAATATATCAACTCACCCATGATTAACAAATAGAATAAGTATTGAGAAGATTAATGCAATTATAAAGAGACCAGTGATATATTTCATGTGAATACCCCACTTGCAATATTTACTCATGTAACAAATCTCTATAGCTATATACAATTGGCCTAACAAAATATCAACTATCAACTATTATGTCAGACGTGGTGAAGGAAAACAGTTTAGCTTATGCTCTCTACCAAGCAGCAACAACATATTCAGCAAAGTAGTGCAACATTTTTTAGCTTAAAGAATTAGGAGAAATCAAAATTGAGCTATCCAAATCAATTCAAATATGTACATTCTTCATTTATAGAAAGAATGAATAGTTGTTATCTAGTATAAAATAATAATTTCACCTAGAAATAAAAAGTGAAGAGCAGATGTCTAACTGAGGTAAAAAGCTTTGTACTTCTCTTGATGCTATAACTACCAATGGTTCAAGATTAATATATCCCAAAGTTAAAATTTATCCAATACCTACAAATAGCATTCACTATGAAGAGGATTAGAAATACCTCTTGCTCAACTTTTCTCTTTGCTACTAGATCAGCCTTATTTCCTACCAAAGCCATCACCAAGTTCAGGTTGCCTACAATAACAATTTTCTCTCCAGACTCAAAATATAACTCATAAATATATGCCTTGAAAATAAAAGCCTAAGTGGTAAAATATGTATAATTGCAAAGAAGACTTCAAAAAAAAGGAATGAAAGTTACAAACTTAAAGCCAATTACAGTGGCAAAACAACTTGAATTCAATTTCCTTCACTAACAATATTTTCAAATCAAAAAATAGAAGATATCAAGCATCCTTATACAAGCTTCCTTGCGTAGTAATTTCAGCTAATCTCACACTTCTTTGCCTTAGACATATTGTAGACAACATCCTTGAGTGGAAGTTGCTTCCAAACTAAGTAGAACTTGCACAAACTAGAGATGGCTTAGAATCTCATTGAGAATATGATGGACACACTTACCTTGTCTTTGAATTTCCTGTACTCATTTCTTTGCTCAAGGAAATGAATCCTACAATACAAGAAGCTTTGCTAAGAGCTCTACAAAAGTATTCAATATTAACTTTCATAAAAAGGTAAACATTCCTCCCAACAAGCAGAGCATTTTAAGTTCTTATGATTTAAAATTTTCATGAAATTCTAAGCATAATAGACCTTAGACAAAAAATTCTTTCATCTAGATCTAAATTTGCAGTATTATTATCTATGATAGATAGTACAAGTTTGCAAAACAACATGAAATGCTGACATCAATGATAGAGTAATATTTTCTCACAAACACCCATCCTATACCATAAAGAACTTGGGTCCTAAACTTAAACCCTTAACTCTGAATAAAGTTAAGAGCACCTTGTCAAAAAAAGAGTGGTAGGCCATGGAAACAAAAATGTAATCTACATGAAACAAGTCCAATCAACGAGTCCACATTTTATCTACCATGTGAGGGATGATTAAGATTTTATACATTCCAAGGATATTCAACAATACATAAGTTAATAAACCATATTATGGTAACATATATATATATAAGAAAAATGTAAGAAATCTTGGATGTCTCACCTCAATTGGTGTCATCAATTCTAAAGGCTTCTCCTAACTAGAATGCCTTGTCCTTTTATTGTAATAGTATCTACATGAAAACAGAAACCTTAAGTTCACTATTATGACCTATAGATATCTAAAACATTCATGAATAGAATTGAACTTGATTCTATAAAGGAATACTGCATACAGACTAAGCCAACAAGGATGGCTAACAAAAAACATCCCCCATTGTTAAAAATGACTATCAAAACCTTAGAAAAATACTTTGTGCCTTTTCTAAAAGGTCAAATAAATGGATATGTAAATCTGCCAAACACATATCTCAAAATAAGATGACTTATTGGGATGAGAAGATGAGAGGTAGATGGATTTGGGTTTTGCAATTCCTTGGTATGTTAGTTTGAGCTTTACTTGGTTTCAAGAATACTATAATATTCTCTACTTAACAAGGCCAACCACATGAAGGTGGGAACTCATCTAGCCTCACCCCCCTCCCCCTAACATCAATCTAAATTCCCCATTAACATCTAATTAGATACTTCATTCATTTCATTCATCCATTTATGAACTATAACATTCAATCAATAAAATCACATAAAATTCATTAATACACAATAGTAATCAAGACTTTATATTATATTATATTATCAAAAGTTTTGCCCTGTTAAACTATAGGCATCGAGGGGAAAAGAATAGGGAAAATAAAACCCCCGATATAGCTTGAGACCAGAGTCCTATATACATTACAGATGCCCTTTATAAGGGTCTTTAAGAAGGCATACCTCCTTTTATACAAGGGGAGGATTTATAATAGAAGAACCTCCAAAAAAAAAAACAAGATTGGATCAAAATCCGTCTCAGCCAAATTCCCTTCCCAACATATTGGGGATTACAAATAACAGTGGCTGAGAGGTTTACAAGTATTAATGTTGGAGGAAATTGGAGCGAAATTTTTTTGAGGAGATCTCTGGTCTAGTTAAAGAATGGTGGCACTGGAGGTAAATGTTGCAATCCTTGAATAACTTGTAATAAAAAAACAATATTCCATGGCAATGAAAAGAAGGGGGGTAAGGGGTTAATAGGTCTTACCCCCCTAAAAAAAAATCTAACAAGTCACTTGTTCTCAAAATAGGAATCTGTAAAACTATTTATCACCTTACACTTCTAGCTTTGGTCACAAATAGAAATATACATATACAAAGGAGAGCGTATGAATGATTCAGATCTGCATATGTATACATATACATGTATATATACTTATGGGAGATAGTACACACACACACACACACACACACACACACACACACACACACACACACACACACACACACACACACACACACACACACACACACACACACACATAAAATTCTAGAGGACAAACAAAAAATTATGCTAAGGAGAATAATAAATTGTTGTTTGTCTCTATAATATATAAATTTAATCTAGCACCCATAGAAGAGGACAAACAAATTGGCTTCAAGCAAGGCTATAAAGCAGTGGTTTCCTACCACGACACAGATTCCAGTGGCTAAAGAAATGTAGAATATTTTGGTGCATTGGTTCACATAAAGGTAAATAGGCCTAATTATTAATAATTAAAATTGAGAACTTCATGAGAAATAATCTATTTGATGTTAATTTTGAACAATAATAACAATGTGAAGGATATTTCACTACATCCTTCTACTCTTGGCATAGATCCTTGTCATGATTATGAAGGCTAATAGGCACATCATGACTATCTTCAACATAAAGGCTAGTAGGCACATCATGACTATCTTTGGCATTCTCCTATGGCTCTTGTGGTTCTAATCTTATAACATGAGGCTTCCTCTTCTTTTTTTGAGCATAAGGCTGATGTGCCCCTATAATAAGAAATAAATGGGTTTAATTCTAAACATTTTTTTAATGTTATAAGTATTTCATTAATCTGAAAAACATAACAGGGATTTATCTTTACTTGATAGTGCCACATCATCTACCACATTTTGTTTAGCCCCAACCTAAACATGCTCAACACTAACATCATGCTTGAATCCATTACCACGACGTTCTCCATACTCAAAAATTATCACATAAAGGTTACACAAATTGCAATTTAAGATGCCAAATTTTATTAATAATTATATAATTAATTTTCAATAAAAATTGAATATGTAACTCTATTACTGTGATGCACATCAGGCCCTTTGTCATGTCTAGGATATGTGCCTTCATAATCATGAGTAGGATCTATGCTAGGAGATTTTCATAGTGGGCATGCCTTGAACAAGATACTGAAAGATTTTATCAACAGATATATGTCGCTTGAAGGGTATAAGGTGCACTATGTGCCTGGTTGGGATTGCCATGGGTTATCCATTGAGCTCAAAGTTCTATAGTCCATAGACCAAGAGGCAAAGAAAGAGCTCATACCATTGAAACTAAGAAAGAAAGATGCTCAATTTGCCAAGAAAATGCAATTGGCAGATATAAAGCTAAATCACACAACCTTTGCCAGCATTATTGATGCCTTTGCCAAAACAAGAGCTTTGGAATAAACTGTGGACATGGATTAAAGCCTAAAGAATTTTTGTCAGATGTTGTAGTCACAATTGCCATGGTAGACATGTTTGAAAAATGGAAACATAGACAAGACATGTAAATTTTTTGACAATATTTATTTATAAAACTATATTTATTTATTTATGTACAATATTTATTTATAAAACTATATGTTGAATGAGGAAGGGAAACAACAAGAAGCAAATGACCTCTTGAACCAAGAAGTAGACATAGTATTTAAATTCAATTATTTCACATGTAGTAATCTTATTAATTTTTACTGTTATTATGCAATTATGGATAATTCCTAGAAGCTTTGTAACAAGATGTTGAATAATGGGACATCTCTTGAGGTAGGAGCTCTTTGGATATAACAAGAGAAAATAATTCAAGTATATTCCTTTTCTAGCAGTATTATGTGGTTCATATGCATAAGTTTTAGAAATAATCTTCATTTATTTATAGTAAAAGTGAATACTATATATAATATTAGATATGTTGTTTATTTTCTAATAGTTTCTCTACCATGCTATTCTTGTTGACTCATGGAAGAATTTTTAATTACAGATATTCTTATGGATGTGCAACTTGAGTATCATTAGCTATGGTTTGAGAAAGTGAAGAAGCTTTCAAAGTTAAAATAGGTTAGTCTCTTGTATTAGATATGGTGGTAATTATAGTTCAACTGGACCTATTATGCTCTGTTTTCGATTACATTTAAGATGTTAAACTACACTTTTACTAGTCTTGAAATTCCAAAGAAATATTTTATGTTTGGATTTAGGATAAACATAAGTGAAGACCATAGTAAATAATTATATAAATTTTTTGTTTTGAAATAATTCAGCTTCCTGATAGGGTTGGAAGTTAGCACACATCCCTCTCAAAGAGCCCATGACATTCAATTTATGTTGTGTGCAACTGGGTGTAAACACCTAAATTTCATTACACTGCTTTGGTAATCTAATTTAGCCATCTCTAAAGGCATCATTAATTAAATTCTTATATAATTAATCCTTTGCCATCCCTAGTTGATTAATTTAATTAATCATCTATAGTCCTAATTGATAAATCAAATAATCTATTATTTATCAATTAAATCCTTTTCTCCTATCTAATTCCAAAAATCCCCATTTATTAAATAAATCTATTTGATAAATGAAATCCTCAAATTCAAAAACCCCTAACCTATCTCTAATCCTCCATTTAGCCTAATCCACCCCATCCACCCATACTAACCAAGCTTAGCCACTAACTCACCCACCCTCATTAATGCCATCCACTTGCACATCTCTAACATCCCTAATCTAATCCTAAACCCAAGCCTAATCCACCCCCTAATGTTGTCACATTCCTTAAACAAGTTTAAGACTTTCCTAATCCAAACCAAAGTCTCCCCTCAAAAAATCCAACCACTAAGTCATGAGTGCTCTTACAAAACATAAAAGACTCGTACAAGCCCACTCATGACTCTTACACCCATCTTCCACACTCTTCCCTCTTCCACACTCATTCCTCTTACATCCCTCTTACATACTCAACCCCACTCATCATGCCTTTAACCAACCCTTTACCCTACCCTCTCACACTCATCCTCCTTGTGACAAGTGTCACCTTCCCATTGGTGCTAAATAAGCACAATCCATGTGCTCCCCTTTGAGTGCATCTTAGCCCTCCTTAAGCCTTCATCCATCCTTGCATCTAAGCCCTCCATCCCTCTACCCCTTAGCCTATAAATTGAATCTCATCCCAAGCCATTTCATCAACAATCTTTGAGCTAAAGTTACCATGCTATTTTGAGAACCAAAGCCATCAATCTTACCCTTATAATGCCAAATTGAGAGCTCACAAAGCTACCAATTTTCCATTACCCATCTCCATTGAAGAAAGCTTTTGAGCATATTGAGCATACATCCACAGCAAAAGGACACATCTACAGAATCAAGAAAGCATGGAGTGTTTTATCTTGTGAGGTTTTGCACTTCTTGTTTGCTTTCTTTGTCTAAGAATATATGTGAATTTAGTTTTTGGTTTGTGAATGTTTACTTTATTTGTTAATGTTCTTTGCATACTAAATCTTGTTCTACACTGGGCACTATTGGCATGTTCCAAAACTTGGTACATGAACTTTTATGTAGTTGTTTCGTGAATTCAAGCATGGATGATACAAAATCCAATGCTTTACTATACCTTATCCTGGCTACTTGAAGCCTCATGGCTTCTTCGAACCATTCATTTGTTTCCTTCACTTACTTCTACTTAATGCTTTGTCTCTTTGAGCCACAAGAAATGCATGTTATGTGCTTGTTGTAGTTCCCTATATTTGTTCAACTGGCTCTATGTTTTCTCAGTCCTCATCTTTCTTCTGTATCATGTGTCCAGTTATATTTTCTCCAACTAGTTGGTTTTCTCCATCTGGGATGCATGACTGAGATATTGTAAATAAAGGATCTATCTTCCTATGGGTTAGGTTTTTTCTCTCATCGAGGAGGTTTTTCTAGGATAATAATTATGCTATTGATTATTATGATTTTTGGTATTCTTATATTCTGGTTCTAAAATCTAACACAAAGTACCATATTTCTAGATTAACATTACAACATAGCCATGACCTAAGGTATGGGTATTATCATTTTTTAAGCACAAATATTTTATTGCACACATATCTATTCTTGGGATGCATTTTTTAATCATGAACATTTTATTGCACTTATATAATACTTCTTGATCATTATTTGTTATTCATTTTCAGTCTTAGCAATTGTTGCTTTAAGGTGTTGAGGATCCATGTTATTATGCTTCTAGAAAAGGAAAGAAATTTCACTACTCTTGTAAAAGTAGTGCAATACTTAGTGATTAAATTTAAACTTTTCTACCAACAATCTATCATTTTTTCTAGTGTGATTATATCTTATTTGTAGCAAGCTCCTTTCAAAACACACTCTAAAAGTCATTGGCCACCATGGAATGCCCATTAGTTTCTTGAATGGTGGATGAACTTACAAGCTTCCCCTTTCCATTTTGGGAATGCTAGGACATTCCCACATTCTGGTGGTGAGTGGGTGGACAATGGTCATTGGTGGAGAAACTTAAAACACCATATCCATGTCCCAAAGATGTCTTTGTGGTAAGAATGAGGGGTTTTAGGTTGGGGACACATCCCTATATTTCATTGCAATATACCATATAAAGTTGACAGATATGGAGCAAATAGAGCAAGGAAGATAGTGAGAAATCGATAGGAAATGTTGTGTTGATGGTGATTCTGCCAATGGGAGACATGATGATAATGATGATGGTGATCATCCAGATGGGTTAGGAAATAGAGGAAGTTAGAATTTTTTGTCACTTTTGCTATCTTTCATTGTAAAATTTGATGAACTAGACAACACTATGTAATGAGCTTTGGTGTTGAAATGAAGATCAAGAAGACAAAAGAAGGGTAGTGGAGATGAAAGGAGTGGTGGAAGTGAAACCCAACCAACCATCCCAAAGTAAGGCAACTTTGCAACTCTCTTGCTTGTGGATTTTTCATTAGTTAAGGACTAACATTAGTTAATTCTATTGATTTTTATGCAGAGAAGTAGCAGAAGATATGGATATTGACTCAACAACTATGCCAACTATGATGGACATTTCATCTGAAAGGTCTCTTGTTTTCACCTATTCTACCAACATTTTTCATTTTTGTTTTCAATGTCTACAATTGCAAACTAAGATTTTTGGACTGCATAAAAAAGCATGCTGATTTAATCTACTCTTAGAAACAACTTGACAATTCCTATTTCTAAAATAGTTTTTCTTTTATATAAGGACTTTTAGTTTTGTACACTCGAAAGTAAAGTAGAACTAGTATGCATTATGGATTTTCTTAGATTTTTCAATGTGATATTGCTGTTAGTTCTTACTGGGACAATATGCATATCCTGCAATATTGGCTTGCCGTTAGACGACATTTCATGGAGGTAGTCAATAAAACAGTTCAAATGCCTTATCTATGATTCCACATTTTGCATGGATGTCTACCAGGGTAGTTGCAACTTAAACAAATATTTTCTCTCAATATATCTATTTTGTGCATATCCAGAAACCATGGCTTTTGATGACCACATTACGTTTAGGCATCCTGTCAAATAGTTCACATGACTTATTTATGCTTCCATTTTGTAAGCATGTCTCCCAAGGTAAATGCTACTACTTCATCTACACTATCTGAAAAAATCCTTTATGCTTTGATGGATGCCTATAGCTTATCCCAAAGCTCTCATTCAGTAGTTATGAGATGATCAATCAAGAGGAAATAGTTTAGAGCTTAGAGTGACACAATTTTCATATGATCATATGAAATGAAATGGGTGTGTGAGTAGAAAGAAACTAGAAAGACATTGTGCATAGATGAAGACATGAAATGGATGGTTTTGGAGCACTCAGCATAGACACTCAACATTTAGTACATATCATCATTCGAAATCAAATGGGTGTATGGGATTATATGCATAGTGAATAATAAAGGAGGGAATTGAACCCTCCCTTAGGCTCACACTTGTTGAGGTCCACTTCAGAAGTGGCCCTTCCTGTGAAATTTCTGTCTAAAACCTTTCTAATGAGATAATGTGTTATGAGCTCTTCATCAATGGGATGGAATGTGAATCTAGGAGGCAGTTGTGCATCAAAAATTTTGGTCTAGAAATAGACTAGATAACTGAAATATTTGTATATTTTCTTCATATTAACTTAGTAAATTCCAACTCATTTTAGTGTAGAACAACCATATCCCATTATCATGAATGGTCCACATGGTAGCTGATTTTCTTTTGAAAAAGTTTGAATGTTCAAAGGATGTTGCTAAAGGCTTTTAATAAGTTATGAATTGTCAAATTTTAAACAAGCTTAAACTGTACATGCATTCAGTTTGACCATATTCAGGCATGCTTTTTAGCTTTAACCTATTTCATGGAATCTCCCAAGGTGATGCTTTATCTGCTTTAATGGAAGGATTTGATCAAATTTTCTTCACCTCTTGCAACAATCAAGATTTTGAATTAAAAAAGGGTTCAAACAAAACTCAATGAAATCAAAGTCAATAATTTCAACTTTCAATATATTTATGTAAATACAAAATTATGAGAAGACAAAGTCAAACCATCAGAAATGGATGACATAGAGAGATCAATCACACCATTTTCAAGTCCACCAAGTAGTCATAATAAAACATCAAAGACTCAAATAATATATTCAACATATGAGTCAGAATGAATGCGTGGGTGTGCACTGTAGAAGAAAGAATCACTAAAGAAGAGCTCAAAATCATGATAATGAACTAGATTGTCTTCATTTAATAATCAATACATCTATGCCAAGCTGGTTGATATTTGTTGGATAGTATAAACATAGTTTAGGGGAAATTTATCAAAACTAATATAATGTGTGCCCTAATCATGATAGGGTTTCAGAGAAAATTCAAGTGTCTTTGTAATCAAAATATAAAGTTGTCATTTTGCTACTATGTTAGGGTTTAAAAAATGCAGGACTTGATAATTTGTTTAAAAAAAAGACTTTGAGTGTAGCAAAGTGGAAAATCAATCAATCATAGACAAATCATACCTGGATTATCATCTGATATTTGGAAATTCTATGCAAGAATGTTTATTTTTGATATTGCAAATGTTGTTAATGGCTTCGATAGTCTAAATTACACTTTAGTAACAATATATCCCTAATGTCCCATCACTAGGAGAGAAATACCCCAACACCATTTGGATGGGATGCAAGTGCAAAATTTTTCCTATGTGAGGATATCCCAAGTTGTTATCATGAAGCAACAAAGACATATATAGAGTGCCACCATAGCTTGGCCCTGATTAACACCTATCTCTCAATGCCTTCAATGTTGACTGCCACCCAATCCCTCATCTACCTTTGTGACCTAAGATAAAATTTTAAAAATTCAGTATGAAAACCTAGAACCATACTTTTTTATGAGATGTAAAATATCATATATGGTACTCTAATTTGATGAAAAAACCCGAGTTTTATGCATGTGAGACAAAGTAGACAGAGTAGCGGATGAGCATGACAATGTTGGTGGTGTCAACAAAAATGATATTAGGGCATGGATTAGCATAACAATAAATTAGGGCACATGAAATAGAACTTTTTTCATTTTAACATAATGAAGCCTTTGTTGGTTGAAATTTTGACCAACACAGGCATGGATTTAAAAAAAGATATTTTTCCTTGCCTATTTTGACCAATTTGACCCCATTTTAATAGATGGCCAAAAATTTTGGTCTAAAATAGGTCAAATGTACTAGTGCCTCCCCCATTCTCTCTAACTAATTCTACAATTCAACCCTTTCTCACAACTCCTTAGTCACCATGAATGCTTTGTCTACACATGCAAACTTCTTTCTTCACACATCTAAACTCTTTAGGGATTTACTTCCTTAAGAAGACCTAGGTGACTTAAGGTTAGGTAGGAATCAACTATTGTGATTCACCCATTTTTTTGCTTAATTCATACCTTAATCCAATTGGTTGCATGTACTGCATAACAATTCTCAATATAGATTCATTCTTATCATCTAGAATTGTAAAATAATCCTTAAGTCGGCCCAAAAATAGTTTACATAAGAATTTGTAACATTAAAATCAACTATGTCTAAAATTGTTTACTCGACACTTGAAGCCTCTGATGCTTGACATGCACTATATCTTCTATTGGATACAATTGTTCAATTGTTTGTTGTCTTTGATGTCACACAAATTTCATATCAGTCATTAGACAGAGTCTACCGAGCTTAGATGGTCAACAAGGAAAAGTACAGAATCTACCAAGCCTAGAAGGTTAGTAAAGAAAATTTGTAGTGTCTATCAAGTAGACAGTGTTATCAAGCTTTCAAGGTAATCAAAGAAATTTAGTTGTTACTGAGCTCACTCGGTCATCAAAGGAAAAGTGGCAGAAGCAGTTCTTACCGAGCTCTCATGAAAGAATTTAGTTCTTACCGAGTAAACTCAGTAGCCACAGGATTTTACAGATATTGCAATGTTAACTGAGTCAAGAAGGTTAACTCAGGAAATTTTTGGAAGTAGTATTTATCGAGCAGGGTCGGCCAGTAAAGGATTTCATTATTTTATGAAATAACGTTTATTTGTTTAAAGTAATATTTGTAGCCAACTGATGTATGGCTTATTGATAAATGTAACATGTAAATGGGCTGACTTGACAATCTGAATGGTATAATTAAGAGGTCAAGTTGCGAATTCTAAGTGGGAGTGAGATGGAAGTGGAATTAATGTGATATGAGGACTAATTATTGTGGAAGCAAATTTGAAGGATGATAAGAGATAATTAAGGAGCAGCAAAGCCATATTTGATCAAGGAGGATCTAATGATGCAGAACAAAGACATGTAGTTAGGAAATCTAGTTGCATCTTGTTTAGGTCAATTTATTGTTGCTTTCTAACAATTGTAGCAGTGATTTCAAATCTCTTAATAGAGTTGGTTTAACAACCATTTTGTAAATCCTCTAACAAGATGATAGTTCAGTTGAATTGTTCTAAAGACCTCTAGCAAGGCCACTCTTAATAGGGTGATCAAAATCATCTAACAGGGTTACACCTAATAGTGTGTATCGTAACCTTTAACAGGGTTGGCTCCTAATAGGGCTCACTTCAAAAGAGTGAAAAATTGGTAACTATTTATTTGGTGGTTTTTCTCATATTGGGTTTCCATGTTAAATTTGGTGTATCTTGTGTTCATTTTATTTTCAGTTACATGCATGAATGCTTGAAGATAAGTAAAAGTTTAATTTATCAAGCTACAACATTTTGTTTACCGAGTATCAGCAATAACTAGATCTTTAAGACATCTAAGGGACCTATGGATTAATTTTTGTGAGTAACTGATTCACCCCCCCTCTTAGTTACTCTATCTTTAATCCCAACAATTGGTATCAAAACTTTTGGTGCTTACAGGAAAAGATTTCAAAAGATCTAAGTTAAAGATTAGGATGTCTTACAAAAGGGAAATTCCAAGACTTAATAGGGATAACTTCTCAGCATGGAAAGGATTGATGAGGTTTCATTTGGCTTCTATTGGTGATACAGGGCTGAATTACCTTAATGAAAAATATGAAGAACCTTCTGGTACATTATCTATCAATGATATTGTTGAAAGGAAGACTCACAACATCATGATGATAGATATAGCATCTACTCTGAGTTATGAAGAATTTGATGACATCAAGGATTGTAAAACTACCTTTGAAATGTGGAACAAGCTGAAAGAGATCTATGGAGGAGATGATAATGTGAGAAGAGCCAAAGAAGAAATTTTGAGAGGTCAATTTGATCAAATGAAGATGAGAGAAGATGAAAACATTGCAAAATATGTTGAAAGAGTCAAAGCATGTGTTAGTGCAATCAAAGCGTCTGGAGGAGATATCAAGGAGGAGACAGTTATAAGTAAATTTCTAAGAACTCTACTTCCTATCTATGCAATCAGAGTCTCTGTAATTCAAGAAAGAAGATGCAAAGCAAATCATAGGATAAATTTAGAGGCCATAGTTAGAAGATTGACTGCATTCGAGCTAGACAACTATGATAATTATGTTCTAGCTGCCAAGAACATTGAATCAACATTTGAAGCCAAGCTTTCACTCAAAGAAAAAGGGAAGAAGATGAAGGATCCATAGTCAGACAGTGATGAAGAATTAGAACAAAGTTCAGATAGTGATCTTGAGGTGGTTGAAGCTCTACTAGCAAGGAAATATTCAAGAGGCAAAGGGAGATACAAAGGTAAGGTTCCTCTAATCTATTTTTCTTGTGAAAAAATTGAACATATTGTTGCTAGGTGCCTAAATAAGCAGAACAAGGATGACAAATCAAAGAAGTGGATCATACATTGTATAGATCAATGATTGGAAAGTTGCAATATGTAGTGCACACAAGACCATACATTTCCCTTGTAGTAGGAATTGTACCAAGATTCTCAGCAAAATCAAAAGAAAATCACATGATGGCAATCAAAAGGATCATGAGATACTTAAAAGGAACTGAAGATTATGGATTATGGTATAAACTTCAAGGAAAATTGGATTGATAAGTGTTCACTGATGTAGATTGGGTAGGGAACGTTGATGATAGAAAGAGTAAAGTGGAGGAGCTTTCTTTCTTGGAAAAAGGTTGGTTTCTTGGACAAGTAAAATGCAGAATTGTACATCTCAATCCATAGCAGAGGCTAAATATGTTGCAGCAGCAGTAAACTACTCAAACATTGTGTGGTTCAAACAATTATTGGAAGGTATGAAGCAAGAAATTAAAGAACCTATTGTTATGTTTTATGATAACACAAGTGCAATTAATATCTCCAAGAATCCAGTGATGCATTCAAAAACCAAACATATTTCCATAAAGTATCACTTTGTTAGGGAATTGGTACAAGAAAAGGAAATTAGATTATAATATGTCCATACAAAGGAGCAAATTTCTGACATATTCACGAAGCCTTTACCTAAGGATGCATTCTTGTATCTTAGAGGTAAGTTAGGGGTCATTCCCCTATTTGAAGCTCACTAAAATATAGTTTTAGTGATGCATCAATAGAAATAGAATCGAAGATCTATCAAGTTGATGCAACAAACCAATGAAGACATTTCATATGAATCAATACATCAGGTACAATGCTATTCAGTTGTTTTGAGTTGTCTTTGGTATGTGCTATCAAAGAGGGAGAGTATACTGTCATATCTTTTTGAAACTTGCAAAATAATAAGAGTTTATGTAAAAGGGAGAGATAGTTTGTGAAAGAGGGAGCTTGCTATATTTGAAGAAGAAAGTGAAGTATTCTGTAAGTAAAAGAATTGTTTTCAAATTTCATTATGCAATGACATGTTGTGTTGCCATCAATGCCAAAGAGGGAGATTGTTGGATACAATTGTTCAATTGTGTGTTGTCTTTGATGTCACACAAATGTCATATCAGTCATCAGACAAAGTCTACCAAGCTTAGATGGTCAACAAGGCAAAGGACAGAGTCTACCAAGCTCAGATGGTCAGTAAGGCAAAGGATAGAGTCTATCGAGCTCAGATGGTCAGCGAGGCAAAGGAAAAAGTCTACCAAGCCCAAAAGGTTAGTAAAGAAAATTTGCAGTGTCTACCAAGTAGACAATTGTTACCGAGCTTTCAAGGTAATCAAAGAAATTTAGTTGTTACCGAGCTCACTCAGTCATCAAAGGAAAAGTGGCAGAAGCAGTTCTTACTGAGCTCTCATGAAGGAATTCAGTTCTTACCGAGTAAAATTGGTAGCCAAAGAATTTTATAGATATTTCAATGTTAACCGAGTCAAGAAGGTTAACTCAAATTTTTTTTGGAAGCAGTATTTATCGAGCAGGGTCGGCCAGTAAAGGATTTCATTATTTTGTAAAATAATGTTTATTTATTTAAAGTAATATTTGTAGCTGATTGATGTATGGTTTATTGGTAAATGTAACATGCAAATGGGCTGACTTGACAATCTGAATGGTATAATTAAGAGGTTAAGTTGCGAATTCTAAGTGGGAGTGAGATGGAAGTGAAATTAATGTGATATGAGGGCTAATTATTGTGGAAGCAAATTTGAAGGATGATCAGAGATAATTAAGGAGCAGCAAAGCCATATTTGATCAAGGATGATCTAATGATGCCGAACAGAGACCTGTAGTTAGCAAATTTAGTTGCATCTTGTTCAGGTCAATTCATTGTTGCTTTCTAACAATTCTAGCAATGATTTCAAATCTCTTAACAGAGTTGGTTAAACAACCATTTTGTAAATCCTCTAACAAGGTGATAGTTCAGTTGAATTGTTCTAAAGACCTCTAGCAAAGCCACTCCTAACAGGGTGATCAAAATTCTCTAACAAGATCACACCTAACAGTGTGTATTGTAACCTTTAACAGGGTTGGCTCCTTGCAGGGCTCACTTTAGAAGAGTGAAAAATTCGTAACTAGTTACTTGGTGGTTTTTTTCATATTGGGTTTCCACGTTAAATTTGGTGTCTCTCGTGTTCATTTTGTTTTTAGTTACATGCATGAATGCTTGAAGATAAGTAACAGTTTAATTTATCAAGTTACAACATTTTGTTTACCGAGTATCAATAGTAACTAGATCTTTAAGACATCTAAGGGATCTATGGATTAATTTTTGTGAGTAACTGATTCATGCTCCCTCTCAGTTACTCTATCTTTAATCCCAACAATCTTCAATGTTGTAACATGACCTCTAAATGAATCGACATCCACTATTCACTTGACATCTATATCACTTAGTATATACTAGCTTGCTTGTCACTAGGGTGACTTGACACTAACTTTCTTCTCAACACATACTATATATCTTTCGTGAAATGAATTATCTGACAAGTTATGCTTGACATGCACTACTTGCTTAGCATGCACTAAGTATTGTTAAGTGTTGACTTAAGTGCATTGTCACTCATATGTCAAAACCAAAATGAGATCAACTTAATTTATCAGAATATGATGATAATGTAGTTATCTTTGGGAAAACCAACAAGAAACTAGTAAAATAAGTAAAATCAATCCTATTCTAATAATATACAAAAAATAACATGTCATATTAAAGTACATAAAAGGTTTAAGGTGCCAGGTGTGGACATGAAACTCACATGTATTCCCATCGGTATCTTGTAAGAAGAATGAATTCTCCCCTACCTTTTTAGATATTATAAATGGTGCTAGCCATAGAGCATCAAATTTTCCATGATTTTCTTTGTCTTGATTCTTAAAATTTCATTTTGGCTTCTAATCACCAATATTAAATGTTATATCCATTGATTTTTTTTGTTAAAAAGATGCTTAATCCTTTTTTCCTTTCAATGTTATGCTCTAATGCGGTTCTCCGAATCTCATCTAATTTTGCTAATGATTTTAATCCTTTCATCCATAAAGTCTATGTACTCATTTTTTTCTTTCTTGATGAACCTAAAATTTAGTAATAGATTATTTTCAAGAAGCCTACCTTCTTTTCCATACACAAGTTCAAATAGTGAAAACTGTGTGACATTTTTCCTTGTAATCCTATCTGCCCATAGTGCAAGATGTAGCTTGGAATCCCAAGATTTTTTATTATTACCCAACATTCTCTTCATGATTATAATTATAATTTTATTATTGGATTCAACTTGACCATTTCCTTGTGGATGATAAGGGGAAGAATAAGAGACAAAGATACCATATTTGCCACAAAATTCTAAATTTTTTTCTGATCTAAAACACATGACATTATAAAAAAAATTCTTTTGAGGAACTCTAGATCTGGTGATTATGTTGTTCATCAAAAAATTTGTAACAACCATGCTTGGAGAGTATCTAGTTGGTATTGGTTCCAACCATTTTTTGAATTAATCTCTGGGCACCATAATCCAACTATGCCCACTACTTGATTTATTACTAATCTCACCTATAAAATCAACCCCCCACATTTGAAATGGCTCTTCTAGTTGAAAAGTATTGAGAAGGAAAGCTCCATTATATTCCAATCTTCCTAAATTTTTGTGATATGCTTCACACCTTCTAATATAAGCACAACAATCTTTAAAAAGATGGCGCCAAACGTATCCTACACGTAAAATCTTATGAGCAATTGTCTTTGCAGAAAATGTCCTCCACAGACCCCTTCATGCATCTCTTTCAAAATTATAGGTACTTGACCCACATCTAGGATAAAATGTAAAATTCCATGTCTATTTTCCAATAAAGATCACCTTAGATAAGAATAAATTTTGTTCCCAATAATTTTATGGCTCTTTTCTAATTTTCACTCAAACCCTCATGATTTTTCATGCATCTTTAGTAATTCACAATGTCTGTATACCAAGGGCACTATAATTACTTGATATTGTTCTTCTTCCACTCGATTAACTCATGTTTCTTCTATGTTAGAATCAACCACAAGTTTGGCTAATCATAGACCTCTTACAAGTTTAATTATCTAAATATTAATATTAAATTTTTAAATTTGATCAATCCATTGACATCTTCTTCCTGTAGTATCTGTCTGTCTAAAAATATCTTTGACTGCAATGTTAGCAATATATGATATGATATCAACACTGACCAAATATGGTTTGAAAGCTTTAACTGCCTTTACAAAAGCATATTCTTTCTTCTCATTGATGTCATTATTAAATTTTGAGCTTTGTAAACTCTTGCTAAAGAAAGAAGTTGGCTGCTCATACCCTTCTTCATTCTTCACAAGCATGATTGCAACAATCGTATGATATGATGCAAAATAAAATATTTGAAAGGATTTCTTGAAATATGGTGCCTTAAGGATCAGAGCCTCTTTTATTTCTTTTTTTATATTTGCAAATGCATGTAGAGATTCGTCATCCCAAATCAAGTTGACTCCCTTTTTTAACATGTTGGACATGGGTTTAATTTTTTTTGAAAATTTAGATACAAACCTTCTTACAAAATTAATCTATCCAAAAAATGATTCAATAACTTTAACAATTTTAAGGAGCTTTATATTATCAATGACAACTACTCTTTTTGGGTCTATTCTTAAACCTTCTTTAGACACAATGTGTCCCAGTAATTTTCCATCTCTTACTCCAAACTGAATTTTTTTTTGGGTTAAGTGATATCCCATATTCAAGAGGTTTCTTAAAGATTTTCTCAAAATGGCCACAATGGTGTTCAATTTTCTTTGAATAGGCAGTAAGGTCATCTTAGTAGACCACTAGGATATAGTCAATTGTTGGAAATATAAGAGGAGTAATTGAGAGGGGAGGGGTGAATTAGTTACTCCAAAAATAAATCCCAAATCCCTTAGATGTTAGTACGAAATGCAAACAGATAACTAAATACATCTAAACCTCGATAAACACACAAAATGTTGTAACTCGATAGTAACTGGATTAGCTCAGTAAAATATTAAAACATAAATCATTAGATGTTATCTGTGATTACCATTACTTTAATTTAGTTGCAAAAACATAAAGAAAATAGCATGAACACTTTTGACACTAGGATTTAACGTGAAAACCCAATTTGAGAAAAATCAACAATAGCAACTAGTTACTAATTTTCACTCTTCTGAAGTGAGCCCTATTAGGAGTCAACCCTTTTAAGGGTTACAAAATACACTATTAGCTGTGACCTTGTTAAAATATTTAATCACCCTATTTGGAGTGGCCTTATTAGAGGTCTTGAGAACAATTCAATGGAATTGCCATTTTTGTAGAGGATTTGCAAATAGCTATTAAACCGACTCTATTAGGAGATTCAGATCACTGCTACAATGGTTAGAGAGTAACAATGAGATGACCCAATTTCAATGCAACTGACTTGCTGATTTTAGATCTTTGTTCTGGCTTGTACTTGATCCTTCTTGATTGAATATGGCTTTGCTGCTCCACAAGGATATTCTTCTTATCCTTCAAATTTTCTTCCTCTGCTCATCATTAGATCTTCAATCATATCACCACAATTCACACATTCACTTGCACACTTTGAAATCATAACTTGACCTTATACTTATATCTTCCACTTTGTCAAGTTAGCTCAAATACAACTTAGAATAATCAATATTCATCACGTTAGTTGGCTAGAATCAATAGATGAATCAATTTAGCTTAATACAACAAAATAAGAAAATCCTTCGTTAGCCAACCCTGCTCGGTAGAAACTAAGTTTGAAACAATTTCTTTTGTTAACTAATAGAAGCTCAGTTAACACTGTAAAATTACTAAAATCCTTTGGCAACTAAGTGAGCTTAGTTAGCACTAGTTCCATCCAATTTTCCTTCATTACTTGAGTCAGCTCGATTAACACTCGCTCTCTGCAACTTTTTCTTTGACACTTGAGTGAACTCAGTAGACACTGCCTTCTAAACTAGGCAAAAACATGAATGCTCAATAGACACTGAGAATTTTCTTCACTACCCAAGTGATCTCGGCATATACTAATTGATAATGATATGAAATTTGCATAACATCAAATACAACACACAATTAATCAATTATATCCAACAATCTCCCTCTTTGGCATTGATGGCAACACAATATGTCATAACACAATGAAATTTTGGATTTTAAACTTGAGAACTCTCTCTGTCAGTATGAGCTCTTCCTTTCAGTTGATTCTATCTTCAATAGCTACTACCAAGTTCATTCAGAACATTCACCCTCTCTAATTTCTAACTTTATTCTGGTTCCAAAAATTTCAAAGAAATATGATAGTAAACTTCTCCCTCTTTGACAACAAATGCCAAAGATAATAACTCTATAAATACCAATGTACCTTAAGTACTAATTCATCTGTAATATGCCCTTACCAATTCTACACCAACTAATTGATCTTCAACATGTTCTCGTTGATGCATTCATTAAACTTCATTTAGTGAATTTTAGATAGGGGAATGACCCCTAGCTTACCTCTTAGATACAAAAATGCATCCTTAGGTAATGGCTTCATGAATATGTCTACAATCTGTTCTTTTGTATTCACATATTCCAATCCAACTTCTTTATCTTGCTCTTATTCTCTTAAGAAGTGATATTTTATAGAAATATTTTTTGTTTTGGAGTGCATTACTGGATTCTTTGATATATTGATTGCACTAGTGTTATCACAATATATGACAACTAGATCTTTGATCTCTACCTTCATTCCTTCCAACAGTTTTTTGAACCAAACAATGTTAGAACATTTTATTGCTACTGGTACATATTCCGCCTTTGATGTAGATTTAGATGTACAATTTTACTTCTTTCTTGTCCAGGATACCACTCTTTTACCAAGAAATAATGCTCCACCACTAGTGCTTTTTTTGTCATCAAGACTTCCTGCCCAATCAGCATCAGTGAATACTTTTAAGTCCAAATTGCCTCCAAGTTTATACCATTACCCATAGTCTTAATACCTTTTAGATATCTCATGATTCTCTTGATTACCATCATGTGATTTTTCTTAAGATTTGCTGAGAATCTTGCCACTATCCCAATTGCTAGAGCAATATCAGGCCTTGTGTGTACTACATACTACAATTTTCCAATCATTGACTTGCATGTGGTCTTATCTACTTCTTTGGAATCATCATTTTTGGAAAGCTAATGTCTAGTAGACATAGGTGTTCCAACTGGTCTTGAATCTTTCATTACAAATTTCTTCAATATCTCTTTGATATACTTAGATTAAGTGATGTAGATACCATTTTTGTTCTGCTATATTTGCAATCCAACAAAGAATTTTATCTCACCAAACATGGACATCTCAAATTATTTACTCATTTCTTCTAAGAATGCTTTGCATAAGTCATCATTTCCTATAAATAGAATATCATCAACAAATATTTCTGCCAACACAATCTTCTTATCTGGTCCTTCCTTGATATATAGACTACTGCTATCATTAGTCCTTTGAAAACCAATCTGTACCAAGTAATTATGGAGTCTTTCATACCAAGCTCTGGGAGCTTGCTTAAGACCATATAATGCTTTGTGTAGTTTGCAAACCATGTCTCCTTTTCTAGGATCTACAAAACTTTCTGGTTGTTCAATGTATACTTCCTCATCAAGAATTCTATTCAAGAATGCATATTTAACATCCATTTGATATACTTTAAGTCCTCTATATGTTGCATATGTTAGGAAAGTTCTAACACCTTTTAGTCTTGCCATAGGAGAAAAAGTCTCACCATAGTCAATACATTCTTCTTGAGAATAACCTTTGCATAATAGCTTTGCTTTGTTTCTTGATACTTTTCCATCTTCATTCAGCTTATTTCTAAATATCCATTTTGTACCAATTACATTTTTATACTTGGGTCTAGGAACAAGAATCCAAATTTTATTCTTCTCTATATATTTTATCTCTTTATTCATTTCTTCAATCCAACTTTCATTTTCTAGAGCATCCTTAACACTTCTAGTTTCAAATTTAACAAGTAAGCATGTACCTTTTAGTTTGCTTCTTGTCATTGTTCCATCTAATTTGTCTCCAATGGTATGATCAGGTGCATGATATCTTTTGACATATCTCTCTAACATAGGCTCCTTGGTCTTTAAATGAGTTCCACCATCTTCTTCTTAAATTTCAATTTCAAGCTTGGGTCCTTCTGTCTATGACTCGGGTCTACCAAGCTTGGTTTGAACTAGCTCAGTAGCCTTTGATTGTGACTCAGGTCCTTGTAGCTTGGGTTGCACTATCTACAACTTGGTAGCTATTGGAGTTTCTGGGGACTCAGGAGATGAAGCTTCTTTCTTCTTAGATAGATTTGGCAGAGTATCAGGTTCATAGTAAATAAATCTTCTGTAGTCTTCAGATTCCTTGTTGCTTTCTTCTTCACTCTTTTCTACAAATTCATCAATTTTGACATGTGCACTTTCTCTAATTTTGTGAGTAGACAAATTCAAACATCTATATGCTTTACTTCTAAAGGAGTATCCTAGAAATATGCCCTCATCACCTTTTACATCAAATTTTCCTTTTCTAGATTCTTTCAATATATAATATTTCTATCAAATACTTTCAAGTAACTTACATTAGGTTTGTAGCCATACCATAGCTGATAAGGTATCTTGTTTGAATCTTTCTTCAACTGAACTTTGTTCAAGGTATGAACTGCAGTGCTAATAGTTTCCTTCTAGCATTTGAGAGCAACATTCTTTTCAATCATCAGGGTTCTTGCACAATCCATAATAGATCTATTTCTTATTTCTACTATACCATTTTTCTATGGTGTACCAGGGGATGATAGTTGTCTTTTGATTCCTCTTTCAATGTAAAAATTATTGCATTCATGGGAGATGAATTCACCACCTTTGTATAATCTCAAGCATTTTAACTTCTTTCTAATTTATTTTTCTACTCTTGCTAGATACCACTTGAATTTTTGAAAGGCTTTTGATTTTTCTTTTAGATACATTATTGCCATCATTCTAGAATAGTCATCTACAAACAGAATGCAAAACTTTTCTCCACTATAACTCTCTATTCCAAGAGGTCCACATAAGTCTGTATGAACAATTTCCAAGACTTTTTTTGACTGATAGTCTTTTTTTTTGAAGCTTATCTTTCCCAACTTACCAATTTGGCAATTCTTACATAGACTCATGTCAGGCTTCCTCAAACTAGGAATACCTCTTACTCTTTTATATTTGCTTATCTTAACTACATTGTGAAAATTCACATGACATAGCCTTTTGTACCATAACTAGCTTTCCTCTACTTGAGCAATAAAACATGAACAATCACTGAGATCAAGATAAAATAGATTACCTTTTGTTTGCTTGCCAGATCCAACTAGATTTCCTTTACTATCTAGCAGTTTGGCCTGTCCATTCATGAATTCTACCTTGAATCCAATGTTATTCAGCTGTGCTGCACTCAGTAGATTATGCTTTAGTCTTTCAACCCAATAAGCATTTTCACATACAAGTTCTTTAGTCAATAAGATACATCCTTTTCCTTTTACGTTACAAGGTTCATTGTTTCCAAATCTTACACTACCTCCATCATAATATTCCATATGCTCAAATTTTTTTTTGTTACCAGTCATATGATGTGAGTAGCCACTATCAATAATCCATATATCATTTTTGCTAACATGAGAGATAAGTGTCATCTTATCTCCTTCATCGTCAGATTCATCTTTCACAACTATATATACCATTTCATCTTCACTGTTATCAGAATCTTTAGCCATTAAAAAAGATTTCTTACCTTTGTCCTCGAAGCTCTTGTAGTTCTTGGGTCCTTGCCTTTATGCTTATTGCCTTTCTTCTCATCCTTAATTTCCTTATTTGGACTCCTAGCAACAATGTGACCAATTTATTCACAAGAAAAGTAGATAAGAGGAAGTTTACCTTCTTACTTTCCTCTTCCTTTGAAATACTTCCTTGCAAGTAGCGCTTCAACAACTTCAAGATCACTATCTGAACTTTCTGTTGATGATCCATCTTCTTCACTTCTTGATTGACTATATTTTGACTTTTTACCCTTTCCTTTGAGTGAAAGCTTAGCTTTAAATGCAGATTCAATATTCTTTGAAGCAAGAACATAGTTATCATAATTTTCTAATTCAAAAGCTGTCAATCTTCCAACTAGAGCATCCAAGCCTATCTTATTAGTTGGATCACATCTCATTTCTTGAATAGTAGATACTTTAATTGCATAAATAGGAAGATGAGTTCTAAGCACTTTACTTTCAATAGTTTCCTCCTTGATGTCTCCTCTAGATACTTTGATTGCACTTACACTGGCCTTGATCCTTTCCAAATATTTTTCAATGTTTAAAGCTTCTCTCATTTTTATTTGATCAAATTGTCCTTTAAGGATTTTTGTGGCTCTTCTTACATTGTCATCTCCTCCATAGATATCTTTTAGTTTGTTCCACATTGTAAAAGTAGTTTTTCAATCTTTTACTTCATCAAATTCAACATAACTGAGAGTAGATGCAATATCAATCATCATGATATTATGATTCTTCTTTTCAACAATGTCTTCAATTGATAATGTTCTAGTGGGAGTCTTATATTTAGCATCAAGATACTTGCAACCTAAATCATTGATGGTAGCTAGATGTAATCTCATAAGTCCTTGCCATGCTGCAAAATTGTCTCTGTTTAGCTTGGGAATCTCTCTTTTGTAAGACATCTTGATCTTTAGCTTAGTTCCTTGAAACCTTCTCTGAAAGAACCAAAAGCTCTGATACCAATTGTTGGAAATATAAGAGGAGTAACTAAGAGGGAAGGGGTGAATTAGTTACCCCAAAAATAAATCCCATATTGCGTAGATGTCAGTATAAAATGCAAATAGATAACTGAATATTGCTGAAGCTTGGTAAACACACAGAATGCTGTAACTCAATAGTAACTGGATTAGCTTAGTAAAAGATTAACATATAAATCATTAGATGTTATCTCTAATTACCATTACTTTAACTTAGTTGCAAACACATAAAGAAAATAACATGAACAAATTTGACACCAGGATTTAATGTGGAAACCCAATTTGGGAAAAGCCACCAATAGTAGCTAGTTACTGATTTTCACTCTTCTGAAGTGAGTCTTGTTAAGAGCCAACCCTATTAAAGGTTACAAAACACACTGTTAGGTGTGACCCTGTTAAAGGATTTTATCACCCTATTAGGAGTGGCCTTGTTAGAGGTCTTGAGTATAATTCAATAGAATTTTCAACTTGTTAGAGGATTTGCAAATAGATGTTAAGCCAACTCTATTAGGAGATTTAGACCACTGCTACAATGGTTAGAGAGTAACAATGAGATGACCTAATTTGAATGCAACTGACTTGCTAATTTTAGATCTCTGTTCTGGCTTGTACTTGATCCTTCTTGATCAAATATGGCTTTGCTACTCCACATGAATATTCTTCTTATCCTTCTAATTTTCTTCCTCTACTCATCATTAGATCTTCAATAACATCACTACAATTCTCACATTCACTTGCATGGTTTGAAATCACAACTTGACCTTAGACTTATATCTTCCACTTTGTCAAGTCAGCTCAAATAAACTTAGAATAATCAATATTCATCATCTTAGTCAGCTGGAATCAATAGATAAATCAATTTATCTTAATACAATAAAATAAGAATTTTTTTTTTATAGCTAACCCTACTTTGTAGAAACTAACTCTAAAATGATTTCCTTTTTTAATCAAAAAAGCTTAGTTAACACTACAAACTTATGAAAATCCTTTGGCAACCAAGTGAGCTCAGTTAGCACTGGTTCCATCCAACTTTCCTTCATTACCTAAGTGAGCTTGGTTAACACTCGCTCTTTGCAACTTTTCCTTTGATGCCTGAGTGAACTCAATAGACATTGCCTTCTAAACTAGGAAAACATATGAATGCTCAGTAGACACTGAGAACTGCATTCACTGCCCTAGTGATCTCAACATATACTAACTGATAATGATATGACATTTGTGTAACATCAAAGATAACACACAATTAATCAATTGTATTCAAAATCAATAAGTCTCTCAAATTCAATAGTCATTACTCTTTGAAAATTTTCTCCAACATTTGTCAACCCAAATGTCATTCTACCATAGACATGTGTTTCCCATGGGGTTGTAAATGTTGTTTTATATTGCTCTGTCTCTTTGACTTTCACTTGGTTGTAGCCAAAAAAATCATCCATCATAGACAATAATTCATTTCCTATAACCTTTTGCAATTCCATATTTGGAAAAGCATAAATATCCTTTAACAATGATATATTAAAATTTCTCAAATCAACACACAATCTTATGCCTCCATTCTTCTTTCCAACAGGTACCAAGTTAGAAACCCATGTGGAATATCAAACGAGTTTAATTATACTAGCATTGCTATTTTAATCAATTCATATTTCATTTTGGGAGCTAGCATAGGGTTTATTGGTCTTTTCTTTTGTCTGAAAGACTTGGCATCTAGTTTCCAAAGTATTTCATGTTGGAAAAAGTCTTCTCTATAAGATTTTAAGTCATCATATGACCATGCAAATACATGGCTATATTTCATCAATAAAAAAACTAATTCCGCTCTTATTTTTTCTAATAAATTCTTTCCAATAAAGACCTCTCTAGGAGAATGCATATTCCCAAGATTTATTTTCTCAATATGTTCCTGCACAACAATAGGTGTATGGTTCTTGAGATTTTCATGATCATCAAATATGCATTCCAAAGCTACTAATCCTTTTGGTACCTTATTGGACTTAGTCTACACAATTTCTTCTCAAAAAATAGTCTCCTTGTCATGTTGGTTCTATAACAAGACCAATATCTTGATAGCCTCCCTCAAATGTTGAAAATTGCAATACATCTTTCTCATCTTTGAAAACTTTCCAGTTATGCACATTATCAAGGACAAATAGTCTATTTTTCATCTCAACCTGAACCACTTCTTGCATTGGAGTGTTAGTTTGTTTAATAGTTAAATTAGCAATCATATCAGCTATTATATTAATCCAATTTATTGAAAATGCGTAAAAAATAAATATAGTAATTATAACACATAATGTCTATACCTTTTTAACATTGAGTTTTTTTGCATGAATTACTCTCTAATTTGATATATCATTATTTTTGAGTCTCCAAATATTGAAAGTAACTTTATTTTATGAAATTTGACTACATTTAATCCTAGAATTGGGGCCTTATATTCAAAAATATTATTTGTTTATTCAAAGTACAATAAAAAGGAATACTTGAATACTTTACTTGATAGAGATGTAAGGATTACCCCAGCTCCATTACTTTCTTTACTACATGCTTCGTCAAAATGCATATGCCATATCTTATTATCCTCTACCTATATTAGAGCTTTATTCACATCTTCTACAAATTGGATAGGTTTACTTATGCTTACCTAGAAATTATCAATATCTATTTGGAAATTGGTTCTATTATTAGGATTGTAGTTTTCAACAAGATATTCAAACCTTGGCTCTTTACCAATTATGATCTTTTGGAGATTTATAGGAATAGTTGCATAGGACAAGACCAATTGTATATGTCTTCCAACTAAATTTGATCATTATGATGAGGCCAAATATTGCCTTTATTTCATGGCAGTTTTAAAACACTTTGTTGATACTTTGTTCTATTTTTGTCAAAACATTTGTGGACCTATGTTTACCGGAACCTATGATAACCTATGGGTAGGTACTATGCCATCTTTTGCTAGTATTATATATATTATGCAATATTTCATATGATTATCAAAATGTGTGTTCTTATATTTGAATTTAATTTGAAAATACTTATTTGCAAACATGTCTTTGTATTATAACTAACCTGTTAGCAATGAAGCTGAAAGATGATTGGAAGAATTCAAAGATGAGCACCAATAGCATTCAAGGAGAAAAGAATGCTGAAGTCTAGCCATGGTGGAGGAAAGTTGTAACAGTTCCAAAGGACATGAAAGTGAGTATGGAGGATCTATCAAGACTTATTGCATTCTCTACATTTATTCCTATGGTGAGCGGATGCTTAGACTTTATTATTCCTGCCTTAAACCATTATCTCTTCTTCCCGCCTTGAGTTGTTATTTTCCTTCTTTCTCTCTTGTAGATTTATAGCTAGGTTATTTACTTTTTTGCTATGGGAATAAGTGTCAATATCCTATATATAGGAATTGG
Source organism: Cupressus sempervirens (assembly GCA_028749045.1). Lineage (NCBI taxonomy): Eukaryota > Viridiplantae > Streptophyta > Pinopsida > Cupressales > Cupressaceae > Cupressus > Cupressus sempervirens. The sequence goes on from CM053785.1 coordinate 480,624,175, forward strand.
CCCAAGTGTGTTAGTTTAGCTAGTTAGAAGAAAGAGTTTATGAGAAAAAATTGTTAACTTTTACAATGAGTTGTGTTTTTACAATTTTGTGTTATGTAATGAATTTTTGAAATGTAATGAAATAGTTTTTGGTTCTATCCTATGTTAGTAGTTTAGTCAAAGCTGACCAAAGGGGCCCACTTGGAAGGTGGATTAGATTAGGATAGAATATATTTATTTCCAAGCATTCTTAGTATTGTAAGTAGAAGTCGTAAGTTCCTTCCTGTAGCATTGTACTTCGTGAATGTTCTTGCAACATATGTGAGAACAATTATAGTGGATGAACTGAGTTGGAATATTTTTTAGCCTTTCATTGTATTTCTAGTATTCATAGAGTTAAGTGTGTTAGTTTCCTACATCAATAGTGTAAGTTCTTTTCCTTGCATTTTACTTTCCTGCAACATAAGCTTAGTGACTCATTAAGAGACCTAGTGCACATACTGTGCCAACCATTTCAAGTATATGTCCTTGGGTTGAAAATATTGAATGCACCTCATAGTAGGAAAAATAGTGCTGAGTTTGAATATATTATTCCTAAGCATGGCCCAGAGCATGACTATGATACACCTATTGTGAGGCAGACCAATTGTCTTGAAAGTAACATGCCATAATAGGCAAGAACTACAACTGCAATACTATATGTTTTATAGGAGATATCAGGACAAGTTGGAAACTTGAAATCCACATTTTTTATCACACTCACTATAGATACTGATCTATTGTCCATATCATAACACTTTTCATAAGGAATATCTACTATTAATCCTAACTCCTCCATAATTTCAAGAAGCATTATATCCATAGCCTCTCTTAAATCCACCATGCAATTTCTTACTAATATATTGTTAATTAGTAGATTTAGGTAAAAAGGATCTACCTGTGGGGAATTCTCATTGATATTTTTCCCAAGATAAACAACTGGTGTCTCAAAAATGTTAGCATACCTTTCTTTGTTAGTTTCAGACAAAATATTTAAAACTTCTTTTCCACATGAAATTTTTTTAACTATATCTAAAAATGGTACTAAAACCTTCAAATGTGATAAAATATTAGAAGTGAATGAATTATTACTTACTAATGACTTACCAACTGAAGAATGAGTTACTTGGGGGTCAATCTGTTGTTGATCTCGGGGCATCACTTTATCTTTATCTTAGTGGACATTTCTATCTTCTTGCTTATATATGGGTTTATAGTTCTATTTCTTAATCTGTAATTACTCTTTTCTTGCTCCACTGCTACAACTATACAAGCCCTTATTTCTTCTTTAGTTATTGTCCTTATTATAGGCCTTTCATCATTATTAGAAAAAACTTCTTGAATCTATTGTTGCTTTATTATTTTTTGTCTGAACATTAGGAATGTGTTCTTCTTTAGATGAGTCGCCTTCTCCATAAAATGGTTTAGATGATAATGCATTCACTATTTTTTGATCATGTCTTAAGTGAATTTATTCTTCTAATATGCTTCTTGCTACCAAACATTTTTCTAGCATATGAGGTAGTTTACACTCTTCTCAGTAAGCACTAGTTTTAACATAATTATTATTTTTCTTCAAAGGATCAAGAACTTTTCATTGGTCTTTACCAATCTACCATCCTTCCAAGATTTTTTATAAAACATGTCTTGTAGTCTATATCTATCTAATTTGTAATATGATTTGTCATTCGTATTAGACCTTATTCCCTCATTCTTGTTATACTTGACATAAAGATCCTTGATTATACCCGAAAGTTTGTCAGTCTTATCTTCATCCTTATTTGGCTTAGGATTTGTAGGATCAAACAATCTTGGGTAATCTCTTTTACCAAATTTACTCACATCCTTTTTGTCATTCTCAATTACCATTGCAACCTTAAAAGCTTCTTCTAGTGTGCTCGGTCTATGTGACCTTATCTTAGAGCGAGTCTTAATTTCAAAAGCACTTAGGAAATTTAAGTTTATTAGGAATGAATCAACATGTCTAATATCTTGAGGTATTCTATTTAGAATTTTACTAAACTTTTATTTAACTCAAATTTTGATTCATTGACATTTTTCTTCATACTAGCTAGTTCATGTGAGGAAAAACAAGTATCAGTACGATTCCCAAATTGCTCAAGAAATAAATCAATGAATTCTTGTCAACTTGATATAAATTTATTAGGGAGCTCTCTGTACAATTTGGAAACATAATTGGTTAATGACTGAACTTGAACAATTATACAAAAACATCTTAATTATGTTCCTCAAATTGTTTGACAATTTTCTTTAAATTAATCACATGTGTTTCAGCAGATTGATTTTCTTCTCTAGAAAATTTAGGAATAAAATTTCTCATATCATTAGATATAGAGTTTGGATAACCTCCTACACTAGTGAAATCTAATTTCTTATATCTTTCAATCACCATTGGAGCCCTTACTCCTTGATTTATGTGGCGATAGTTTTTTCTTCTTTTATTATTCACCATATTGTTTTGATTATTAGTGTGATTTTTTCTCCAATCACCATCAATCCTATCCTTTTGACTCTTGTTTTGGTTAGGGACATGACATGTATCTCTATTCTTATCATACAAAGGATTCCTATGTATAGTATTAAATGAAGAATTTCTATTTTTGTGAGGAGGAGTATATTTAGAGGACTCACTTTTTTCTTTCTCTTCTTTCTCTCCCGTTCAATTTGGATCGATGATTTCATCCTTTTTGAGATATGATATTTCTAATAGTTCACTAGGAGCTTTCCTTAGATCTTTTGGTGCTTTTCTTGGACAAAAAAAAAAAAATTGGAGAGCTTCTATGACTTTTGTGAGTTTTCATTAATCTCATCTTTATCATCTCCTTCCTCATCAGTTTCATTATCTACTTGATGAGTTTCAGGTTGTTCCTGATTGATGAATGAACCAATATTATGAAATGGATTTTCCTCCCCTTTTTCATTATTGTTTTGATCATCAACATATAACTCTCTTTCTTTATCAGAAAACTTCTTATAACCTGTGAATGACATATCAACAATTTGTTTTCCTTTTCTATTCCTCTTCTTAGGAGTGTATTCAAGATATCCTATTCTAGAATGAACTAATCTTCTTCTCCACATAAAATTTAGGGATAAATGTATATTACTCCTCTTCTTTTCAACCATTAATAATCGATCATTCATGAACACATATATTCATAAATTTAGAATAGAGTCACCACCTCTTTTTAGAGGATCAATCACTGGATCTTCTGGGTTCTTCCCTCTAGTAGAGTGTGAAAACATTTTTTCTTTGATCCATGAAACTAAAATTCTTGGGTAACTTCACACTCTAAATTGTGAGAAACTCTCCACAACAAAGTCACCAATTTGTTGGTTCTCAATTTTTTTGATTGAATTCCTACAAGCCTTTCCTTCTCGATGCTATCTCAACACAATATTGGCCAACAAAGAATAATGAAAACTATTCAATCTCCACACTTTAGGCTCTGCAAAACCTAGGTGGTTGTACCTAAATCAATGCTCCTTACGGAAAGATTGAATATTTATAATGCAAATTTTATAACTAACACTCTTGAGTTGGAAAGCATCTTCTCAAGGAGAAATTAAATTTGAATGTGTTGAATATATATAAATAATAGGGTGAAGCATGGTATGTATGCAGATGGATAAGACAAAGAATATCACCTTCCACAAAACTGTACTTTTCCTTAGAAAGAACAAAAAAAAATCCTTTTCCATTGGGAAAATAGTGTCAATTACAATATTTACTATAAATATCACACTATTTGAAGACATGCATGCTACCATCAATTGTTGGACATAGAACTTAGTGTCATGAAACCCTAATTAATTGAATTTAACTTCAATAGATGAAGACCAATTATGAAAAACATTCAAATGCATATGAGTTTTTTCTTATTTAGGGTTTGCCCCAGTTTCAATCTATCAACAAAAATATAAATCCAAAAGGGCAATTTACAAATAACAATGTTGATGATGAATTTTCACTCTTTGGAGTAGAAAATATGATATTTTTATTGATTCCAAAAATAGGTACAATCAGGCAGTGACTGGTTGCAATATCTACCCTATGTTGAATATACTATCTATATGTATCTTCTTTTTAGTTCAATTTTTTTCCTACTAATTCCTGTGTCTATTATAAGGTCTTGGTGCCATTTCTTATAGAAAACAAAAGGTTGCAAAAATATTTAGACCTTTACAAAAGAAACTAACTAACAACTAATTGCAACCATTCACCAAAATTTAAAATAAATTCTAGAGATTTTTAAAGAAAACTATAATTCTCACATCATGTCAAGAATTTCATCAAAATTCATTTTTTTCTAAAGATCCAAGAACTCTAGAAGAATGGCTCAAACTTCAACTCTATCTTCCTCAAGCTCGAACTCACAGGTGTCATTGGCATAACTTGCATAACTAGTTCACAATTCCCAAGAAGTTGCATACATGCTATTTAGAATGCTCAACTGGTCTTTTTGAGCTGAACTTAAATCTGGTTGCATGATTGGCCTTGGGTCATCAGATGCATTGTAAGCTTGAATTACCAATCCCGTGGCAAAATATCCTTGAAACTTGCAGATAAGAAAACACAAAAACTTTATGACAAGAATGTTGCTAGTGAATGATCTCATAATGAAATATACTTAGCTACTGGTCATGCTTATCCTATCATGAGGCTGAATAAATAATTTTGTATTTCTTTTTAACATTTTATTTTTTGCATTTATGAATGAAGAATTCTTCCTCATGAAAATCATGAAATTAAGATAATATTGTTTCACAATTCAAGAAATCTCCAGATCGACCAGTACATTATGACCCACAAAATCACAAAATTGGACATGTAGGATTATGTTTGATGTAAAACCATGAAATTGGAAAGCTTGTTGGTCTTAGAATGGTTTTGATGTTTGAGTTTCAATATACTTAACCACTTTTTATATTGAAGCCAAGTACAATATGTATGTCGAGCTACAATATGTGTCGAGCCAGAATTCCAACAGGTGTTGAGTGACTTCAGGTGGCAAGCATTATACAAGTGCCAAGTGATATATAGGTGCCAAGTCACAGTTGATGCCGAGAAAGTCAGAATGCTTCATATGCTGAGTGAACCAAAGTCATACATGTGCTGAGCAAGACATAATGCAATAGGTGCTGAGCAAAGCAATATAGTATATGTGCCGAGCACCAGTAGTCCAGTATGTGCCAAGTAACACAAAAACAACATATGAGTTTGTGCCCTCAAAAACTCAGATGTAAATCATTTTTGGAGCCGACATAGAAGGATTTTGAAGGATAACAAGGATAAGGATGAATCTTTTGCATTTCCTATGCAATCAGCATGTAGCCAATCAAAAAAATGGAAAAGGCATGCAACCAATGAGAAAAATACAAGGAATGAGTAGGAATTCAAGATTCAATATGGATCATAGATCCATACCTAACCCTAAGTCTATGAAGTCTTTATAAGAAGGCTTAGACCCCATGATTTTATGCTGCTGAAGAGAAGTCAAGGAAGCTACTAAGTAAATGAGCAAAATTGCAGATCAGGGCAAACATCAAGGGGCATCATAGACTTAGTGAATTGAACAAAAAATTACACATCAAGTTGATTAGAACAAAGCAAGGGATATGAACATATATCAGATCAAGCAAGGATTACATTAGAATGAGCAAATCAAGTGCCTGAAATCAACAATTGAAGATTGTAAGCAATTAGGTCAAAGATTTCTAATACTCTCTAGCCATTGTATTAGATAGTGAAAATCCTATGATGATAGGTTAGCTTAAAAACTATTTTGTAGGTCCTTTGAAGAGGTGACTAAATCCTTTAACAGGGTGACACTTCATGTAAAGTGTTTGTAAATCTTTTAACTAGGTCACTATTGACACAGTGTAAAGCCTTTAACAAGGCAAGCCTTTCACAGGGTAGACCATTAGAAGTGGTCAAACAATTATTGTTGTGGTGATTTATGTGGGTATTATCCCCACCCTAGTTTTACCTTCTTATTCCTAGAGGGTTTTTGGGTTATCAAATCTGGTGTTATGTGTGTTGATGCATGCATTTACTTTATGTTTATTTAATATGTTTACATGCATGCAATTTACTTTCAGTTATTTGTTTTAAAGGATTTGAAAAGGTTAAAAATGTGGTACTTTCGATTCACCCCCCCTCTCAGAAGTACTCTTCCCATTTGAATATTCCAACAAAGCTAACATTTGATACTTAGCAAAATTGTAAAATCAGACAAGCATGATTACTTGGCTTCTGAAATTGCAAAATTAGAACCTCCATTTTACCACTTGTTCAATAGTTTGAATTTTTTGATTTTCTCTATTCTATAAATTCCTCTTATCCAAAAATAAAATAAAATTGAGCATCACAACTCTACTTATTCCAAAGGTCCAGAAATGAGAATGGTTTATTTTGAAGAGAATTTTTTTTCTAGCTCCATTGTACCTTTCCCACCCTTGAATAAACCACACAAAGTTCCATAAATCATTAAAAATGAATGAACCATCTCTATGGCTTCTCTGATAATCCTTATAAATCTTTGATCAAAATTCAGTTTCATGAGAATGGTGTATAGAAGATTCCCCTAAACTAAGTTGTCATAAGATTTGGAGATATCAAGTTTAAAATCCATGCTTGGTCATTTATACTTATGCATATAATGTAGGATCTCATGCATAGAAATTACACCATCTAGAGTTTGGTGGCGTGGAATATAACCTTTTTGGAAAATACTTATGAATTTATCATGAAGAAGCTTTGATTTGTTCACCAGAATTTTTGGGAATAATTTTTATCAATATTGCATAGAATGATAGGTATACAATTCATTATAGATTTTGGATTTGGGAACTCAGGGATGAGAATAATGTATGTGTTGTTGAGTTTCTTTCTACAAATTTCTTATCCTAATAAAGTCTCTAGAAACCTTGGTAATATCATATTAACCATCTCCTAAAAATCTCAAAAAAAGTGGGGGTAAATATATTGAGTCCTATGATCTTAAAATATCCCATAGAAAAGATTGCTTCTTTGAATACCACCTCTAGAATTGGGGCCATAAGTAGCAAATTGTTAGCATCCCAAATGACCATGGTGAAATGTCTAAGAAAATTGTCTTGAAATATAGAGGGGACAAGTTTATGCCTTCCCATTTATAAGTCAATGAAACCAACTCCAATTTTGTTTGTATGATTGACCTCTTCATTGTTGTAAGCTATTAGTGATTTAGTAATATTCCTCTTTTTATGTCTAGTGGCATATTTATCAAATAAGCTAGTGTTTTTATGAGCATATTTTAACCATTGAAATCTTTGACATTGTTTCCAGATGATTTCCTCATTGGATAGGTTATTTTTCCACTTTTTTCTTCATTCTTCTTCTTAATCATGTATAGCCTAAGAAAGCTTACCAACTGTAGTTGACTCTTGTAGTTGTTCAAGTTTATCTCCAATTTCTTTCTTTTGTTGAAAAATGTCTCCAAAGATGGACTTGCTCCACTAAAATCTCTATCCACCATATAAAAGCCTCATCTTCTCTAAAATAAACAATGAGATTTCACCACAGACCTAAATTCTACCTCCTGTAGTGTTTGGGGCATAACAATGAACTTGCCAAGGGACATCTCCCATCCAAAACAAAATAATGATGTAGTTATGAGAGAAGGCAAGGGTCTTCCCATCCACTTTTCCAAGATTCTATAAAGTGACAACTCCACCAGAAGCATCACTAACTTCACTATAATAGGAAACTCTTGGTCACAATTTGTCCACTAAGAAAACAAAATTTTGAAAAGTCATCTTTGTTTGCATTTGATGAAGATGATGAGGAAATTGATAATGGAGTGTTTGGAATTTCAGTAAAGATACATGGAAGGATTTAGATCAGTTCAAATTATGTGTTCTTGATTGACTTTTTTCATAATGTACCACGTCATGAAATAATAGGTGAAGTGTGTCTTATGGTGTGTAGTCATACACATAATTTCTAGACATGTTTTATATGATACTTCTACTATCACACATATTAACCATAAGTCAGGTGCAAGTTACAATTAGTTTGGTGAACACATGAAATTGATCCATAGTGCAAGAACAAGAACAAGAACTATACAAATAATTTTATTAGTGTGCTCTATAGGAATGAAATCAAGTTATGTTATTAGAGATATTAGATCTTGATGATGTTATTGAGTTGTTGTTGCAACCACACATTGATTGGGATATATAAAGTTATAAGACTTTGCTATCTTGTAGTGAAGGGTAATAAAGGATAATCCATTAGATTGTTGATCGGTAAAGGCATAGTGACTTGTGGACGCAATTGGTAATTTTAGGATATGGGATGACATGTTCGTGTTGGTTTGGAAAGTTAGGAATGAATTGTGATCAAAATTTCATGATGAAGTGCATGTACCTATGGAAGTGTAACATGTTTTGAGTTTTATCGTCAAACTAATGCATGATTAAATCCTATTGTCGATGCCAAAATTCCTTGGAGGACTACTAATGAGGAAAATTTGAATTTCATATGAAGTATTGAGGTGGAAAAAAACCCTGATTGATGGAATACATTGATATCATTCTATGCATGAAGAAAGTGTGAGAGACAATAGAGAAGGTAACAAAGATCACATGTATGGTGGCAATAGATTGTGATAAGTCTAGTGTGATTCAAGATAAAAGTTATCCTACATGTGAGGAAGAAGAATGAGCTTGATAGAATTTGTACACGAAACACATTGGTTCTATTTATTGGATCATTCTACTTGTTGTTCCCGAATAGTTGTAGCTGATTCAATCCCTTACTAGGGTCATGCTTAATAGTGTGAGCAATATCTTTAATAGGCTCTCAAGGTTAAATCCTTTAACAAGGTAGCACATTATCTTTCTTTATTTTAATCTATTAGAAAACTAGTATTTAACATGACTTTCTAGCTCCTAACAGGGATAAGATACTCTTAACTTGGTATGCCTTTGACAAGGTGATGTTTGGTCCTAACATGCCTTATTTCATATAGGTCATTATAATATATTGGGTACCATCACCACCCTTAGTTTTCCCCTCTAACAAGAATTTCTATGATACACAATCTTGGTGTCTTGTGTTAATCTTTGTGGATGGTGGATGTAATAGTTTTCTACACTGTTTTTAGTTTTTCATGTTGATTACATTAGAAGTTTTTAACTTTAGTTATCAGACTCATTATTGCATTAATTCACCTCCTATATCAATGTCTATTCATATTGACAACCTTAACCTCCTATATAAGAACAATGACCATATTGAAGTCCTTAATATATTGTTTTAGAGAAAACTACTATTGAAGGTTATTTAAGCCCCTCAACTTCTATGAAAGGAACTTTGTTTCCTACCATAATAAGAATCTTCCAGAGTTAACGCAATACCTCTAGAAATTTCTTTGTCCATCACTTTCTATTTGAGGATCCTTCCCAATAAGCTTCCCATCTTACTGTCTGCTCCCACTTACGCCTTCTTACCATCCCTATTTTTTTCTTAGGAAATTGCTAATTTTCCTTGTTGTCATCAACATGAGAAATAGGTACATATCTATTATTTGGAGTAAGAATAATATTTTTGGTGACCTCTATGGCAATTTCATCCACTTTTGAAATGACTGAGATAGTTGGGGCCTAAAAGATGTTTTCAACAGGGTGGAGGAAGATGAATCTTGCCATTTCTAAGTTCTATCCATAGATGGAAAAGGTTGATTTGAACCAATGTCTAAAGCTAGGTGGCTGGGTTTACTACCTTCTAGAGTCAAACTCTATTTAGAGGTTGCTACAAAACCATAGCTAACCAAGGCTCTCTTCCTCCAACTGGGGTAAGAGTATTTTTTTATCCTTCCTTATCTCACCATCTTCCAAAGGAACTTCCATAAGGGAGATAGGCCCTAGGAGTCATTAGAAATGGGCTCATGGTTTTTCATTATATCCAACATTCCATCTAAGAAATGATAATCCTCATGCACCGTCTTAGTTCCCACAATCAACACTAGTATGTGGAGAGGCCTTTTCCTTTCGTTTACCACTATCTTGAACTCTTATTATTAAGAGTGGGGTTTTCTCCCAGGACTTTAAAAATGTATAGAGGACATAATATTACTTGACTAAGTCCATAAACACTATCTACAAAGTATGGGAAAATAAATTGAAAGTAATGTTGACTTGAGCATTTCAATCTTGTCATACCATTTTCTTTTCATTTTAAATTTAAGGAAAAAAAGAAGTGGGTGGTAGTGAACATAAATTGTACATTTCTTAATAATTATGTTATAAATTTTGGGCTAATAACATGCAATCTGCAATTAATTTATGTTGAATATATGCTCTCGCCATACTTAGGTTTGAATTTCATCTCTATGTTACAAATTTCTTGTTTAAATTAGGGAAGTTGTGGTTATGCAATGTTTGAAAGGGTGCTAAATCTGCCTCATTTATTGAGTGCACCATTGAGGTACACATAATGGTAGTGAGGCTTCTTACTCAGGTTACTCTTAAACACCACATAGCAATGTAAAAACTTAGCTGAAAAAAGTAAGTCAATTTTGACTATTTAATATTTTTAACTTAGGAATCAAGCTTTAATGAGTGATGCTTAAGTTGTTGGTCTTTCTCCTTGCATGTTTGATATGTTATTTGCAGTAATGACTTTTCATTCTTGTATTCGTGTTTCCTTCTTCGTTAACCAAGTCTATAGGTGCAAAGTATTCATTATAAGATGAACAAAGAATAAAAAGATTTTGTTGAGTAGAGGATTGAGTATTTTCCTTTGTGGAACATACCTTCATCCACATTAGTATTGCTTTATAGTATTATAAAATTATTTTTTAAATATAATTTAATGTGTATAAATTAAATTATAACTACTTTTCAATTAAAATAAAAAATAAAAAGTTTAAATTGAATATAGCCAAAAAATATTTTTCATTTATTAATGCCGATAGACATTCCACAATGGCAGAAAGGGTAAGAGTAGGATGGTGTGAGTGTGATAATGTTAACTTTTATCTTTCTAGGTTAAATTTGACACTCATTTATATATCACAATCTTAAATTTTATTATAAACACTATACTTTTAAACACCACATAAAATATTTGTTAAAATTATAATCTTTGGAGATAAATCATCAATTTTTTTTAGAAATTAAATTAAAAACCTAAGTTAGTGTAAAGAAAATAGAGAGAGATTTTGTAGTGGATATCTATCCACATTTCTTTAGATAGATTTATTTAAGATATCTATACTAGTATTTAATTTATCATACAGTAAAATGATCATTTTAAAATTGTTCACTTAAAAAATCTATTATGAAAAAAAAAGGAAATTAACATAAAAAATTATCTCTAATATAGATAAGAGCAAAACATTAACTAAAATAATGATTAAAATTAAAAACTAAATTGATTTAAAAAGACAAAATTAAACTAATTATAAAATAAAATAAAATAATTTTTAAGATTGAAAACTAAATCATATTAAAAACAATCAAAATCAAGTTTGAATTTTCTAAAAGAAAATCTATATTAACTTACTATTTCTCAAATTATATATGTTAATTATTTAACAAGTAATGAGAAAATAAGAGAAAATAATTGAACTATATAGTGGGAAAGAAAACTTTCGGGGAAGAGGGTTGACAAATTTCTTTAAGAAAATGTTATTTTCAGAAATAAAGTTCACACATAAAGTCTATCAATTAATTAAAACAAACGAATATTTAATAAGGAACAGTTTTTTTTGTTTTATATAAAACATAAGAAGTATTCGCTATAAATAAGATATTTAAAGAAATAAAATGTTCAAAACATTGTTATAGTGAAAAATATATTAATATAGTGGACAATATATTGTTACACTGATAAAAGTACCCACAATAAGTAAACAATTTATAAAACATGTATTCCTTTTTCTTATCCATAAGGTTCTATATGCTAACTATGTAAATATAACCGCTGAACCATGATGAAAAATTCCTTGCCAACAACACGTTCTGATTACAGCTTCAACACACAAAGACAATCTCCATATTCTGCGATGCACCTGATTTTTTCTTTGAATTTAGAAGGTGTTACTTGTAATCATTGAGAGCAACCAAAATGGAAGGACTCACTCTCATTACCGTCCACCAATGTTTATGCAAAGTTTCCATACATCTGGCATCGACACCCAATCAGACACAATGACTGGATTTATTAAAAAGCCACTCCTGCAAGCGATATCAGACACAATGACTGATTATATTCTCTTCACAATCAAGGACCCAATAGGAAAATGATATCATTGGATTCCCATAATAAAATCGTACAATATCAGTGCTTCTACCTATCATATATATGGAGTTCTTCCCTTATAGAATTTGTCATCTGAAGAGTATGCATAGAGACAAATAAGTAGACCTGTACACTCACCCATACACTCAACACACAACAACAAAAATCATAAGTCTATTTATATTGAAGTCAATTTAGTAGAAGTTTCAAAATGATGAATTGAAGGAGGCACACAGTTAGCCCAACCAACCAAGCAGTTGAAGCTAGTCAAGCACCACATGTTGGTCAAGCACCTCAAACACCTTAAGGAGGTCATATAGGTCAAGCACCTCAAACACCATAAGTCGGCTAAATAGGTCAAGCACCTCGAATGCCTTAAGCAGGTCAAACACCTTGATTACCATCCTTTTGACATGAATGATGAAAACATCCAACAATATCTCCATTTTTCTCATTGATAGAAACCCATATTGAGGCTAAATGTCTACTCCTCCCCCTTTGACATCAATGACCATAAGTATGAAATCAAAAATTATTACTGAAAATGATATAGAAATGAAGCTCTCTCTTTGAATATATACCATTTAATGAGGTAGCAGAACAATGAGCTTGTTTCAAAGGTACTCAAAGAGATCCTGAGGTGGAGGTTTTGTTCAATTTTCAAGCTCTCATTCTTTTGAACAAACATATTCTAGCTTGACAATATTGTTAGCAACTTTTCTCCTTCAAATAGTGATATTTAATAGGAATGTTCTTGGTGCAAGAGTGCATGATGAGATTCTTAGGAATATCGACTGCATTCATATCATTACAATATATGAAAATAGGATCAAAATATTGAATCTTGTAAATAGTCAAGGTGTTCTTCATCCATATTACCAGAGTACGACATGAAACAACAACACATTCAGTTTTAGCCATAGATAAGAAAGTGCAAGAATGTTTCTTGTTGAACCAAGAAACCAAACAACCACCTAAATACAAAGCTCAACCATTTGTGATTTTATTATCATCCACATAACTACCCCATTCTACATCTGTATAAGTTGTTATAGAAAAATCAGATTTTTTTGGAAACCAAAGACCATAATCAATAGTTCCTTTAAGATATTTAAATCTCTTAGCAACATGGATGTGAGTTTGCTTGGGTGAAGCTTGAAAGTGTGAAACATAACCAACAACTTGCATAATATCCAGTCTATAGCTATAACAAACAAAAAAATTCCTATCATTGACCTATAAAAGGTTTGATCAACAATGGGAGATACATCATCCTAACTTAGCTTGCATTTAGTTTTGATAAGAGTTTTGACCAAATTTCAACCTTCCATCTTGAATCTTTTAAGCATCCCTCTAACATGCTTTTCTTGTGAAATGAAAATAACTTCAACTAATTGACTAATTTACATCCCAAGGAAGTAAGACAGCTCACCCATCATAGACATCTCAAATTCACTTTTTCGTGCAATCAACAAACTTCTAGTTCATTTTAGATCCGTTACTACCAAAAAACAAATCATCAACATATACAATGACTATGAAAATGTTGTTACCTTCACTTTTGGCATACAATATTTGTCAACATGTCCTTTCTTGAAATCTTGTTGCTGTAGATAGTTGTCTAGCTTATCATACCAAACTCTAAGATCTTGTATGAGTTTGTAAAGTGCTTTCTTAAGTTTGCATAATAATCCAAATTAATTGCTACCAAAACTTCTTCTGGCTCCTCAACATAAAATTCCTCATTCAAGTCACCATTTAGATATGTAGATTTGACATCTATTTGAAAGACTATTTTTTTTTATAAAAAGAAGCATAAGCTAGAAACATCCCAATGGCTTCTAGTCTAGCAACAGGTGCAAAATTTTTATTAAAATCAACACCCTCAAATTTTGAGTACCCTTTTCAAACCAAATGTTCCTTATTCCTTGTAACTTTACCTTCTTCATCAACCTTGTTGTGAAACACCCATTTATCCCAATTACATTCTTGTTCTTGGGTCTAGGCACAAGGTCCGAAGTGTTGCTTTTGTGAATTGTTTCTAACTCTTCTTTCATAGCTAGGATCTAATTTTCATCCTTGGCCACTTCTGCATAACATTTTGGCTCATATAAAGACATTAATGAAAACCAATCACCCTCAAAGTAATTAACATCCTCTCTAATATCCCTTGTTCTTATTTCAACTATTACTTAGTCTAAGGGATGATTATTTTGAGAAAACTTAGAGGAAATTTTAAAAGAAGAGTCACTAATTCACCTTTTTATCATGCTCGAAATGAATGTGTGAGGTTTTGACTTCATCAAGTGAAGAAATTTTTGTTTGATTATGTTATTGTGACTTCTCCTTGGTATTTTCTTCACCTTTTCTAGCTTCTCTAGCTTGTGTGAATGGAGAAGATGTAGGTAGAAAAGTGATGGTTTGAACATTTTCTTTATCCATGTTATCCACAATCTCATTAAACTTGTTAGTAGGATAGTGAATTTTAATATTTTCACTTTCAACCAGATTATGTAACCTTTTGTTATAGCATTTTAAATATTTACACCTAGAGGAGTAACCAAGAAAAAATCCTTCATCATCACCATTCAAATTTACCCAACCAATTTTCATCCCTTCTTATATAACACGGGATGCCAAATTTTTTAATATACTTGCCTGTAGCTAGTTTACCTTTCCAAATTTCATATGGAGCCTTATTAAACTTGGCCCTCAACAAAGTCCTATTTTGAATATATATAGTTGTATGGACAACCTCTCTCCAAAATGTGTCACTTACCTTTCTTTCATTCATCAAATAATGTGCCATCTGTTGGATTTTTCTATTATTTTTTTCTAATACCATTTTGATATGGTGTTCTAGGAGTTGAAACGTGTCTCCTAATTTCATGTTGTTCACAAAATATCATAAACTCATTAGAAGTGGATTATCCACCATTAACAGAGAGAAAACATTTAATCTTCAAGTGCATTTCATTTTTAACTAAAACTTTTAAAACTTAAAACTTATCTAAAGCTTTTGATTTTTCTTTTAGAAAAGTAACCCAAGTCATGCAAGTATAATCATCAATTATTTACATAAAATATTTCTCACCTCGAAGGCTTTTTTTCTTAGTTGGTTCACATGGACCTATGTGGACTAATTCAAGTGGTTTGCTATTGGTATACTCTTTTAGTTTGAAGAAAACTCTTGTTTGCTTCTCTTCTTGACAATTCTTGCAAATGATATCAGTTGATTTCTCAATATGTGGCATGTCTCTAACCACTTCCTAATTTATGATCTTAAACAAATGATCAAAATTGATGTGTTTAAGGCACCATTGCCAAATCCAAGAATCATCCATATGCTTAAACAACAAGTTTCAACATTAGAGTTCTCACAAATGTAAAGATTGTTAGTTGCTCTAGTTGTACTATGACATCCCTCTGTTTCTTAATAATTCAAGATTTTGAATTAAATCCAAGATCATACCCTTGATCACATAGCTAACTCACACTTAACTGATTATGTTTAATGTCTTTAACAGGGAATGCATTTTCAAAAATAGTTTGACCCTTATTCAATAAGAGAGTTCCTATACCAACAACTTTGGTGGAAGAACTACAACAAATATTACTTTATAGATTTTCATTTCCTTAATGGTATGAAACTTACTTAAATAATTTTTCATGTGTCTATATCAACCACTCTCAATGTACCATATTGTTGGAAACTACAATAATATAATAATTGTTATGTTTTCATTGATGTCAAATCTTATTGGTGAGATAGTTTTCTATCTGATTTGAGTGTTATATCTATATGATTGATGAAGAAGATTTGAAAAGTTGGTCATAGAAAAAGCACCTAGAGGAAAGGTTGAGTTATGAGAGGAAACTACAAATGGACACTTGATTAGTTAGACTTTGACAATATAAAGTGATTATTTAAATCATGTTGCAAGTGGAGAAGATAATTGTACTAAAGCTTTGAAGAAGAGATCAAAGATTGACCAAATGCTTAGGCTTGACTAAGCAAAAGAGAAAAAGATTAAGGAACTTGAAGTATATGTTGAGTGATGCTAGTGTTGACTGATCCACAATATAAGCCAAGAAAAAATAGTGTTGACCAAGCATCAGTATTGACCAAATGATAATATACGTGCTAGAAAAGAAATCTAGTAGAGATCGAGTAATCTAGTGATGACCGAGCATTAAAACATGGTGTTGGATGAGGGATAACATTTTGACAACTTATGAGAAGTAATAATTTTTAGTTCATAGAGTTGATTTCTTGGAATGTGGAAAGAATATTGGAGATAAGGATGGATGAGATGGAACATTTAAATCAAGAGAAACCATGTTTACACATTTCTAGGCAAGAATTCACGAAGAAGTTTCTAGAAAAGAAGAAGATGAACAAGGTGGACAGATTCATTGTATGTGTTGAATCTCATCGTAACCCTAAGATCTACGGTGGTGTCTATTAAAAAAAAGATCATAATTACCTATTTAAGGAGGCATAAGGGATAACCTAAAAAGGTTGTTAAAGGTTGGATTAGTAGTTGATCTTATTGACTCACAAACTTAAGTAGACGACTGAGAAGAGTTGAGAAAAGGTGAAGTGTGATTTCTTGAAGGGTTTCCAAGCGAATTAGATATTGATATGATAGTGAAGGCCTTTCAATACATCAACTTTTGAGCTAAATTGAGATCTATATTTTCAAAGTGAGTTGTATTTGTTAGATCAAAACATGTTGTTACTTTCTAACCATTATATCGATATTGAAATCTTTTTTTTTATCAAGGTTGACCTAACAGTCATATGTAAATCCTTTAATCAAGGCAAAATTCTAATGGAATATTCTAAAGTCCTCTAACAAGGCCAATCCTAATAGGGTGATTATATCTTTTATCAAGGTCACATTTAATAGTGTGTTTTATAACCTTTAATAGGGTTGGATCTTGATTGAGCTCACTTAAGAAGAGTGAAATATTGGTGACATGTTACTGGTGGTTTTTCCAAGATTGGGTATCTATGTTAAATTCTAGTGTTAAATTCACATGGATGTTATTTGTGGTGATTTAATATTAATGTTTATATTATGCAAGTTTTTATATTTAAGAAAGTGGACTTCTAGTTGATGTTACTAAAAGTATACTATAGAGGCCAAGCTATTGAATGATAAGATCTAAAGTTGTTTAAGTGTTTTTCTATTGAATTGGTACACCTAGACCTTGGATAACTAATTCAACCTCATTAGTTATTCTAAACATTCTAACAATTGGTATCAGAGCATTGATTCTTGTAGAGAAAATTTTGAGGGTACTTAAAGCTAAAGATCATGATGTACAAAAAGAGGTGCCAAGGTTGAACAAAGAGAACTTTTCTACATGGAAATTTTTGATGAGGCTACATCTAGTAGGAATAGGAGAAGGTGTAATAAATTTTATGGACAATTCATATGTGGAGATAACAACATTTCTTCTGATCACCACTCAACAACTGAAAGAGAAACAAGAACATAGCCAAGATATGTTGAGGATTGCATCAACCCTAAGCTATGTTGAATTTGATGACATTAATACTTGCAAGAATGCTAAAGAAATTGGGATACACTACATATCATCTATGGAGGAGACAAGAATATCCCAAGGAAAGTTTAATGAAATGAGAATGATAGAAGGTGAAAATATAGTCCAATACTATGCAAGAATCAAAGAGGTTGCAAATGCTATAAGAGGTGCCAATGGAAAGATTGATGCTGAAACTATAATAAGTAACGTATTGAGAAATCTACTTCCTATCTATGCTATTAGGGTTTTTGCAATACAAGATTTGGGATGTACTCTAGGTAATGAACTAACTTTGGAAGGTGTGATTGGTAGGCATACTACTTTTGAGATGTCAAATTTTGATAATTTCACTCCTACTTCTGTTGAATTTTCTTCTATATCACAATTAACTCTTAGTAAGAAAGGAAATGAAAAATATGTGAAAAATAAAAGTGATACTTTTGATGATGAAATTGATGAGGTTGAAGCATTGATGGCTAGTAGACTTGAAATACAAAGGTAAAATTCCTATAATCTATTTTTTATGCAAAAAAGTTGGTTATGTTGTTGCAAGATGTCATGATAGAAAAGAAAAGGATGCTAAGAGAGAAATCAAGTACAAAGGAAGAAGAGATGACCGAGACACCAAGAGAAACAAAGACTACAAAGATAAAGGTAATAAATCATGTTACATTGCTAAGAAGAAACTGAAAATGAATCTAAAAGTAATGATGAAGAAGTAGTCTATGTTACTACAAAAGAAGATTTTGATGAAGATGAGAGAACTACATTAATTTCATGTGAAAAAGAGTGATAAGTGGATAATTGATAGTGGTTGTTAAAATCACATGACTAATAATAAAGGTAAATTTGAGAACATTGGACCATAAAAGGGTGGTTGGGTTAAATTTGGTAATGATGTACCATGCCTTGTGAAAAGTAAAGGATCAATACAATCGATTGACAAGATCAAATGTGACAATGTTTATTTGGTTGAAGGTCTTAACTATAATTTTTTGTTTCATAGTTGAACAAACTAGGTTATAGAGTTGAATTCCATCATAGAAAGAAAAATATATTTGATGTTGATGGTGAACTGAATGGAAGTGGGGATCAAACAAGAGGTAACTTTTCTATCTATATTTATCTAGTGAGACATTTTAATTTGCACAATATGAAGATATTTGGTTATGGTACAAGATGTTATGTCATTTAAATTTTGAAAAATTGGTTAGCATTAGTAAGATGAGAAGAGTAAGATGTTTTCCAAAATTGAAGAAACCTGAAATTCTATGTGTAAACAATGTCAATTGGAAAAATGACAAAGTCTAGTTTCAAGAGAAACACATGTCAATCTGGTGATATTTTAGAATTGGTTCATACTTTCCTATATGGAGCTATTGGTGTTCAAAGCTATTGTGGAGACAAATATTTCATTCTATTTGTTGATGATTACTCTATAATGATGACTGTGATATTTCTTGAAGAAACATATGATGCTTTTCAGTTATTAAAGTGGTATTTGGCTAGAGTAGAAAAGGAGATAGGAAAGAGTTTGAAGTGCTTGAGATTTGATAGAGGTGGTGAATTCATTTTCAACAAATTCACCATATATTGCAATGGAAACTGAATCAAAATAGAATAGCTGAAAGGAGATATAGATCAATCATGGACTGTGCTAGAACATTGATGATGGAGAAAAATGTGTTATAGAAATATTGGAGAGAAGATGCAAGTACAACTGTTTATACTTTGAATAGAGTGCAAGTCAAGAAAGGTACAAATGTTACACTTTTTAAATTATGGTATGGATATGGACCAAATTTAAAGTATTTACATTTTTAAAAAAAAAATTGCTATATACTTAAAGATAATAGAAATGGAAAAATTGAAGCTAAAAGTGATGAAGGCATATTCCTAGGCTATTCCACTAAGAGGAAAGCTTATAAGTGTTTTAACTCTAATGCTAACAAAGTTGTGGAAAGTGCAAATGTGAAAGTTGATGAATATACAAAAAAGAATGAAGTTGAATGCAAGAAAAAACCTAAAGACTATAGTACATTCATATATGTGAATGATGGTGCTCCCAACACCCCACCTAAACAATAGAACAAATATGAAAATCAACAATAGAATAGGAATGCTGAGTTGCAATAGCTAGTTGCTGAGCAACAAATTATGGGTGCTGAGCAACAACAAAATAGTGTCGAGTCAATAGATAGAGGGAGTCAAACATTAGAAAGACATTGCTAAGAAAGGTAAGCATGAATCAAAGAGAGAAAATGAGCTTGAAATGATTTTTCAAGATGAACCTATAGAAGAACAAAGAAGAAAAGAACCCGTACTAGCAAAATATTTAAGAAGACATCATGCACCTGAGAAAATTATTGAAGGTAAAGTATTTTAATTTATTTGAAGAAAATGCTATATACTTAAAGATAATAGAAACAAAAAAATTGATGATAAAAATGATGAAGGCATATTCCTAGGCTATTCCACTACGAGAAAAGCTTATAAGTGTTTGAACTCTAATACTAACAAAGTTGTGGAAAGTGCAAATTTTAAAGTTGATGAATATGCAGAAAAGAATGAAGTTGAGTGCAAGAAAAAAACCTAAAGACTACAATACATTCATATATGTGAATGATGGTGCTCCCAAAACCCCACCTAAACAATGGAACACATATGCAAATCAACAATAGAATTTGAATGTTGAGTTGTAACAACTAGTTTCTGAGTAATAGAGGGTGTTGAGCAAGAACAAAACAATGCCAAGTCATAGATAGAGGGAGTTGAACATCAGGAAGACATTGTTGAGCAAGATAAACATGAACCAAAATCTAAATCAAAGAGAGAAAATGAGCTTGAAATGATTTTTCAAGATGAACCTATAGAAGGACAAAGAAGAAAAGAACCTGTACTAGCAAAATATGTGAGAAGACATCATTCACCTAAGAAAATTAGTGGAGATAAGATCTAAAGTTGTTTAAGTTTTTGTTTGTTCAAGGGTGAACCCAAAATAATGGGTTCCACTTTAGTGGGACAAACAAAAATGAAAAAAAATTCAAAATTCAAAATTGAGTTTACCATATGTTCGCGCGAACACACTTATTGTGTTCGCGCAAACTTTTTTTTTAATCATGTTCGTGCGAACATATTTCGTATGTTTGTGCCAACATATGTGATATATATGTTCACATAAACATGATTTACATGTTCGCGCGAACACAGGTTCACACGAACATGGTAAACGTGTTCGCGCGAACGCCATGTTCACACGAACATGCAAAATCACAAAAATTTTAACCTTTTTTCTTTTTTTCTTTTTTTTGCTCTTTTGACTGCCATAATTGTAGGAGAATGATCTCCTACTGTAAAATAGAAAATGTCAAAATGTGCTTCTCGGAGCAAGCTTTCCAACGACTATAATTTTATTACATAATTTAATCATTAAGACTTTCAAATATGAGTTTAACTCATTATAGGTTCATTACCGATTGAACATCAACCGACTTTGACACCTCGGGAAAATTAGTAAATTAGGTCAAATTTTTTTTGAAAAATATGGAGGCACTGGCTTATTGAGATACCTTTCTATTCAAAAAAAAAAAATGGTTTATGACAAATTGACTTCAAATTATCTGTGTCAAATGGAACGTATGTCTGAATTACGGTTCATGTCATTTTAAAACTTCATAAACTATACAATATTCAACAAAGATAAATCAAACCAAATGCAGACACTGGATATTGATGCTACAAATCCAACGCAAAAAGAATTACTTCATTATCATTTCTAGAAAAAAAGTTATGTGTGTCAAACGGATTGTCACTTTTTAAAATATTGAATTTTATTATGTACCACTTTTTGGAGGTAAAAAAAATTGACATAAATAATTTTTTTTTTTTTAGATTAAAAAATATGGTTACAAAGTAGGAACAAAGTACTCAAAATCACTAGTTTATGTCATCTTGAAATTATTTATAGTTTTGGAGATATAATCACTTGAACATGACGTTTGTTGCAAAAATATTGATTTCAGAGTCAAAATTGGTCAAAAAGTGGAACCCATTATTGTGAGATCACCCTCAATTGGTATATCTAGACCTTGGATAACTAATTCACCCCCCTTCTTAGTTATTTTAAACATTCTAACAATTGGTATCAAAGAAAATTATGTGAGAAGACATCATGCACTTGAGAAAATTATTGGAGATAAAGAATCTGGTGTTATGACTAGAAAAAGACTCATAAGTGATATATGTTTACTTTGGAGTTTAAGCCCAAATCTATAAAACATGCTTTGGAGAATGAGGATTGGATACAAGCAATGAATGAAGAAATTGAGAAAATTGGAAAGAACAAAACATGGACATTGGTACCTAAACCTAAAGACAAAAATGTTATTGGAACAAAATGGGTATTTAGGAACAAGCTAAATGAAAAGCATCAAGTCACAAGAAATAAGGCTAGATTGGTATGAAAAAGATATGCACAAGAAGGTATTAACTATGACGAGACATTTTCCCCAGTAGCAAGACTAGAAGGAGTTAGAACACTACTTGCATATTCTACTTACAAAGGATTTAAGGCATACCAAATGGATGTCAAATCTGCATTTTTGAATGAAATACTTAAGAAAAAGTGCACAAAGAGAAACCTATAGGACTTGTTGACCTCAGCAAGAAGAATATGGTGTGTAAGTTGCACAAGTCTTTATATGGTTTGAAGAAAACCCCTAGAGAATCATATGAAAGACAACACAATAATTTGGTAAAGATTAGTTTTGCAAGACTAACTAATGATAACAACAATCTATACTTGAAGACTAGCAAGAGCAATGAGGTATTGCTGTCTGAATTTTTTGTTGATGATATCATATTTGAAGAAAATAAAGCATTATGAAAATCATTTTCTAATGAGATGAAGAAGGAATTTGAAATGTCTATGTGTGGTGAGATCAAATTCTTTGTTGGTTTACAAGTATATCAAATGAAGAAAAGTATCTTCATTACCCAATAAAAATATATCAAGGAGATTGAAAACTTTTGGAATGGAAGATTCAAGACCAATTAGTACATCTATGGCCAATGGACATAAGTTGTCTAAGAATGATGATTCTACTGATGTGAACTAGTTACTATATAAATAAATGATTGGAAAAATATAGTATGTTGTTCTCAACAAACCTGATATTGCATTGATAGTTGGGATATTTGCAAGATTTTTTGCAAGTCCTAAGGAGAATCACATGATGGCAGTAAAAAGGATACATATATATCTGAAAGGAACATAAGACTATGGATTGCATTACAAGAAGAATGATAAGTTTGAACTAAAGGTTTTTACTAATTCTAATGGGACAGGAAATGTTGATAGAAAGAGAACAAGTGGAAGTGCATTCTTGTTGAGATAATGAGTGTTGCACACATTGCATAATATTGTTGTATTATTTTATTTTATTATGTAATGTTGTATCTAGGAGAACCTAGATGGATGTGCAACATGAAAAGATTCTGATGGGATATACTTGATGAGTTGTATTTTAATATTGTGATAATATTTCATGTAATTATTTAATATTGGGGAAAATAATTAAATTTCCAATATTAAATGTGGGGTCAATGGGTTAGGTAGCACATGGTTTTAGCACATGATTTATCTAATACCACTTGGTGGTTTTGTGGGACTTGCTACTATATAAGAAACCACAAGGGTAGTTGTTGTGTGAGAAGATAGAAGGGAAAAAGGCAAGAGTCGAGTGGGACAAGGCTTGACAAGTTAGCCAAGGCAACATTTGTGAAGGTTGGAAGCATGGCATGGGATGTGTAGATTCATGCTTGTTCACATAGATTTTTTGGTTGTGATTATGGCTTTAAAGGCTTCCGTGGTTGTATTGCAATGGTGTTTTTGTTGAATAATACATGGTGATGGATGTTTTTGGAGGCTGGGTTTTTTTCTCTCAATGAGGGTTTCTTAGGGTATATGTTGTGTCACAATTTTTGTGGGTATGTTGTCTATTCTCTTGCATGTGGATTTTAATTGCATATTTATTTCAGATCTATTATGGGTTATGTGGAAATGGTTATATTCTTTCTTGCAAGTTTCCTTACAATTCTTTGTAGGAAAAAGACTAGTTTCATGGACAACAAAGAAGTAGGACTACATTTCTCAATGAATAGTTGAAGCTGAATATGTGGCACTAGCAGTAAATTATTCAAATATCATATGGGTCAAACAATTGTTGAAAGGTATGGCGGAAGAGATTAATGATCCAATTGTAATATACTGTGATAACACTAGTGCTATTAACATATCAAAGAATCATGTGATGCACACAAAAACTAAGCAAATGGCTATCAAGTATCATTACATGAGAAAGCTACTTCAAAACAAATAAGTTAAATTGGAGTATGTGAACACTAAGGAGAAAATAACTGACATATTTACTAAAGATTTACCTAAAGATTCTCATGAATATCTAAGAGGAAAACTAGGGATGATTCCCCTAGGGAAAGCCACCTAAGAAGAGATGACGCTCTTCATCAAATGTGCTAATCAATCTATCTTACAAGTTGATGGAGATAGTCCTACTTTAGGAGTTTGCTAAGGTAGTAATGAGGAACAAGGACACAATCATGTTGTATTAGTCATACATAGATGATAAATGAAGAATTTAGAATAAAAATGAACATATCTACATGGAAAAGATGCATGAGTTAACAATGTTTTTAGATTTTTTGTCAAACGGGGGGATGTTGTGAAGTAGTTACCATAAGAAATTACATATAACAAATTACATTACTCTTCTTGCAAAACCTTGGAGTATGAACAAATTTTTTACACATATAACAAATTACATTATATCTTCTAAATAAACTAAAGACATTCCTTTCAAAATTATATTAATTTCTTCTAGACATATCCTTGCAATTTGTAGCCTAATGTCCAAAATTATTGCTTGAAAAATAATAACAATAGAAGAAAGGATTGTTCACCTTGATAGCTAGATTTTGATGAGAGCTAGTAAGTTGCTTACCATTTGAACCTAGTTGTTCCTTTCATTTAGACAAAGAACATTCACCTTCTTCTGAACTAATTTATTTATTATCAAGAGTTAGTTTTGGAGAAGAAAGAATTGTTGACACCAACTGATCTTGTAATTTATTGTTAGGTGATGATGCTATGAATGTTTGTAAAAGAGTCATGCAATTTGTTATATTATCATTGATGTCAAAGTCTTAATTGGCTAGAAATTATGTTATTTTAGGATAGTACCATATCATTTTATTGATAAAGAAGATTTAAAGAAAGTATGATGAAGACAAATTTGATATGTAAGGTATTCAATAGGCACTTAAAAGAGATGAACAATGATTATGTAAGACTAGTTTGATTATTTTACAATCATGTATTCTTAAAATATGTTGAAGATCACAAACTTAACCAAGTTACTAGGTTAATGAAGGGAGATTATATTCACTAAGTGACTATAGTGTTGTGCAAGCTATTGGTAAGAGGAATGAAGAACACAATGTTTTCCTAAACAAGTCAGTATTAACTGAGTTATATGTTGTCTGAGTAAATACAATATTTACTAAGTGATACCTAGATGATCAAGTTTGAGAAATTGGAATTTGGGGCCACCTTATGATGTAAATTTCAAAAGTTTGAGAAGGTTTATTGTAAGATTCAAAGTTTTTTGCAAGAATAATGAAGGAGAAAAACTAAGAAGGATGTGATGAAGGAAAATAAAGAAGGAAAAGGATGGGCACAAAGTTCTATGTAAAGTTACATTTTCTATATGTCTAAATTCATAATGTCAAGGAATTCTATTATAAATCTAAGATTGATGATTCTAATTAAGAAAAAAAAGATGGAAGGATCTTGAAGAATTATTTATCTATTTAAGGAGGAGAGAATGATAGTTTAGTCTACTAGTTTGCTAAGCTAATTTTGAAAGGGTGCGAAGCTAATCTAGTGTTGCCAACTAGAAGGTGATTATGCTAGATTGTTAATAGTTTCTATGAAAAGAGAAGTTGTAGAAGGTGAAGAAGACAACATTAAGCCAAGTAAATGTAGAAGAGAAGAAGAAGAGTTTGTGGCAGACATAATCAACCAAGTGAGTAAAAGACATCAAAAGAGAAAGATCAAAGATTTGAACAAGCAAAGGTAGGTCCTATATGGTAACATTGATGACTGATGTTTGTAAGTCCTTTAAATCACGCCACTCTTTTTAGTCCTACATAGGGAGTGATAAGGTTTAGATGATATTTTGGTGAAATCATCTAACTGTTAGCATGAATTTTGATGATACTACTTTAGGGGACTATCCCGAGCATTAGAGAATATTGATATGTTGCATTCATGACTGTGTTTGTCATTGATGTGAACATAGCATTGTTTCTATAATGATTGGCAGAATAGCAGATAGAGATCTTGATGGTACAAACAATGGTTTGATTGTTTGGTCATGTACAATTATGGATTGGTCATGTGTAGTTATGGACATGTATAGTACAATGTCCTAATGATGTAGTTAAGTGTGCATAGTCTAAGTCAATGGTGTATGAAAGTTGTACTTGATTTACAGAGAGTAGTTCAAAGACAAAGTATTGGAAAAGTAGTTCCTAATGATTGTTATCTACCTTACATTTGAGATGTAATGAAGTGATGCATAGTTAGGCAATGATAAAGGATAGTTGATGATGTTAGTGAGTGTGCAAGTCTTAATTTTGCATGTGTGAATTTTTGTATAGACTATGAGTTGACAGTGCTATTGGAAATGTGATTTAATTAATTATCTTATTTTAATTAATTGGGAAATCCTCAAGGCCAAATCAAGGAATTATTATGAAGATATGTTATAAAGGAAATATGTTTTCCTTGATTGTAAAATGTATTGAAGTATTGAGATCATTGTTCAAGTGCAAATTGGAAAAAGGAGGAGAGTGCTTATTGAATGCATGTAAGCAATCCAATAGATTATTGGATAAGTAGTTCAATATCTAGTTACAAGATCTCATTACAAGACTTGAAAGAATAAAAGTCTAGTTGATAAGACAAAGAAAGAGGAAGGAATTATTATGAAGATATGTTATAAAGGAAATATGTTTTCCTTGATTGTAAAATGTATTGAAGTATTGAGATCATTGTTCAAGTGCAAATTGGAAAAAGGAGGAGAGTGCTTATTGAATGCATGTAAGCAATCCAATAGATTATTGGATAAGTAGTTCAATATCTAGTTACAAGATCTCATTACAAGACTTGAAAGAATAAAAGTCTAGTTGATAAGACAAAGAAAGAGGAAGGAAGTACATTTCCATTCTATTATTCTGCAAGGAATAATACAGAGATCATTTGGACAGTGGGTTCATTGGTCTTACCCTTGACACTATTTGGGCAGTGGGTTTAGCTGACCTCCATAAATAGGGTTAGCACAACTACTAACAGGGTTAAAATCTCCTAATAGGGATTCAAAATCTCCTAATACAGACTCATATGTATTGAATGTTGTAACAGACTCCTATTAGGGTCTATCCTCTAACAAGGAATATTTATATTAGAAAATCATCTTGTGGGTACCATCCCCACTAGGGTTTTTTCTCTAATCAAGGGTTTCCCTAGTTAACATATTTGATGTTATTGTGGATGAGTATCTTCTTGAAGTTTTAGTTTACATTAATCATATGGTTAAGATTTTTTAAAGTTATTATCTATGATATTAGTTGGATAACTGATTCACACCACCCCCCGCCCCGCCCCCCCCCCCCCCCCCCCCCCCCCAATTATATTAGTGCACTATATATTCTAATAATTGGTATAAGAGCTTTAGGTCCTTGGAGGGAAAGCTTAATAGCTTTGGGAGATCAGTGGAGAGTTATTTCAGAAAAGATAGTCCTAAGTCAGAAAGAGGAAATTTCAAAACCCAGAAGATGAAGATTCTTGATGAGACATTAGAATTAGGTACAAAACTGAGCATTGAGTTTCTGGATAGAAGCACAAGCAAAGAAAAATTTAGATCTGAAGAAGACATGAAGATCAAGGAAGGTATTGATCTTCCTATGAAAAGGGAGCCAAAAGGTATGGGAATTTTTTGTTTTTGGACATGTAAAGAGTTTGGTCATTTTTCATCTAGATGTCTAAAGAGAGTAAGAAGAATTAGAAAGATTTCACTTTTTGATGAAGATGAAGAATTTAAAGAAAGCATGGAAAGATTCTTGAATGATTGCAATGATAAAGTTAATGAGCCTAAATTGGTTAAGGAAGAGGAAGTAGTAGAAGAGACATCTTTGATAACTATTATTAATGATGATGAAGAATAAGACAACTCTGGAATTGTTAGACAAAATGTTGAAGTTTTGTTTAAAATTAACAATGACTTGTAGAATGATGTGCTAACTTTTGAGAATAGAGGAGAACATAGTTATGAGCTTAGAGAAGAGATGAGAGTTAAGATGTTAGCTCCTACCCCAAATAGAAATATGACAAGTAATCACCCTTCTAAGCAGATAATTGGAAGTAAAGACAAAGGTGTTATGATAAGGAATAAAGTAAATGAGGAGATATGCCTAATATCTTAAATTGAACCCAAGTGTGCAGATGAAGTAGTCAAAGAAAATCATTGGATCCAAGAAATGAAGGAAGAATTGGATCAGATAATCAAGAATGATAAATGGGAGTTAGTTCCTAGACCAAAAGACAAGAATGTGATAGGAACAAAATGGGTTTTCAGGAATAAAATGAATGAGCAAGGAGAAGCTATGAGAAACAAGGCCATGCTTGTTTTTAAAGGTTATTAATAGCAAGAGGGAATTGGTTATGAAGAAAAATATGCACTTGTAGCAAGAATGGAAGCTGCAAGGATGTTCTTTGCTTATGCAGTGAACAAGAAATTCAAGGTTTATCATATGGATGTCAAATCTGCCTTTTTGAATGGAGAATTAGAAGAAGACATTTATATTGAGAACCCAAAAGGTTTTCCTTTATCAAAAGAAAAAGACATGGTATTCATATTGAAGAAATCTCTTTATGGTTTGAAGCAAGCATCAAGAACCTAGTATGCAAGGTTGGACAGTTACTTGGAAAAGCTTGTATTTGCTAAAGGTATGATAGACAACAACTTGTATCTAAAAGAAATTGAAGATGGTTAATTGATCATTGTAATATTTGGTGATGAAATTATCTTTGGAGGTAATGATGATGCTAGTGATAAATTTTTTGAGGAGATGAAGAATAAATTTGAAATGAGCATGATAGGAGAAATGGAGTTTTTCCTAGGCTTGTAGATTGTGCATAATAATGATGGTATATTCATTTCACAAGCCAAGTATCTAAAATATTTGTTGAAAAGGTTTGGTTAGGAAAGTTGTAAACCTATTGGAACACCTATGATAATTGGTCACAAGCTATCTAGCAAAGATGAGACACCTGCAGTAGAGCATAAGAAGTATAGATCAATGATTGGAGGTTTGCATTATTTGACTCACACCAGACTAGATATAGCAAATGTAGTTGGGATTGTAGCTAGATTTCAGGATGATCCTAAGGAATATCATTTTGCAACAATTAAGAGAATATTTAGATACCTAAAAGGGACATCTAATTATGGAATTTGGTATGACAGATCAAGTAATTTCACACTTTGCGCATATACTGATGCTAATTAGGAAGGCAATATGGATGATAGAAGGAGCACCAGTGGTGGAGAATTCTTTCTTGGAGGAAGATTGGTTTCTTGGTTAAGAAAGAAGAAAGATTGCATTTCACATAGTACTACTAAGGTAGAGTATGCAGCAACAAATAACTACAATTGGGTTATGTGGATGAAACAGATGTTGAATGATATCAGAATTGAGATCAAAGAACCTATTATCATTTAATGTGATAATACAAGTATAGTGAGTATGTCTAAGAATCTTGTATTGCATTCTAAGGAAAAGCATATATCTATTAAGTACCATGTGCTGAGAGAGAAAGCATCAGAAAAGGGGATCAGATTGGAGTATGTAAGTACTAAGGATCAAATTGTAGATATCTTTACAAAGATGTAGCCTAAAGATACATTTGAGTACTTGAGAGGTATGCTTGGGGTTATGCCCCTTCCTATTTATGAATAGTCGATGCAGAGAGTGCATCAGTCTAGTGGTACAAAGCACTATTATTTGACTGGACTAAATGATGATGCTTCTTGTATGGAGGAGTGTCTGTTATGTATTGAGTCATTGAGGACTCTTGGTATTTTGTATTTGGTATTGAACAATACCTTTGGACACTTGAGCCGGTTAATGACTTGGAGTAAGTAATTAACAATTGGTATTGAGATTGACATCTTTGACATTGATGTCAATGGGGGAGATAATATGCATGAAAAACACTTCCTAAGGCATGAGGGAGAGTATGTATGGAAGAAATCTTAAAGAAATGGGGGAGAGATTTAGTTAAGTAGCAGCATCAAAGTCTTACTTGGTATTCTTAGAACTTAGATATTTTTCATATATGTTGCCATCAATGCCAAAGGGGGAGATTGTTAGCATGATTGCTGATGATACTACATTAAGGCAGTATCCTAAGCATTGGAGAGTATTGATATGTTGCATTCATGACTGTGTTTGTCATTGATGTCAACATAATATTGTTTTTGTAATGACTGGTAGAGTAGTAGACATACATCTTGATGGTACGAACAATGGTTTGATTGTTTGGTCATGTGTAGTTATAGACATGTACATTACAGTGTCCTGATGATGTGGTTAAGTGTACATAGTTTAAGTCAATGGCATACACAACTTGTATCTAGTTTACAAAGAGTGGTTTGGAGACAAATTAATGGGAAAGCAGTTCTTGATGATTGTTTCCTACCTTACATTTGAGATGTAATGAAGTGATACATAGTCAAGAAATGATAAGGATAGTTAGCTGATGACATCAGTGAGTGTTCAAGTCTTACTATCACACGCATGAAGTTTTGTATAGACTATGAGTTGATAGTGTTATCAGAATTGTAATTTAATTAATTATCTTATTTTAGTTAATTGGGAAAGCCTTAAGGCCAACTCAAGGAATTATTATGAAGATATGAAATAAAGGAAAGATGTTTTCCTAATTAGATCATTGTTCGCATGTGAATTATGAAAAGGAATAGGGTGCTTATTGAATGCATGTAAGCAATGAAAGGGATTATTGGATGCACAGTTTGAGATCTGGTTACAAGATCTGAATGAGGATGCACAGTTTGAGATCTGGTTACAAGATCTGAATGAGCATAAGTCTAGTTGATGGGATAGAGATAAAGGAAGGAAGTACATTTTGGTTCTATTATTCTATAAGGAATAATATAGAGATCATTTAGATAGTGGATTCATTGGTCTTACCCTTGAAGTTGTTTGGGCAGTGGGTCTAACTATCTTTCACAACCCTTAATAGGGTTGGCAAAACTCCTAACAGGATTGAAATATCCTAACAAGGACTGAAAGTCTCCTAATAGGGACTCATATGTACTAAATGTTGTAACAGAATCCTAACAAGGTCTATCCTCTAACAAAGAATATTTATATTAGCACATCATCTTGTGTGTACTATCCCCACCAGGGTTTTCCCTCTGATCAAGGGTTTCCTTAGTTAGCATATTTGGTGTTATTGTGTGTGAGTATCTTGTTGTGGTTTCAATTTACATTACTTATATGGCTAAGATTGTTTAAAGTTATTATTTGTGATATTAGTTGGATAGCTGATTCAACCCCCCCAGTTATATTAGTGGACTATGTATTCTAACACTAATAAGGTCACTTTAACAAAGTGTACATAATCTTTACAAAGGTAGTCTCTTAAAAGAGATCACTTCATAAGAGTGAAATAATTGGGTTGCTGACCCAACATGATTTATCCCACGATGTGGTTTCCACATTAAAAATTGGTGTCAAAATTGTGTGAATGTTACTTATGTTGCAAGTTGATTTACATGCTTAATAGTTTACTGCAACTTGACAATAACTAAATTATCACTAGGTAATTACTAGAAATTTACTAATAGTTGATTATGCAATGAAAAGTTTGATAATAGTTTGGAAAGAAGTTGATGCATGAGTTAAGTTTTATGTTGGAAATATCTACCGAGTGATTGGATTTATAGAAGTTATTGTTGTTGATGTTTATGTTACTCTGATGGTGATGAAATGTTTGAAAGGATTGTAAGATAACTGGAAATAAACGACTCAACCCCCATGCATCAAATGAACAAGAAGAGGAATCATAACAGTATGATGATTGATATTGCATTTGCTTTCACTAATGCTAAATTTGATGATGTTAAGAACTGTACCCCTACAAATAAAATATGGGAAAAACTATATCTTTTTCATGGAGGAGATGACAATGTCAGAATAGCTAAAGCAAAAAAGCTTGAGAGGTAAGTATGATGACATGAGAATGAAAGAAGATGGAAGTGCTAGACAATATGTGAACCAAATTAAGGATGTTGTAAGTGTAGTAAGAGTGCTAGAGGAAAAATCTTAGATTCTAAAATTGTAATTAAAATATTGAGAACTCGTTTGCCTATTTATGCTATCAGAGTCTGTGCTATTCAAGAAGTAAATCTATACTGGGTAATGATATGGTGCTTGATGATCTAGTTGGTCAGTTGACTATATTTGAGTTGAGCATTCTGATAATAGTATGGTTACAATTGGAAATGCGTGTAAGTTTTCAGTAACCATTAGAAATTCAAAGAAAGAAAAGAAGAAAGTGAATCTAAAACTAAAGATAACTTGGATGGGATTGAAGCATTACTTGCAAGAAGGTTATCAAGAGGTATAGGTAAATACAAAGGTAAACTATATTGATCTATTTCAAATGTAAGGAAGTTGGTCACTTTGCTGCTAATTGTTCTAATTGAGGTAAATTTGATAGAAATGGTAGAGATGATAAGAAAGACTACAAGTACAAGATGAACATGGATTTCAAAGATAAAGACAAGAAGTCATACTACATTGCTGAAGAAGAGCATACCAATACAATTTTTGATGATGAAAAGGAAATAGTTGAAATGATCTATGTTGCAATCAAGGAAGAGCCAAATGGTTAAAGGTATGAGAATGAGATTTCCCTTATTTCATGTGTTACAAAGAATGGTTCTTGGATCATTGATAGTGGCTGTTCACATCATATGACTAATGATATAAGTAAATTTGAAAAATTTGAAGAAATTGTTGATGGTGGAACTATCAAGTTTGGTAGTGATGCTCCATACTCAATGAAAGGTAAATGCTCATTAATATTGAATGATAATATCATATGTGATGATGCATATGTTGGATACAATTGTCTAATTATGTGTTGTCTTTGATGTTACAAAAATGTCATATTAGTTGGCAATCAGTATCAACCGAGCTCAGTTGGTCAACAAAGCAATTTTCTGTGTCTACCAAGCATTCCTGCTAATTACTCTATGTAGATAGTGTCTATCAAGCTCACTCGAGCATCAAAGAAAAATGTGGAAGAAAGTAGTGTTAATCGAGCTCACATGGTTAAAGAAGGAAAGTTAGTGTTTACCGAGTTCACTCGGTCTCCAAAGGATTTTGCAAGATTCATAGTGTTAACTGAGCCTCTATTAGTTAACACAGGAAATATTTTCAAGAATAGTGTTTACCAAGCAAGGTTGGTCAATGAAGGATTTTGTTAATTTGAGAAATAAAGTTTAATTATTTCAAGTATTGATTCCAGCCGACTAAGGTAATAATTATTGGTGATTGTAAGTTGTAAATGAGTTGACTTGATAATTTGTAAGCTATATATGAAAGGTCAAATTGAGATTTCTAAAGTGTATGTGTGAGTATGCAAGTGTATTGATTACTTGAAGAAGGAAAGTGTGAGAAAACTTTGAAGGATGGTCAGATATCCTTGAGGAGTAGCAAAGTTGTACTTGATCAAGAAGGATCTAGTGAAGCAAAACAAAGATCTGTAATCAGCAATTCAGTTGCATCTCATTCAGGTCATTTCATTGTTACTTTCTTATCATTGTAGCAGTGATTTCAAAATCTCTTAGCAGAGTTGGTCTAACAACCTTTTGTAAATTCTCTAACAAGGTCACAATTCCATTGAATTGTTCTCAAGACCTATTGCAAGGCCATTATTTATAGGGTGATTAAATCCTCTAACAAAGTCACACCTAATAGTGTGTTTTGTAACCTTTAACTAGGTTGGCTCCTAACAGGGCTCACTTCAAAAGAGTGAAAATAAGTAGCTAGTTACTTGGTGGTTTTTCCCATATTGGGTTTCCACATTAAATCTGGTGTCTCATGTGTTCATGTTAGTTCTTTTATGCTTGCATGTTAATCACTGTGAATATTTAAGATCTGTTAAAGTTATCATACACTGCATTTAACAAGTTACAACATTTTAAGTATGTTTACCGAGTGACAACAATAACTAGTTTTATTAGACATCTAAGGGATTTGTGGATTTGTTTTTGTGGTAACTGATTCACTCCCCCCCCTCCCCCCCCCCCCCCCCCCCACAATTACTCCATCTATATTTCCAACAACATATTGGGTTCAAGGACTCAAATATAATTTGTTGAGTGTTTCTTGGTTGAACAACTTAGGATGCAAGATGGAATTTGAGATAAGGAAGGTCAAGATCTTTGATGATGAAGGTAATCTGATTGGAACATGAATACAAACCAAAGATAACTTATTCTTCCTTGATCCTACAATTGATACATTTTTATTTTGTAGAATTGAGGATGTGTGGGTATTACATAAAAGGTTGTTTCATGTAAACTTTAAAAATATGGTGAAAACTAATAGAAAGGAAAGAGTAAGAGGCTTACTGAATTTGAGAAAACCTGATAATGATATGTGAAAAGAATACCAACTTGGAAAGATGAGAATAGTTTTTCTAGGAAGACACACACTTGTAATGATATCATGGAATTAGTACATAATGATTTATGTGGTCCAATTAGAGTTAATAGTTACTATGGTGATAGATGCTCTATATTAATTGTGGATGAAAATTCAAGGAAGATGACTATAATATTCATGAAAGTGAAACCACATGCTTTTTATATGTTTAATTGGCACAAAGAAAGTGTTGAAAAGGAATTGGAAAACCTTTGAAATGTTTAACATCTGATAGAGGTGGTGAATTTATGTGTATTGAATTCACTAATTTTTTTTTTGAGAATGGTATCAAAAGAAATTTATTTGTATGTTGGTAAATAGTTTGTCTCTCTTACGAGCTTGGCTTTATCTTGACTCTAAATGCACAAAATATGAGGAAATAAATTGCCTACAATAAATTATATTAGTGCAATCTAATGCTACTAATCCCTGAATTGACAGGTAGAACTCCTCTATAAGCAAGATGTGCAATGAATTATGTTTTTAATAGATAAATAAGGGGGGATGCTCTTAATCTAAGAGAAATAGAGGCAAACTAGGATGCTCATAACTACAAACACCCTAAGTAGAAATAGATTTGGGCAACCTATAACACCTATTGGAATGGATATCAAAAGTTACCTTAAAACCCTTCTAATAATACTCCCACTCTAATCTAAATGAAAATTAGTCCTACAGAAATATAATCTAGGGAGAGAGTAGAGATGCACATGAATGATGAAATGAAATCTGCCTTAATTGATAACCCTTTACCAAAATGGAATCTGGCAAGGAATTAACAACTCCAAATACATCTATCCTACAATCCCATAGAAACTATTCTAAGATAAGAGGTTAGCTTAGCTGAAGGAGATAATGAAAGGAACCTAGGCATGCTAGTCCTAAATGGAATCAAATCATCACATTACCTAACTGTAAACATCATACAAATCCTTCATTCCATCTAACTCTTTGATTCTCACTCAACATATGGAAATGCAAGGGGAAAAGTTGGATAGAATTTTCAATCACTTCTATCAGCTTAGAAAAATACATATATAGGCCCCCTTTTAGGGTCCTTGGCCAGTTATAGATTCACTAGTTACATTAATAGAACACTTGAATTGCTCAAGAATCAACCGTTGTCTGTTACCTCTTAGATTATAGAGAAAGAAATAAAACCCTCAAAACCCTAATAGTTTGGCATCATTAAATGGTCTTGATAACATTTTAGGTGCTAATTTTAGCATCTTGATGTTTCCATAGACAAATGGCTAGTAAACTAATCACTAGCCTTCCTCTTCAAGATTCGTGATATGGCTCAACCACCTCCTATGTTCTATAAATCTAGTGGTTGTATCAGGCATTTACAAGTTTATCTTTTGGTGCAATGAAAACTCTAGCTTGTAACAAGTGGTATTAGAGTTGGTCATAGGTTCAAATCCCTTTGGGTAACACTAAGGGGGGAATTTTTGGACTAACTACCAACCTTCCCCTTCACGATTCATGACATGGTTTAATTGCCTCCTATTTTCTATAAGTCTAGTGGTTGTATTGGACATTATTAGGTTGATCTTTTGGTGCAACACCAACTCTAGCTTGTAATAGTGGCATCTATCCTGACCTCTACAATCTTTGGCTATATTAGAATCTTCTCAAAATGGTTCATATTCCTCTATAATTTCACAAAAAACCTATGGCACCATCTCCTTTTTTTCATATTCCAATGGATAGTTGATCTTTAAATTCTGACCATGGATCTAGCTTATATCAAATTAATGGTTGAGATTAAAAAATCTTATTTTAACTGACCCACATGTTGCCTTTTCTCTTATGAAAATTGGATGGCTACAATATCCTTTGATCCTTTTAATCTTGGCTCAAAATGGATTCGAGTTTGGACATGTATCTTTGGTCTAGAAACTTTCTCCAAAATGTTTTATCCTTTGACATCTAGGTCCAAAATTCATCAAAGTCATTGATCCAATCTTTGTTGGATAGCCAAGATGCATTGATGATTTGGTTACTATTCATAGCTTCACAACTTAGAATCCTTTAACTACATTACTACTTGCAATGATACAATCACTAACTATTATTTTATTTTGTAGCCTCAAAACCTTTAGTTTTAACTTATGACTAAACTTTCAAGGATATTCACATCCTTCTTTGAGAGTTAACATTGACAACTTGTGACACTGCGATGACTACATAGAAGATTGCTATCTTGTTTCATGGCTTTGTGACCAAAGAATTTAATTGCTACTCAAATTATGCAATGATATGATAACCATGTGAAATTGACTACTACTATTCATCACAACCTTGCAACTTGGAGCCTTAACTCATCTATTAACCTTGTGAAGCCATGAATACATGCTTTTGCTCCTTTGCACCCCTACCCTTAGGTTACTCTTAAC
This sequence comes from Cupressus sempervirens, assembly GCA_028749045.1. Classification (NCBI taxonomy): domain Eukaryota; kingdom Viridiplantae; phylum Streptophyta; class Pinopsida; order Cupressales; family Cupressaceae; genus Cupressus; species Cupressus sempervirens. The sequence continues at coordinate 480,661,345 of CM053785.1, forward strand.
TACCACCAATGATTTGATGAAAAACTTTCATTTCTTTGCTACCTTAATTCTAGTTTAAATTTAACTCCTTCCAAAGATGTGATAGCCTTAGATCTCAACTCTCAAGTTAACCCTTCACACCATCACAACTTAAATCTCTTTAAGTAAGAACTAAGTTGCGATCATGTGATTTGATCCTCATTTGATAGTTAGGAATCCATCTCTAAGGGAAATTGACCTTTCAACTCATGACATGGAGCTTTAGATGCATTTTGTGCCATTGATTTGATTTCCATCTTTGCTCTTGCCACCTTTGAATAGGGTGTTCACCATTGTTGGATATTTGAGTTCTTTCTCTGCATCAAATTTGAATGCTCTTCCTTCTAACTTATTTCCATGATCTACATCATATCCTCTAGGCTTAATATCGATGTTATTTGTTGCCTTTTTCTTTGAATATAAGTGTGATCTTCTTTTTGAATGCATCCTATCTTCACCATGAACACTTGATCAAAGCATTAGGGTATTAGAACAACTTCCCTCTCATCTAGGAAATGCATAGGCTTGCCCTCCCTTTCCTAATCACCTAATATGAATGAATGCATTATATTTCTTTTGAATGCTGACCTAGGTGCACAAAAAGGGATAGATGAGAGGAGAAGTTCCTTAAGGAAAATCTGGACAAAGACATGATATTACATTGAATCAACCCTAATCTTAGAATTTTGAAAATATAGGGGAACTAAAAGTGCTCAAACATTGTAACAAGGAATCCACAACATAATTGTATTGTTGAAAGGATAAATAAATCTATCATGGATTGTGCAAGGAAATTGATGATTGAGAAGGATATCTCTCATATATTATGGAGAGAAGCAATCAATACTACTATTTATACACTCAATCGAGTTCAAATGAAGAAAGGAACACACAAGACTCCTTATGAGTTGTGGTATGGTCATACACCAAATCTAAGTTATTTCAAAATATTTGGAAGTAGATGTTATTTCACAAGGATCGTAGGAATGGTAAACTTGATTTTAAAGGAGTTGAAGGTATATTCCTAGGATATTCATCTAGGAGAAAAGATTAAAAATGTTTGAACAAGGATACTAACAAGATAATTAAAAGTTCAAATGTAAGATTTGATGAATTGTAGAGAAGAATGATCTGAAAAGAAAGAAGGAACCTAAAGATTATAAAAGGTTTTTTTATGTCTATATATGATGATGCATCAAATGCTCTACTTGAGTTACAACACAAACCTACCAAGCATCAAATAGTAGCACTCGAGTCACAAATGAGTGTACCCAAGCACCACATAGATGTACTAAGCATCAAATAGTGGTTATTGAGTCTCATAATTTTTTTTTCAAGTATTAGATAGTGGTTACTAAGTCTCATATAGTAACACCAAGCAACAAGATGAACTCCCACTGAGCAAAGAAAACATTAATAATTAGAGAATTGAACCTATATTAGGGTATGTGTAGGATCATGGTGTGCCAAAAAGTGGCAATGTGAAAAAGTGGAAAATTTAAAACATCTAAAATAATTTCAAAATATGTTCTATATTTTTTCCCACCCATCCTAATACCAAAGGAAAAAGGTATTACCGTATCTTATTAGGTACGTGATCCCATATTAGGTATCCAATATCATTGGGTACCTGATATAATATCAGATACCCAAAAACCTGTGTCTAGAAACTTAAAAGAAAAAAGCCAAGAGTGTCATTTTTCATTGTTCCTTCATTGTTTCTTTGGTTGATTGGCCCCCATATTGTGTAAATGATCCCAAAGCAGGTATAATATCTACTCAAACTCTAACCATCAAAGGTAAGTCAATTTTTTGTTTTGTTTTTTTAATTGTTTTCATTGAATTCTATTTAAAATTAGGTTTTTTAAATAGAAAGCATTGGTTTTTTTCATTTTAATGATAAACTATCAACACAATTAGTACTTTTTGAATTCTTTTCAATTTAATAAACACAGACAACCTGAATGATGTTGATAATACTGAGCCACAAAATGATGTTCCTCAAAACCCTCCACCAAATGATCCACAACCTTGTCAAAATCCTCAACCTCCACCAAACAATCCACTACCCCCTCAAATACCTCCTCAAATTGAAGATTTGATACAAGATAATCTTACCTAAATTAACGGTTTTCAAGCCACATATAACAATATACCTATATTGGTTCCTATTTTATCCATGTTAAACATTATAGTGAATAATATTTAAACACTTATTAGTCAAAAAAATGTTGTACTTCATTGGCATGAGGAAATGCATGCCCTATTTGATTATGGCTTGGACTTTGATGAGGTTGCAACCCTAAACATAACCAAAGATGATATAGTTAACCTTTTTGTGAATCCAAAAATTGGTAAAATAATAGAATGCACACAACCTAAATTATCAATTAGATGGTGAAAAAATGAGGCAATGCATGTAAAATTTTGGGATTGTTGGTGGATGGTTTTTAAAAAATCATCACACAAAAATATAGAGGTCCCATTCTATTTCATTTTCAATCCTCAAGGTGAGATACTAGAGCATGAGGCCCAACATGGGCATAGACGGAAGAGCTCCCCAAGATAGACCCTTTTCCTAGTGCAAGAAAATTGATACTTTTGTCCTCCTAATGATGTCTCCCCCCTCCTCAAGTACAACATCCTGATATCATTCTAGAGAATAGCTCTCAATCTACTAGAGTAATCCATAGATTGAATAGCCTATTAATCTCCCAAACTAGGTTAGTGTTGCCTCCTCATGTTGATGAAGTTGGTGCGAGTTCATCATTGACAAGCACATCACATGTTTTTGTGCCTCGTACTTGCATAATATGCAAGAATATTTGTCTAGGTCCCATCGGTGATAATTCTAAGTATTAGTTTTTATTTGGGAAGGATGATACAACACATGTGCCTACAAAGGCTATAAACTCTTATGTGAGAAAGGAGGAGGGGCATGTTGAGCCATGGGCTCCTTCTATGTTGGTAAGTGTATACATTTTTTTGTTATGACATAGTTTATTTAAAGTTAATATTTATAGTAGAATAATTTTAACCCATGTAGACTTATACATGTATGTGATCTTCACTCATGTTTGATTGATGACTAAGGAGGAGCTCAGACAAGTTGATGAGTCACAGTCTTGTCTATTTCATTTGGCCTTGAGACATCTATGATACATTATTTTGTGTTCTCATTGTTTTTCTATTTGATACTCAAACAGACATTGTTTCTAATCTTTCTCTACTCTTGTAGGTATCACCTATAAGTGGGGGGTAGAGTGCGAGGGTGAGCCACATCGCATTAACAAGGGAAAGGTAATTATGTGTTTTTAAAGTGATTAAATATCGATGCATACTTGTATCTTGTGTGTGCCAATGTAATTTAATTATAGTCTTTATTGTATAGAGCATGGCCACTAATGATGACTCCAAGTAGATTTAACATTACAAACCTCTGGCATTTTTGTTTGTAACAAGAGCCCCATCGTATGTATATATATATATCATTTATTTTTTATTTTCCTTATTTTCATAAACATTTTCAAAAGTAATTTCCATGATAGTAACAAATAGGCTTTTGTATCTCATAGGAAACACCTAGTGCCCAGGAGGCTAGACATCAAAGTTATGTATCTTTGCTAACAAGCCCGATGTTTCCAGAGGAAGGGTTGATAGAGGTAAGTTTTAGTTTGAATTATTGATTATATACTTTAAATTTAGTATGGTATCAATTATAATTTTATAGTTTAAGTCATAGATCCATCTCATAACCATATTTGAACATATACAAGATATAATCAATGAGGTTTGAGCATTGCCGAGGACATATGAGAGGACTCATGACCCCCATAGGAGGTCAACAAGAGAGGTAAATGTTGAAATTTGTAAACTATAAATCTTCATTAAAAGAAATATCATAATTCATTTGAGTAATTTAATGTTAGATATGTAGAATCTGTTGAGTAACATGGATATATTTTCTAAATGTAATAATTTGGCCATTGTAATTGATATGTTCCAAATGCAAATTTGGATCTCATATAAATATGAGAGGAGGAGACATGTATCATGAAGATACATGTCTCTAAGGTTTAACCACCATTTAATTTTTATAATATATATGTATATTATATAATATATATTATATACTATAATACTATAATAATATATATTATTATTACATGAATACATAAATAGAAAATGATGATTTACCAATAACAACAATGTCTCTAAGATCAAATGTATTCAATTGAAGCTACAACTTTGAAACTCCCTCTTAGCTAGGGAGGATTTGTAGAATGCCTTGTGTTCTTCAGTATATGAAGAGATATAATCTTAGTATGATATTCATGGAATGACATATATAAGGATATCAACATAAATTCATCAACACACACACACACACACACACACACACACACACACACACACACACACACATGTACACACGCACACACACACACACACACACACACACACACACACACACACACACACACACACACACACACACACACACACACACACACACACACAGAAACATAGTAAAATATATTACATATGGAATTTGATTCAATGCAAGAATATTTTCTCAACATTTACCTATACAAATACCTTTTATGTTAATTGGAGAAGGCTCGATAAAGGAGATGGAAATGAGGTTGTCTTTCATTTGACTAATCAATGTCACCTCCAGTCATTTATTTCTTCTACAAAAAATGAGTAGATACTTTATTTTTATTGTTCTTATGGCATTTTGCATCTTTCATCCCTATATTTCAAATAATGTTCAGCTCCCAAAAAGTCGGCATGAATTTTTATTTTTAATTTTTTTATAACTTCTATCATCACTTGGTGTGAAATATTCATAGCCTATGATTCAATCAAAGTGTGTAAAATATCTATGGACATCTGCACATATATACATACATATACATATACATACATGTATATATATACATATATATGTTAGAAATATAAGAGGAGTAATTGAGAGGGGAGGGGTGAATCAGATACCACAAAAATAAATCCTAGATTCCTTTGATGTCAATACAAAATAAACCTAAACTCTATTGAAATTGAAGATACCGCTGGAACTCAGTTAACACTAAATCCCTCGGCAAACACTAAGAATTACTGTAACTTGGTAAGCACTAAAATATTATTTCTTTAGATGTTTAATGTTATTAACCACCATTAACTTAGTTATAGGATAGAAAAAAAATAACATGAACACATATGAAACTAGGATTTAACATGGAAACCCAATTTGGGAAAAAAATAACCAATTGCAACTAGTTACTATTTTTTACTCTTTTGAAGTGAGCCTTGTTAGGGGCCAACCCTATTAAAGGTTACAAAACACATTTTTAGGTGTGAACCTATTAAAGGATTTAATCATCTTGTTAGGAGAGGCCTTGGTGTTTAAACACTTCAATCTAGAAATGCCACCTTGTTACAGGATTTGAAAAAATAGTTGTTACACTAACTCTGTTAAGAGATTTGATACATTGTTACAATTATTAGAGAGTAACAATGATATGACCTAATTGATGATGTAACTATATTGCTGATTTCATATCTCTATTTAGGATTGAATACTTGATCCTCCTTGATCAGATAAAACTTTACATCTCAGTCAACTCTATATACTCTGCTATCCTTCCAATTCACTTCCTTGGTTTATTTTATCAATCCCACAACTTGACCTTATACTTATATCTTTTGCCTTGTCAAGTCGGCTTGAAATATTCAATATTCATCCCTTAAGTTAGCTAGACTTAACAAATAAATTCATTAAGCTAAATATGTTGATTCAAGAAAATCCTTCATTAACCGACCCAACTCAGTCAATACTAACTTAGGAAAGACTTTCTTCAGACTTCTTTTGTTAACCACATGAACTTGGTTAAAAATGCATACTGAATTGAATTCCTTTGGTAACTGAGTGAGCTTGATTAACTTCGGTTGCATGCCAACTTCTTTTTGGTTCCTAAGTAAACTTGGTAGACACTGCTTCCTACAAACTTTCTTTGGTGCCTGAGTGAAGCTCAACACATACTATCTCTAAACTTGGGTTACTCTAGAATGATCAACAGACACTAGAAATCATCTTCATCACTTGAGTGAGCTCGATAGACATTGACTGGTAAAGACTTGACATTTTGTGTAACATCAAAGGAAATATACAATTGAACAATTATTTTCAACAATCTCCCTCTTTGACATTGATGGGAACACACCATGTCATAATATAATGAAATTTTAGAGAAAAATAAAAATAAAGATAATATCCTTAGCTTCATTTGATTCTCATCCATGAGAACTCCCTCTATCAGTGTGAATTCCCTCTAACATCAATCTCTCCCTCTGGAATGATTATAGTGGCTGCAATATCAAACTCTCCCTCTTTGATATCAACTCAAGTTCATTCTCCCTCTTTATCTAACTTGACAACAAACTTTGACATCTCATGCAAAAACTTAAATTTCATTGTAAAATATTCTTATAAAATTTCTTTGATGCATGAAAAAACTCTCCCTCTTTGACATCTTATGCCAAAGATAGCATTTAATGAACTTCCATGTATTTGATGTACTGATTTATATAAAATTTGTCCTTTATAATATTGCATCAACTTGACTGATCTTTAACATGCTTGGTTGATGCATCATTGAATCTGATTAGTGAGATTCAAATAGGGAAATCACTCCTATCTTACCTCTTAGATACAAAAATGCATCCTTAGGTAATTTCTTAGTGAATATGTTTGCAATCTGTTCTTTTATATTCACATATTCTAATCTTGCCTCCTTATCTTGCACCAATTCTCTTAAGAAATGAAACAAAATAGAAATGTGCTTGGTTTTGGTATGCATCATAGGATTCTTGAAAATGTTAATTACTCTAGTGTTATCATAGAAAACAACAAGTGGATTGTTGATCTCTTTCTCCATACCTATCAACAATTGTTTGAACCAAATAATATTTGAACAATTGACTACTACATCAACATATTCTACTTCTATTGTTGACTAAGAGATATAGTTTTGTTTCTTTCTTGTCCAAGATACTAGACTCTTTCCAAGAAAGAATGCTCCACCATTAGTGCTCTTCCTATCATCAATGCTTCCTACCCAATCAATATCTGTGAATGCTTTAAATTCAAAGTTTCCTCATTTTTTATACCATAAACCATAATCTTTTGTACCCTTTAGATACCTCATGATTCTTTTGATTGCCATGTTAGGATTAACCTCAAACAGACATAATAGTTACATGAAATTATAACCAATATTAGAAAGTAGTAGATCACATAAAAAAGAACACAAGACACCAAGATTTAACATGATTCACCCAATCCTTAGGTTACGTCCACCAAGAAAAAGTTCAATATTATTATTATCTAGTTATTATAATTCACAATCTCTTATAGCTCAATACCCCCAAAAGAAGCTACAATATCACCATTGCATTATGAAATCTCTAATCCTAAGCCTTTTTTATACAAGCTTTTGCCACTTACAAAATTAGGGCTAGAATAAGTCATCCAATAGGAAAAATATCAGTTAGCACATTTTACAATATAAGGCATTTTTGGCTTTAGTGGCATTGCCCCCAAAAACTCTTGCTGGGGTATTTCTCCTCAACGCCACTCTATACTGCGATAGAGAGTGCACTTGGGGCATTTCCCTAGGACCCCATAGGGGTGCTTCCCCTTGACCCCATCTTGGGGGTGCTTCCCCCAAACCCTCATAGAAATAATATGGAGAGAAAACCACACCAAATAAACCTCTGAGTCTGATTAGGCTCCACATCACAAAAATCTCCCACTTGGAGATTGACCAGACTCCACAATAATAACCTCCCACTTGGAGACTGATCATAGCACTGCTAAACTTGTAGCTCCTACTAGAATATATCAAACCACCCTAGACTCTGCTATTCTTTTATTTTGTTCAGTCGAGAAGACCAACTAAAGCTGAAGAGGAGTTCAACTTCTTCCTTCTCACTACATTTGTAAACACATCCACTAGATTGTCATCTGTATGTATCTTCTCCAACATTAAATATCCACCATCCAAAACTGATCGAATGGAATGGTACTACAATTGTATGTGTTTTTTCTTTGAATGCAGAGCTGAATTCCTTGCAAGATGAATGACACTCTAACTATCTGTAAATAAATAATTATCCTTCTAAGGGTGTCCCAATTCTTCCAAGAAGAACTAAAGTTGAATCATCTCCTTGGCTGACTTTGTAGCAGAAACATACTTTGCCTCTATAGTGGATAAAGCATTAACCTTTTGTAATCAAGAAACCCAACTCACTACTGCCCCACCAATAGTAAATACATAATCTATAGTACTCCATCCGGTATTAGTATCCTTTGCTAAATTTGAGTCAACATAGCCTTGTAAATCAGTAGTAGATCCCCCAAAACTTAAAGACTTACTAGATGTTCCTTTCAAATATCTGAGGATCCATTTAACTACATTCAAATGCTCAATTCCTAGATGACTCATATACCTGCTAATAACTCCTACTAACTCTACAATATCTAGCCTAGTACATACCATAACATACATCAAGCTTCCTATAGCTAAAGCATAAGGTACCTTAGACAACTTATCATCTTCTTCTTGTGTCTTGGGACACATCTCCTTAGTCAACTTCAAATAACTAGGTAAAGGTGTGCTAACAACTTTAGCATTCTCCATAAAGAAATGTTGCAACACCTTCGCAATATAATCAGCCTAAGATAAAGTCGATTTCCTATTCTTCCTATCTTTGCAAATCTTCATATAGAGGATTTGTTTTGCTGCCCCCAAATCTTTCATAGCAAATGCATGTGCTAACTAGCATTTCATCCCCTTAGTGTGATCCATGTTAGACCCAAATACAAGCATATCATCAAAATATAAACATAAAATAATGTAGATATCATCATCCAACATCTTAAAATAAATATAGTGATCTAAATGACACCTACTATTTACATGCTCATGCATAAAACTATCAAATTTCAGATACCATTGCTGAGGTGCTTTCTTTAAGGCATATGAACTTTTCTTCAATCTGCACACTAACTTCTCCTTACCCTTGACCTCAAATCCCTTTGGTTGTTCCATAAATATCTCTTCATCCAAACCACCATGAAGGATTTTTTAATATCAAGCTACTCCAAATGCAAATATTCAATAGCCATAATACTAAAAACAATACTAATAGAAGTAATTTTGACAACAAGAGAGAATATCTCATCAAAATCAATGCCCTTTTTCCGTGCAAATCCTTTTACCCATACTTTTCTAGTTTCATCATTAATAAATATAACATAATAATGAGAGTCAACACGGGAAGATAACTGAGCTAGTCCCCATACTTCAGTATGCACAAGCTCTAATTTCTCACTTTTATTTTCCTTCCCAGTCTTCACAAAACCCACTTTCTTTTATTTTCCATAAATAAAATTTTTACATAAGTCTATCTTAAAACATTTTAGACTTAGTAAAAATTTCTTTGAATGAAGTACTTTCATACCTTTCTCACTGATGTGCCCAAGTCTATTGTGCCATCATGTTGTATCAAAATCTATAATAGCTATTTGTTGTCCCTACTCAACTGCAACAACTATTCTTGAACATTCATTTTTCTTTGAAAAAATCAAAGTAGAAGGAACAATATGACTTGTACAAAGATATAAGGTGCCTACTTTTACACATTTTTCTACTACTAGGGAACCTTTTGAAACCTTCCAATTTTTATCATTAAAAGTAACTACACAACCCTCATCACTAAGTTGCCCTGCTGAAATTAAATTCCTACTCAGCCTTGGAACCTGTCTTACCTCATGTAGTAGCAAATGATTCCCATTCTTCAACTTAATCTTAATTTTTTCCTTTTCAACAATCTAACAGGGTTCATTATCCCTTGAATAAACAAGCCCTAAATTTTCTTGGACATAATCAATGAAATAACTTCTACGAGGTCTAGCATGAAATGAAGCACCAAAATCTAAAATCCATGAATCATCAATACTTTCTAAAGATAGAAGTAGAGCATCCTCTTTGTATTTTTTACTTATCACATTTTCCTCCTTGTTACCTTTTGATTTATTGCCTTCATTTTTCTTTTGAGTCCAACAATCTTTCTTCTTATGCCCTAGTTTCCCACAGTACTAGTAGCCATTTTGTCCTCTCGATTGAGACCTCTCTCCCTTTGACTTTCCTCTTCATTTTTGTTAATTTTTGGAATTATTTTCTCTCTTAATTATTCTACCTTTGCTTTGTTCACTCAAAGAAATTCTTGATATAGATCCACCTAAGGTTTCCCTACAAGTTTCCTTACTCAAAATAACACTGATCACATCATTATATTTTAGGGTATTAGATCTAGAAACATAATTACTCATAGCCATTACTAAGCCATTCAAACTTTTAGAAAAAGAACACAAAATCAAGAGAGCCCTAATTTCTTCATCAAAATTAATACCCACAAAAGGTAATTGACTAGCAATAGTATTAAACTCATTAAAATGATAATAGATCCACTTTCTATCATTTTCATACTAAATAAATGCTTCTTGAGAAATATCTTATTTGAAATGGAGGGCTTTTCATACAATTTCTCTAGGGTTTGTATTAACTCTTTTGTCATTTTTTCTTTTGTAATGTTAAATGTCACTGATGGTGCCAAGCATGGTCGAATACTTCCTGCCTTCCTATCTAAAATCTCATAGTCCTCATTTGTCATAGTTCCTTTGTTCTTAGTTTTTCCTTCCAATAACTTCCATAAGTCCTTCTGATAAAGATAGTCATCCATTTGCATTTTCCACAACTAAAAGTTCTAGCCATTAAACTTGTCAACCCTTGCCTTACCCTCATCTGCCATTGCTCCCACTGAACCATGAGACTCCCACTCAATTGTGAGACTTTCTTAGCAGAGGATAAATAAAAAAATTAAAAAAATCTAGGCTCTAATACCAATTTTTAGGATAAAATCATAGACAAAAATAACATTTACATACAAATATAAACACTATCAAAAAATATTGAATCACACAGAAGAGAACACAAGACACCAAGATTTAACATGGTTCACCCAATCCCTGGGCTATGTCTACCAACAACAAGTCCAATATTATTATTTTCCAATGATTATAATTTTCAATCAATTATAGTTCAATACCACCACAAGAAGCTACAATATCACCATTACATTATGAAATCCCTAATCTTAAGCCTTTTTTATACAAGCTTTTGCCACTTACAAAAAGGGCTAGAATAAGTCATCCAATAGGAAAAATAATAGTTGATGCCTTTTACAATATAAGGGCATTTTTGGCTTTGGAGGCACTGCCCCTAAAAATCCCCATAGGGGAATTGCCCATCGACCCCACCCTATACTATGACAAAGAGTGCACATGGGGCATTACCCCAAGACCTTGACCCTATCTTGGGGGCATTGCCCCCAAACCCACATAGAAATAATATGGGGAGAAAACCATGATGAATAATCCTTTGAGTTTGATTAGGCTCCACATCACAACATGCCATCATATGATTTTCTTTTGTATTAGTAGAGAATCTTGCCACCATTCCAACTACCAATGCTATATCAGGTCTTGTATGCACCACATACTAAAGTTTTCCAATCATTGATCTGTATGTAGTCTAATCTACTTCTTTTTAATAATCATCTTTGAGAAAGCTTATGTCCATTAGACATAGGTGTTCCAACTGGTCTAGAATCTTCCGTTCCAAACTTCTTTAGTATCTCCTTGATGTATTTTTATTGAGTAATATATGTACCATCCTTCTTCTATTGAATCTACAAGCCAACAAAGAATTTGATTTATCCAAACATTGACATCTCAAGTTCCTTACCCATTTCATCAGAAAAAATCTACACAAATCATCATTTCTAGTAAACAATGCATCATCTACAAAGATTTTTGCCAACATAGTCTCCTTATCTAGTCTTTCTTTGATGTATAGGCTGCTATTATCATTAGTTATTTGAAAACCAATCTTTACTGAGATACTTGTGAAACCTCTCATACCTAGCTCTAAGGTCTTATTTGAGACCATACAAAGATTTGTGTAGTCTGCAAACCATGTCCCTTTTGCTAGGATCAATAGAACCTTCAATTTTCTCTATGTAGACTTCCTCTTCTAAGATTCCATTCAAGAATGATGATTCCACATCCATCTAATATACTTTGAATCCTTTATGTGTTGCATATGCAAGGAGTGTTCTAATTATTACAAGCTAGAGTTGTTGGTGCACCAAAAGACTGACCTGTTAATGCCTGATACAACCACCAGACTTATATAACAAAGGAGGTGGTTAGGCCATGTCATGAATCTTGAAGGGGAAATTTTGCGATTAGGCCAAAAATCCCCCCTTCAGTATTACTCGAGGAGATTCAAACATGTGACCAAGCTCTGATACCAATTGTTACAAGCTAGAGTTGTCATTACACAAAAAGCTCAACCTGTTAATGCCCAATACAACCACTAGACTTATAGAAAACAAGAGGTGGTTAAGACATGTCATGAATCCTAAAGGGGAATTTTGGTAGTTAGTCCAACACTAATACGTTCAATTCTAGCGACATGAGCAAAAGTTTCTACATGGACAATACCTTCCTCTTGAGCATAGCCCTTGCAAACTAGCCTTGCCTTATTTATTGAAACTTCTCCATTCTCATTCAACTTATTTCTAGATATCCATTTTTTGCTAATTACATTCTTATCCTTGGGTCTAAGAAAAAGAGTCCAAGTCTTATTTCTTTCAATCTAATCAATTTCTTCATTCATATCTTCAATCTGAATTTGATTCTGTAATGCATCTTTTATAAATCTAGGTTCAAATTTAGTAAGTAAACATGTACCTTTTAATTTTTTCCTTGTCATTGTACTAACTGACTAATCTCCAATGATCTTCTTGGGTGCATGATGCCTTTTGACATATCCAACAAGTTTGGGCTCCTTTCTAAAATTACTAGGTTCACCATGATCTTTTGTATCATGCTTAGGTCCTAATTTTTTTGACTTGGGTCCATCAAAATTGTGACTCAATTTCCTCTTGCTGAAACTCAGGTCCTTCTGATGACTTGCTCTGCACTTGCTACAACTTAGGTTGAACTAAAGATTTTGGGGACTTGGGTGGTGAAGGTTGTTGATTGCTACTTGATTGAACATTAGGAATAGTATCAGGCTCATAGTAAAAAAAGTTTCTATAGTCTTCAGGTTCCTTACCACTTTCTTTTCTCTTTTCTACAAACTCATCAATCTTCACATTTGCGCTTTCTATAACTTAATGAGTAGATAGATCCAAATATTTATATGATTTTCTCTTATTGGAATATTCCAAAAATATTCCTTCATCACTTTTGACATAAAATTTTCCTTTTCTAGAATCCTTGAAAATATAACATTTACTACCAAATACTTTGAAGTAACACACATTAGATTTATAGCCACACCATAATTCAAAAGGTATTTGATTTGAATCCTTCATCAACTGAATTTAGTTCAAGGTATGAACTGGTGTGTTGATTGCTTCCTTCTAGTATTTGATAGCAATATTGTTTTTAATCATAAGGGTCCTTGCAAAATCCATGATTGACCTATTCCTTCTTTCAACAATGTCATTCTACTAATGTGTACTAGATGTAGACACTTGTCTATTGAGTTAAAAGATGAAATGGTCTACATTGCATAATTCATTGAATTCATTAGAAATGAATTCTCCTCCTCTATATGATCTTAAACATTTCAATTTCTTTCCTTTTTCTTTCACCACTCTAGCCAAATACCATTTGAACTTTTGAAAAGCTTCTAATTTGTCCTTCAAATACATAAAAGTCATCATTCTAGAATAATCATCAACAAATAAAATAAAGTACTTATCTCTTGTATAGCTTTCTGTGTCAATAGGTCCACAAAGGTCTGTATGGGCCAGCTCCAACACTTCTTTATAATGATATTTCTGGTGTTTAAAACTTGTCTTTCCCATCTTATAGATTTGAAAATTCTTTCCCATGCCCATGTCAAGTTTCTTTAGGCTTAGAGTGCCTCTAACCTTTTTTATCTTTCTTATATTTATCAGGTTGTCAAAATTCACATGACATAACCTCTTATGCCATAACCAAATTTCTTCTACTTAAGCAATGAAACATGAACTTCCATTAAGATCTAGGTAGAATAGATTACCTTTTTTTTGCTTGCCAGTACCAACTAGATTTCCTTTTCCATCCAGTAGATTGGCCTTTCCACTCATGAATTCTACCTTGATTCAAATGTTATTCAATTGACACTAAGTAGATTATTCTTTGGTCCTTCAACCCAATAAACATTATCACATATGAGATCATTGGTTAGTGCAATACAACCTTTACCTTTCACATAACATGGTTCATCATTGCCAAATCTAACACTTCCACCATAATAGTTTACTAAGTTCTCAAATTTAGATTTGTCACTAGTCATATGATGAGAGCAACTACTATCAATAATCCATGTATCATTCTTACTAATATGTGAGATAAGTCCCATTTTATCATTCTCATCATCTGACTCATCCTTAACATCAATGTAGACCGTTTCATCTTCTTCTTCGCTACTTTCAAAATATTTAGCAATGTAACAAGAGTTATTACCTTTGTCTTTGTAGTCCTTGTAGCTTTTGAAGTCCTTCTTGCCCTTCAAATTATCATTCTTCTTTACTTCTTTGTCTTCTCTTTTTGGACACCTTGTAGTGATGTGACCAACCTCTTCACAAGAAAAGTAGATCAAAAATTTTTTACCTTTGTACTTCTCTTTTCCCTTGGGAAATATTCTTGCAAGTAATGCTTCAATGGCTTCAAGATCTTCATCAGAACATTTTCATCCTTACTGTTAGATTGTCTTTTAGATTTTACAACTTTCTATTAGTTTGTGGTGATTGATTAGGAAAGTACTATACATACTTCATAGATTCTTTAGGGCTTTGCATCACCCCAATATTTTTTGGGCCCTATTTTATCAAGATTTTGGGCTGACATGTAACTATTAGTGATAACTCTAAAGTGGTAAAAATACTTGTATAAAAGGGCTTAGGGTTAGGGATTGTGTTATTGTGGTGATGCAAAAATTGGTTCTTGGAGTGGTATTGAGTTGTAAGGGATTACAAATTGTAATTAGGTTATAATAACTAGATCGTAATAATATCGAACTTGTTGTTTGGTGGATGTAGCACAAAGATTGGGTAAATCATGTTAAATATTGGTGTCTTGTGTTCTTTTCTCTGTGATCTATTATTTTCTGATATTGTTTAGATTTTCATGTAATTGTTATTTCTATCTGTAGTTTAATCCTAATAAGTGGTATTAGAGCAACATTTTTTTTCAGTTATCCTCTACAAGAAAGTCTCAAAGTTGAGTGGGAGTGATGGCAGATGAGGGTAAGCTGAGGGTTAATAGGTTTAATGGGCATAACTT
The DNA here is from genome assembly GCA_028749045.1 of Cupressus sempervirens. Classification (NCBI taxonomy): domain Eukaryota; kingdom Viridiplantae; phylum Streptophyta; class Pinopsida; order Cupressales; family Cupressaceae; genus Cupressus; species Cupressus sempervirens. Next base: position 480,676,835 of record CM053785.1, read on the forward strand.
TAAGTTATGGAAGATGCAAATGGAAGACTATCTTTATCAGAAGGATTTATGGAAGCCGTTGGAAGGCAAAACCAAGAATCAAGGATCTATGTCAAATGATGACTGGGATCTTTTAGATAGAAAGACACTTGGAAGCACTTGATTATGCCTAGAACCTTCGGTGACATTTAATATTACAAAAGAAAAGACAACAAAAGAGTTGATGCAAACCCTAGAAAAACTATATGAAAAGCCCTCTACTTCAAACAAGGTATTTCTCATGAAGCATTTATTTAATATGAAAATGATAGAAGGTGGATCTATTGCATATCATTTAAATGAGTTTAATACTATTACTAGTCAGTTATCTTCTATGGGTATCAATTTTAATGAAGAAATTAGGGCTATCTTGATTTTGTGTTCTTTGCCTAAAAGTTGGAATGGTTTGGTAATGGCTATGAGTAATTTTGTTCCTGAATTTAATACCCTAAAATATGATAATGTGATTGGTGTTATTTTGAGTGAGAAAACTAATAGGAAATCCTCAAGTGGATCTACATCAGGAAGTGTTTTGAATGCACAAAGTAGAGGTAGAATGATTAAGAGAGGAAGTAATTCTAGAAATCATGGGAAATCAAGAGAAAAGTTAAAGGCGAGGAGGTCTCAATCGAGAGGATCAAATGACTGCTAGTACTGTGGGAAACCAGGGAATATAAAGAAAGATTGTTGGACTTGAAAGAAAAATGAAGGGTATAAACTAGATGGAGACAAGGAGGCAAATGTGGTAAGTAAAAAATCTGAAGAGGATGCCTTGCTTCTATCTTTAGAAAGTGTTGATGATTCATGAGTTTTAGATTCTAGTGCTTCATTTCATGCTACACCTCATAGAGGTTATTTCATTGATTATGTCCAAGGGGATTTTGGGCTTGTTTATTTGGGGGATAATGAACCATATTAGATAGTTGGAAAGCTAAAAGTTAAGATTAAGTTGCAGAATGGAAATCATTGGCTACTACACGAGGTAAGACATGTTCCAAGGTTGAGTAGGAATTCAATTTTAGTAGGGAAACTTGGTGATGAGGGTTGTGTAGTTACTTTTAATGATAAAAAATGGAAGGTTTTAAAAGGTTCCCTTGTAGTAGAAAAATGTGTGAAAGTAGGCACCTTATATCTTTGTACAAGTCATATTGTTTCTTCTACTTTAATTGTTTTAGAGAAAAATGAATGTTCAGGAATAGTTATTGCAATTGAGTAGGGAAAATAAATAACTACTGTAGATTTTGATACAACGTTGTGGCACAATAGACTTGGGCACATGAGTGAGAAAGGTATGAAAGTACTTCATTCAAATAATGTTTTACTAGGTTTGAAATGTGTTAATATGGATTTGTGTGAAAGTTGTGTATATGAAAAACAAAAGAGAGTGAGTTTTGTGAAGATTGGGAAGGAAAATAAAAGAGAAAAATTAGAACTTGTGCATACAAATGTATGGGGACCAGCTCAAGTATCTTCCCTTGGTGGATCTAATTATTATGTTACATTCATTGATGATGCAACTAGGAAAGTACAGGTTTATTTCCTTAGATAGAAATTTGATGTATTTCAAACTTTTAAAAAATAGAAATGTTTGGTTGAAAATGAGACTGGTAAGAAATTAAAATGTCTTAGATCTGATAATGGTGGTGAGTATTACAATCATGAATTTGAAGATTATTGCTCCAATAATGGTATTTGTAGATAGAAAACTATTCCAAAGACTCCACATGAAAATGGAGTGGTTGAATGCATGAACAGGTCTATAATGGAGCATGCAAGGAGCATGAGGTTGCATGTTAGGTTGCCCTTATACAATTGGGTGGAGGCTATCAATATTTTTGCATATTTTATTAATAGAGGTCCCTTTACTCCTTTGGGTTGTGGTATTCTAGAGGAAGCATGGATTGGTAAGAAGGTGAGTTATTCTTTTCTCAAAATCTTTGGTTGTGAAGCATTTGCTCACATAGATTTTGAAAATAGATCCAAGCTAGAATCTAAGTCAAAGAAATATGTATTATTTGGATATGGCATTAATGAATTTTGTTATAGGCTTTGAGATTTTTAAAATCATAAAATTGTAAGAAGCACGAATGTCATATTCCATGAAAAAGTGTTGTACAAAGATTTGTTGCAGCAACGTGAGAAGAAAGAGGATGATTATGTGTATTGGATGATACTCCAAAAGATGATTTTCCAGCCATTCCTCATGATGTTCAACAATTGCAACAAAAAATGCCACACACACTAGTGAATGTTAGACAATCAACAAGAGACCTCTAGAAAGATTTTCTCCCTCTTTGTATTCTATTTTACTAATAGATACTGGTGAACCTAAATGTTATGATGAAGTTGTGTAGGTGGATACTAAGATTTAGTGGGAGTTTGCAATGAAAGATGAAATAGACTCTTTGTTGAAAAATAAGACATGGGATTTATACTAGTTGCTTGCAAGTAAAAGGGCTTTATAGAATAAGTGGATTTACAGGTTAAAAGAAGACGATGGAGGTAAGAAAAGATTTAAAGCCAGGTTTGTTGTAAAAGGATTTGCACAAAAAAAGGGCATTGATTTTGATGAGATATTTTCTCCTATTGTTAATATGAATTCTATCCATACTATTTTAAGTATTATGGCTACTGAAGATATGCATTTAGAGTAGCTTGATATTAAAACAACCTTTCTTCATGGTGATTTGGATAAAGAGATATATATGGCTTAGGCACAGGGATTTGAGGTCAAAGGTAAGGAGAACTTAGTGTGCAAATTGAAGAAAAGTTTATATGGCTTGAAGCAAGCACCTCAGCAATGGTATCTAAAATTTGACAATTTTATGCATGAGCATGGATATAATACATACCATTCAGATCATTTTGTTTATTTTAAGAGGTTGGATGATGAAAACTACATTATTTTATGTTTATATGTTGATGATATGATTGTACTAGGTTTAACATGGATCACATTAAGGGGCTGAAACACCATTTAGCACATGCATTTGATATGAAGAATTTGGAAGTGGCAAAACAAATCCTTGGTATGAAGATTTACAAAGATAGGAATAATAGGAAATTAGTGCTATCTCAGATTGATTATGTTGAGAAGGTGTGGCAAAATTTCTCTATGGAGAATGCTAAAGCTCTCAACACACCTTTACTTGGTCATTTGAAGTTGAGTAAGGAGATGTGTCCCAAAAAACAAGAAGAGAAGGATAAGATGTCCAAGGTACCCTATGCTTTAGCTGTAGGAAGCTTGATGTATACTATAGTATGTACAAGGAAAGATATTGCACATGCAGTGGGAGTTGTTAGTAGGTATATGAGTCATCGAGGAATTGAGCATTGAAATGCAGTTAAATGGATTCTCAGATATTTGCAAGGAACATCCAGTAAGTGTTGACACTTTGGGGGCTCTACTATTGATTTACGGAGCTATGTTGACTCAAATTTGGTAGGGAATATTGATATCAAGTGAAGTACTACAAGTTATGTATTTATTGTTGGTGTGGCAGCATGAGCTTGGTTTCTAGGTTACAAAAGGTTAATGCTTTATCCACTATAGAGGCAAAGTATGTTGCTGCTACAAAGGCAGCCAATGAGATGATATGGCTTTAGTTCTTCTTGGAAGTATTGGGTCACCCTCAGAAGGATAATTATTTATTTACAGATATTTAGAGTGTCATTCATCTTGCAAAGAATTCAGCTCTGCCTTCAAAGACCAAACACATATAGTTATGGTACCAATTCATTCAGTCAATTTTGGATGATAGATAGTTAAAGCTACACAAGATGCATACATATGATAATCTAGCATATATATTTACAAAGATAGTAACAAGGGAGAAGCTAAACTCCTCTTTAGCTTTAGTTGGTCTTCTAGATTGAACATGAATAAATGAACAACAGAGTCTAGTGTGGTTTGGTCGAATGGGAGCCCCATGTGGTAGTGGTATTTCCATAGGATTAGTCTTAAAGTGGGAGATTGTTTTCTAGTGTGGAGTCTGATCAGTCCCCAAGTGAGATATTGTTAGTTTGTGGTGACTGATTAGGAAAGTATTGTACATACTTCATAAATTCTTTTTTTTTTGGACCCTATTTTATTGAGATTTTGGTCTAAAATGTAATTATTAATTATAACCCTAAAGAAATAAAAATACTTGTATAAAATGGCCTAGGGTTAGGTAATGTTGTATTGTGGTGATGCAAAAATTGGTTCTTGCAGTGGTATTGAGCTATAAGGGATTATGGATTGTAATCACTAGGTCATAATAATATCAAACTTGTTGTTTGGTGGACGTAGCCCAGGGATTGGGTGAACCATGTTAAATCTTGGTGTCTTGTGTTCTTGTCTGTGTGATCTATTATTTTTTGATATTTTTTAGATTTGCATGTAATTATTATTTCTATCCATGGTTTAATCCTAACACTTTCTTCTTTAGCGATAGCTTGTCTTGAAATGAAGACTCAAAGTTACTAGTGTTAAGAACATAATTGTCATAGTTATCTAACTCAAATGTTGTCAATCCTCCCACTATTGCATCCAATGTTATATCATTCTTGGGATTACATCTCATCTCTTGAATTGCTGACACTCTAATTGCATATATAGGGAGAAGTGTTCCAAGAACCTTTCTTACCACTATCTCATCTTCTATCTTTCCTCTTGAGGCTCTGATTGCACACACATTGACTTTTATTCTTCCACTATATTTTACAATATTCTCATCTTTTGTAATCCTCAATTGATCAAACTGATCTCTCAGACTTTTTGACTTGGCTCTTCTCACACTATCATCTCCTCCATAAATGTCTTTCATCTTGATCCACATTTTATGAGCACTATCATAGTTTTTGACTTCATCAAATTCAACATAGCTAAGAGTTGAAGCAATATTAATCATCATAATTTAATGATTCTTCTTTTCTATAATTTCTTCAACAACCATAGTTCTAGTAGGTGCCACATACTTGGTGTCTAGGTACTTTAGGCTTGAGTCTCCAATAGTTTCTACATGCAATATTATGAGTTCTTTCCATGCCTTGAAGTTATCTCTATTTAGTTTAGGGATCTCCCTTCCGTAAGACATCTTGATCTTTAACTTAGGTTCTTGAAACCTTCTTTGCAAGCACCAAATCTCTGATACCAATTGTTGCAAATATGAGAGGAGTAACTAACAAGGGAAGGGTGAATTAGTTACTAGAAAAATAAATCCTATATCCCTTAGATCTCAATACAAAACAAAACCAAACTCCATTGAAACTTATGAAAATAATGTTGTAACTCGGTTAGCACTAAATCGCTTGGCAAACACTAAGAATTATTGTAACTCGGTAAGCACTAAAATATTACTTCTTTATATGTTTAATGTTATTAACCACAATTAACTTAGTTTCAGAATAGAAATAAAATAAATGAACACACATGACACCAAGATTTAACTTAGAAAACCCAATTTGGGAAAAACCACCAATTGCAACTAGTTACTATTTTTCACTCTTCTAAAGTGATCCCTATTAGGAGCTAACCCTATTAAAGGTTAAAAAACACATTGTTAGGTGTGACCCTATTAAAGGATTTAATCACCCTATTAGGAGTGGCCTTGTTAGAGGTGTTTAGACACTTCAATATAGAAATGCCACCTTGTTAGAGGATTTGGAAAATAGCTATTAAGATAACTTTGTTAAGAGATATGATACACTGATACACTTATTAGAGAGTGACAATGATATGACTTGATTGCTGATACAACTGTATTTCTGATTTCAAATCTCTATTCTAGCTTGAATACTTGATCTTCCTTGATCAGATTAAAATTTGCAGCTCAGTCAACTTAGGATACTCTGTTATCCTTCCAATTCACTTCTTTGGTTTATCTTTTCAATCCCATGCTTATCATATTCAATCCCACAACTTGACCTTATACTTATATTTTTTGCCTTGTAAAGTTGGCTTGAATGCACTTACAAATATTCTATATTTATTCCTTAAGTTAGCTAGACGTAACAAAAAAAATCATTAAGCTACCTATGCTAATTCAAGAAAATCCTTCATTAACCAACCCATCTCAGTCAACATTAGCTTAGAAAATACTTTCTTCAAACTTCCTTTGTTAACCTTGTGAACTCAGTTAACACTACATCCTGAACTGAGTTCCTTTGGCAACCAAATTAGCTTGATTAACACCGGTTCCATGCCAACTTCTCTTTGGTGCCCGAGTGAACTCGGTAGACACTGTCTTCTCACAAACTTTCTTTGGTGCTCGAGTGAAGCTTGACACATACTATCTCTAAACTTGGTTTATTCTAAAATGCTCAACAAACACTAGAAACTATCTTCATTGCCTGAGTGATCTCAACAGATACCGATTGATAAAGAATTAGCATTTTGTGTAACATCAAAGACAATATACAATTGAATAATTATTTTCAACAATATACATACATATATACATACATGTATATATATACATGTATATATGTATGTATGTATGTATGTATGTATGTATATATGAATGTATGTATGTATGTATGTATGTATATACATATAAAAGGTATCATTTCAAAAATATGTCTTAAATAAAAAATACAAATTAGGCCCACATTGTAGTAAACTATACAAACTCAGAATGAATCAAGTTTTAGAATTATTAGATTATTCAAAAATTTATATTTTTAATATGAAGAACGAGGCTTTTATGTAATGTCCAAACTCTAACTTTATCCCCTTCTTTGATTTTTTATTTATTTTCTGAGCACATAGGACCTCCTCGTTATATACAAGAAATGTCCAACATTTAATATTATGAATATTGAGTTTCACAAAGACTTCTATGGTATACTTCAATACTTGACATGATGGGATAATTTCTTTGGAAACTTTGTTAGTTAGACAATAGAATGTAGGCCATATTCAATTTCTATGAATCTTTTGGAGAGTTTGGTAAGAAACCTTGCTTTGATACCATGTTGAGTAACATGGATCTTTTATGAAAAATGTAATAAAACTTTGTATAATATATATGTATTATATATAGTATAATATATATATTATATACTATACTATATATATAATATACTATAATATATAATAATATATATTATTGTTACATGAATATGTATATAGAAAATGATGATTTACCAATAACAAAAATGTATCTCAAATCAAATTTATCTGACTAAAGCTACAACTTTAAAAGAATCATATAAATTCAATAGACTAACTTTCGGTTTTCCTTTTTTTTGTTTATGTAGGAGGCATTTGATCCACATAGTACAAAAAAGAGGCTACAGTTTGATGATCCATTGGCATCATATGATAGTATAGTTATCATAGGATGTGTCATGAGATATTTTGAGATGGAATATGCCACATTGTATAAATAAGATTTTATATTATAGATATGTTGATGTCATGATCAACCATATTTTGTATATGGATCTACATATTTTGATATTTATTTATGAAATTTATCTATGGATACATGTATATTGATCTATAATTTTGTCACTTATTTTCACATGGATATATATTTTAATTTATTATAGCATTGTTCAATTTATTGCACATTATGTGTATTGTTTATGTTTATGGAATATCATTCATTTTGACCATGTTTGTTATATTCAATTCAAATATACTAATTTATGACTAACATTTTATCAACTATCAGAATTTAATGCAATATTTAATTTAAAATTATATCATATGTTTAATTTTAAATTATTTCTATAGTCCCTCACGATGTTTACAATTAGCTAAATCCACTGCCAATTTCGTCTTAGGAGCCCATCTTTGGTCTTAGGGGACACTTTAGTATGTAGTAGCCATGAATGTTATAAGGAATCCATGGTCAAAATAAGGGTTTTACTAGGGTTGAATCTCCCATCTAGAACTAATGATGCTAACAATTTGATGCCATGATCAATGGTTTGAAAGTTATGCAATGATGCACCAATGAGCTGAGGTACATTGTAAGTTTTGACATCGAGTGACATCGTTGTGTCAAATTCAAATGAAATGTGATGTATCTAAGCTAAAAGAGGTTATTGTAGACCTTGACATCACCTTCCTATAGAATTTCTCATTTCACCAATAGCCTTGACAATCTCTAAGTTACAACCCTTGGAAGATCAATCTCCAAATGTACCTAGAGCATCTTAGAGACAATTCAGTACCGGGTGGATGCAAATGTTATAGGATCTCTATGGTCAAATCAAGGGTGTCATTAGGGTTCACTCAAACATTTTATGCTAATGATTCTGATTATTTGATGCCATGATCAATGGTTTGAAAGGTCCGTAGTGATGTACCAATGAACTAAGGTGCACTGTAAGCTTTGGCATAAGGCGGGATTATTGTGCCAAATCCAAATAGAATGTGATCTCTCCAATATGAGAGAGATTATTGTAGACCTAAACATCACCATCTTGTAGAATTTGATGTTTCATCAATAGGATTCATGAGCTCCAAGTTATGACCCTTTTGAGATTGATCACCAAACACACTTAGAGCATCTGAGAGACACTTCAACATGGGGTGGTAGGGAACATTCTAAGATCTCTATGGTCAAAATAAGGATGTCACTAGGGCTAGCCCACCCATGTAGAGCTAAAGGAATTGACAATTCCATGCCACAATCAACAGTTTGAAAGTTACACAATAATGCACCAATGAACTTAGGTACATTGAAAGTTTTGGCATTCCAAATGGAATGCAATCTCTTTGAAATGAGATAGATTATTATAGACCTCAACATTTCCATCCTATATTATTCAACATTTCATTGATATCCCTAATGAGGTATGAGTTATGACCCTCAGAAGATTGATATCCAAACACACTTAGAGCATGTTACAAACACTTCAATGTGAGGTGGCTGTGAACATTATAGGATCTCTATGGTTGGAAAAAGGGTGTCACTAGGGTTCATCCACCCATCTAAAGCTAATCAAACTGACAATTCAATGCCATGATCAACAATTTAAAAGTTACACAATGGTGCACCAATGGACTAAGGGACACTACAAGTTTTGGCATCAGATGAGATTGTTGTACAAAATCCAAATGAAATATGATCTTCTCCAAAATGAGAGAGGCTATTATAGACCTTGGAATCAATGTCTAGTAGCATTATTTGTTTCACCAATATCCCTCATAAGCTTGAGTTATAAACCTTGGAAGATCAATCTCCAAACATACTCAAAGCATCTTTGAGACACTTTGGTGTGGGGTGACCACAAACATTGTGGGCTCTCCATGGTTAGAAAATTGGTGTCACTAGGGTTCACCCACCCATCTATAGCTAATGATATTGATGATTCAATGACACAAAACATGGTTTGAAAGTTATGCAATGATGCACTAATGAACTAAGGTACACTACAAGTTTTGGTATCAGGTGAGATCATTGTACCAAATTGAAATAGAATGTGATCTCTCCAAACTGAGAGAGGTTATTATAGATATCAACATCATCATCATTTAGCATTCAATGTTTCACTAATATCTCTCACAAGATACACATTATGAGCCTCAAAATATTGATCTCCAAACACACTTAGAGCATATTAGAGACACTTCAGTGTGGGTGGCCATGAATACTCTAGGATCTCCATGGTCAAAACAAGGGAGTCACTAGTGTTCACTTTCCCATTTAGAGCTAATAGAATTGATGATTCAATGCCATAATCAACTATTTGAAAGTTATGTAGTGATGCACCAATGAACTGAGGTACATTGCAAGTTTTCGTAGTGGGCGAGATTGTTGTGCCAAATTCAAATGGAATGTCATCTCTAAATTGAAAGAGTTTATTGTATACATTGGAATAACTATCTTATAACATTCAACATTTCATTGATAGCTCTTACAAGGTCCTAGTTATGACCCTTGGAAGATCCATCTCCAAATGCACTTATAAAATCTTAGAGACACTTTGGTGTGGGGTGGTTGCAAATGTTCTAGGCTCTCTATGGTTAGAATAGGGTTGTCACTATAGTTCAACCACCCACCTAGAACTAATGACACTGGTGATTTGACACCACAATTAGCAGTTTAAAAGTTATGTAGTGATGCACCAATGAATTGAGGTACACTACAAGTTTTGGTATTGGGTGAGATCTTTATTCCAAATCCAAATGAAATGTGATCTCTCTATAAATAGAGAGGTTATTGTAGACCTCAATATCACCATCTTGGAACATTTTATGTTTCACTGATAGCCCTCATGAGGTCCAATACAACCTTCAAAAGATTTATCTCCAAATGCACTTAGAACATCTTAGAGACACTTTGGTATAGGGTAATCATGAACATCCTAGGATCTCTGTGGTTAGAATAGGGAATTCAATAGGGTTCACGTACCCATCTACAACTAATGGCACTAATAATTCAATGCCATAATTAGTAGTTTGAAAGTTACATAGTGATACACCAATGAACTGAGGTGCACTGCAAGCTTTGATATCGAGCGAGATCATTGTGCCAAATCCAAAAAGAATGTGATCTCTCTGAAATGAGAGAGGTTATTTTAGACCTTGGAATCACTATCTTTTATTATTTAATGTTTCATCAATATCCCTCACGAGGTCTAAGTTACAACCCTTGGAAGATTGATCTCCAAACACACTTAGAGCATCTTAGAGACACTTCAGTGCGTGGTGTCCATGAATGTTCTAGGATCTCTATAATGAGAAAAAGGGTGTCATTCAGGTTCACTCATCCATCTAGGGCTAATGAAATTGATAATTGACTACCATAGTCAGTTGTTTGAAAGTTACACAGTGATGCACCAATGAACTAAGTTACACTACACATTTTGGCATTGGGCAAGATTGCTATGCCAAATCCAAATGGAATGTGATCTCTCCAAACTAAGGGAGGTTATTCTAGACTTTGACATCATAGCATTTTAGCATTTGATATTTCAAAAATAGCCCACATGAGGTTTGAGTTATGACCCTTGGAAGATTAATCTCCAAACACACTTAGAGCAACTTAGATACTCCTCACTTGACCACTATTAACAATAATTATAACTTATGTTAGTATTAAGTCAATCACACTGTAAACTATGTAAACATTACCAATATTAATTATATTGAGTAAAAACACATTAAATCGATCACTTTGACCACTTTGACTATTAGAGAACCTTATGAAAAAACATATTCAATCAACAAGTTCATATTTACAATATCTCAACTATTTCAATGTTATTACATCAATACACAAGTACCACAAATTATAGTGTAAAAAATATAATAGATTTCTATTCATTTTGATCCTTATTAGGTTTCTATCTTCATTCACTACTACTATTCATGATGTACCTACATTCCAATATCATACAAAATATCAATATTATGTAGGCATAATAATAAGTAGATAGATAACCAATATTCTATCATAAGTTAAATGAATATTAAACGTGATAACAATTGGTTCACCAAATCATTATGAAAAAAAGAACATAAGAAGTAAATATACCTAGTTGAATGTTCCTACAAGGTCCTCTCTCTACTTTAGGGTCTCTAAGAGGGGTTTGTGATCAACATTACTAATAGTAAAACATTCTTTTAATTTTGGTCTTCCTTGATGCTTCAAAGACATTAGATTTGCTGCTATAATAAGGTGTGAATAATTGAGAATTTTTTTGTGCTTTTGATAGTCTTCGAATGCAAAAATTCCATTCCTTCTAAGCATGTATACCTACAAGCATGTTGCAACAAAAAAACTGAATCGATACAATATGTGAATCCATTATCATCTATAATCAATTGTGCTATCTTTTGTTTACCTCTTACATAACGTGCTAACCAATAAAGTAATTTTTTATGATTCCCCTATGATGCAACCAATGCAAAGAACTATCTTGATTGAAGAAGATATGATAGATGGTTATGCTCAAGTGAACTTTCTTTGTCATCATTTTTGATAGAGGACATGAGAGATACTAGAGTAATATAATGTAGATCCCATGTATCCACCCACTCACTTGACTCATGGTGATCCCAATCATAGTGAAAACAACTAGGAAAAAAAAAATCTAATTGTCATGTCAAAATGGTCCGTGTAATAGAATTAGAGCTCTATATTGAATGCATTTTTTAAGAATATCTAACAATAGAACTATCTAATCTATCACCTATGGACCCCTTCTCAACTAACCAAAAGAACCTGTGTATTGCTGAATCAAGAGTCTCCCTGTATGATAATGTTGAACTACACCAATCAATAATGCTATGAGCATCAAGAAGCTTTGCTCCTGAAATATTCACTTGTTCCTTTACTAGGGCTCTCTTCATACATGACCCAAATCCATCATGTTCCCCTTTCCCATGGTCAGACTCAAAAAAATCCAAATATGAGGCACCCCCCTCTCTATGTGAATCTTACATAAGCAATAAAACATGAGAGCTGATGAGAGCTATTTATGACCAATTTTGCCATATTTTAATCCATTTCATGTGCTTTCATACTTAATTGCGTACTCCATTTCCATCCCATTTTACTATTTTACATTGCATATGGTTTAATATACATAAGTACTATTTAATATACTTTGGGATTAAAATATGGAAAATTCATTATTGATTACTTTTTACTAATATTTATTATTGTAGCATGTTGATTTGCAGAGCAAATCTTCCCATCACCTACTTTATAAGCTCTTCCTATCATATATTTGAGGTCAAAATTATTGTGATTGTCTCCAACTTATTCATATCATAATTTGGTTACCTCTTCCGAATAAGTGAAATATTTTGAAGTAATTATTTGATACATTTTTTAATGGAGATGAAGTTGTCTTTGTGTGAAATTACAAAAAAAATCTATTTTCACCATTTTCTATACTAAGCCAAGACTAGCGTAATACACTACCAACCAAGGATTCACATGTATTACTTGTATGATGATCTAAATAGAAAAATCTCATATTGGAGACTCTAAGAAAAACCATGATGCAAATGTTTGAAATGGAGGGGACCAAACAAATCTATATTGAAATATTTTATATGTGGAGAGGAAATCAAGGAAAGTTATGTGTTAGTGAACATAAATGAATTTATAGTGAAGGAAACAACAGTAGAAATAAACCAAATAATCTTTTAATTATGTCCACTATTATAAAAAATTAGTTTCTAATTTGTGGTCAACAAATAAGTTTGTACGTACACCCATATTCTTTGGTTGTCAACAAAACATAATAATGCCACTTTATGATATATTTGTAGACTCAAACTGTATATATGCCTATTATGTAATATTAGTGGGGGAGGAAAATTTTGATATCAAAGTAAACACAGAGTATTTTGAAGGAGATTTCTGGATGACAACATTGTATGTTATTTTGTAATGAATAACAATAATATTTGTAGATGATCCAAACAATGTAAGAGTGAATTTTTTGTGATTTATTTACCATGCAAGTTAGGGAGTAAGGGCCCACTCTTTGGTAAAGAAAAATAGAAGTGATAATCCGTGTTGCTAGGATTTATTTGGTTTTCTATAGGTTCACTTTTGTGAATTGTAGCTACATTCATAATCCATCATCTCGCAACTAGCATCCCTTGTTGGCATATTGCTCGGACACCTTTCAAAAGGTAACACCCCCAAATTGACAAGAATAGACCAAGCCAAAATTCACTATAAGTTATTAATGTTTCTCATCATTTTCCCCAATGTTGGCCTATCATAAGCAATACCAAATGATATGTCTATCCATAGCAATACCATGCTCCTACAAGAAATCAAAATAATTCTAGAAACAATGTTCCACAAACTCATTAGAGTGGGATCTATCATCACTCATGTAAAATTGGTACTCTAATTATCTTTTGATTACCTTACACACTACCAGGGGCATGTTTGTATGTCATGTGGACAAAAATAACACTTTGAATAGAGTTGTAATACTGAGATTGTGTCTCATTTTGGGGCTGCAATGTGTAGTACTTTGCAAAGTCAACAACTAATACAATAGTGTGAATGGGAAAACTATCCTTACACATTCTAAATTTCTAATCCAACCACTAAGATTTGTGACTATTCCTTGCATACTTTTAGAAAATATTTGTCTTTAAATCTGAAATAAAATCAGCCACAATAATTTCTTTTGCAACCAACTCAAATCTAGAGCCATCACTTTCACTCTTCAATGTGTGTTTCACCATTTCATATACCTTTTTTAAACTATTGTCCTCCCAAGATCTTTCTCACATCCCTCATGGAAACATGTTATAAACTCAGATAAGCCACCACATTGCAAACACTTCTCATTTAAGAAATCATTTCTCTAAAAGAAACAACCATCAAATCTAGGACATAAAAAATGATCTAGCATGTCTCTTGATGATTTTTGATGCCCACTAGCACCACAATTATCCAAAATTTCATTAATATGCAAAGTAGAAGGGAATGAGCATAATAGTCTGTGGTGCATAGAAAAATCCACATGGTATTTGCAACAACATGAATTTTGAATTTGAAGTGGCACACAATAAAATAACTTCAAGGATTCAAAAGCCCTTTTTGATATATGCAATCTTTCATGAATCTCTCTAAATTATTTGAACAACATACTTTGAATTATCTCCAAATAACATTTAGGATTTGGCATGCAATCTCTAATGCCAATTCTCAACTTCAACACATCTTTAGCATTTGGTGAAACTATTGAGCTATGTTGAGCTATCATTTTGCACGATGCTTAACAATAGAAATCCTTTCAAACTCCTCTCTTGAAAAGCTAATTTGGGATCAACTCAAGGGTTCTAGGTGATCTTGTAACCAATTGGAATCCACTTAATAGAAGATAAATGTGAGTGTTCATGAAGAGTCCTTTGCTAGTTAGATCAATTTTGGATAAGCTATTGAATCTACATGCTATCTCAAAAAAAGTAACCACACAAAAAGAAATATATTTTATGTTTTTCTATTTATAATGAATGCAACTTTAACTATGCAACTCTATGAATTCCTAAATTAACCAAATATTTATAAAGCAAATAAAAAAGATAGGGTAATAGGAAGTTTAAGAAAATGACTTGAAAAGTAAATCCCTAATGGAAATAAGCCACAGAAACAACATGTCTAAGAGTTAAGCTTTTGAAAAGATTGGTATGTAATTAATGAAAATAGGAGTAGCACTTCCTTAATTCCACTGATGCAATCATTGATTGAAATTTAGTAATTTTAAGATGTTTCACTTTTCATTAGATCACAAGGCCATGAAAAGTGTGCTCATTTGAGACAAAAAGCTATGTATGAACAATAGGTGATCTCTTCTCCAACTAAGTAGGTCAATGAAATTTGTAAACACATAACAAACACTAGAATTAAAAGATCACTCAATTAAGATAACACAACAAAACCATTGGCTCTAATACACTCCATGAATATAGATTGACAAAATATAACACACATCAGAAAGAATAACTACACTCAAAATGAGAGCACTAATAGAATATAATATTGCATCAAAATAATGGCCTAGAATACATATTTAATTCATTAATTTATAGGAAATTATTTTCTCAATTTGTGTTGAGAGTGAGAGATTCCTTCATGCAAATATATGCTTAAAGTTAATAAAATAAATCTAAACATATATACAAATTTACCCTTTGGGAGGTGCTAAGTAGGACTTCACCATTTTTTATATCAATTAATGGGTGCATGAGCCTTTACATGTCTTAAAACAAAAAAAGAAGCTATAGATAAGGAGAAAGAAGTTGTTAGATGATGTAAGAGTCTTTGGAGATGCCAAAAGTAGAAACTCAACCTGCTTTGGATGTTTGTAGGAGTTAAGTTGCCATCAAAATGCATTTTTACTAGATGGAATTGTCAGTGCACCTATGAATTCTTCAAAAAAAATTGGTGCACCTTTGGAGAGGCACACCTTAGTGACAAGTTCAAAAAATCTAAAATTTTCCAAGTGTCAAAACCAAAATTCTAGCTTCTGGGTTTTGTCTCCCTTTATAACAGAGCTATGTCTAGATGTTTACTCTTGAATTTCTCTATGATCTCCATCACTTGGGTTGCAACTAGAAAATACAGAGCATCATACTTATCCTTTACTATCTATCAGTAGTTACCTACTTGTATGAGAGTTTCTGCAACTTTACATCTAATCCTAACAATGCCTCCTCTTTCTTGAATGCTTGTCTAATGTCTTCATCCATAAAAGCTTCTCCAATAGTCTTTTGAAACTATTCTATAACTATTTCAACAAACAATATTTTATTCCTTGACTCATCTTCAAAAATGTCAAGGCAAGCATCACTATAATACTTCTCAACTTCCAAAATCTGCTCTTGGGTTTGATCCTTAAGCTTATGAATATCCACATGTAATGTCTCCATTACTTTATTACCAATAGAAATATTCTCAATCCAATCATCTGTGTTATCCAATTCATCCCCTATATATACATCCATGAACATATATATGATACCTTTGTCCCTTTATTGACTGTAATGCTTATAGGTCTTTACCCTAGGTATGTACCTAATCCAGTAGTCCAAAATCCTAGTTTAGTATAGCAACCAACTTCTCTACATTATTTTACATATGGTACAAAAATTCAAGGTTTCCTTGTATTATTTTCACACCTTTTCTCTTAAAACTTTCAGGCCATAGCTGACATGCCTTCAAAAATGGATCCAATTGCACAATTGTCTTCTCCTTCCTATCAAATGCAGTACCTAGAGTCATCTCTAGATTATCAAGGTCCAAAGGACCAACTACTTCATGAAAATAGCCTCTTAGAAGACCATTCTATTTTGGGAGCCTCAGTAATTCAAACTCATCTTTTTCTAGATGGTTAAATACTTCTTTAATTCCTATAGTGACCATCAATTTAGTAGTATCCACTATAGGCTTTCCCAACAAGACCTCTTGATTTTGATAATCTTTTGGAGTTACATCTTCAATATCTGCATGTGGAGGAGGGATGATAATGTGAGTGAAAAAGTTTTGATTTTAGTTCTTCATAATAAGGGCCAATGTATGCACATCATCCTTAGGCAACTCAATTTTCTTGAGGTCTTCAACTAATTTTTTCATTTCCTCATCCTCACTACAATACAGTTTCCTTTTATGCATAACCATCACCTCTTTATTCAACCATTTTGGAGCAGTTTCCATTAGAGACATATACTTACATGAAGAGGGGGTTTGTTTTGCTAGACCCTTTCCCTTATCACTCCTTAGTGGAGTCCTTTCTTTTTGTGAGGGATCTACATCAGGCATCCATGTCTCTATTGAGTCCAAAGTCCTTACCTCTATATCTTGAGAAATTTATTGAGGTTCTTCATATATTTTCCCCTCTTCTAATACTTCATCAGTGGGTCTTTTTTTTTTTGGCTCCTCTTCTTGCATAGCTTGTACTTTCTCTTCATTAACAAGAGGGATAGGAGTGGTTGAACCTTTATCCAAGAAAGATAAATCTTGACTTGGTGATGGAAAGGCACCTAGAGGTCTTTGTGAAGAAGGTGGCAATTGAACCCAATCTCCTCGCAAAGGTTAATTTATTGATGTATCCCTATTTTTTGCCTATGAGTTCAGTACCTACAGGCATGAAGTCAAAATCTTACATTTTAAAGACACCAATCCCTTGGTCCTCTTGTTCATAAATCCATTGTTTTGGTTCATCCCATAATGTTGTAACTTGAATAGGTTGTGTAGGAATAAATGGCAGAGTTACAATGGAGCTCCTTCTTCATTCTTCCTCAGTAGCTTTGGCTAGATGATTCCTTTGACTCAAGGGAAGGTTATCCTCTTTATCCTCTTCGAGAATGGTTTCTAGGAAAAAAGGAATAGGAATAACCTTTCTTTGCACTTTCTATCTTCTAGTCTTTTTGATTTGAGGTTTATCTTTTTTTCTCATAGGAGCTAATGGAAAGGATTCTTCCTCTTGAACCTATGGGGATACCTCTTGTGCTTCCTCTTTAAGTCCCTATCCCTATTCTGGTGGTAGCACTTGTCGATTATCTTGATCTTGAGTGGCTTCTTGGGCTTGAGTCCCTTCAACTTTAGGCTCAGCTCATTGAGGAGAAACTATTTTCCTTTTATTCTTTCCTTTCTATGCTTTGAAGTATTTGACTTCCCTATCGTGCTAATACACCATTTCTAACCTAATTAGAGATTGGAATGTGAATGTTGGTACTATAGATTTTTCCCCTCTTCCCTTTATTGGGTGGGCTATGACCTATAAGACTACTATTTTAGGAACCAGGTCCAACTTGAATGGCTTCTTAATCCATTCCTTGGTCAACTAGATGATATGCCTCACACTGTGATTGATATCCACATTTTCTTCTCTATCAATGTATACATTCATGATTGACCAATCATATATCTTATCTTGATTATACAAGGGATCTAAGACCTTTACCATGTCTTGTTGAAAAAACTTCAATGGGACCTTTATTTTTAGGGCACTACCTACCAAATAAAGAGTCATCCTACAATAATCTCTTATTTAGATATCGTAATCATCTACAATATTCATCCTATGATCCTCTATGGCATCCTCATGCTTAAATTATTTTCCTACCAAGTATTAAACTCTACCAATATTGTCAAAACATGAATGAGAAAAGTTTTAATCCTCTAAGGGATACTGATCCCATTCTAACTCAAAAGTCATGATATCCTATTTTCACTTGACATCAAATGGACCAAAGGTGATGGGCCACACCCAAGTCTTCTTATGATGTTTCCTTACACTATCATATGCAGATGAGAGTTGTGCAATCTCTAGAAAAATGAATCTATCACATGGATACCTAGGGAGCTTCTTAGTATTTATAGTTGCACCCGCTACCCTTAAGTAGGTGAATGTCTTGAATTGGATGTAATAGGTGCCTATTTCTACAATTCTCATTGCTTCCTCTATTGAAATCCTTTTTTCATAATCACCTTTAATGAATTAGATGATTGAAAAAATGAAATCATCGTTCACTATCCTATATTCTTTACTTGGATCCAATAAATTCTTCTTTACTAGCTAGGGCTATACCACATAAGGCTAGGCATCAACATCTTGCATGCTTCCCCTCTTAAAAAACCTTAGGTAATTGTAGTCCTTTTTTGCTAATAGATATACTAAATATGAAGTCATACAGATTCTAGGGTTGGTTTTAACTATCACTAGTTGTTCATCCAGATTCTCACTAGGCATTGTGGCCTAGTTAATTAGCATCTTTTTTATTCTAATGGTCTCAAGGAAATGTACCATCCAAATGTTCAAGTGTCCTACTATTGGTAGACCCATAATCCTACTCAAAAGAACAATGGAATATCCAATATCATCCTTCATATAACCTCTAGTCATGTCAATGTTTCCAAATTTTCTTCCCACATGTGTCCAATCAATCAAATATGATGATTGAATAATCTCTATAGCTTCTTGTTCATGATCCCTATACCACCTTTCTGCTTGATGATAAGCCAACCCAATGTACTAATCTACCCTTGAAAGATGGAATACTTTCTTGATGTTCTTTGGTCTTAGATCTAGGACAATCTCTCCCGTTATGTTTTTCACCACTCTCTCTTCTAATACATAATTCTCTGCTAAGGCCATAATTAATTGTAAACATTGCACTGATATAGGGTGTGAAGTTTCATTTAGCAATCCTGATCTAATAAGTGTAGAAATCATTTGGGATCTCTCATTTGGCTTGTTGTAGAATACTAAGAATGCATTCTAGTCAAATATGACCTAACTCAGTGTCCGAAATCTTTGAATGTAGATCCTAGAAGTGTGATTTTGGCTAGACACATTCAAACTTAAAGACCATCAATTTTGGAGAAATCTTTGCTATGAGTGAGGATGAGGAGGAAGCCATTTTATCTACAAAAAATAGAAATAAATTAGTCCAAAAGGTGGAAAATACAATCTTAAACAAACCCTAATCACTAAAAAATCAGACCCAAAACTCTAAAAACCCATAAAACACCTTTAAACTCTTTTTACACTCTGGTATGCAAGTTTTTTGGTGTACCTTGCACAACTTGAAGGTGTGCTAGGTGCACCCTTTCTATATGCAATATTTTATAATTATGAGTATACACATGCACAACTTTTGGGGTGTGCATATGCGCACCCTTATTATCCAAGGTTTTCTAAGTGTAAGAACAACAGGGTGCACACATGCACACCCTTTCCTATGGTGGATAACTTAACTTTTAAAAGAAAAAAATGGTGCACTGCATACCATTTTTTGTATTTCCTTAAGCTCAAAGTTTTTTAAGGTGTGCATATGTGCACCTTACAAAATGTGATTATTTTTTTTGTACTTTTTAACTTTGTTTAAAGGGTGCACACCTTGTGCACCTTGGATAGGTGTGCAAGGTGCACACCTTTATTGCTTTCTAACTTGGCGTGTGTGTGTAGGTCTAAAGATAGTGCACCTCTATAGGTGTAGAGGTGTGCTAGTGGACTACTTGAAGAAGAAAATGCATAAATGGGAGGGGGATATTGGGCTTTTATAGGCCTGACATGGAGCACACCTGTTGGAGGTGCAGACCTATGCATTTCAAAGAGAAAGCACTCTGCACTAGAGTACTTAGTACACTAGCACACCTTGAGGGCTGCGCTAGGTGCACCCCTTAACACATTCTAATCACATTTTCTCTCTCAAAAAATCTCAATTCTCGAGATCTAGGCTTCTCAAGAAGAGGACCAAGCTAGTTCTAGACTCTAGGTAGAACTCTAAAAAGACTCAAACCCTAGACTAGGGGTTTGGAAAAGAAAAAAATTACTATGGAGTTCCCATTTATTAGGAGAAATGGGGCATGTATTGTGAAACCACAAGAAATAGCCCCAACAAAAAAGAAGAAATGAAAAAGGCATTTCATCATTAGCAAACGTCCTTCTTAAAGGTATCAACTAGTAACTGAGTTTGAACACTTTGAACAACTTTCAAGTCCCTTGGTAGTCAAAAATTTAGAATCTCAAATCATCAAGCTTAGTTTGTGCTCAATTTATTCATTCCCTTTGATTTTTCAAGGTGCAAACTTGTCATCAGGCATTAGCAACTTGGAAACAATCTTCCACTCTACTGATGCATCCATCCAAAATCTTCACAGTTCATGTGTATCAATCACCGCCTGACCAGATGAGAGAATCCATTCATGAGGGCTTTTAATGGTTTATTACTTTATGAATTTTAGGTTTTGAACAATCTTTTAAGTTCTTCACAGAACTCACATGTTTCCATTTGATTCTTCCATGAAGAGATTGAATAAACTTTAGATAGCCATTTTAGAGTGTATATCTCTATTTGTTAGAATATTTTCATTAGACCTTTTTAGAATCTTTCATTCTTAACACTTTCTATATTCTTTTGTTTCTGTACCCTGACCATGCTTAGACTATGTGGCCAAGGTATTGGTGTCATTTCTCAGATTCTTTTAAATTTGATAACCACTTGTGTTCCTCTTTAATGAACTTTGGGAATACTCTCACACCAAATAATGACCTTAGCAATTACTTGAAAAGACCTTTTGTTTGAATTAGTAAGCTTTAGACTACCATTCCTTACTATCAACCTTGATTTGAAAGCACTGAGATAATCCTTTAAATTTGCAACGTGTTGAGAGCTATCAATCTACAACCTTGATTTCAAGACTATAAGTCCTTCATGACTATAAGTAGCATCCTTGTCCAGTTGTTAGAAGATACATATCATATGAATGTTTTGGAAAAGAAATAAATCTTCCTAAAATTTGAAACCACAAGAAAATGGTTTATGAAATTCATCAAGATAAAATCTTGATCACACCTAACTCCAAGACTGACACAACTTTGAAATAAACATACAATTGAAAGCAAACACACTTGCATAAATAAACACACATACAAAAAGGGAATTTTTTTTTTTAGGCCTCAAAGTAATGTTTTAGGAACTTCCTATTGATTGGAAATGGAACCAATTCCCCTTGTAAGGAACTCAGCCTAAAAAAATTTTCTCTTAGAATTTTTGTGATCTAATAAGGGATGATCCATAAGCATTGAAACTTAGTATGGCTACCTGAGTTTTCATTTTCCTTGTCCCATAGAAGAATAAGGTTAGATATTCTAAAAGGTTTAATCATGGCCCTCTTATTAGACTATCTTTTAACTACAACTCTATGTTTCACCATATGTTCTAAAGAAGCTATCCATTTTTCATCCATTTCCAAGAGATTCATTAGTCTAATTTGAACCTTGTTAGCATCTTCGACATACCCACACATGAATTTCAAAACTAGAATCTTGAGGTTAAGTGGAAACACTGGCTCTTGTTTGTAGATGATAAGATATGGGGATGTCCCGAAAGAATTTTTGACCCTAACTTGGTCTATCCACAATGCATATTTGAGTTGAGTATACCAATCTCTAGGATTTTCCTTCAGTGAATGTTTTATTACTATGATCAAGTTTTTATTTGTGGACTCTACTACACCATTCCCTTGGGTATAGTAATTCAAAGAGAGCTTAATTATAACTTGATTTTCAAATGCCCACTAGGTAAGGAATATTGATGCAAAGGCTGACTCATTATCAAAAACTAGGAAGAATGGCATCCCAAATATAGTAACAATATGTTCTTCCAAGAAGTTAGTGAATATTTTAGGAGTGCAATTTTTGGAAGTTTCTGCTTCTGTCTAGTATGTATAATAATCAATAGCTATGACAAAAAAAGTGTGTCCAATTAATGATGGTGGGTTTACCATACCGATAAAATCTAGTCCCCACTTTGCAAAGGGGCATACCTTGAACATTGGTTATAATGGCATTGTAGTATGTCTTTCTCTGTTAGCATTAGTCTGACAAATGTGGAAAGTATACACATGTTCAAAAGTATCCTTGAAGATTGTAGGCCAAAATAGCCCAATCTCAAAATCATATGGGTTGTAGCCTCTACTAAACCATGCCCTATACCATACCTATCATGAAATTTCTCCAAAAATTCTTTTACTTCTTCTCATCCCAAACACTTTAGATAAATTTCTTCATAGTTCCTTTTGTACAATTTTTGAATGTGCAATATGTAGGATTCACACTTCATTTTGATTCCCCTCTGCTATGAACTATTCATCCAATTGGGGTACTAATTTTGTAAAAGGTAATAGACAATATCCTAGTACTAGACATCTATTATTATCCCTTGATCAATATCTACTTGAGATACTATAATCTTCTTTTGATCTTCTACATTAATTTCATTATCAAAGTAGAATTTATTCTCATCCTTGATTTCGTTATCATCTATCATTTTTGATAAACCTTTCCCTCTTACCAACTTCATGGGTTGAATCTCTAAATAAAATTCTTTTAGGATTTCCATCCATTTTCCTCCCCTTTCACCCAATTCATTTTGCATCATCAAGAACAATTGCATATACCTTGCTCCTAAGTATATAATGGTAGAATTTCTTTCCCACTTTAATCAAGGTAAGAGATTGTTTATTGAGACTAGAATAGTTTAACTCAATATTTTTTAGAGGGCAACTCATAAAAGAAATGAGCCTTTCATCTTATTTTTCCTTCTTCTGTGTAAGAATCCCAACACATAAATGTTCTGAACCAAAAGAGTATATTTTGAAAGGAAGTCCATAATCTAGACTCAAAGCATTGGGGCCATAGAAATATCCACTTTGATATCCTCAAATTATTTCTTAATTTCTAGATCCCAATCTATTTTTGCTCCCTTTTTGAATAAATCATTAAGGGGGCAAACTATCTTTGCAAATCCACTTGTAAACTTTCAAACAAAATTTATCTTCTTGAAGAAAGACCTGACTTCTTTATGATTGTGTGAAGGTGACAACTTTAAAATGGCTTCAATTCTCTTAGGATTAATTGAGATTGCAACTTTAGAGACAATGTGACGTAGAAGCTTTCCTTGAGTAACCCCAAACTAACACTTATTAGGATTAAGTGATATGCCATACTTACAACATCTATTGAATACCTATCTTAAATCAGTAATGTGATTGCTTTGATCCTTTGAAAAGACACTTAAGTCATTCATATAGATGACTATACACTTTTTTATTAATCCCTTAAAAGCTTCGTCCATGGCTCATTGAAATGTAACCCCCACAATAATCAGTCAAAAAGGCATTCTTCTATAAGAAAAAGTCCCCCATTTAGTCATGAAAGCAGTCTTTAGCCTATCTTCTTCATCAACCATTACCTGGTTATATACCAAATATCCATCCAAGAAAGACACAATCTTGGAACTATTGACAATTTGTAGTACTTCATCCAGTAAGGACAAAGGGTAGTTATCCTTTTGAGATGCTAGGTTCAAATTGAAAAAATATACATAAAGATGAATCTCCCTAGTCTTTTTTCCTCACAAGAACCAAGTTAGCCACTCACGTAGAATGGTGAATAGGGAAGATTATCTTAGCATTGAGTAATTTCTTAACTTCCTTCATTGTCAAGGGTTCAATAATGGCATTAACAGGTCTTTTCCTTTGATATCATCTAGTTTCAACAGAATGTAATGCATGATGATTGTAGGATCATACATTTTGAGCTCTTCATAACTCCAAGTGATGATGTCCTTGTATTCCGTAAGGAACTTGAGCATATTTTCCCTTTCCTAGGTGTTGCATGCCTTTTTAATCCTTACCATTTTAGGATCTTCATTGGTACCCAAATTATATGAATTGCATTCCTCAATCCCCTTTTCTTTGACCATTCTTTTGTTAAGCATTGATTCATCTCGATCACAGATGCATTCCAACTCAACCATCCCCTTAGGGATAGTGTTGGTTTTCAAATTTAGGATCCCATCTTCATCTTCAAGTTCATCATCCTCTAGTTTGTCATCTAGAATGGCATCAATATCTGGCCCTTTAAAGTAGTCATTGCACATGATAGGTAGTGTTTTCCCTAGTTTTCATTTTTTCTTTCATTGTGAATTCTTTTAGGCAAGTTTTATGTTTGATGATTAATAGCATTATTTTGAGATTATCAGATATTGTTTCAAATTCAGTTGATATATGATGAGATTACTTGGTGCTCTATACTTCATGTGTGCATGATGATTATTATAGTGTTTTCAGTAGTTGATGATGATTAGTTAGATGGATTATCATATGTGTTTTTTATGGATACTTACCCATATTGCATGTGTATGGTGTGCGTGTATGTTTTCTTTATGTATGACATTTCTAATGTGGTTAAGGAAGGGAGTTGTAGTCACCTTCTAGTCGGGATCTACATGATGCACCACTTCCTTCCATTGCCTATTTAGCTAAGAATATTGTCTTTGTACATGCGTGGATTTTATACAGCTTGTAGGTACCAAGTATTGACATCCCTGAATTGGCAGGACGAGTGTACCCTATAGCATTATCTCAATGGTAAGAGAGGGGAGATAAATTCTTAAGTCCAAATCCTAAACCTTTAAGCCATTTATCCTAGAAATTTAAGACAACTATCTAAGTTGACTGCCCTTCGAATGCATTGAATGACATTAATTCATGATTATAACCCTTTAGTTTGATTTTGTATGTGTTTTTCTATGATGGGTTTTCGTATGTTGTTTTATGAGTCTTTGGTGAATTTTCTATTAATTAAGTCTAATTAAAAGATTAAATTTAATAGAAAATTATTATGATATTTTAATATTTAATTAATTAAATAAAAAGAATTAAATTTGAAGATAAAATTTGTAATGTGATAATATTCATTTAATTCAATAATAATATATTTAGAGTTCATTTTTAAATAAATGCTAAATATTATTATTATTTAAGTTAATAAATATTTTATCGATTAAGTTTCAAAAATAAATTTAAAAGTGAAAGCATATTAATTTATGAAAAGTTTTAAGTTCACATGATGTATGCATGAGATGAAAATATAACAAATTAATTAAAAAGTGAAAAAGGGTATTAATTTATTAAAAGTTTCAAATTGCATGATGCATGCATGAGATTAAATTTAATAACTTAATTAAAGGAGAAGTCAAGTGAAAATTAAATAAAGTAATTTAATAATTCAATTAACATGCATGGAAAAGATAAAGAGAAGATAATAAAGAGTTAAAGTCTGATGAGCACGGAGTCCTCTTGGGTGATCGCACAATTAGTGCCCCGATTTGAGGAGAGAACTCCATATCACCAATTGGGGGTTCATTTTCAGGGGACTACGAATTCTAGAAGAGGAAGGAATTTTCAGAAAGGGGAAGGTTCTGCAAGGAGGGATTTCTCTTCAATCTTCTTGGGCGTAGTGATTAGCATCAGTGTCTAGGTAGATGCTTGTGTTTATTTGCTTAATTTATTACACTCTTCTTTACCTTTCTTCATCGTGATTGTGGATTGATTGTATGTGTTTTACTGTGACAAATCTTTCAATCTTTTAATCTAAAATTTCTTATATGCATGTTGTTTTCGTCTATATATGAGAGGGTTAAAACATTAGAGTAATCCTCCATTTGTAGAATTAAGACTGAGAAATTTAATCTAGGTGTAGACACCTAAAAACCTTTAGAAAATAAAGTATTTTTATTTTTTGAAAAAGTCCTGATGACATCATCATTTATTAATTAATTAATTATTTAATTAATTTATTTATTTTTATGCCATTAAATCCCTTTATCTTAATTAAAAATATTTAATTAAGGAATCCCTCCCAAAAATGTTTAAATCTTATTTAAACATTATTTCCTTATTTATTAATTATTTAATTAATAAATTGACCAAAAAACCCAAAATAAATAAAAAATTTATTTTTTGCCCAAAACTTGGCCAATTTCCTTAAGACCACTAACCTCTTCCAAAATCTTCTAATCCTTCTTTAATTTTAATTAAAGGCAAATCCCATCATTTCTTACCCCTAATCCCAACTCAAAATATTTAATTAAGATTAAATATTAATCCTCATGTTTATTAAAAAGTTTTAATAAATATATCCTCAACCCAAACCCTTGAAATAAATAAAACTTTATTTATTTCTTAAAAATCTAATTTATCCTCATCCTAAGAAGTTCTAGACTCTTCTAGAAAGTCTTCATCCTCATCCTAGGAAGTTCTAGACTATTCTAGAAAGTCTTTATCCTCATCCAAAGTCTAGACTCGTCTAGAATATGTCTTTAAACATAATCCTAATCCCCTCCTAACCTTGTCACATTCTCTAAAAATGGGTTAAGACTTACTAAACCAAGCCAAAGTTAACAAATATCTCCTCCTTCACCCACCCTCATTAAATTCCATCCACTTGCCTATCCCTAAGCTAATCTTAAACCATCATAATCCATCCTCTAATCATTTGCACAATCCTAAGCAAGCTTAAAACCTTCCTAATCAAGCCCAAGTCAAAATTGCTCTCATCTCCCTCAAAATATCTCAACCATAAAACTTTATGAAGCCCACTAGGCCATAAATGACTCTTCCAAGCCCTTTTATTGCTCTTACAAGTCATTATGAGGGTCTTTATGAAGATTTTATCTCTTGAGCCTCCTTTTTTGACTCATCCTTCCCCTTTCCTCCATCCTCTCACCTTGTGACATGTGTCATTCCCTGATTGGATGTAAGGAAGCACAATCCATGTGCTCTCTTCTCATGTAATCTGAGCCCTCCATGAGCTTTTTCCCATCCTTGCATCTTAGCCCTCAATCCCTCAAGCCTCTTGCCTATAAATTGGATCCTTCCCCTTTGTAAAACAACACAATCCATGAAGTAAAGTCATAATCCCATTTTAAGAAGCCATTTTACATCAAAACCATACACTCACACCCAAATTCCAACTCCATTTGAAGCCATTTTTGAAGCATAAGCTTGAGCATACATCCTATCTATTTAGACAAAGCCACTCAACAAGAGAGATTCTCATTGAGAGAGCCCATTAATGGCTCATATTTTCAATTGAGAGCTCATCTTAGTCTATCTTGAAGTTTATGAATTTTGTTTAGTTTGTAAAAGCTTTATTTAAATTTGGTTTCTATTAGCATACTAACATTACTCATATACATTTTGGCACGCCCGGTGGGACCCCGCATGGGTCGTATTCATTAGCTTTTTTAGTCAAGTTTTGTATGTCATTTGCTAATTTTGGCTAATTTTTCTTGTTTTTGTGATTGGTAGGATTGTGTAAATTGGTTTTGTAGGTCCACATGAGCATGAAAAAGACAAAGGAACTCATAATCTATCTCATAGTGTTTGCAGATTTTTCAAGCTTATAGGTGGACAAAGAACTTGAAATTCTTCTTCCTCTTCTTGTCTATATTCTTCTTATTCCATCTACTTCTTCTTCTTCTTCTTGTGGGAGATCTTGGCCTTTTTTTTAAGGAAGAAAAATCATTCACACTTCTTTTTAGTGCTTAAAATGAACCCCTAAATCATACTTAAATCCATTAAAAACTAAAAATTTGCAAAAAAAAAAAAAAAAAAGCCTTTTAACAAGTGAAACTAAACCAATTAATCATTTTCATCCTTGCAACATCAAGGTTTTAGATGCATTCATGCAAAGTTAGGAACACTTCATTTTTAGAAATTTAAAAAGAATTTCAAGTTTCCATTTCAAAAGGTTCAAAATCAACACTAAGTGCACACTAAAATCTAAATCAAACTCAAAGCATCAATCAAGGATAAAATGAACCTCATTTGCAAATATTTTAAAGTTCTTTTAAAAATCTCATGAAAACTAAGAGTCCTAAATGGTTGCAAAAAATTGTCCTAAAAGCTTTGTTATTTGTTCCAAACAAATGTCTTGTTGCAAAATCTTGAATGTTTCTTAGGTTTTTCATGCATCAAAACAATCTAGGAATATCATTTTTGGGCTTAAAATATGCAAACTAGAACACAAAATCTTGAATGAAAACCAAAGTGCAAAGAGTCATTTTCATTTTTGAGTCCAAAACAATCTTGAATGATCTAAGGTTAAAACAAAGCACTTCAAAGTTCTTAAAACAACACACAAAATCTCAATCTTGAATGCTCAAAGGAAAAAACTTGAATGTTTAATCACTTGTCTTTGAATGCATATTGCTAAAAATCACTCTTGAGTGCCATGGATTAAAATCAAATTTTTTTTGGAATGCATAATTAAAACAACAAATCCAATCTTGAATGTCATAGATCAAATAATCATCTTTTGGGGCATAAAAAGAATCTACATTCTAGAAACTTCCTAAATTATAAAAACCAAATAAAGACACTTTAAGTGAGTTTGTAGTTGGACTCACCCTCTTTAATCACCCATCAATTTAACCATTGGTTGCAATCTCAGTGCTATCTATGGGGATGGGTCTACCTAAGAGGGTGTTAAGTGCTCCACAAAGATCAAACTCCACTCACTTGGGTCTTTAGTGGCTTTTCTAAGTTAGAAAATTCCTTGAATGTGCATTAATCTCGCTCACACTTCATTTGGGCATAAAAATTGGACAAGTCTTGACGTGGAGGGCCTCCGGGCGCGTGCTTGGAAATCAAGTTTCACACATCTTTGTTTTGGGCTTAAAACAAACTCACACTCAATCTTGAATGCCTAACAATCAATGAACATTGCATGGTTTGGACACATTTTCAAATGGCGCTCGCATTTCCTATGTTGACGATCTCTCAACTTCCATTATGTTGACGGCACTGTCAAATTGGAATGAACATTGTATGCCATAATCACAAGTTTATTCAATCATAGCTTACAAAATCTAAATCATCAATTGGAAAAGAACTCTGCTTTTTAGCCCAAGGTCATCTCAATCTTCTCTCCCCTTGTCGCCTTTGCAGGCCATCTTGGGTGCATAAGACTAGGATCCAAAACCTTGTTTTTAGTTTTAGGAGGCCTGCTTGGGGATTTCATCACCCCTTGGGACAACCTCAACTCCAGCATTCCGACGGAGTATAAAAATTGGGAAGTGAATCCAAAGACACCTCTCTTGGAATGAAGATTTTGTCACTCAGGCTAAGCCTCAAGGAACTTTATACCCTTGAGAAGTGAAAGAGGAGAAGTGGGTTACCGCTCCTCTCGGCTGTGTGACATCTTTTTGGTTTCATCTATGGATTTGGGCCTCACGTACCTTGCATATATCGAGGACTCCCTAGCTATAACAAATTTCATCCTTGTAGAAAGCTTCGTAGGATGTTGGTGTGTTTGACGTGCTTGCTCCAAAATTTTGTCTGCTTGATTGTTCATAGATTTTGAATGAATGTTTGCCAACTTTGGTCAAAATCCCAAAAAAGCATAAATCTCCCAGCTCAAGGCATACTTAGCGTAGTCACTGCCTCATCAAAAAATCATCCAAGCTCCCCCGCTACAACCGAATCTATCTAGTTCCTTGCTTTAGAACAATCCCAAATCCAAAATCTCTCCAAAACATCCCCCCCAGCTAGCTAGTAACCCAATCCAAAATCACACCCAAGCCTTTAGAGAGTTGTTGTCATTCTGCTAGAATTTTCTATCCAATCAATCTGACCAATCTACCAGCCTCACCAAGGTTATCCCTTTGACAGAGCTTTGTCTAGGGTAATCTAGCTTTGTCACTTGTTATCCCTCATCACCTTGAGCTAAAGGTTGGGATCCACAAGTGGTCAATCTCGTGTCATGCCCATAGGATCATTAGTCTATCCTTAAGTTGACACAATCTCCACCAATCCAGCGCATAGGAAAGCAAAACTCTCACTTTTTGACAGCATGCCCTTGAAGTCTTCCATCCATAGGAAAGCCAAAAATCTCCAGCCAATCCTCCTTAGGTCTGTCATACAGCTTTGGCTCTCCCTAGGAAATCTTTCATCAGCCAATCCAAAATCTGTGCTTAATCCAAATCCAACCATGAGCTTTCGTGTTCATTCATATGCAAGACCCCATCCCTATCCGACTCATCATCAAAACATGAAATCCCAAACCTATCATGATGTGTTTGGTCGTATTGTCCTTGCTCTCGCCACCTCCTATTCCAATGATGATGAAAATCTTGTTGACTATGACGGGTATATTGAAAGCCTTAGAAACATTCCCCCAAGCATCCCACAAAATCCAAGAGTTATTCCAAACTATCTAGTCATGCCATCTGATATCCCAGCTTCTCCTCAATCACCCAATCAACCAAGCTTCCAATCTTCCACCCTCATCACACTAGCTATTCCTATCAATCGACCACCTCCACCTCTGACACACGAGTCTCTAAGAAATCTCCTAGAGGAAATATGAGAAAAGCTGCCTCCAATAGTCGATAAGCCATGTCATCTAATCCAACCATGTGAAGTAGTCAGTGATGAAGCTTCCCCATCTATAATATCACCTCCATCTCCCATAGCTACCATCCCCATACCATCCATAAAATTGCTTAAAATTGTTCCACTTCCCACAAGCATCAAAATCCCACCACCCATCGAATCGCTCCAAATCCCATATAATGAACCTCATGCATCCACTCCCATCCATTCCTATCAAGATCTTCTCCAAAAGCATGTTGGAATATCCTCCGACAGAACAACAGATCCCGCCATCCCACTTATTCCCCTACATGATCCACTTTTACCATCCCCTCCATATCTAAATCCTATCATCTTACTTACTCCATCTCAAGATCCCTTTCCCTCAGCCCACCCAACTCAAGATCCTATCCTCCCATCTCCTCTAGTGTTGGTATCCCCGCTATTCCTACATGGTCCCAAGTCCTTCCATCTCCACCCCAAAGTTCCCATCCATCTTATTCCGCATCTATTTTGGGCCCTCATCCTACTCCTTATCTCCAACCCTCCATTTTGGGTCCATATATCCCTTATCTAAATCCCACACCCTTTCCATCCATTTTGGGTCCTTACATACCTAATATGAATCCTTTATCCCCTCCATCTATTTTGGGACCTACACCTTCCTCGTTTCCATCTATTTTGGGCCCATATCCTTCCTTCCCTCCATCCATTTTGGGAAATTATATCCATCCATATCCTATGTTCCAATCTATCCTTCCATCCCCTCAAATCCACCAGCTAGATCATCAAAGGCACTCACCCTTGAATCCCTTCCAACCTTTAAACCCTATCACTCCATCAATTATCCCTCTATCTCCTCCATGCTCTTGTTCCCATCCCATGGCTAATAGAAGCATATTGGATGCCAAAATACAAAAGCATAAATCCAAAAATCCACAAAAATCCAAGTGTCAACATGTCCCTTCTAAAATACATGTTCAAAACAAGAAACATTTAATCCCAATCAAAGAAAAAGTCAAGAGGCCACAAAAGCCCAAGCTAAAAAAGTCAAAAATCATGTGGATACGCAAGATGCTCATAAAAGAAATGCATCTCAAAGAAAAATCTCAATTGGCATCCATTCATGCTACTCAAAAAACCTCATCCATCCATCCTTCATCCAAATCCCCATATAAGCATCCTTCATCCCCCCAATCCACTTTTAGTCCATATGCTTCTTATCCTAAATTTCCCATCCTCCATCTTCCAACTCTACTTTTAGTCCTTATCTTTCTCTTCCTCCATTTTCTCCTCAACCTCGCTCAAAACCATCTTTCCCACTACTTTATCACCTCTCAAGGTGTGTGCCAATGATGATGTGTCCATTTTCCTCATCCATTTACCCACAAGCCTTATGTCTTCGCATCCATTATCTGTCAAACTCCCACCCACCATTCCACTTGTTCAATCCAATCCTTTTTCATCCATCCTACCAACATCTATGAGCCAAAAATAGCTGAAGAAAGCCAAAATCATTCCAGCTAAGTCCAAAGTCAAAAAGTCAAAAAAAAAAAAAAAAAGTAAAGAAAAATAAAGTGTCCATTTGTGAAAACTTGGCAATTCAAGCGCCTTGGACAAGTACAATGATGAAAACTTGGCAAACAAGCGTCATGCGTAATCCAACCATCCCCAGCTTAGCCTATCATCCTCATGCTTTTGGTCACATTTTGCCATCTAGCTCCATCTTCCAATTTATCCACCTATCTTTCATCCTCCAGCTTTTATCTATCACTATCTACTTATCTTCTGCAACCTCACCCCATCATCCCAGTTATCATCCATCTCCCTAGCGCCTTCAACTTTTCCATCCTAGCTCCAATCCTATCACATCCATCGTAAGACCTCCTTTCGCATGTCATCTTCTGACTAGGGGCACTATATTCCTTGGAGATCTTGTCTTGTCCATCCTCCCTTGTCATTGGTATCTCGCTCTAGGCTATCCTCATGCAAATCCAATGTCATCCTCTCATTAGCCATTCACTCTAGCACCATCTATCAGCTCAGCTACCACCAACCCTAGCATTGTCCCCATCTTTGGTCGCAGATCTATCATCATCATTGGATGCATCCTTGCACATCCATATCTTATGCTATCAACTCATCCTTAGCTTCTACATCTTGAACCAACTTGAGCCATCTCGCTATATTATCATCCAGAGCTCCTGTACAACTTGTAAATCTTGTACCAAAGCTTGTATTATCCCTTGTAAATCTTGTACCATACCTTGTCTATCCGAATCTTGTCCAAGGTTTGTACCATATTCCAGCCTGTAAATAATCTTGTATCCTAGCTTGTATACTATCACATGCACACACAAAACCCCATTTTCACTTAAGCTTTTTGCAAACCATCTACCTAGCCACCTATCACCTATTATAGACATCCCATCCTTCACAAACATTTCCATCTCAAAAAAACCAAAACATGAACAAACTTGTACATTTGTAACATATCTTGGTCCATCAACTTGTACATCCTCTTTAGCTTAGTACCATTGTATCTATCCAACGTTCGTGTCAGTTCGTCCTTGATCAGCATCTTGCACCCATCACACATCTTGGTTAGCTATTCCAACGCATCCTTTAGCTAGATTTCCTATCACCAAAGTGTTATCTTTCTTAGTTCAGCTTGCCAGATGCATCACTCATCCAAATCCACCAGCTTCGGTGCTCTCTGATAGGTCCTTGCAGGATATAGCTTTCCTCATGTCTGATCTTGGTCCGTTAGTACCTCGTCCTACCCATCTCATTGGCAAATGGTTCTCTTTTGGATTTTCGCTTTCTTTTGATTTGGACTCTTCCCTATTGGGTCTTGAAATATCTTTTCCAAGCAATCTCCTTGTTCCCTCCTCAAGGTTGCCATGATCTTCCATATCATGGTATACTGTGAATGGGGCAATCGGAGCGTAAGGTCTTGATCATGTCTTTTGCTTGTTTTCTTTTTTGCTTGTGGGTTACCCAGTGTCGTTTCCACACTGCTTCCTTTGGGATTCATGTGTGATACTAGGGCAATCCTTGCATGTTTGTTTTAAGTTAGTTCGTCAGTCCTCTGGACAGTTGGTGAAAAGGCCTTGATGTTCTTGGTAACCTTGGCAATTAACCAACAGTCCTATAGCAAATCTAGTGCTCAACTACATGGTGGTACTTCTCTTTGAAGTATCCCCCCCGCTCAAAAAGCTTAAATGGTTTTCCTTCATCTCGATTATCCCCCATCCATATCCAGCATCCGTTTCTCCTACCCCAGCTTATGCATCAGTATCTCTTTGAATCACTCCTCACCTTTAGCTTTAGGGATCCACAATCCTAGTCTTAGGGATCCACCAATCCAAATCAATCCACCAAGCCTCATCTTTTGAGATCCACAATCCTAGTCCTAGGGATCTTCGAAACCCATCTTCCACCAATCTGACTCTTTGAAATCCTGTTGCATCATCTTTATAATCCCCTCATCCATCTCCCTATCCTGGATTCCTTTTTATAGTGCTCTGCTCCTTCATCCTCCACCTTCCCTAAAGTCTTAAGCTTGCTTCCTCTTCTGCATCTGATTCTCCTTTATCATTCTCCCATAGTGAGAGTTTGAGCTAATTCAACCCCTTCTCTTTGCCAATCTGAGTTTCCTTGCTCATCCGAGATTCTTGTACTTTTCAAGAAGCCATCGAGCCTCGCTTTCTCTCCCCACTACCTTCTTGAGGGGGCATCTCACAGTCCATTCTCTCCTCTTCTGCTCTAGCCTTAGGCATCTTATTTTCTTATCTTTGATGCCATGCCACTTGCGGCATCACATCAAAGAGGGGCAAAATGTAGACACCTAAAAACCTTTAGAAAATAAAGTATTTTTATTTTCTGAAAAAGTCCTGATGACATCATCATTTATTAATTAATTAATTATTTAATTAATTTATTTATTTTTATGCCATTAAATCCCTTTATCTTAATTAAAAATATTTAATTAATAAATTAAATCCCAAAAATGTTTAAATCTTATTTAAACATTATTTCCTTATTTATTAATTATTTAATTAATAAATTGACCAAAAAACTCAAAATAAATAAAAAATTTATTTTTTGCCCAAAACTTGGCCAATTTCCTTAAGACCACTAACCTCTTCCAAAATCTTCTAATCCTTCTTTAATTTTAATTAAAGGTAAATCCCATCATTTCTTACCCCTAATCCCAACTCAAAATATTTAATTAAGATTAAATATTAATCTTCATGTTTATTAAAAAGGTTTTAATAAATATCTCCTCAACCCAAACCCTTGAAATAAATAAAACTTTATTTATTTCTTAAAAATCTAATTTATCCTCATCCTAAGAAGTTCTAGACTCTTCTAGAAAGTCTTCATCCTCATCCTAGGAAGTTCTAGACTATTCTAGAAAGTCTTTATCCTCATCCAAAGTCTAGACTCTTCTAGAATATGTCTTTAAACCTAATCCTAATCCCCTCCTAACCTTGTCACATTCTCTAAAAATGGGTTAAGACTTACTAACCCAAGCCAAAGTTAACAAATATCTCCTCCTTCACCCACCCTCATTAAATGCCATCCACTTGCCTATCCCTAAGCTAATCCTAAACCATCATAATCCATCCTCTAATCATTTGCACAATCCTAAGCAAGCTTAAAACCTTCCTAATCAAGCCCAAGTCAAAATTACTCTCATCTCCCTCAAAATATCTCAACCATAAAACTTTATGAAGCCCACTAGGCCATAAATGACTCTTCCAAGCCCTTTTATTGCTCTTACAAGTCATTATGAGGGTCTTTATGAAGATTTTATCCCTTGAGCCTCCTTTGTTGACTCATCCTTCCCCTTTCCTCCATCCTCTCACCCTGTGACATGTGTCACTCCTTGATTGGATGTAAGAAAGCACAATCCATGTGCTCTCTTCTCATGCAATCTGAGCCCTCCATGAGCTTTTTCCCATCCTTGCATCTTAGCCCTCGATCCTTCAAGCCTCTTGCCTATAAATTGGATCCTTCCCCTTTGCAAAACAACACAATCCATGAAGTAAAGTCATAATGCCATTTTAAGAAGCCATTTTACATCAAAACCATAGACTCACACCCAAATTCCAACTCCATTTGAAGCCATTTTTGAAGCATAAGCTTGAGCATACATCCTATCTATTTAGACAAAGCCACTCAACAAGAGAGCTTCTCATTGAGAGAGTCCATTAATGGCTCATATTCTCAATTGAGAGCTCATCTTAGTCTATCTTGAAGTTTATGAATTTTGTTTAGTTTGTAGAAGCTTTATTTAAATTTGGTTTCTATTAGCATACTAACATTGCTCATATACACTAGGTAGGGTTTTGAAAGAAAAGAAAAATTCTAAAATGGGAAATTCGAATGGTTGATAGTAATTCCTCTATCAGACTATATTTGCAAATGACATTAAAATATATATATATATATATATATATATATATATATATATATATATTTTAACTAATTATTATGTGGGGGTGTTGTTGATAAATTGTTTGTTTATAAACAAATTATTTAAAATCATAATAATAATAATTTAAAATTAAATTAAATTAATGAGGTGGGGGCGGGGCTTTATTTCCCCACACCCCAAAACCTCACCTGTCACTGTTTAAGCTTGCGTATGTAGGTGGTACTGCGGCCTAAGGCAATAGTAACACCTATGACTTTAGGTATTAAAGGGTTGACAAGCCCTTTTAAAAGTAAACACGTATTGTAGTTTTTTTTTAAGTTTTAATTTTTATTAATTATTTTTATAAATAAGTTTTATTTAATATTAAATTAAATTATTAATAAATTATTAATTATATTTAAATTTAGTTAATTTTTAATTAATGAATTTTATTAACAAATTTTATTAATATTTATTATTTTATAAATAATTAATAAAAATATTAAATATGAATATTTTATATGATTATTAGTTAATTAAATATAAATATAATTAAGATTAATTAATAATGGAAGGCGTTCAATTAGGTTTGAATTTATTTAATTATTATTATACTAATTTTGATAAAATCATTGATTATTGTATTTGATAATCAACAAGTGTTAATTATAATAATTTAAATAAATAATTACTTTTGGAATATTTTAGGAAATTGATTTAAAATTGAATAACGGTAATTATGCAATCATTTAAATATAAGAATGGGTTAATTGTAAGGGTTAACTGTGAAACCTATTTACTCAAAAAACATATTAAACTAGAAACTGAAACCTTACTTTCAAACTCAAACCAAACTATATGACTATTCTATTTTCTATGTGTTGTCTATACTTTGGGGTTTTGGGGTTGATTAGAGTGTTGACTAGTTTAGGACATTTACCAGAGGTTTGGGTGTTATGGGAATGTGATGTTATGATGTTTTAATCTCGATCTTTTAAACCGAACCATGGTAATGTGTCTGGTATGCTCTATGATGCATGTTGATCTATTGAGTGTTATTATTTTCTAATGTTCTTGTGCGACACTAAGATGTTTGTTTGCTTTTTTCTTGGTGATGTCATGTTGTGACATGTTTGACTTAATCATTATGAGTCTTCGATCAGTATTATTTTTGGGATGTTTTCTAGTTGCTTGTGGAGAACTGATGTGATTATTATGATTATATTTTGACGCTTTTCAGTCACTTGTATAAGACTAAGGTGATTTTCTATGATTATTTGATCTATTATTTATGAGCCTAGGGAAAATTATCTACTTGTAATGTCAGGAAGTGGCTTGCAATGGGGGCTAGGGCACTAAGTGGTTCCTAGGATAACTCACTGTAAGTTTTTTAATAAGTGAAAACATTACACTAAATGGGGATAACAATGAACCTAATAAGAGTCTTTGTATGTTCTTGTCCATGCCTCAAGTGCTAGTATAGACTAGGATGGGAGTAGAGAGAATGCTTGGTTGCAACCTTGCATCCATAGTATGCCTTGTCAGTATAAGAGGATACTAGTGGGCACATAGGGATCACTGGGAGGCCAGGGTCCTGAGAGATTCCCACGGTAACTTTAGCGTGATTCATGCGATGACACTTGCCCACTTACATAGTAGGTTTCCTACGTGTCTTGTATGCCTTTGGGAATTAGATGTCGACCTAACTTATAACCCTTGAGTTAGATTGCTTTTAGGATTTCCTAGACTTGGTGTGTACTTTTGATATGTGGTTTGATATCCTACTTAGGACTTGAGACTATCTCCTCAGCATGGTGGGGGTGCGCCATTTAGGTTCCACGTGGTTAGGTGGTAGTGCTTTTTACTCTTACCATTGAGATCCATCTGTAGTCACTATGGTTGGAGTTTTCTTGTTGCATTTCCTTTTCATTCTTTCTATGTTTCATTATGATGGATGGATATATCATGTATGCTGGAAGGTTTCATTTATTTTATTGTACTTGTATCATGGATCTGAGGAGGATGATGTATTTCTTGTTCTACATATGTATATTCTTTTAGCCTTTCATACCCTGTGACATGTACAGTGGATGATTGAGCATTCTGAATTTTATTGTCAAGTGGCATTCAGAACAAATGTATATTATTTAAATGGACTTTGGACTTTTAATTATTCTTTCATATGGATGTTGTATTTGTTAGACTTAGTATTAATTAAACTTAAATGTGATTCATCATCATGGGATCCTTAAGAAATGTAACCTGATATGTATGCTTATAGATGATTGTATGTTATTTCTTCCACTACTTGATGTTTGATGTATATGTTATTTTTCTTGTTAAAAAAAATGTTTGGCAAACTTAGTAAAACTTTAGGTAATTTCTTTTGGATCCCTTGGCGAGGCATTACATGATAAATTTGAGTATATATTGATCATCTTGAAAGACTTGGAAGTTGGTAATATTGTCCGAGATAGACACAATAGAAACCAATTCTACTAAAAATCTTTTCAATCTTGTTTTATCGAAAGGTTGTAATGCGCTAGCTAAAATTGTGTGGGCATCTGCTACCATGTTTCTCTTCCTTGGAATGGACTTGATATTCAAAGCTTTGAAGTCATCCATTAGATCCCATACTCTTTTTTGGTAAGTGAGCAACCTCCTATCATTGCAAGAATATATTGGTTTCACTTGTCTTATCACCAACTAGGAGTCTACTTCAATTATGAGAGTTGTGATTCCCTTCACTAGTGTGAAGAAAAGTACTCAGATCAACACTTTGTACTCTGAAACATTATTAGTGCATCTAAATTGTAATCTATATGATGCATATAAAGACCTACCTTTTGGGTTAATTAACTCAATACCTACACTGACTCCTAATTTGCACTTGGATCCATCAAACTAGAGTGTCCAGATGGGTTCTTCTTTGGGCTTCCTAGACTTATGCTTATTTTTCCATAGCTTTCCTTTTACTTGGACTTTAAAAGATTGTTTCTTTGGAACCCATTGTAATATCTCGCAGGGTGGACTTGATGATTTTCCATTGGTACTCATTGATATAGGGAGCATATGTTTGTCTTCTTTGTCCTAAATTTCCAAAATCAATTCTATAATTTCTTTCATTTTGGGCTTGGGATGAATGACTATTGAGGTCCAACCTTGACCTTTTACATAACATCTCCTTCTTTGGACCTTGATCATTCTTGGTGGAAGAGAAGAAGAACTTCCACCATCTAAAGATGTATCATTATATGATGCATTTAGATCTTCAATTTCTTCTTCAACTCTTTCCAGAGATTTATATATGTTTGTGGAGCTTTTATTTTATGTGGGTACTTCTTTTGGGATGGGAACCTTGGATCTTCCATTTTGATCAGCAAATGTTTTATTTGAAGTTGTATCAAAAGCCATTAATTTATAAGAACCCAAATCTAATTGTAAGAATGCCACCTCATTTGGTGCATTATATTCTGTAATCATTATTTTTAACTTTGGCTCTACATCTATCTTGATCTGATTATTCAACCCTTTCCATGGTAACCATAATTGAGTGAAATCAATAAAAAACCATCCTCTTAGGCATTTTTTCCTTTCTCTACTTAGCAGCAATCTATATGTCTCAAGAATTTCCACCACATGTATTTCAATGATGTCTTAAATTCAAGGATCAATGGTTGTATCAAAACATCTTTCAGCACACCAATAACCTTTACTTCCATTTTGTCCAATTGTATCACTATTAGATTAGAGGGTTGAGGATTGATTCCCAACCTTTGTGCTATCAAAAGTGGAACAACATTACAAGAAGCTCTTGAATCAATTACGAAATTGTGAAGATTCTTCTAGTAGATCATGATACTAAGAAAAAAATGAGGAAGCTCAACCTTGTCTTTAAACATAATTGGCATGGTCTCCAAAGAATTAACCTATTCGAAGACTATTTTCTGAGGAATAATATTCACATTAGGGGTTTTCTTTGTATGATCCAAGGTTTCATCAGTGCTTCCCGCTGATTAGGACAATTTTGTAGCATGTCAAATATGGACATGTTAGCCTTTGTTCATTTCAAATCTTCCACTACACTATTATTTTTGGTTGACCATAAAGGGTTCTTCAAGATTATAGGTACATTCCCTTGATTCTATTTTTTTTATCCTCCATATGGGGGTCTAATTGGTACTGGATCATTTCTAGCTCTTGGATTTGGAGGAGTTGGCTGTAATGCTAGAGGAATCCCATTTGTCATAGGTTCTTTTCAAATTTGTAGATTGTAGGTATTTTGATTGTCATTTTGAAAAGAAAACATCCCTTCTGGTTGCATATCTAGTTCTTGACTAAATGAGAAAGAAAATTTCTTCACTGACTTGTGGTTCCACTTCTGTGTTCTCTGCACAATCATAGGATTCTAGTAGCATAAAATTAAATTGCATGGGAGGCACATTATTATTTTCTTATGAATTCTAATTCATTTCTTGATTTCCATTGTAATAGGAGCCATCATTCTTAGTTGCATTATGATTATTATCATACTGATTGAGGTCCACATATTGGGCATTATTGTTATTGTTATCCATAAGAATGCCAACATTATTTGGATGAGTGTTCTATTGTTGATTATGTCTTTGGAAACCATTGTTACGATTGGGAGGATTGAAATTTTTTCCTCCATTATTTTTTTTCCAAATTGTTGTTCCCTTCATTGTTGTTTCCACTAAAACTTTTATTGTAGTTCTGACCACAATTGTTGTTGTTGTATGAACCATCATTGTTTATCTAAAAGTTGTTGTTCTATTCTTGCAACAACCTCAAGTGGGTTAGCTCATTATTCATTTGAGACATGGTCTTCTTCATTTCACCAAACTTGGAGGCATAACTATTGTTTGTTTTAGCAGAAGTTACTTCCTTTTGCTCAAAGAAAGAAGCTTTTGGAGGTTCATACCCTGGTTATGTTATAGCTAAGGTTTTTGGAGAGGGTGCCAACTGTAATGGAATTAGATTCATTGGCTAGGCATCATAGGTGCTGCAATAGGATATGCTAGCATCATTGGAATAGCTTGAGCTAGAGGCATCAATCCTCCTCCATTAGGATTGGTTTTCTTTATAAAAGTAATTGTTTTTGAGAAGACTTTGTCCAATGTGTTGATATCTGTTACATGAAGTCTTCTTAGGAAAATAGTAGTAAGGTGGTCCATAGAATTTAGGGAAATTTGAATTGTGGCTTCAACTGATATAGTGTATGGCATTTCTAACTTGTGGTATGCCATATGAAAGCGATGATTGAAGTGTGAGATTGTCTCAAATGGATCCCTTTTGATTGATATGAATTAATGAGGTATCATAGCTAGGTTGATGAAAGTTTTGAATTGTTTGAGGACTTTTTTTTTTGAAAATTTCCCAGTTTGTAATGCATCTAGGTGGAAAATTAGCATACCAATTAAACACAAGTTCTCCCAATGAGTATGGGAATAAGTGAAGAACCACATTCTCGTTAGCAATCTATTTTTGATTGTGAGTTTCCTTGAATACCTTGATGTGATCTTTAGTTCTTGTCTCTCCATAGGTGAACCTTGGGAAAAGTTCTTAGGATTCTTAGGAAGGTCATTGAGTACACTTGTTAAGTTAATTGGTGAGTCTACAATGTTTGCAAAAAAGGCCATTGGTGGAGGATTTGGTGGAACAACATGTGGTTGATGTGGAG
This sequence comes from Cupressus sempervirens, assembly GCA_028749045.1. Lineage (NCBI taxonomy): Eukaryota > Viridiplantae > Streptophyta > Pinopsida > Cupressales > Cupressaceae > Cupressus > Cupressus sempervirens. The sequence continues at coordinate 480,719,133 of CM053785.1, forward strand.
GTGGAACTGAAGAAGATGATGAACTACTGAATGGAAGTGGTAGAACTCAAGGGAATCCTCAGTCATTGCGAGGCTTGTAAAAGTGACTAAGTTTGAAGAAATTGTGTGTACTACCAAGTGAATATCTTAAAGCTCACTAAAATGAAGATGATGGATTAGGATCTTCCAGTTTGTGTCAAATTCTAAAAAAGTGCACCTCTACAAAAGTACACCTCTCTGAAAAATATGATCTTGCACACCTTTGAACCTTGAGCACCTTCGAATAGTGATAGGTCATAATTTTTTTTGAACTTGTTGTTTTCTTCTATTTCAACTGGTTGGCCTTCCTTCTAGCACCACTTCTATTGAGTTTTCATTTTGCATGATTCTTAATGACAAGAATTCTTTCAAACTCCTCTCTTGAAAAGCTAATCTAGGATCAACTCCAAGGTTCTGGGTGATCTTGTTGCCTACTAGAATCCACTTAGTAAAAGATAAATGTGAGAGTTCCTGAGGAGGCCTTTGTTGGTTTGACCAATTTTGGATAAGATATTGAATCTTCTTGCTATCTCAAAAAAAGTAACCACACAAAAAGAAATATATTTTTCTATTTTTCTATTTATAATGAATGCAACTTTAACCATGCAACTATATGAATTCCTAAATTAATCAAGTGTTTGCAAAGAAAATAATGAAGATAGGGTAACAAGAAGTTTAAGAAAATAACTTGAAAAGTAAATCCCTAACAGACATAAGTTGTAGAAACAACACGTCTTTGAGTTAAGCTTTTCAAAAGATCGATAGGTTACCAATGAAAATAGGAGCAACACTTCCTTAATTCCATTGATGCAATTATTGATGGGAATTTAGTAACTGTAAGAAGTTTCACTTTTCATCAGATTGCAAAGCCACAGAAAGTGCACTCATGCATGACAAAAAGCTATGTATGAACAATAGGTGATCTCTTCTCCAACTAAGTATGTCAGCAAAATTTGTAAACATGTGGAAAAAACTAGAATTAAAAGATTTCTCAATCAAAATAACACAACAAAATGATTGTCTCTATTACACTCCATGAATATACAACCACAAAATATAACACATTCTAGCAAGAATATCTACACTCTAAATGAGAGAACCAATAGCATATAATATTGTATCAAAATAAAAGCTTGGAATACATATTTAATTCCTTAATTTATAGGCAATCATCTCCTCAATTTTTGTTGAGAGTGAGAGATTCCTTCATGCAAATATATGCTTAAAACTAATAAAATAAATCTAAATAGATACAAATTGACACCCTCTGAGAGGTGGTAAGCAGGACTCCACCCTTGTTTATATCAATTAATGGCTACATCAGCCTTTACATGTCTTAAGAAAAATAAAGAAGCAATAGATAAAGAGAAAGAAGTTGTCAAATGATGTAAGAGTCTTCGAAGATGCCAAAAATAGAAGCTCAAACTTCTCTAGATCTTTGTAGGAGTTAAACTGCCATCAAAATGCGTTTTTGGTGCATGGAAAGATCTAAATTTGGAACTAGAAGTTAACTATCAGCACACCTCTAACTTCTTTGAAAACTTCTAGTGCACCTTTGAAGAGGTGCACTTCAGTGATAGGTCCAAAAAATCCAAAATTTTCCAAGTGTCAAAACTAAAATTCTAGCTTCTAGGTTTTGTTCCCCTTTATACCTAAGCTATTTCTAGATGTTTGGTCTTGCATTTCTCTATTATTTCCATCACTTGGGTTGCATCTGATAAATCCCAAGCATCATACTTATTCTTTAGTATCTGTCAGTAGTTACCTACTTCTATGTGAGTTTCTACAAAATCTTCCAACTTTACATCCAATTCTAACAATGCCTCATCTATCTTGACTACTTGTCTAATGTCTTTATTAGTCAAATCTTCTTTAAAGGCCTTCCAAAACTATTCAACAATGGTTTGCACAAATAAGAGTTTATCCGTTGACTCATCTTCAAAAATGTCAAGGCAAGCATCGCTAAAATACTTCTCAGCTTCGAAAATAAGCTCTTGGATTTCATCCTCGAGCTTATGAATATCCACATGTAATATCTCCATTACTTTATTACTTGTAGAAATATTTTCAATCCAATCATATATCTTATCCAATTCATCCCCCATATATACATCCATGAGAATACAATACCTCTGTCCCTTTATCGACTATAATGCTTAAAGGTCTTTACCCTAGGTATGCACCTCATCCATCAGTCCAAAATCCTAGTTTAGTATAGCAACCAACCTATCTACATTATTTTGCATATGATGCAACAATTTAAGGTTTCCTTGTATTGTCCATATGCCTTTTTCTTCAAAACTTTCCCACCATAGATGACATGCCTTCAAAAATGGATCCAATTGCACAATTGTCTTCTCCTTCCTATCAAGTTCTCCACCTAGAGTCACCTTAGGATTATTAGGGTCCAAAAGACCAACCACTTCATGCAAATAACCTCTTAGAAGCTCATTCTATTTTCAAAGCCTTAGTAGTTTAGACTCATCTTTTTCCAAATGGCTAAATACTTCTTTAATTCCTATAATGATCATCAATTTAGTAGTATCTACCGTAGGTTTTCCCAGCAAGACCTCTTGAATTTGATAATCTTTTGGAGTCAAATCTTCAATATTTGCATGTAGATGAGGGATGGAAATATGAGCAAACAATTCCTAATTTTGGTTCTTCATAATAAAGGCCAATGTACATGTATCGCCCTTAGGTAGCTTAGGTTTCTTGAGGGCTTCAACTAATTCTTTCGTTCCCTCATCCTAACTACAATACAACTACCTTTTATGCCTAACCATCACCTCTTTATTCAATCATTTTGGAGTAGTTTCCATTGGAGACATATAGTTAGATGAAGAGGGGGTTTGTTCTGCTAGACCCTTTTCCTTATCACCCCTCTTCAGACTCCCTTCTTTTTATGAGGGATCTACATTAGGCATCTATGTGTTTTTTGAGTCAAGAGTCCTTACCTCTATTTCTTGAGAAGTTTGTTGAGGTTCTTCATATATTTTCCCCTCATCTAGTAATTCATTGGAAGGTCTTTATTTTGGCTCCCTTTTTTGCACATCTTGTACTTGCTCTTCATTAACAGGAGGGAGAGGAGTGGTTGAACCTTTATTTAAGAAAGATAAATCTTGACTTGGTGATGTTGAGGTACCTAAAGCTCCTTGTGAAGAAGGTGGAAATTGACTCCAATCTCCTCCCAAAGGATGATTTGTTGCATATCCCCTCTCTTGTTGCCTATGAGTTTAGTACCTATAGGCATGAAGTCAAAATTTAACATTTTAAAGACATCAGTCCCTTGATCCTCTTGTTAATCAATCCATTGTTGTAGTTAATCCTCTAAGGTTGTAACCTGAATAGGTTGTGTAGGAATATATGGTAGTGTTATGGTGGAGTTCCTTCTTCACTCTACCTCAGTAGTCTTGGCTAGATGAGTCCTCTAACACAAGGTAAGGTTATCCTCTTCATCTTCTTCAAGAATGGTTTCTAAGACTAAATGAATAGGAATAACCTTTCTTTGCACTTTCTATCTTCTAGTCCTATTGATTGGAGTTTTAGCCTTTTTCTCTTAGGAGCTAATGGAGAAGTTTCTTCCTCTTGAACTTGTTGGGATACCTCATGTGCTTCCTCTTTAGGTCCCTCTCCCTATTTCAGTGGTGCTAGCACTTGTGGATTATCTTGAGTTTGAGTGGGTTCTTAGGCTCGAGTCCCTTCAACTTCGAGCTAAACTGACTAGGAAGAAAATATTTTCCTTTTATTCTTGCCTTTCTTTTCTTTGAAGTATCCAACTTCCCTGTCATATTGATACACCATTTTTGGCCTAATTGGAGATTTGACTGTGAATGTTGGTACTGTAACTTTTTCCCCTCTTCCCTTTACTAGACGAGCTATGGCTTGTAAGACTATTGTTTTAGGAACTGAATCCAACTTGAATGGCTTCTTAATCTATTAATTGGTCAACTAGATGATATGTCTTGCCTTGTGATTGATATCCATATTTTCTTCTCTATTAATTTCTACATTCATGATTACTCAATTGTATTTCTTATCTTGATTATACAAGGGATCTAAGACCTATACCATATCTTGTTGAACAACCTTCAATAGGACCTTTATTTTTAGGACACTAGCTACCAAATAAAGAGTCATCCTATAATAATCCCTTACCCAAATATTATAGTAATCTATTGCATTCATCCAATCATCCTCTATGAAATCCTTATGTTTAAATTATTTTCCTCTCAAGTATTAAACTCTGCCAATATTGTCAAAATATGGATGAGGGGGGTTGTAATCCTCCAAGGGACACTGGTCCTATTTTGACTCAAAATTCATGATATTCTACTTCTTCTTGACACCAAACAAACCAATGGTGATGGGCTATACCTAGGTCTTCTTATGCTATTTTCTTACTCTTTCATATGTAGACAAGAGTTGTCATGCAATCTCTAGCAAAACAAGTCTATCACATAAATACCTAGGGAGCTTTTTAGGATTTATAGTTGTGCTCACTACCCTTAAGTGGGTGAATGTCTTGAATTGGATGTAATAGGTGCCTATTTCTGTAATTGTTGCTTTTGCCTCTACTTACATCCTTTTTTCATAACCAACTTCAATAAATCAAATGATTGCAAAAATGAAAGCATCATTCACTATCCTATATTCTTTACTCTGATTTGAAAGCTTCTTCTTTACTAGCTGGAGGTATACCACATAAGGCTAGGCACCAACATCTTGCATGCTTCCCCTCTTAAACAACCCTTGGTAGTCCATAGTCCTTGTTGCTAAAAAATATACCGAATCTAAAGTCATACAGAATTTGAGGTCAATTTTAACTACCACCAACTATTCATCTAGATTCTCACTAAGTATTGTGGCCTAGTCAATTAGCATCTTTTCCATTTTGATGGTCTCAAGGAAATGTACCATCTAGATGTTCAAGTATCCTACTTCTAGTAGACCCATTATCCTACTCAAAATCATAATGGAATATTCAATATCATCCTTCATATACCCTCTAGTCATGTCCAAATTTCTAGCTTTTCTTCCCATAGGTGTCCTATTAATCAAATATGATGATTGAATAATCTCTATAGCTTCATGTTCATGATCCCTATACTACCTTTATACTTGATGATAAGTTAACCTAATATATTGATTTTCCCTTGGAAGATGGAATACTTTGTCAATGTTCTTTGGTCTTAGATCTAGGATGATCTCTTGTATTATGCTTTTCATTGCCCTCTCTTCCGATACATAATTCTCTACTAAGGCCATAATCAATTTTGAAGATTGTATTGATATATGGTGTGAAGCTATATTTACCAATCCTGATCCAATAAGTGTAGAAATCATTGGGGATCTCTCATTTGGCTTATTGTTGAGAATTGAGAACACATTCCAGTCAATATGATCTAACTCAGTGTCTCAAATCTCTAAATGCATATCATGGAAGCATAATTTTAGTTGGACACCTTGAAACTTAAAGACCACCAGTTTTGGAGTAATCTTTGCTATGAGTGAGGATGAGGAGGAAGCCATTTTATCTACACAAAACAAAAATACATTAGTTTAGAAAGTGGAAAATAATATCCTAAACAAACCCTAATCATTAAAATACCTGACCTAGAACTCTAAAAACCCATAAAACACCTAAAAACCTCTTTTTACACTTTGGTATGCAATTTTTTTGGCACACCTCGAAGGTGCTCTATGGGCACCCTTTCTATATGAATGCTTTTATAATTAAGAGTGTGTACATGCGCACCTTGTGGGGTGCTCATATGCAAACCCTTACTATGCAAGGTTTTCTATGTATAAGAACAATAGGGTGTGTACATGCACACCTTGAGGGGTGTGCATGTGTGCACCCTTTCCTATGGTGGATATCTTAGCATTTAAAAGAAAAAAATAGTGCACAGTTGCATACCTTGGGAAGGTGCGCATGTGTGCACATTTTTTGTAATGCCTTAAGCTCAAAGTTTTGTAAGTTCCATAAATGTGCACCTTATATAGGTGCACATATGAACGGATTACAAAAGGTTTTTAATTGTTTTATTCTTTTTAGGTTTGTGAAAAAGGTGCACACCTTGAATAGGAGCACAAGGTGCACACCTTTATTGCTTACTTGGTGTGTGCATGTGTAGTTCTAATTATAGCACACCTCTATAGGTGTTGAGGTGCACTAGCGAACTTCTTGAAGAATAAAATGTATAAGAGGGAGGGGGATCCTGGGCTTTTATAGGCTTAGGATGGAGGGCACCTCTTGGAGGTGCGCACTTATGCATGTGCACAGATGTGCAGTTCCAAGAGTAAGTGCTCTGCACTAGAGTATTCAACACGCTAGTACACCTTGAGGGGTATGCTAGGTGCACTATTGCACCCCTTAACAAATTCTAATCACATTTATTCTCTAAAGAAAATCTCAATTCTTAGGATTTAGGTTTCTTAGGAAGAGGACCATGCTAGACCCAAACTTTAGGTAGAGCCCTTAAAAGACTCAAACCCTAGATTAGGGTTCTGGAAAAGAAAATATTTACTAGGGAGTCCCCATTTCTTAGGATAAATTGGGTGTGCATTGTGAAACCACAACAAGCTAGAGTGCTAAATTTGTGTAATTTCTTGCTTTATATCATTGGTTAGTTTCTTATTAAAATGTGGAAGTCTCCCACCATAAGACCATGTATCATTTTGAAGAGGGTCACCAATTCTCTCTCTTATAGAAATAACTCTTCTGAAAGTAGTATGATTTAGGTTCAAGTCAATCTAATTTTGTTTCATACATCTACCCTTTCTCAAATGGTGACTTACCAAAGAGGTTGTAATAACCCTTTGAGAAACTCTCTTATCCTTGTTCCTACTATTTTTCCCAATGCTATTAAGAGAACTAATAAGATTCTTCAAAATAATGACATTTCTCTTAGTTTTCCTATTGATACAAATATTCAATTTGGCAAGCATAGGTCTCATCTTTTGCATCTTTCATAAGTGCAAAAAAAGTTGACATTTCTCTGCCATCATCGTGTTGCCAAAAAAAATCTCATATAGTTTTGAAGCCCATAACTGAAGGCTTTTTTGTGATTTCTTCCTTCCAAATTGCTACTATTGGTTTCATCATTCAATTAACTATTTTGGTGTTCTAGGACCTTCATTTTGGTTATAATTAGGAGATATATAAAGTTCTTGTACATTTTCATTTTCCACATGGTCAATCTTGACATTTATGTTATAAATTGGTATATTTTCAATCCCGACATTGTCATTATGAATTGGTACATTTTCATTCTCCAACTAAACATATTTGTTTTTCCAACTCTATAATTTCACCTTCGATCAATACATTGTCAGCTTGATCAACATTTAACATACCTTGTCTCTTCCTTTAGTGATTTTCCCTATCTCTTTCCCTATATGCTTTGATGTCTTCATTCGATAACTTGCTTTTGTGTTTAGCCTTTCAATGATTACTGATCTCCATTTAGAAAATAATCCAAGACAACTTATCAAGTTTTTTAACCACCTTTTCAAACAATGGACCCAAAACACTTTTTTGTACAAAAGCAGTGTTGAAACTAGTGAAAAGGCAAAAAAAATGTGATTCTTGGGTCTACAATGACATAGAATATTTTGGTAAAATTTTACCAATAAAATAGATTGGGTACCTAATCCCATATTAGATTCCCAAAATAATCATGTACCTAGTAAAGGATTGTATACCCGAAATGCGTGCCCAAATAATGGGGGGAAATCAAAAGGGACCTCTTTTTTAAGGGACCATTATAATTATAATTATAACCTATGACCCTTTTTGACACATTTCATGACAACACATGTCCCTAGCAATCATGGGACACATAGGGACATATTATAATTGATCATATGGGTTGAAAGGGGTCATAGGATAAACTAAGACCCATTTTGTTATATTTAATTACAAGATATATTCCTAGGGGTCTAAGGACCCCTAGGGGAATATTATAATTGATCATATGGATTGAAAGGGGTCATAGGATAACCTATGACCCCTTTCAACACATTTTATGATAACATATGTCCCTAAGGGTTCTAGGACCCCTAAGGGCCTATTTCATTTTTTCATATGGCTCATAAGGGGTCATAGTATAACCTTTGACCCCTTTTGACACATCTCATGACAACATATGTCCCTAGGGGTCCTAGGACCCCTAGAAATATATTATAATTGATCATATGGGTCAAAAGGGGTCATAGGATCACCTATGACCCCTTTCGATACCTTTCATGACAACTATGTCCCTAGGAGTCCTGGGACCCCTAGGAACCTATTTTATTTGTTCATATGGGTCATAAGGGGTCATATGATAACCTATAACCCATTTTGACACATTTCATGACAATATATGTCCCTAGGGGTCCTAGGACCCCTAAGGACATATTATATTTTATCATATGAGTCAAAAGATAACCTATGACCCCTTTTGACACATTTCATGACAACATATGTCTCAAGGGGTCCTAGGACCCCTAGGGACATATTAGATTTGATCATATGGATCAAAAGGGGTCATAAGATAACCTATGACCCCTTTTTACAATTTTCATAACAACAGATATCCTTAGGGATCTTAGGACCCATAGGGACCTATTTTATTTGTGCATATGGGTTGTAAGGATTTTTAGGATATCCTATGATCCCTTTAGACACATTTCATGATAACATAAGTCCCTAGGGGTCCTAGGACTCCTAAGGACATCTTATAATTGATCATATGAGTTGAAAGGCGTCATAGATTAACCTATGACTCCTTTTAACACTTTTTATGAAAACATATCTCCTTAGGGTCTTGAGACCCCTAGGGACATATTACAATTCATCATATGGGTCAAAATGGGTCACTAGATAACCTAAACCCCTTTCAACACATTTCATGACAACATATGTCCCTAGGGGTACTAAGACCCATAGGGACACATTATAATTGATCATATGGGTTGAAAGGGGTCATAGGATAACCTATGATCCCTTTTGACACATTTGATGAAAACATATGTCTCGAGGGGTATTAGGACCCCTAGGGAATTATTTCATTTTCCATATGGGTGGATCATAGGATAAAATATGACCCCTTTCAACACATTTAATGACAACATATGTCCCTAGGGGTCCTTGGACCCCTAGGAACATATCATAATTGATCATATGGGTCAAAATTGGTCATATAATAACCTATGACCTCTTTTGACACATTTCATGATAACATAGGTGTTAGAAATCTAATAAGAAAATTTTAATATTGAAATATGGTGGGGGAGAGATCATGATCTATAAAACTTATTTTACCTCTAGTATAAACCATATTTATTATCTTCACATAAACCCTCATTTGAACATTAACCTTACTATGATTGATCTTATTTATCTCTACACAAAACTATTCGTTGCATTGCTTAGTCTCTTCTATCTGAGTCACCTCCAAAAAATTGCATGCAACCAAAATCTTCATTCATACACTCACACACAAACTATGTTATAGACCCTTCTTAAATAGTTATTTGGGTGAACCTTCTAGATCCCAATAAATGATCTAGATTCATTTCTTTTTCTACTTAGTCCTTGCAATTTTTTGATTGGTATATTTCCTCACAAAGGAATTAATGATCTTTTGTTTGACACATAATAAACTTCTTGATTACCTCCTTGATCTTCAAAACATGCTTCTATCTTGATAAAAAATAGTTTAGATAAGATTTTGTGCCATTCCAAACAAATATGCAAAACTATGTTACTCAACACTAACACCATATTGTCACTCAAACCTAAAGCACACTCAACATATGTGGGATTACTCAGCCTCTATATCTCTCAATGTCCACCATTGTACCTGATAAACTCAACAACTATAGGATTACTTGGCAACCTCTGGTTTTCTTGGCAGTAATTATTACTCGACTCATATCTTGAAATATATAGAATTCCTCAATACGGAGCTTGACCTATATAGAATGAGTTAGTCATAGTGATGACCAAACTATCATACCTTGTGAATGATAATTTTTGACACTAATAGATAACATGAGTTAGGGATCAACAATCTCCCCCTTTGATACTAGTGGCAAAAAGACTTTATCATGGTCAAAACTTTCCATTACAAAAAGTAAAACATAAGTACTCATCCTTAGAATATAATACATACCTTAACTCAGTATACATCGTACATGGTTTGATTATGCACTCAATATATACATGCAAAACTACAAAATCTCAAAATTTGCAAAAATCCCCTTGATCATCCTTATTCATCATCTGTGCCATCCTATTGATCATTATCTAACCCAATTGTTTTTTTCACTCATAGCTACTAGGGTGTAGGGGTCAAACCAAAATTATCCAAAAATGATTTGTAAAATTGCAAAATGTTACCTAATCTGCTATCCTAGTTAGTCCGTATGGATTCAATGGCATGGATCTCTATCTTCAATTTTTTTGCAAGATCCACCATGCTATCAACAAATGAAAAGTTTGGATCTACTTGGATTAACTCTTTTTCATTCTTCAAATGCATCTACATAACATCAAGATGAGGTATCATCATAGTTTGAATTAAAATCAATTTTTCTCTTATTTGACTATACTATGTAGTCAACTCTATAAGCCTTTCTTATTGAAAATTAACCTTGGATAAGTGGACTACACTCTAACTAACATATGTAGTTAGTGCATTGGAACTATACTATAAATTTTCTTCTAACTCATCCATCCTATCTCTAATGTCCTTTGTGTATGTTGAGCTATCACATAAATTTATAATTATTATATGTACATTATTAGAAACTTGATCCAAATTAGTCTCAAGTTTTGATAGTTCAACCTGTCTGACATCAATCTTTGTTGCTACCTTTTCCTTTACTCTCTTCTCAAATTTCTTTATGACCATTGCGTCAAATTTTTATTTATATCACTATCCGAGTCATTTATTTTTCTACAATATTAATCAATTGCTCAACAATGGGATCATTCTCATATCAATTATCAATAATAAAAGAATCAAGAAAGATATCATTTATGTCATATAACACCTATTTTTGTGTCTTCATCTACTGATGTTGTCTTCTTAGCTTGGCCTGCTTTGCCTTTCTTACAAATAGTTCACTCAAAATCTTCATTTTCTCTTCAGTCAAGCTAGATTTGTCCTAGTTTGTATGCCTATGTCATCATCAAGTGTAATAGGCTTAGCTTGGAATGAAATTGGGGACTAGACTCACTTCTTCTTCATCTTCTTACTAGGAGTACTAGAGCTCAACATTGATACTTGCAAGTTTTTTTTTGGAGCTCCACAATCAGTCTCTAAGTCTCAACTTCTTTTTCTTTCCCTTTCTTTGGCTCGGTCCCTATAGGTTTAAGTTCACTAGTGGAACACGATTGTCCTACCTCCTTTGTTCCCTCAATAAGAGGTCTTGAGGTTTGTGGGTTTTCCTTGCCGATAGTATATTTCTCTACTTGATCATTCTAATCCATTTCTACCATTTCTTCCTCAATATTTGCATTAGTACTTCCCTCTTGTGCATTACTTAATTTTTTGGCAAATTTCGCTGCTCGACAACAATAGCATCATCCTTTATCTCTATTTTTACTTGAACATTTGTATCAACAAGAATTGTTGATTTATCAATGATATTAATAGTTATTTGTTGAGATGTCTCTTGAAATCCAACCTTAGGATATTCTTTTCTTTTCACAATAATAGGATTGGGGTCCAATAATGTGTTTCTTATTGGCTTTGGATTAGGAGCTTGCTCCTTCATTTGTTGCTTGGTCTTCCCAATCTTTGTTGGATTTGTGTCACCCTCAGTCACATCTGTCAATGTATTTTCTATGGGTTCATCCTCTATTATGACTATATAAATTTGATTATCACTTTCTTGTGTCATTTGATGTATAGTCTCTACTAATTGCTCAATATTGTCATAGATGTCTTCTTTATTGTCAAGTTTTGTTTCTCCAGTCTCCTTCAATTCTTCATTAGTTTTCTTGTCATCAACATGCATTGGACCAAAAAAAATTCTTCCATGTTATCTTGATTTTATGTATAAATTCTTCAATTTTATTCTTCAAAATAATATAGGCTCTTCTTTTTGGTACAATTTTCTTTACCATAATCCATTAATGCTATAGACATATATTGCTTTCCTAAATCATACATTACTTGGGCTAATGTATCCTCCTTCATATTTCTCTTTGTTGTTAATGCCCATTTCCATTTTGCATCAATCTTATTCTATAATTCTTTAGGTAGTCCGTGGTCTAATTCAATTGGTGTATACTCAAAATTCACCATCATATCAAAAACAACTTATTCTACCTTTTCTTTATTTTCCTTGCTCAAAGTGTCATACTTTATAAAATTAAATCCTGCTAATCTTGTTGTACTTAGATTTTCTCACACTTCATCAATATATTGAGGATTATTGTGTGTAGCTATCATGCCCAAAATTGTTAGTGTAAATTATTATTATTTACACTTTACTTAAGTTTACTTAGTTAAATGCATTATTTATTAGTTTTTTATCTAGGAGTAAGCGTACTCTTACATGTTGATTTTTTACAACATAGGAGTTTGCATCTACCTTTTCATACTTATCCTCTCATCTACATGGGGGATAATCCACTTTTTGTGGATGTATTCTTAGTTGTAATGCTGATCTCCTAGCTCTTTCTTGCTCATTCTAGAAGCATCCTAGAGGCCTTTATAAGAAGGCTCCTCTAGTGTATTTTTGTACAAAAATTTTATTTTTCATTGTTGGAATATATTTTCTCTCACACCATTGAGATTCTCCAAGCCCTAGCTTTCCTTCTTCAATTTCTCTTTAACAGGTTATTTGCATGTAGGTGGTCGTAGTGATCTGTGAAGTTGGCTTTCACAACTTCTACATGGTATCAGAGCATCCCTACTACTTCCTAGTTTGAAGATTTTTGAAGCCATGATTTAGAGACACAAACCCTATCTTGTTTGAGGTTTTTTATTCAATTGGGAAAAAGTGCATTTTTTTGAGGCACTTTGGGCTAAAATAGATGTTGCCATCATGCTCAGAAGGCCCGATACAGTCAAAATTCATATAATTTTTTTGAATTTTGGCACCGTAGCTTTAGGAAAATAATTGGCCTCCTGAAGGGCCATACAAATTGAAATTGAAAAATAAAATAAAAATTAAAAAGGTGGCCACTCCACCACCTCAGCATCATCACCATGCCACCTGCACTCAACTTGGGCTCAGCTAGAGTGGGTCATACAACCACGGCATAGCCTACACCCAGCTACCATCAGTGGACTACCTTTCAGCCACCTCTGCCAGTGAGTAGTGCCCACTTGCCACAACCATTGGTGGTAATACTTTGAGTAGCACCTGCCCATCACTGACACCAAAACCCGGTCACTAACATCACCTTCATGATAGGTGACATCATTTTCCAACTTGGTGATGTCATTTTTCTAGTTGCCTACATCATCATTCTGGTTAGAATTTTATGTCCCTACTGATATTATTTTCTAGTAGGATGACATCATTTTATGGCCACTAATTTTGGCATTACAACAGCCTCATTTTTTGGTGATAGTTAGTTGACAACCATACAACCATCAATTTTTTTGCAGTGATTGTATTTTTCTAGTGAGCTTGTTTCTGGAGCAGTAGTTGGTTTTTTGGTCATAACTTGAGCATATAGAGGTTTTTTCTTAATTTGAAAGAAGCACCAAAAAGTTGGTTTTAAGATGGATACAATGATACTAGTTTCATTTTGTTCCAAGTTTATTTGAGCTCTCATTTTTGGCATCGAAGTAGAGGCTTCAGTTTCCTCCCTCTCTGCATTTGGAATCTAGGTTCTTTTCTCATTTTTTGTACTTTCTATAATTATTTCTTTGGTATTTGAGGGATATATTTATATGTTGGGGGGGGGAGAATTTTATTTTTTGTAATTTACTTTAGAATAGACCTTTATTCTTTTGTCTTCTTCTCTCAATGTCAGATCCTTCTATAACCCAGCTAATGCTGTACAACTATTACACCTAGAAAGCACAAATGACTAGGCTTCTCATGTCATGAGGCTTATGGTCATGTTTGGATGAGAACCAACCTATTCTACAGTGCCCTTTTGAGGTTCTTTAGCACACAAAAAATGGATTAAGTGATGGGATTAATTGCATTGAACATCTCAGATAGTCTCTTTTTTCACTTGGATGGTTTGACCACTCCTCGGGCTATTTGGACCAAGTTTCACAACTTGTTTGGCATAGTAAATGAATTTTGGGCACTACAGCTTGATGTAGAGTCCACTTCTTTGACACCTATCAACTTCCCCACCATTGAGGACTTCTTGATGAAGTTCAAATCTTTGTGTATAGTTTTGCAGGGATGTGGGAAAAAAAAAGAAGATATTGAGTGCATTTTTTTGATACTCTCAAAGTTGCGAGGATAGTATCAAATCTTTTCTTCCACTTTCTACTCCATTATAGATGCCTTGGGTAAAAAACATCATATGCATTCTTTTGAGATATTCTATGATAGGTAAACTTGTGAGCAGTACAAGCTCACTCAAATAGATTCACTTACATGATCACCATCATAGGCATTACACTCCAAGGATACACAGGAGTAGAAGTTGAAGTAGATATCTGATTCCTATTCTCAGCACTCTATTAGTCCATCCTCTTCTTCTAATAAGAAGGAGAAAAAGAATATTGAGAATCCTACTTGTTCCTATTGTTGGAAAGGATCTCATGATGCGGCACATTATTTTCAGAAGAGATTTGATGGTTATGAGAAATAGATTACAAATTTGATAGCTCTTCTTTAGAAGAGTAATGTTTCATCTCCATCCCCTTCTACCTCATAGGGATCTACCTTTCAGTCTTCTTCCATATCATCATCCTCTACATTGGATTTTGGACAAGGTCATGCATTATAGGCATCCATTGCATCCCCTTCAAAGGTCCCTTGGATACTAGATTTAGGTGCTTCTCACCATATGACATCTTCTCAAGGTGCCTTCTCCACTATTGAGGCTTCTCCCATTCCTCATATTCTCATGGGGAATAATATTGCCCTACTAGTTTGTGGGAAAGGTTCAGTTCACATCCAAGATGGTATATTCAATGATGTATTGTATGTTCCATCTCAATCTACAAACCTTCTTTTGATTTCTCAAATTACACACAATGGATCAAGGAAGATAGTTGAGGTCACTACATATTCAGTCTTCATTTGGGATAGTACAATAGGAGGCCTTATTGCTACAGGGACAATTGATCCTACCACCAACCTTTACACCTTCTCACACTTCGGTCCACCATCTCCATTATCAGAGTATGACTCTTCTCTTTTGCACAAGCATCATGTGGTGCAGTTAGGATACTTGAATCTTTGTATTGTTCCTGAGATCAATGCTTTGACTCCCACCCCATATCTAGTTGAGGTCTTTTCTCTTCAACAAGATACTTCTTTAGCTCTACCTGACCCTCCAGCTCCATTCATCGAGCCTCCAAGTACATTTGTTGTGGATTCTACAGAAGACATTCATGTCCTGCTTCCTGACAATGTTAGCACACCTACCTTAGGAATTCACTTTCAAGATTCTCATTTTTTCTCCTTTGAGCATCAATTAGGCCTTCTAGTTTCACCTCTCTTTCATGGGTTTCCTTGGTATGTTCATGTATATCTACTGCATTGGAGTTTCATTGGTTTGATCCTTTCCCCAAGGGCTCCATTATTCTAGGGGGGCTTTAGTATCTCTTCTCTCTCTCATGGGGGGATTGGTTGTACTTATGGTTTTGAGATAGTCTCTTGAGCCATTTCTGGTGGAAGTTGTCCTTGGGAGTCTTGTTGAGGCTTTCCTTCATGTTTTTCTAGCATGTTTGTACTTACCTCTTTTTGGAGGAGGGTTTTTCCCATGAGGCTTTCCCTCTTTCCCTATTTTTAGAGGTTGCATTTTTTTGCATTTGTTCATGGGTACCTAACATGGCCTAGTTGTTAGGACCCATTTGTGAGCTTAAATGCATTCCCCTAAGTTTTACTTAAGGGGGGGTTTTAGTGTAAATTATTATTATTTATGCTTTACTTAAGTTTACTTAGTTTAATGCATTAAGTTTTTTAATCTAGGATTAAGCATACTCTTACGTGTTGATTTGTTGAAAACATAGGAGTTTGCACCTACTATGTCATACTTATCCTCTCATCTACATGGAGGATAATCCACTTTTTGTGGACGTATGCTTAG
Organism: Cupressus sempervirens; assembly: GCA_028749045.1. Classification (NCBI taxonomy): domain Eukaryota; kingdom Viridiplantae; phylum Streptophyta; class Pinopsida; order Cupressales; family Cupressaceae; genus Cupressus; species Cupressus sempervirens. Next base: position 480,735,388 of record CM053785.1, read on the forward strand.
TTGTCATGCTTATCTCCTAGCACTTTCTTGCTCATTCTAGAAGCATCCTAGAGGCCTTTATAAATAGGCTCTCCTAGTGTATTTTTGTACAAAAATTTCATTTTTCATTGTTGGAATATATTTTCTCTCACACCATTGAGATTCTTCAAGCCCTAGCTTTCCTTCTTTGATTTCTCTTTAGCATATTATTTGCATGTAGGTGGTCTTGGTGATATTTGAAGTTGGCTTTCAAACCTTCTACAAAAACTTGGGTGAAACACACCAATTTTTTATATTTTATAAAGGTAATAACAAGTAAGTTTAATATGTACAAACATAGAATGCATTGTAGAAAGATAACAACATGGTACAGTTGAGTTCAAGTCTCAAATTTGCACAACTAGTTTACTAAAATTCTAGGGTTTTTAGTCTTTGATAAAAATATCAATTAGGGTAAAGGTAAATAGGTATGGTTATAGTACATACAAAAGAGTTCACTCTAGTTCCAAGGTTTAAGAAAACAATTGAATTTTGATTACATTTCATAAAGGTGCAGAGTCAACGTCACAACATACTATACTAGTTCAAAACCATAAGTTATTTTTCTACAGGAATACTTAGCACAGGTTGATTAAGTTGATCTATTAAGCCTTAGGTTCAAATTACAAAGGTATGACATCAAGTTCAAAATTCATTTAGGGTTTCCAAGTTCTTAAGTTGACTATGATACTATCCCTTATTACACTATACTAGGTCAACCTTTAGGAGAATCTAATTCTACACTTAAGGGTTAATCTATCATAACAAACTAATACTTAATTATGGATATTATCATAATATATTTAGAATTAATTAAAAACTTTAAACTATTTATAACATCTAACTCATCTTATCAAGTTATCTAGCCAATTATAACTCTTAGCACATCCTAACCTTTAATAATAAAATTTCCACTAACAACCTTCCAAATAGAAATTCTAATTAAACTTAGGTGCATAACTTCTAATTCAAATTTCATTTCATTAATATTTAAAATCCAAAACAAAAATTCTAAATATTAAATTCCTAACTAAATCATTTCATTCTTACCCATTACTTACTACTAGGATAATACTATCTATTAAACTATGACTATCCCCTAACATAAAATTTTAGTTCCTTAAATACAATTATAAATCTCACACATGACCCTATACCTCCTTTCATTATATCTTATACATATACATTAAATTCCAAGCAATACTAATTACCACTAAGCACCAATCTATACACTCTTAAATTCCTACCTAACTACTCATTATAACTATAATAGATCACTAGCTATATACAACTATACTTCTATAAAATCTTTAAAACAATCCTATTATCAAACATCAAATGAAATTAAATCATGTAATAACAAAATGTTGTTATTTCCTATGACACTTTATACACCCCAAAAAAAGAAACTAAACACTAAAGTCAATAAACTAATACTAACCCAAATCAATACTAAACTCAAACTACTCATTTGATGACCTTGATAAAGGTACTAACTAAAACCACTTTATTAACACAAATAAATCCTAATAATTTTTTTTTTTTAATAATGCACTTAATATACTAACTTAACACATACTAAATAAATCCTAACTATTTCTAAACTCCCCTAACCCTAAACCACTTACAAAGTGGGCAAGAGTCCCATCCTACCCCAGGTACCCTTTCCCTCTTCCTAATACCCCTAGTGCATCTTTAAAGGGGTGAGAACTAACCAAGGCTATCATGTCCCTTACACAAGGAGGTACACATGGGGAAGCATCCTTTACAAGGATGAAAGTTCTATTAAAATAAGGAATTAAATTGAGGAAGGTGAGCGCTAAGTTTGGAGAATATTATTGCCTTCACTAATAATTTTTTAATGGCCTTCTTGTGTAGGAATTCACTTAGTTGGAGAAATAGAGGATGGGAGATGGAGGTGGGGCCCATAGGTTGTCCCATCTCCCTCCAACATGTTAATTTTTTTGTTTTAAAAAAGTATAAAATTTGTGTGCAAAATTTATGAGGGGAATCCTTGAGGGGAATATCCTCTATCTTATTTTAAAAAATGAGTTTAAAAAAAATTCCCCATACATTTTACAGAGAGCCATTTGGCTCTCCTATAAATGTATGAGGAATCATATTTCTCTTTTTTTTTTGGGTCATTAAACTTTTCTTTCCAATAGGATTTTATTGACAATAGGACTTATAATTTCTATATAATGGTATCTCAACAAGGTGATTTATAGCCTATGTATTTGTTGTTTCTTCACAAACTATCTAATTTTTACTTAGTCTAATAAGTTACTTTATTTAATCAATTAGATACATTAGTAATGAAACTATACATTATATAAAATTAGAGCATTTCTTATCAAATGAACTATATAATCCCCTTGAATATGAACTTGATAATGAAATACAATTGTATGAGACTACAAAAGGAAACCTTCTTCCTATTTTTTCCACCATTGTTACAAGATTTCAAGGGAAGAATGCAACATGATACAAATCAAGGATTCGATCAATGCAACTTTCATTTCCAATAGAAAACAAGAATCACAATGAAATAATGGTTAAGAATATTACAGCAATGCAAGCTTCCTTCCTCATCAATTAAACTTCCATTGCCTATAATTTGAATATGTAATTACAATTTCAATTTTTTTCATAGATCAACATAATGATCCAATTCCCTTTTTATTGCATGAATACAAGATATAGTAAAGAGGTATGACAATGGAGAAGTCTCCAAACAAGTGGCTCAAGAACATCATCAATGCTCTATATCCAAGTTTTCTCCATCATAAGAACTTATCCAAAATCTAAAAATACACATAAAACCAACCATGGAGAGCTCACCTCCCAACCTAGGCCTCAATGAGACCACCCACTGAGCAAGGAGAACTGGTAACCAATGGGTGACAACCAATTCTAATCACACAACATAAAACACAAAAAAAACCCATCCAAGGCTTTCACAATGGGATTCGCCTTGAACCCATAACAAAGGGATGAAGGTGGGCTACCATGTAGGAGATTTCCAAATGTAAAACATCCTTGATAAACATGCCATTTCCAAGGCTAGAATTCACATAAAATTTTCATGCTTTCTCCTCCTTATCTCCCCAAAATCAAAGTCAATAACATTGACATGCATGGGACCATACACCTTGAATTTCTTCCATCTTCTCTCCATGAGAAGAGACTCTACACTTCCATGGAGTCCAACTAAATCTTTCCCCCATACTTGGCCACTTCTTCCCTTACCCAAGGGTGAGTAATGTCATTACACCCTTCAAAAAAATCCCTCATTCAAAATCATAAGATGAACACAATAAGAATGAAATCAAAACCAAATCCCATCTCTTTAGATTACAACAACACAAAATGCATTGAGCACATATGCAAGAAAATGAAATTATTGTTGGAATTATTTTAGAATAATTAAGACCGCAGGTGGGGGAGGGATGTGAATCAATTAGTCAAGGTCCAAATGTACAAATAAAACTTTTAAAAATTTAGTGAACGCATAAAACTTTCTCAACCATGCATGATTTCGTTGTGTATTAACCAAAACTAATATGTTACTGTAACATTAAAATGTAGAAGTATAAAGCATAAAACACAACATATTCATCAACGCATTTGACACAATAGTTTAATGTGGAAACCCAATTTGGGAAAAACTACTAGTAACATGCTACTCCTTTTTCACTCTTCTGATGTGATGCCCAGTTAAAGGCAAACCCTGTTAAAGGTTACAACACACACTGTTAAATGTCACCCGGTTAAGGGATTACAATCACCCTCTTAAAAGTGAGCCTTGTTAGAGGAATTTAGGCCATTCAATTGGAATGCCACCTTATTAAAGGATTTTCCAATGACTGCTAAGTCAACCTTACTCCAAAGGATTTACCCTAATCTAATACAATTGTTAGAAACTAATAGTAGAGCTTTGATTTGATACAACTCACAACCTTACTTGCAAATTATAGATCACTATTTAGTCCTCAAAACTACTTGGCTTCCAGTCTTTGCAACTCTAACAACTTGTTCACCCTTTTAAGAATTCATCCTCTTTAAGCCTTCTTACTCAGTTTGCCATTCCAAACTTCTTCTCTTGGGTCACTTGATGAAGAAAACCCTCTTCCTTCTTCTTGTTAGATTTTTGCATCCAAAACTCTCTAACTTTGCTTCATGACCAGACATCCCTACACATAGGAAATTAGAACTCTTTTTTTTGCTCATTATCCATCACAAAAATTAGGGTTTTTGATGGATTAGGTAGGATACAATGTATCCACCCCATATCTTGTCTTCTTAGAAACTTCTCCTAGAATCTATTTGAATTTTCCTCCAAAACAATTTACATAAGATTTTGTGCCTTCAACTCATCAATCTTATCTTCCTCCTGATTCACAAGTTCCAAGAAAATAAACTTGTCAGCTTTTAATTGGAAAATCTTTGATCTTTTTCATAATGCAGCAGCTCAGCATTATCAATTTACTAATGCTTGGCACATACTATGTTACTCAGCATCAACTGGATTTTACTAGTGCTTGGCATCAACTAAAAATCACTTGACATCTACTATCTTTCTCGACACCTACTAACTTGCTTGACATCCACTAGAATTTGCTTTCACTTGGCTCCAATTGAATTTTTTCTTGGCTTGCACTAACTTTTCTCATCACCTTCTATCAACTTGGTCAAGCTTAGCAAATGAACTTTATCCAACCTTATTCTTCTAAACTTTCTAAGTGTAGCCAATCATTTTGTAGCCTCAAGTAGATCATCAATACATTATGTTATCACTATCTTAACTGATTCTTGCACTTCAATACATAATCATAACTGAATCTTTCTCTAGGTACTTTTATTACATCTTGTTGATCAAATCCTCCTCAGCAATCAACTAAGTGATGTCAGGTTTGACATTAGTGACAAAATAATGATTGAAAACACACAACCTTCTTTTAGAAATCTTTCTACTCAAATGATCTTTTCAATCATATATCAACAATCTCCCTCTTTGGCATTAATGGCAAACCAAATTGATCAACCAATCAGATAAATGATAAACTAACTAGGTTAAAATAGTAAGGCAATACCAAAAAGAAAGTTTTTGAATAAAAATTCTCCCTTTGAGTTCCTTATTTTTTGATTCTCTTATGTCATGGATCAACAAAATATTAGAATATCTCCCTCTTTTTGTTCTGATCCTTCTTTTGATTTCTTTCTACTTTCTCCCTCTTTCTTTCCTTCTTTCAATCTTTTGATCTTCTGATGATGTACTCTCACTTCATTGTTCCTCTTTTGCACTGATCAGTTTAATGTATTTTCTCCCTTGATTGTTTTCTTTGATCATCTCCCTCTTGATTAGTAAGTGCTTGATGAGTTTACTATACTTTCTCTGTCTTTGAAAATGATTCCAAAGACATATACTCAACACTTGGCATCTTTGGTATATGTAAACATAGGCTTTTGTAGGCTCTTCAATTTCTTCCCTCTTGTTGGAATTTACAAATGGGAGTATTTACTTCTGAGAGGGGGGCTGAATCAGAAGTAACTAACTTTAACCTTTAAAAAAATTAGTTGAGATCATTCACATGCATCTAACATTTCCACTTAACATGAAAAATAAAGACATGTATGAAAAATAGATAACACAAGATTTGGGTCACTCAGGAAACCTTCCAAAATGAGAAGGTAAAACTAGGGTGGGGATGATACCCACAAATTATCACTACAAAAATATGTAACTATTTAAAATTACAAAGTTTGACCACTTCCAATGGTCTGCCCTATGAAAGGTCTGCCCTATTAAAGGCTTTACACTCTATTAAAAGTGACCTGGTTAAAGGATTTACAAACAGTCACTTGGAATGTTACCCTATTAAAGGATTTAGCACCTTGTTGAAAGGCTTACAACATGGTTTTTATACCAACCTATCATCATAGGATTTTCATTCCTAATATAATGGCTAGAAAGTATTAGAATCTAATGACTTGATGATTTACAATCTTTAATTGTTAATTCTAGATCCTTGTTCTGCTTAATTTGATCTGATCCTTCCTAATCTGATATGTCTCTGCTCGAAATGTTGATGCTTTGTTCTAACCAACTAGATTCTGTAATGTTTCTCTTCTCTCTAAGTCCTTATATCCCTCTTAACTTTGCTAGCATTCTCCCATAAAATACTCTCACACATGCACAAATTATGGGGTTTTCTCCTCCTTTTAAAGGTTTTTGGAGACTTAGGATTAGGTATGAATCTACGATCAATATTCATTCTTCTTTTCCCACTCAATTCTTTCACTTTCCCTATTGGTTGCATGCTTTCTCCATTTATCATATTGCCTATATGCTGATTACATAGGGAATGTAAAAGATTTGATCTTATCTTTAAGATCCTTTGAGATTCATCTTGAGTTAGCTCAAAAATAGTTTACATCTAAGGTTGCGAAGGCACAAACTCATATGTTGATTCTACATTACTTGGCACTTACTAATTGTTAATGCTCAACACATAAATAAATTTTTCTCACTTAGCATCTATAGTAACTTTGTCTCGCTTGACATCTATACTTTTCTCAGCACCTATAATGACTTGGCATCAATTATCACTCGACACTTGAATCTTTCTCGACACCTAAAGTTCACTCAGCACCTCTTGAATTCTTGGCTTGACACATATTGTAGCTCAGTATTTGTATCATACTCAACATCAACTTAGAAATTGGTTAAGTGTGTTAACACTCATTTGTCAAAACCAATCTGAGACTAACACCTCTGTCACCTTGTGGCAATACCAAAAAAAATGTTGTGAATAAAACTTTTCCCTCTATTAGCAACTGCCTCTTTGGTTACAAAATATAAGTCAAAACTTCTCCCTCTGAGTTCCTTCTTTTTTTATTCTCTTCTATCATGGTTTAGCAGAATATCAGAATATCTCCCTCTTTTTGTTCTGATCCTTCTTTTGATTGCTTTTTTCTTTCTCCTTCTTTCTTTCTTTTAGTCTTCTAATCTTCTAATGATGTACTCTCACTTCATTGTCCCTCTTTTGCACTAATTAGTTTAATGTACTTTCTCCCTTGATTTTCTACTTTGATCATCTCCCTCTTGATCAATAAGCACTTGATCAATTTACTGTACTTTCTCCCTCTTTGACAACAATGCCAAAGACATATACTCAACACTTGACATCTTTGGTATATGCAAAGATAGGCTTTTACAAGCTCTTCAATTTTCTCCCTCTGTCACCTTGCTTGTGACTTATTTGAAATTCTAGCTTTGTAATTACTTTAGGCTATTCCTCAAGTAAGATCCACAACATCAATTTTTATGAAATGAATGTCTACTTGTTTGATGTAGGGTACTCCCTCTATCTTTTACATAGCCTTTGATAGGAGTATCACTCCTAATTTACCTCTTAGATACTCATAAGAATCCTTATCTAATGCTTTGGTGAAGATGTCAACAATTTTCTCCTTTGTGTTGATATATTCCATCTTCACTTCTTTGATATATTTATAGCACTTGTATTATCACAATAAAGTGGCATTGGTTCGGTGATCTCTTCATTCATTACCTTAAGTAGCTATTTGATCCATACAATGTTTGTGCAATTAATAATTGTAGCAACATACTCTGCTTTAGTAGTAGATTAGGAAGTACAACTCTGCTTCTTGCTTGTCCATGTAACAAGTCTTCTGCCCAAGAAGAATGCTCCTCCACTGGTGTTATTTTTGTCATCAATATTTCTAGCCCAATCAACATCAGTGTAAGCTTTCAATTCAAACTTTTCATTCTTCTTATAGTATAAACCATACTCTTTTATTCCTTTCAAGTATCTCATTATTCTTTTCATGGCCATCAAGTGATTCTCTCTAGGGTTAGAAAAGAATCTAGCAACTATCCCATAGCTAATGCAATATCAAGTCAATTATGTACTACATATTGCAATTTCCCAATTATGGATTTATATAATGTTTGATTGACCTCAGCTAAATCATCATTCTTTGATAGCTTGAGTGTTGTTACCATAGGTATAATTATTGGTTTTGAATCCTCAAGTCCAAATGTCTTCAATATCTCCTTGACATATTTTGACTAAGTGATATATACACCATATTTCATTTGATAAACTTGTAATCCCATAAAGAATTTGATCTCACCAAACATTGACATTTCAAACTCTTGCTTCATCTAATTTGCAAAATCTTTACATAGAGCATCTTGTCCTCGAAACATTATGTCATCAACAAATATTTTAGATAATAGTATACATTTTTTTTATCTGTCTTCAGGTACAAATTGTTGTTATCATCTGTCCATTTAAATCCAATCTTAACAAGATAAGTATAAAGTCTCTCATACCATGCTCTCGGTGCTTGTTTCAATCCATATAGGGCTTTGGGTAGTCTACATACCATGTTCTTATTGGTTTTATCTACAAATCCTTCTAGCTATTCTATGTAGACCTCTTCTTCTAATATGCCATTCAAAAATGCAAACTTAACATCCATTTGATAAACTTAAAAACCTTTATATGTAGCATAAGCAAGTAGAATTCTAAATCCTTCCATTCTTAAAATGGGGGTAAATGTTTCACCATAGTCAATTCCTTCTTCTTGTGCATACCCTTTGCTAACTATTCTTTCTTTGTTTCTTGTCACTTCACCATTCTCATCTAGCTTGTTTTTGAATACCCATTTTGTGCCAATCACATTCTTGTCTTTTGGTCTAAGAACTAGGCTCCAAGTCTTGTACTTTTCTATCTGTTGAATTTCTTCTTCCATAGCCTTGTACCATTCATCATCTTCCAATGCATCTCTGACTATCTTAGGTTCCTTTATGCTTAACATACATGATTCACTTCTCAACCTATTTCTTATCATAGGCCTTACATCTTTGTCTCCAATGATTTGATCTATAGAATAGTGTCTTTTGACATGTTTGGACAGTCTAGGTTCAGTTCTTGTGGTTTCATTTTGTCTCTCAATTTTAGTATCACTATGTGCATCTATGTTAAGTGTTTCAGCATCTCTTTCATGTGTGCCAATCTCAGGGTTAGATTGTGCATTCTCCTCACTTTGCAACTCAGCGTCTGAATGTAATTTGGCTATCATAGGATGTGACTCGGTAGTTGTTGAGACTTATTGTTGGTTTGTTGCATGATTTGTAGCATCTTCTTTAGTATGCATTCCTTCATAATAGTATACAAATGTCTTGTAATCTTCTGGTTCTTTTGTAGGTTCAGCCTCATGTGCTTCTGTAAACTCATCAAAATTCACATTTGCACTTTCCACAATTTTGTTAGTGTTAATAATTAAACACTTATAAGATTTACTTCTTGTGGAGTAAACAAGTAATATACCTGTATCACCTAGTTTAGTAGTGCAAATTGAATACTAGCTATTAAGGAAAGCATTAACAATACTAAAATGAATAAACACTTAAGATAGGACTGATTTGTTATCACCACAAATGGAGGCAAACCAAGAATGGTAAGCTCCAAATGGTATAACACAATGATACAATAGATTTGTCCCCGATTTAAGGTATGTGTTCTCACAAGTATAGCTCAAGCTTCAAATGGATGGATGGGGTGAATGAGATAAGGTTGCAATAATGGAGTCATGGAGTGATTTTGCCATTATAATGGTATTTTGGTAGTGTGTGTGCTCTCAAAATATCATTATAACTTTGCATGGAGGATGGATTATTTTTTGAAGGGAGGAGGTTCAATTTATAGGCCAAGGGTTGAAGGAATGGATGGCCAAGATGTCAAGATGATGAGATGGTGAGGGAGGGTCAGGATGCACTCAAAAGAAAGCACAAGGATTGTGCTAGTTTAGCACCAATTAGGAGGTGACAAGTGTCACAAGGAGAGTGAATGTGAGGGGATAGAAAATGGGTTGGTCAAACACTTGATGAGGGGAGGGTGAGTATGTAAGAGTCATTAAGGGGAGTGTAAGAGATATTTGAGGGTCATTTATGTTGGAGGGTGAGGGGAAGATATTTGTTAACTTTAGCTTGGGTTAGCAAGTCTTAACCCATGTTTATGATTGTGCACATGATTAGAAGGGGATTAGGATTACTTTAGAAGGGGGGTTAGGTGGTGAATGAGTTAGCTTTGATGGGATGGGTTAGTTAAGTGGTTAAGAGAGGTTAGAAAGGCTTTTGGGTTGGATTAGGGGTTAGGATAGGGTTTAGGAGGACTTTTGGAATTTTAGATATTTTATTAAGTGTTTTATTCAATAAAATAGGGATATGGAATTAAATTGAATAGATTTGATGATTTATTCAATTTAATAGAGGAATAGGGATTTAATTGATAAATTGATTTTGAATAGGGATTTAATTAATAAATTGATTTTGGGTGATCATTTGATTTTATCAATTGGACTATAGTTAATTTAATTAATTAATTAACTAGGAGATGAAAATTAAATAATTAAATAACTAATATTTAATCAACAATGTCTTAGGAGATGACTAAATATGATTACCTAGTGATGTAATCATATTTAGGTGTTTACAATACCTTCTTCACTCCTTGCATCAAAATTTCCACTCCTAAAATGTTTAAGAGTATAACATTTGCTTCCAAATACCTTAAAATATTTCACACTAGGTGGATGACTATACCATAGTTCAAAAGGTGTTGAGTGAGTACCTTTCTTTACTTGCACATGGTTTAAGGTGTATACAATAGTACTTACAATTTCTCTCCAATATTTCATAGCAACATTTTTCTCCATCATGAGTGTTTTGGCATAGTCCATCATTGACCTATTTCTTCTTTCAACAATTCCATTTTGTGGAGGGGTCCTAGGTGCAGATGTTTGTCTCTTGATTCCTCTATCATTGCAGAACATCTCAAACTCATGTAAAGTGAATTCACCTCCTTTGTCTAATCTTAAACATTTCATATTCTTACCTATTTCTTTTTCAATTCTTTTCAAGTACCATTTAAACATTTGAAAATCATCTAATTTTTGTTTTAGAAACATGACTATCATCATTCTAGAGTAATCATCAACAAGAAACATTATATACTTATCTCCTTTGTACCTTTTCACTTCAATAGGTCCACACATGTCAATATGTACAATTTCAAGTATTTTCTTAGAGGTATAATCTTTACTTTTAAAGATTGACTTTGTCATCTTGCCTAGCTAACATTGTTTGCACATTATATTTTCTAGTTTCTTTAGCTTAGGAAAACCTCTAACTCTTTTCATGTTGCTGATATAATCAGATTATCAAAGTTAACATGACATAATCTCTTGTGCCAAAGCCATACACATCAAATTTTGAAATAAGACAAGTAGCATCTTCAATATCTAAATAGAACATATTACTCCTAGTTTTATCACCTTTTCTAATCAAGTTTCCATTTGCATCATATATCTTGGCTGATTTGTTCTCAAACTCAACTTTGTACCCCAAATTATTCAATCTTTCAACATAATAAGCATTGTCAAATGAAATCTTGTCTATGAGTTTGATGGACCCTTTTCCTTTTATCAAACATGGTGCATCATTACCAAATCTTACATTATTTCCATCATAATAGGTTATGGTAATGAACTTACTTTTGTCTCCAGTCATGTGATGTGAGCATTCACTATCAATGATCCATTTATCATTCTTGTTCACACAAGTCATAAGTGATGTAGCCTCATCCTCATCTAGTTCATCCTTCATTGCAACATATATCAATTCATCGTCATTTTCATCAGAGTCATGTTCATTAGCAATGTAGCATGACTTCTTGCCTTTGTCTTAGTAGTCTCATCTTCTCTTCTATTTTTTTGCTTGTTCCCTTCTCTAAAGTTATTCTTTTGTGTACATCTTTCTGCAATATGACCAACTTCATTGCAATTAAAACAAATGATAGGCAACTTACCTTTGAATTTACCTTTTTCTCAGTGAAATATTTTGGCCAACAATGCTTCCAATTGTTCAATGTCTTCCTCATCTATACTGCTGTCACTAGATGCATACTTTATCTTTCTTTTCTTCTTCTTTGTCTTTACTTCCTCAAAATCCTTTAGTAACAATTTTTCTTTGAAATTTGATTCAATACTCTCTGGTCTGTAGTTGCCAAAATTAGATAGCTAAAAAGTAGTGAGTCTTCCCACCAAACCTTTGAGGGTTAGATCATTTCTTGGCATACATCTTAGCTCTTAGACTACAGACACTCTAATGGCATACACAAGAAAAAATGTTCTCAAGACTTTACTTAGCACAGTATCATCATCTATTTTACCAGTAGGACCTTTTATTGCACTAACAACTTCTTTTATTCTAGAAAAATATTGAGCAATGTTTTCACCTTCTTCCATTCTCATGTCATCAAACTTACCTCTGAGGCTCTCTAACTTGGCTCTCTGAATATTTTTGTCTCCTCCATAGATGGTTTTTAGGGCATACCACATATACTTTTCACTTTTAAGGTCTTCTATATCATCAAACTCAACGTAGCTTAGGGTAGAGGAAATCTCCATCATAGTCCAATTTTGGTCTTTCTTTTTCTTCAAATCTTCAATAGTTAGGGCTCCTAATGGATCAACATGTGCTCCTAAAATGTAAGATTGTGCATAATCTCTAAGTCCTCCAAGGTGTAGCTTCATAAAGCTTTGCCATGTAGGAAAGTTATCTCTATTTAGCTTGGGTACCTTTCTTTTTAACATCTTGATCTTTATGCTTTTAGTACCTTAAAACTAATCCTCTTAAGCAACTGCACTCTGATACCAATTGTTGGAATTCTTTTAGAATAACTAAGAGGGAGGGTGAATTATTTATTCAAGGTCTAGATGTATAAATAAAACTTTTCACAATTTAGTGAACCCTCAAAACTTTCTCAGTCATGCATGCATTCATTGTGTGTTAACCAAAACTGATATGTTACTGTAAAATTAACATGTAGAAGTATAAACCATAAAACACAACATATCCATCAACACATTTGACACAATGATTTAATGTGGAAAATCAATTTGGGAGAAAATGCCAGTAACATGCTCCTCCTTTATTACTCTCCTAAAGTGATGCCTTGTTAAAGGCCAACCCTATTAAAGGTTACAACATACACTGTTAAATGTGACTGAGTTAAGGGATTTCAATCACCCTATTAAAAGTGAGCCTTGTTAGAGGACTTTAGGCCATTCACTTGGAATGCCACCCTGTTAAAGGATTTTCAAATGACTGTTAGATCAATCTTACTCCAAAGGATTTTCCCTAATATGATACAATTGTTAGAAAGTAATAGTAGAGCTTTAATCTGATAAAACTTACAACCTTACTTGTAGATTATAGATCATTATTCAATCCTCAACTTTGCTTGGCTTCCAATCTTTGCAACTCTAACAACTTGTTCACCCTTTCATGCATTCATCCTCTTTAAGCCTTCTTGCTTAGTTCCCCATTGCAGACTTCTTCTCTTGGGTCACTTGATGAAGCAAACCCTCTTCCTTCTTCTTGTCAAATTTTTGCATCCAAAACTCTTTAACTTTTCTTCATGACTAGATATCCCTACATATAGGAAATTAGAACTCTTTTTCCATCTGATTATCAATCACAAAAATTATGGTTTTTGATGGATTAGGTAGGATACAATGTATCTACCCTATATCTTGTCTTCTCTAGAAACTTCTCCTAGAATCTATTTGAATTCAACTCTAATATAGTTTACATAATATTCTATGCCTTTAGCTCATCAATCTTATCTTCCTCCCAATTCACAAGTTCCAAGAAAACAAACTTGTTAGCTTTTAATTGGTGAATCTTTGATCTTTTTCATAATGCAATAGCTCAACATTATTAATTTATAGATGCTCGACACATACTGTGTTACTCAACATCTATTATAAAATCACTCAACATCTACTATCTTTCTCGACACCTACCAACTTGCTCGACATCCACTAGAATTTTCTTTCACTCAGCTCCAACTAACTTTTTGCTCGGCTTGCACTAAATTTTCTCGACACCTTCTATCAATTTGGTCAAGCTTAGCAAATGAACTTTGTCCAACCTTATTCTCTTAAACTTTCTAAGTGTAACCAATCATTTTGTAACCTCAAGTAAATCATCAATACATTATATTATCACTGTCTTAACTGATTCTTATACTTCAATACATAACCATAACTCAACCTTTCTCTATGTACATTTATTACATCTTGTTGATCAAATCCTCCTTATCAATCAACTAAGTGATAGTTCTTGAAACATATAAGCAATTATCTTACTAGCATGTGGCATGTTTGACATCAGTGACAAAAAAATGATTGAAAACACATAGTCTTCTTTCAGCAATATTTCTACTCAAATGATCTTTTCAATCATATGTCAACAATTATATACTAATCTATTTGTAACAAGAACAAAACTTCCATGGAAAATGAGATGACCAACCTTCACAAGTGTTATGATATAATGGTATTTGAGAAGAGCCTAATCTTTTTTTTCTTCCTTCAACCCAAAACCCTAATGTCTCTAAAAGTAGATAGTGGGTGAATACCCTCTAATTCCTTAGAGGGCATTTAAAAAGACCTCCAAATCCTACCCACCCACCAATATTAAATTAAGAATTGACCCCTTGCTTTCACTTGTCCCCTATCATAAATGCAAGATTGCCAAGGAGTGTGGGCTTGGGATAATGGGTCAAGACTCACTCAATTTTCGCAACATCTAGGAAATGAGATAATAAAAGGGTCATCAAGGCTAGTAGGGAGTTCTAATAGTGTCAAGAATGTTCCTAACTCATACCTCTAACACTTAGGTAGTTGGATTTTACTAAAATTGGTCCCTAGGATCATTTTTTGGCCTCTAGAAGTGACTAGAAAAATTGAATTCAAATAACCTCATTGGTAGGGCCTTACAAGTATCTCCCAATCAATAGGGGGTTTAATTAAATTCTTAATAGGTCAGTTAGATTTAGGGTTACATTTCCAACCTTAGTAGACATGTCGTTACATATACACAAGACAAGTGTCAAGTCACACTGTAAAATAACATTACACAACATTGACAGGTCACTAATCAAACAATGAAATCACCTAATATAAACATACAATTGATGATTACAAAATAAGTCACTTAACAATGAGGTTCTAATCTCTTCATTAGATTCAACCTTGATATCACAGTTTGCACATATGGTTGGTTACTGATTATCCAAAAATTTCTATGGTAATTTCCTACACACTCAATTTAAATATTAATAGCTCAATAAAATCACATGTATATATATGTATGTATATCAAATTGCATAATCAATTGACTAAAATTTCTATATTCTCATCTTCATAACTTTTCCATTTCTGCACCTAATAAACATAATTGATTGCATAATTAAAATACCATAAGATATTCATCAATTTAATTAAAATACTAAAATAATCATTATAATGTATGTGTATAACTAAAAGGACATAAACATCATCAATAGAGAATACTGAAGTATCTGAATGCATACAACCTAATCATCAAGGTACCATAAATAAACATCATCATCATCAGGTGAAACACCTCATATCATCATTAGTACAAATATTCAAATAATGTATTAAGTCTTGAATCATAGGGTATCAAAACATGAATATATCAATTGATCTCAATTTTCCATTAGGAAACCTAAACTGAAAAAACCTTAATTCATATCCATCATCATAATCATCCAAGTCCATAACTTCCTATCACCTTGTTATGCAAATGTGTCCTATAGAACACACATAATGTTTATGATTTAAACCATAATTTCAAGTAAGTGAATAACTTATCCAAATACAAAAGTATAACATCTTGTACATGATACCCTAACAACCTTAACACATCGTAATGTACCTTTAACATTTAGAATTAAGCTACTTAAGGGCACTTCTAGAGTGTTGATAATCTTTTTCTTCAAATTTCAAATGATTCATAAGAGGGTAGATATTAGGTTATATTATTGCAATAATCATCAAATCATTATTCGTAAGATAGCCATAATTATCATAATGTCATCTACATGATTCCTATCAAGAACAACTACATTTTCCCATACCATTGACTTGTCATGGTCATATATTCATTAAAATCTCCTATAAAGTATTTAACAGAGAAATTAATTTTTAACTAAGTACATACAAGGAGGGGTCTTACATTAGCCACTTTAAATTGGCTCAAATCATCAGATTTTGTTCTATTTGCTTCATCTTCATCATCATAAGGGTTCACTACCAACTTTATCCTTGGTTTCTTCTTTGGCTTTATCTCCTTAGTCTCTATAATCTTTTTCTTGGAACTCTTTTGATGATATTTACTCTACTTTTCTTTGGTGGCTTGACCACTAGGGTGTTAGCTGCCTTAGATCTTTGTCTTGTTACCCTTTGTGGTGTGGTTGTGGGATTGGTTACCCCAGTCGCTTGACCACTGGGGTGTTAGCTGCCTTAGATCTTTGTCTTGTTACCCTTAGATCTTCTTCAAAATTTTCTTAACCTTTGGTTCAACCAAAATAATCTCTTTTCCTTTGGTTGACTTGGGCTCAACAACAACTAACTCCTCACCTTTACCTCCATGTCCTTCTTCATCATCACCTTCATCTTCTTCTTCATTGCCAACATCTTCATCTTTTCCCTTTGTTATCTATAGTGGTGCTTCACAAAATGTGCCTTCTAATATTTATATCATACTCTTCCCTTTTCTATCCCTCTTAGGAATCTTGGTCTACATCACCATCTTTACTTTAGTTGTCTCATCAGTACCAAAAGGTTTTGCATTCTTATGTATCTTCTCAACCAATAATACTATGATGGCTATTGAACCTTCATCAATGTTTACCATATAGTGTAGAGGTCTTAACCATGCGAATCTAGGGATAACAACTTGAACATATGTGTAATTTTTATTCACTAAGAAGCATATGTGATTATAGTATTGGTTAACTATTGACTTGGGGATCCTAAACCTAATCTTTATCTTCTACTTAAATTTTTCAATATATTCATCCATAGACATTTCAAAATTATCACCTATCTAACCAATAAACTCATTTATCTATTTGATAACTATCATCCTTTTTATCCCATACTACATCTCCTATTATGGGGCCCACATTTTGCACATAAAAAGAAAATGCAGATAATGAGAGAACTAAACTTTCTTTCCTAATTGCTCCTAGGTTCTCAGCCAATTGAGTAAGTTATAGCTTGATTAGATGACAGATAAGTTCTTTCTCAACCAATTTGTAACCCATGTCTATAGCTACACATGAAGCAATGTTCAGTCAGCTTGATCGATAAAACTTGTGTACAATGGCCCTAACAACAAACTCAATCTCTAGATCTTCAATAGTGTTGGTCGACATGCCTTTGACATTCCATCTTGCCTTGGTTTTGTTCTCAATAACATCTCTCCCTTGACAACAAACAATCTTTACCATATCTAGAATAGGGTATCAAGTGACATAATAATAATTGACTTTTTGATCCTTACTAGTCCATTCTCCAAACTAAGTTTCATGTCATGGATGTGGATTAACATAATCTCTGTGCACTCTACCTTGAAAACCTTTGGAAACTCTAGGGTAAGAGTTAACCCTTTCTCGACCACTACTTTGTTCTTATCTTTTAACCTACCATTTTTGTATAACTTGTCATACACATTCCTTATCTCAAAATCTCCAACTTCTCCTATTTTTCACATGTAACATTATCTAACATCATAAACCATACTTACTCAAGGTAGAATTGATGACAATGAACCAAAAGAATCTCCCTTCAATGCTATTTCAGGGTAGGCCTTAAATTTTAGCAGAAGGAAAGCTTCATTTCAAAAACATTGAGCATTTCTTTCCTTCAATGTTTCTTTCTTCTCACTTGTGGATGTGATTTCATACCTAAGGTTTGAAATCAAAAACTTTGCAACTTGGTTCACAATAAACTTTGCACAACTAACCTTGTATTGTTGATGACACGTAGTGAATTATTTCACAAATTTTCTCAAACTCACTCTTCATTCACTTGGATCCTTTTTCTATAAATTCTCAATCATTGGATGAGAGAAATAATTGATAAAATCTGCAATATAGGTTTGAACAATCAAATTAGGCCTTTAATTAATGTTCCATACATAATGTAAGTTCCCAACAACTGTCTCAATGAATTCTATGATATTTGGTAGTCACATTACCACTCATTTTTCTTGGTCATTATCTTGACTTGGTTCATACTAGATTTTCATTCATCACTCCAATCTCCACTCGATCATATAGTAGCTCGATTCATGCTATAACTTGGTCTTGACTAGACTCCAATACTAGCACTCAGTCTTTACTAGATTTCAACTTAACACCAAAAATTACTTCTATTTTCAAACCTTATATTTGTCCTTGTACATCTATTATTCTGATTTGGACTTCCATGCATATAGTATTAGTACCTAATGTGTGATTTATCAATTTGAAACTTAGTTCCATATATACCTCTTTTCTTTAGTTTGAGGTGGGGGAATCACCTAATCCATTGGATTTGGTAATTACAACTTCACCATTGGAACTACTACTTGAATTAGAAGTCTTCCTCCATGTTTGATTCATTTCATTCCTCACTTCTTTAGAATTGACCATTTCTTTTCCATTGTTCACTTCAACATTGGGTGTTGATGCTCGATTCATACAGTCCTTTCTTAGGTGACTTACCTTCTAACAATTGAAACATATTGGTCCAAACTTTTCCAATTTCCAAATCTTCCTCTGAGATGTATCCTAGCATAATTTTCTACAATATGTCCATATTTTCCATAATATTGACAATTTACCCAAGTATTGTAATCCCAATTTATGGTATTACCTTTCATAGGTGCTTTTCCTTGACCTTCAGGTGTTCAATTGTTCTTTGCTTTAGATCTCAATTTTGTTCCATATGACCATACTTATGACATGTAAAATAGTAACCTTTGAATTTATAAGTAATTGGTGTCGAATTGCCTTTTGATCTACACTTGTGTGCTTGATGAACTTATTTGTTGCAAGTGAAGCAATAAAAATTGAATTTGGGTTTAGGGATTGACTTACCAATTTTGGCCTACAAACATTTTTTGTATGACCTAGTTTTCCATAGTAATAGCAAGTAGGAGTATTGTTCTTTGGTTTTGCAGTCACATTCCTTTGTTCTCCTTGCTTTGATGATTCTCCTTTCTTGACACCTAATAGGAACTCAACATAACCTAGTCTAGAGGTGTCATGAGGTCTCCTTGGTGCATTCATCTCTTTTTTAAGAAGTCTCATAGCCTCTTTATGTTTTTCAATCACTTAATAAATTCATTTTCATCTTTCAACTCATTCTCCAATCTATCATTATCAGATTTTAAATTTTCAATCTCCCACTCCTTTCTTGCAATCTCATGGTTTGCACTTTGTAACTGGTTGGTCATGTCAAACTTATTGTGGTCCAGATTTTGTACTTCATTGATTCTTTCATCAAGTCTTGTAGCCATCTATCTTTTGTCTTCATTAGCCATCACCTTGTCTTCTTCAACTATTTCTTTTGTTCAGTCACTTCACATTTCCTTCCTACTTGCATCTCATGCTCCTTTTTTAATGCTTCTTCTTTCAAAATGTTGTTAGTCTCCAACATATCTGCTATTGTTGCATTAGATTCACTAGAACTTCCTTCATCAAATAGTTCTTCAACAATCTCTTATTTCTATTATGTATCATTTTGTTGAATTTCTATCTTTTTCCTTTTCTTCAAGGATTTCCGTAATGTCTATTTTACAATATTGAGTTGCTCATATGCAAGCTGAACATCAATCTTCTAATTCTCAATGATTTTTCTTAGTTTTTAGGATTTCATCTTCAAGATCTTTAACTCCCAAGTGGTTAGACTTCTTCCAAGAGTACAAAGCCTTGATACCAATTGTTGGAAATATAATAGGGAAAGTGTCATACTGAGAGGTGGGGGGGGGTGGGGGGGGGTTGTGGTGGGGGGTGTGAATCGAGATCAATAAAACTTATTTTACTTCAAACATGAACCATATTTGATATCTTCACATAAACCCTAATTTGAACATTAACCTTATCGTGATTGATATTTTTTATCTCTACACAAAAGTATTCACTACATTGCGCAGTTTGTTCTATCTTATTAACCTCCAAAAGTTTGCATGCAACCAAAATCTTCATCCATACACTCACACATGTGAAATAGGTCATAGACCCTCCTTAAAATGTTGTTTGGTGAACCTTCTAGATCTCAATAAATGATCTAGATTCATTTCTTTTGCTTCTTAGTCCTTGCAATTTTCTGATTGGTGGATTGCCTCACATGGGTACTAATGATCTTACATTTGATCTGTAATCAACTCCTTGATTACCTCCTTGATCTTCAAAACATGCTTCCATCTCAATAAAAATGGTTTACATCAGGTTTTGTTCCATTCTACAAATATGCAAAACTTTATTACTCGATACTAATACCATACTAACACTTGGTATAAATTACTTCATTATGTTGTTCCTTGGCCTCCACTACTATCCTTGATAAACTCCAAAATCACTAGAGTACTTGGAAACCTCTAGCTTGTTTGATAATAACTACTACTTTTCATATAACTTGAAATATATACAAGTCCTTGATACTTATCTCACCCTATATAGGATGACTCGGTCACAGTGATGATCGAACAACCTTACCTTGTGAATGACTAAGTGTTTGACACTAATAGACAACATGATTTAGGGATCAACACTAGGGACATATTATAATTGGTCATATGGGTTGAAAGGGGTCATAGAATAACCTATGACACCTTTCAACACATTTCATGACACCATATGTCCCTAGGGGTCTTAGGACCCCTAGGGACATATTATAATTGATCATGTGGGCTAAAAGGGGTACCCTTTCAACAAATTTGATCACAACATATCTCCCTAGGGGTCCTAAGACTCCAAAGGGCCTATTTCATTTGTTCATATGGTTTGTAAGGGGTCATAAGATAAATCATGACCCATTTTGACACATTTCATGACAACATATGTCTCTAAGGGTCCTAGGGACATATTATAATTGATCATATGGGTCAAAAGGGGTCACAAGATCACATATGACCCCTTTTAACACATTTCATGAAAATATATGTCCCTAGGGGTCTTGGGACCATTTGGGACCTATTTCATTTGTTTATATGGGTTGTAAGAGGTCTTAGGTATTTTGACCTATTTCATGAAAACATATGTCCGTAGGGGTCCTAGGACCCTTAGGGACATTCTATAATTGACCATATGAGATAGAAGGGGTCATAAGATAATGTATGACCCCTTTTGACACATTTAATGACAACATATGCCACTATAGGTCCTAGGACCCCTAGGGACATATTATAATTGATCATTTTGGTCAAAGAGGGTCATAGGATAATGTATGATTGCTTTCAACTCTTTTAATGACAACATATGTTCATAGGGGATCTAATAGCCCTAAGGACCTATCTCATTTGTTCATATGGGTCATAAGGGTCATAAGATAACCAATGACCCCTTTTGATATATTTTAAGACAACATGTGTCCCTAGGGGTTCTAGGACCCCTATGTACATATTATAATTGATCATACGGATCATAAGGGGTCATAAGATAACCTATGACCCCTTTGAATACATTTCATGAAAACATATGTTTCCATGGACATATTATAATTGATCATATGGGTTGAAAGAGGTCATAGAATAATCTATGACCCCTTTCAACACATTTTATGACAACATATGTCCCTTGGGGTCCTAGGACCCCTAAGGACATATAATAATTGATCATATGGGATGAAAGGGGTCATAAGATAACCTATGACCCCTTTCGACAATTTTCATGACAACATATGTCCATAGGGGTCTTAGGACCCCTACAAACCTATTTCATTTGTTCATATGGATTGAAAGGGGTCATAGGATCACCTATATCATCCATGAATCCTTTTAACACATAATAAATTATATTTAAATTATATAATATTAAATAAAATAATATTTATTTAATAAAATATAATACTATAAAATAATTCCTAATACTTTATATAATATAATAATAATAGTATTTATTATATAATATATAATAATATATGAATAATAATAATAATTTTTATACAATAAATAATAATAAAATAAGAAATAATAATATTCAAATGTTATTATATCTTAAATGTAAACCATATTTTAATATGTTAGTAAATCTGTTGGTTTGAAATGTACAATATGATCCCCAATATCTCAAATTTGAAATTTTGCATTTTGTTGCTAGTTTTCGAGTACCCAAAACTAGATCAAGTACTCGATCTTGTTTCATGTACCCAATTAGGATTAGTATTGCTGATATTATGGTCAAGTTTGTTTATTAATGACTCACACTTAGTCAATTGGTTGGTAGCTACCAAGCTTGTCTTGCAATTTATAGTGTTAATTGAGAAATCCAATTAATACCAAGTTTTATAGTTGCTAATGAGTTTCAGAACCTACTTTCAGTTCATGTCAAGTAGTATCTATCGAGCTCATCAATCACATTGAAAAATCAAGCTTCATAGAACTAACCGAGTTGCACAATGTCAACTGTGTTCTCTAGTGTCTATCAAGTTTGCAATATCAATAATGAGAATCTAATGTTGACTGAGCCAAGAAATATCAACCAAGTGACTCAATTTATACCAAGCTTGTAGTGTTAGCATTGACTGAGCCATGCAGTGTCAACCAAGTGATTCAGTTTATATGTCGAGTTTCACAGTGTTCACCGAGTCACTAGTGCTAACCAAGTTCATACTACTTGGAAGTGATTGGTATGAACTGAGCTTCCATGTCTACTGAGAGCATGATGACATTGAGTGTTGACAATGGTTGTTGAGTATCAGTTTGTCTTCAGAACTTGAGTGCCAACAATTAAGCTGACTTTGTGGATTGTGGTTAAACTTGTATTGTAGCCAACTTTGTTGAATTGTATTTTGGATTAGTATATATGTAATATATTATATCACATGAAAACATGAGAATATTGATTAGAAGTGACCATATGAGCATAAGTGTGAATTAAGAAGGCTACAAGTAGTATAAGGGATGACAAAGATTTATCTATCAGAGCAAGGCAATCTTTATATTTCAAAGGAATCTCAACCAACAAATTAGAGTTGCAAATCAAAGATCAACCACTTTTTCATCCTAACAGGTGTATCAACTAAATCTTTTAATAGGATAGACTTAATAGTCTTTTACAAATCTCTTTACCAGATGCATACTTCTTTGTACATTTTGTATATTCTTTCACAAGGTGGACCTAGCAGTCTTTATTGCTCCTAATAGGAAAGATCATTAGAAGTCACCAATTGTATGCCTTAACTAGCCAACTTTATACTATATAGTACTAAAGCTTGTTGGTATCATCCCCACCCCAGTTTTACTTTCTATTTGGAAGGTTTCTAAGTCACCATATCTTGTGTCAAAGTGTTATGAATGTTTAAATGCTTCCATTATTTCATGCATGCAATTAGATCTGAAAATAATATGAAAGATTAATTGATGAAATAAGTTGAAGTTTTATTTGTTCCCAATTCACCCCCCCTCCCCCCCTCTTAGTAACCTTTCCTACCTCATATTTCCAATAGGTATTTACCAAGCTTATTTGGTCAAGTCAAAAAATGTGTTTGAGTAATCTTTATCTTACATCCAAACTTTGACTAACCATCTAATGACTCTTTTTTCATCCAAATTCAATGAAATAAAAAGGGTTTCCTAACAAAATTCTCAAGATTGGATTAATATAATTGTTGTCAAATTATGAGTTTGATAAGTATTTATTAGTTAATTTCTAATGAAGATGCCTGTAAAGTGTTGATTGACATACTAATTGAAAAATAACTATAACTTTCAAATGGAATAATATTTTTGAAATCCAAAAGCTATGTCACATTATATGCTTCACCTACTATAAGAAAAAAATTGTTTTTAAAGTTTTCAATTAGTCAAGGTGGTCAAATACAAGAGTTTCTTTATTCTAAACATGTTATAATAGAAATTTTATAATTATTTATTTATTTGGAATAAAAATACCCAAAAATATGCATCAAATCTAGGCATGAGTCTACTTCTTATATCTAGAATTATATTAAAAAATTTCATCATTTTATTTTGATTAAGGTAGTTAGACATACACCTACTTTTTTTTTTTCGTAAAACTTTTGTACTATTGCATTTAAATCTAAAATTTTGACCAATCAAATGATTTTTTTTATAGATAAGGCCTAGTAGTTTATAAACTATATTCAATTTCCTATAGATACTTTTTCTACAACCTTTATATATAGTTCATAACTATAAAATAATGCGTCAAGTTGACATAATTTGATTTGTTGATTTTTCGTTGTCACTTAAGGCCATAGTTTGGTTGGTTGACCATGATCTGCACATACCCATTAGCCAAATATGTAAGAAAGAACCATTCACATGAACAAATAATTGGAAAAAGAAGTGCATGAGTATAAACAAGAAGCAAAATAAGAGAAGGTACATATTTGATAGATGATTTTGAGCCTAGAACAATTAAATCTACATTGAATGATGAATATTGAATTAATGCCATAAATGAGGAGATTGATCAAATTGAGAAGAACAATACATGGAAACTTTTGCTGAGATCTATTGATAAGAATATGATTAGAACAAAGTGGATTTTTAAAAATAAATTGAATGAGAATGGAGAAGTGGTAAGAAACAAAGCTAGATTCATCTACAAAGGCTATGCCCATGAAGAAGGAATTGAGTATGGTGAGGCTTTTACACCTATTGCAAGATTGGAAGGAGTAAGAAATCTATTGGCTTATGTTACATACAAGAAATTAAAGGTATATCAAATGGATGTTAAATATTCATTTTGGAATAGAATAATTGAAGAGGAAGTCTACATTGAACAACCTAAAGAATTTATTGAACCTAGAAAGAAGGATGTGGTTTGCAAGCTGAACAAAGTATTATATGGATTGAAAAAATCCCCAAGAGCATGATATGAAAGGTTACACTCATATCTGATTAAGATAGAATTTTCTAGAATAAGTGAACATGGTAATCTATATTTTAAGAATGAAGCACAAGACACGTTGTTAATTACTGAAATATTTGTTGATGACATTATATTTGGAGGAAATGATATGTTGAGTAAGTCATTTTCTGATCAAATGAGTATTGAATTTGAAATGCCAATATTTTGAGACAAAGTTTTTCATTGGTTTACAAGTTTTTCAAACACCAAAAGGAAAAATATGTTACTCAATCCAAGTATGTGAAGGAAATCTAAAAAATATTTAGGATGGATGAGTCTAAACCAATTGGCACACTTATGGTGATTGGGGTGAAATTATCGAAGGAAGATACTACTATTGAGATTGATCAAACACAATATAGATCTATGATTGTAAAGTTGCAATATGTTGTATCTATTATACTAGCTATTTCCCTAGTTATTGAAATAGTTGCAATATTTTCATCTAATCCAAGGGAAACACATTTGACTATAGTGATTTAAGGATATTCTAATATCTTAAAGGAACTAAAGATTATGGTCTATGATATAAATAAGAGGATGAACTTAATCTTAAAGTCTACACTGATGTTGATTGAGATACAAATGTTGATGACAGAAAAACACAGCTAGAAGAGCATTCTTTTTAGGAGAAAATTTGATTACATGGATAAGAAAGAATAAAAGTTGTATTTCACAAGCTAATGTTGAAGCTGAATATGTTGTTGTTGCAAACAATTGCTTGAATATAGTATGAATCAAACAAATTTTGGAAGGGATGCAAGAAGACATAACCAAGCCTATCACTATTTACTTTGATAACATAAGTGTTATAAATATATCAAAAAAATTGGTGATGCATGCAAAGAAAATGCACCTATAAATCAAGCATCATTACTTAGAGAAAATTCAAGAAAAACAAGTGAGACTTGAGTATATAAAATCTAAGGAACAATTGCTGATATATATCTACCAAGCCACTACCTAAGGATGCTTTTGAGTATCTAAGAGGTAAATTGGGGGTCCTACCCCTATCTATAATTCACTAAGTAAATCTACATGCTGCATCAATTCATAAATAAATTGAGAAATCTTTTGGAGTTGATGCAGAAGTGTTCACACTTTAGGATTATTTTTTGAAGTTGTGAAATTAACTGTGATGGATCTAATGTAAATCTATTCATGCAAGGTATAAAGGTAACTATATGGTTTTACAAGTTTCACATTAAAAATTTATAATGACCTTTGGCATTGTTGTCAAATGGGGAAAATATACCCAAACGAGGGAGAATAACCTAAAAAGGAGAATTGTAACTAAAGGAGAGAATATGTTGAACTTGAACAAGAGATCATAATCAAAAGGGGGAGTAATGTTGAAGTTGTTATACTACAAAAGATACATATTGAGTATCAGTTTGGAGAACCAAAATTGCAAAGTTGTCTTGTTAACAATGGATACATTTGATTATCTTATGTAATATTTTGTAATGTAGAATCTTATGTTATGTGTTTCCATCAACGCCAAAGGGGAAGATTGTTGGCCCCAACTGATCGTGTAATTGATTTTGAGGTGATGATACTATGAATATTTGTAAAAGAGTCATATCAATTGTTATATTGTCATTGATGCCAAAGTCTTAATTAGCTAGACATTATGCTATCTCAAGAAAGTACCATATCATTTTATTGATGAAGATGATTTGAAGAAAGTATGATCAAGATAGAGTTCATATGTAAGATATTTGATGGGTACTTAAATGAGTTGGACAATGATTTTATAATATTGGTTATATTGCTTTACAATCATGTATTGTTGCAATATTTTGAAGATTACAAGATTGACCAAGTCATAAGGTTAATGAAGGGAGACTATATTCGCCAAGTGACTACATTATTTCCTGAGCTATTGGTAAGAGGAATGAAGAACACAGTCTTTCCTAAGAAAGTCAATATTAATCGAGTTATATTTTGCCTAAGTAAATGAAATATTCACTGAGTGACAACTAGATGATCAAGTTCAAGAAACTAGAACTTGAGGCCGACTTTTGATGAAAATTTGGAAAGTTTGAGAAGGTCTATTGCAAGAGTCAAAGTTTTTTGCAAGATCAATAGAAAAAAATCAAGAAGGATCTAATGAAGGAATATGAAGAAGGATAAGGATGGACACAAAGTTTAATGTAAATTTATATTTTCTACATGTCTAAATTCATTGTATGAAGTAATTCTATTATAAACCTAAGATCGATGATTATGATTAAATGAAAAAATATTGAATGATCTAGAAGCATTGAGAAATCTATCTGAGGAGAAAATGATAGTTTAGGCCACTAATCTACTGAGTTGATTTTGAAAGGGTGTGGAGCAGATCTAGTGTTGCCAACCAAAAAGTGATTATGTTGGAGTGTTAATAGTTTCTATAAAGAGAAAAGTTGTTAAAGGTGAAGAAGAAAGAGTTAAGCCAAGTAAACCTAGAAGAGAAGAAGAATATTTTATGGAAGATAAAATTGGCCAAGTGAATAAAAGACATAGAAAGAGTAAGAACAAAAATCTGAATGAGAAAAGTAGTCAGTATTCTTAACATACCACTTTATAATGTTACTCTTTAACCATTGTAGTAGAAAATCTAAGAAGCACCAAGTGGACCTAGTAAGTCTATGAAATCCTATATGTCAACATCAATTAGTAGTGTTTGTAAGCTCTTTAAATTAGGCCACTCTTTTTAGTCCTAGATAGAGAGTGATAAGGTCTAGATGGTCTTTTGGTGAAATCCTCTCTAACAAGGTCACTTTAACAAAGTCTATGTAAACTTTAACAAGGTAGTCTCCTAACATAAATCACTTTAGAAGATTGAAATTTTTGGGTTACTGGTCCCAGGTGGTTTTTCCCTTAACAAGGTTTCCATGTTAAATATTTGTGTCAAAATTGTGTGAATGTTATTTGTGTTTCAAGTTTATTTACATGTTTTACAATTTACTGCAACTCAATAAAAACTAAATTATCACTAGATAATTACTAGAAATTTACTGATAGTTAATAATGCAAGGAACAATTTGATAACAATTTGGAAAGAAGTTGATGTATGAGTTAAGTTTTATGTTGAAAATGTCTACCGAGTGATTGGATTTATAGAAGTTATTGTTGTTGATGTTTATGTTGCTTTGAAAGTGATGAAATATTTGAAGGGACTATAGGATAACTGGACATAACTAATTCACCCCCAGTTATCTAACAAAAATGTCATCCAAGTATTTGTTGTTGTTGTTTTTTGTTTGAGAACTCTAAACTAGACAAGATAGTAGATTTGCCAATATTTCTAAATAAAATAATTTAAACTTCTAGCTTGGTTATACTTTCCTCCTTTAGTTGAATCTAATTCTCAAGGTTCTCACCTATTAACTTGGCCCCCTCATTCAAAGTTTTGAAATCAATCAAATGCTTTTCAACCTCACTAAGAGCCACAACAATCTTCAATTTTTTTTCACTTTCCACTTGCAGCAATAGATCAACAATGTTTTCATTTTTCTTCTTCAATTTTTTAAATTTTAGCCAAGGCTACAAAAAGTTTAAGCTCTAAGTTAGCTTCATCATCATCCATAACCACATCTTGAAAAAATTCTTGGTCTTAAAACTGAGTGTCCTCCATAGCCATTTGAGCCATATCCTTTTGAAGATATTTACCATATGTAGCATGTAATTGTTCCCAAGTTTTTTCAGTTGTATTAAGATGTAGAAATTTGTCACATTAAGAATCAACAAGACAACTTATGATGGCACTCATCACCTCTACATTTTTTTTTCACTCATTTTTAGAATTTGGAAGATTAATAGGAGGAATATATTCAACTAAAGCACATTCCCAAACAACAAGCCCAAGATCCTTGATATAAGTCATCATTTTAAAACTCCAAATAGTAAATTTGAGCTATTAAACTTGGGAACCCCTCAATTTTCATTCTCTTTCAAGTTCATGTCATCAAAAGTCATGAATAAAATCTCATCATTTTGAGGGTCATCCTTAGTGTTGGAAGTATTATCACTTCCATAGTTAGAATATAACTCTTTTTGATTAATCATCTTTTCACTGACATATGGAAACTCATGTTGTCCTCCTAGCTTTTGTGTTTCTTTCATCTTGGTTATCATATTCTCTATCACAAGGAAATTTTATGCAAAGTGGCCTTGTTTCCCACAATTCAAACATTTCAAAGTGATCTTGTTGGTGTTCTCGCTAAAACCATTTTTCAGCTTCCTCACTAGGTTTACAATTTCTTCATTTTAACCTTCATTCAAGCTTTCACTTTTTCTTTTCTCCATGTCCTTGCTAGTGTTATATGCCTTGAATACCATCTCTCTTTTCAAATTATCTTCAACATTATTTCTCATCTTATAGGTAGTTAGAATACCATGTGATTTGTCCATGGTAAGAGTGTCCAAATATGACATTTCTTTAACAACAAAAACCTTGGCATTGAACTTCATTTGAACAATGCATAGAATATTTCGAACAATAATATTCTCTTCAATAGTCTCACCTAAACCTTTTAACACATTTACAACCTCATCAATCTTAACAAGTATGCAACAAAAATCTCATCCTCCTTCATGTGAATGCTTTCAAAAATGGTTCTATGGGTTTGAACTTTATCATCACCTTGATAAGCATTGAACAACTTGTCCCAAACTTCCTTTGCTAAAGTACAATGCATAACTTTAATGAATTCGCACTCAATTAGACCACATAATAAGGCATTCATGGATTTAGCATTTTTTTCAAAATTCCTTTTTCCATTAGCATCTGTAGGTGGTTGAGCTAGAACAATGTATCCATTTACTATACTCATGTAAGCATCAAATCCTAAAGACATAATATATATTTTTCTGCAAGCACTCTAAAAGGAATAGTTTGACCCATCAAAAAGATGAGCACAATTTTTGTCTAAGCCTTCTAAGGCACTCATGATTGAACATCAAACCCACTCTTAGGATTTTAAGGTTTGAAAGATAGAACCTAACTCTAATATCAATTGAAAAACATTTAAAAAAATACTAAGAGGGAGAGGGGGTGAGTCGGTATTTAAAATAGTAAGAGAAACTAAAGAGAGAATGAAAGACATTGAGATAGATGTTTGTCTCATGGAAATCATTTTGGTTAAAACCATGGTATGACTAATAAAAAAACTAGGCTACAACTCAATACATCAAATTTTCAAATTTATTCATACAAGTTCATGCTTCAACCTACATGAGAATCAACTCTTATTGATTTAGTGGCTTCAATTAGAACACACAGAGGCTACAACCTCTTTGAACACCCACTTAACTCAGAGATTTTTTTTAGAGATATTACAAGTATACATTCAGGCTCAGAATGTTCAATTTGTTTAAGTGAACCTAGTTTCATAATCAAGACTTACTTCTTTTCTATTTTTACCACCTTGGTTTGAAATATGCATGTAGTATTCTCTTTAAAGCTTGACATACAAGCTATTTCTGCATAACACCTAGACATTATTTTTTTTCTTGTGTCACATCCACTCTATGTATACAACAACTCCAAAAACTAAATCCACCATTTTCATACATACTTTTAGAAGAATGCATTGTCCTTATGATACAATTTCCTTTGTTGTTTTGGACATAGCCATAAGGCAACTACCGTTACTTGCCCTCTGCATTTAGTGTTGTGGTCAAGAGGCTTCTTCATAAATTTTTTGTTTTTTACTAAGAAAAAATGATCACTAAAGAAAAACATAAAAAATGAACACATTAGCTCCAACACACAAATTAATGGCTCTCAAAACATATATTCCTTTTTCATATCCATAACATTCTATTTGCTAACTGTGTATATGTAAACGTTGAACCATGATGAAAACTTCCTTGCCCATAAAACATTCTAATTAGAGCTTCAACACACAAAACCAATCTCCATATTCTATGGTGCACCCAATTTTTTCTTTGAATTCAGTAGGTATAATTTATAATTATTGAGAGAAACCAAAATGGAAGGACTCACTATCATTACCGTCCACCAATATTTATGAAGAATCATGATACACCTGCCATTGACACCTAGTTAGACACAATAATTGTATTTATTAAAAACAACCCCTCAAGTGATTCTATCTATCAAATTGAGGCAAGAATTTAAGATTGAGGGTCGTTAGACCTCTTCATTCCTAGAAATAACCTTGATCATTCAACACTTGCAACGGGTTCTGTCAAAAAAATCAGATCCATTTTGAATGCTCATGCTTGATTATATTCTCTTCACAACGAAGGACCTGATAGGTATATGAGATCATTAGATTTCCAAAAATAAAACTGTAAAATATCATTGCTTCCACCTATCATATATGTTGAGTTTTCCCATTATAGAATCACATGAAAATGATAATATGAATCCAAAAATATGTTCCTAAGAATTGGAGTATAAGCACCACATGTTTATAATCTAAAGTGCATGCATAGAGAGAAATCAGTAGACCGATAAGTACACATGATACATGACACTCACACATACACTCAATGCACAGCAACAAAAATCAGCAATTCATTTAGATTTAAGTCAACATAGTAGAAGTTTTAAAAGGATGAATTCAAGGAGGCACACAGTTAGCCCAATTAGGCAAGCAATTGAATTTCTATTAAATCAATAGTACAATAAGCATAGAAATTGAGCATTGCTGAGACAATTAAGTCTAAAGTAATAATACTACTATCAAAACATAAGTATGTACATCATAGTTAACATGTACTTAATACAATAAGAAGGCAACCATTTTGTCAAACTTCAATAACATCCATACATCATGATACATAATTATTACAATTTTTTCAACATAAATGAATATAGAAATGTCATTAGACAAAAATCCATCTATGAGCTCTTGTCTCCTAAGCCTTGGATCTGAGTCCATTTGCTACCTCAAGACAAGAGTGGGGCCTAGGCACTTTTACCACCCAACTATAGAGTAATTATTGTTGGAAATAGTTGTATTTTACAAAAAATGCATAAATAGTACTTCATTCATATCATCTTTTAAGAAAATTAACTGTGCAAGTTATCATAATAGAAAATATACAACTCAAAAAAGATAGAGACACAAAATTCGTGCCAAGTGGAAAACCCTCCAAAGTCCTTATGGTTTTTTCATAGGGAGAAAAACAACTTCATGTAAACCTTAACTTTTATTGAGCAACAACTTGCTTTACAGAAACAATGTCAACTTCCTAGGCTTCAACCCTTCTTCCTTTACACACTATTTTCATTCAAATCACTTACATACATAGTCATATGTAGTATATACACACACTTATGCACAATTTTTTTAAAAAAGATTCTCCTTTCAAAGTCCTAGTCAAGTATTCCCTATATAAAGAAATATGCCTCTTTTTTTATTTATTACAAAGATACATTCCCTTATATAGGGATATACTGACATAATATTTTTCATTCATTATAAAATGTAGGTTACATTTGTGCAACTACTTTTAGGAAATTGAAAGTAAAGTCCAATTGTTTATCCACAAATTGATATTTAAAAAAAGTTAATCATTCTTCTTGATAAATAAGGATTGAAAGATATTGTCCTTAGAAAAATTATATTACATAAAGTAGAAGACCTGTTCTCTCATCCGTAGCCACAACACTCTATTAGGGTTTAACTAAAATAAAACTGAAGAAGATATCAATTTCCAAACTATCAAAAAATGGCCAAGCTTCTATATAACATTTTGCTAGTGAAAACATCATCTTGGATGCAATGTAGCCACTAATCATGTTGCTAAAACAAGTTGTCTTTTTTTTTGAATGCCCTTTTTTATGAGAAGATAAAATTGAAACATCATATGTTTCTGCAGCACTATAATAAAATATGTACAACTATTTTCTATTTAGAATTCGACTGAAGGGAAAGAAATTTCATTATTTTGTGCTTCCAAAAGTACACTTCTACTAGGAGCTTGGCTTGAGTTTTACTAAAGATACGTACCTGATGTTGCTTGAAACAAGAGAAGACAAACCAAAATTTTTATATCAAGAGACTGGAGGGGACTTTTTTGCAATTCTAGATGGACCTCAGTTGACAATCATGACTAGAAGTTAGAAGAAGAGGAATCAATCCTCTAATTCAGTGCTTGCTAAAAATCATGCATCATCAAACAAAGAAGATAGAGATAGTGGCATGGTACCTTCAACTTTACAAAAGGAAGAAAAAGGTAAGTCACCTAATTCCTTTGATATAATAAAATATTGTGAAGAGGTGAGAATTCAGATATCTCCACTAGATTATTTGAAGTCTAACCTTGATCAGCTCCAAAGACTTGTTGAGCACTATAATAATAAAGATGGAGGTCATGATAGTATGAATGCTAATGTTGATCATCATAACAAAGAAAGCACTAGTGGATTCTCTTTTCCTAATGAAGATTTTTTACTACCTAAGTTGTTTCAATAAGAAGAGTCTATTGTCTTAGTTACTTCTTCTAATCAAAAACCAGATCCATTTTACAGTTCCTTGTTTATTAATGGAAATAGGTTGACTAATTGCATCATAGATTTGGGGGGCTTTTGATAATGTGATGCCTACCTTGTAGCAAAAGCACTAGATCTACCCTTGACTAAAACTTTTGGTCATTGTTACTCAATGGATGCAAAACAAGTACCCTTGCTTGGAAAAATAAAGGATGCTAAAGTTGCTCTAGCTGCCTATCCTTCTAAAAGTCTAAAACTCACCATCCTAATGGTAGACATCCCTGCAAGTTATGGAATGCTCCTAAGTAGAAGTTTTTGCAAGGACATGGGGGGAGAGATAAAATTAGATTGATCTTAGCTATCATCCAAGTTGGATACAAAAAGGTGAAATTAGAACTAGAAGAAAAAGCAAAGTTCACTGTTCATAAATCAGATGGTCCTAGGTCCCAAATCTTATATCAAGAAATGTAGTTTGGTAACTATATGTTATTTTTTGATACCCATAATATTTAAGAAGAATCAAAGAAAACTAAAGGTGAATAGTGTAGACTTTAGAATTTGATGGTAGTTGTGCCAATGCTAGTTCAAGTGTAGCAGTGATTTTGACATCGCCTAGTGGAGGAACAACTTGTTTGGCATATAAGTTAGGTTTCAAGAATACCAAAAATACTGCAAAGTATGAAGCCCTTCTCCTTGGCATGATTATAACAAAACAAAAAGGAGTCAAGATACTTAAAGCTCAAGGAGATGCAAAATTGGTGGTAAGGAAAGTGAAGAACCAATATGCAATAAGGAACCAAAGAATGAAAAACTATCATAATAAGGTGTAGGACGAGATTGAAAGTTTGGATGCCTTCAAATTTATAGTAGTACTAAGGCAATTCAATTCAAGGGTTGATTCTTTAGCAGTCTCTGTATCTTTTCTCCTCCCACATCCTAACTTCAAAGATCAAATCTATAAAGTGGAAGTTCTATTCAAGCCTAATGTTCTTGATAATGAAGATTATTGGCAAGTGTTTCATGATGACAAACATACACAACAATTCAATGAAGGAGTGGAACCTTTTGCAAGCATGTATTTTGAAGGAAGCACTAATTCAAGTGGTGAACCATTAACAGATGGAAAAAGGAAACTAGAGCCAGTTATGATACAATTTAAAGGTAATAAGATCCCACCTCATCTCATTTCTTTAGAAAATCTTTTTGATAGACATGATGCATACATTAAGAGAGAAAGAGATAAAAAGGAAAAGCTTGTGGTGAGTATGATGGAATAAATATAGGGACATAAATTAGTCCAAAAATGATAAACATAGGGAAGTGTTGCACACAAAAGGACAAGGTAGAAATCAAGAAATTACTCATTGAATATCAAGATGTATTTTCTTGGAGCTATAAAGATCTAAAAAATTTCATGGATGAGAAATTTAAAGATGAAATCCCCTTAAAGCTAAGAGCAACACCATTCACACAGAAATAAAGGAACTACAACCCTATAGTTGGAGGAGCAATCTTTAAGGAGATTGATAAAATGTTGAAGGTTGGGATCATATATCCTAGTCATCACTCTAGTTGGGTAGCTAACACTATTCTAGTGAGGAAGCAAAATGGAGAGATAAGGATTTGTGTGGATTTTAGATATCTAAATTAGGCTTCTCTCAAAGATAACTTTGCACTCACAAACATGGATCACTCCTTGTAGATTTTTGTAGGGTCAAAGATGATGTCTCTGTTAGATGGCTTTTTAGGGTATAACCAGATTCAAGTACATGAGGTAGATCAGTTCAAGACAACATTCACCACACCATGGTGTACTTTTTCATATAATAGGATGTATTTTGGCTTTATTAATGCAAGTGCAACATTTCAACATGCAATGAATTTGGCTTTTAGTGATTTGAAGGATAAAATCATTATTGTGTACCTTGATGATTTGACATTCTTTTCTAAGAAAAGAAAAGATCACATCAAAGACCTAGAAAGAGTGATATAAAGGTGTAGAGATCATGGCATCTAACTGAATCCCAAGAAATTAGTATTTTGTGTGATAGAAGGTAAATTTCTTTGTCACATTGTCTCGTGAGAAGGAGTGAAAATTGATCTAGATAGAGTTAGCCATTCAGCAATTAAGTCTACCATTGAGTAAAACTGGAGTAAAGTCTTTCTTTGGCCAAGTAAATTTCTTAAGGATATTTGTGGCTGATTTTTATGAAATAGTTAGGTGTATAGTAGATATGATGAAGGGTAATAAAGCTTTCAAATGGAATGATATTGGAAAAAGGGCTTTTGAGGACATCAAAGGTGTTATTGTGAAAGCCCTTGTTCTTGTTCATCTAGACTATACTAAGGAATTCATCATATATTGTTATGCATCAGAGCATACCATGTCAACCATATTGATGTGGGAAAACAAAGAAGGAATAGAATCCCCAACTAATTTCATGAGTATGTCATTGAAGAATCAAGAATTGAGATACTCACAAATGGAGAAACATGCATATGTGATGGTGATAGCACTCAAGAATTCCAAGTTTTATATTTTGCATTCTCATTCATTGATACATGTGCTAGATTCTGTAGTGAAAAGCATTTTGACACAACAAGAGGTTGGTTGCAATAATAAAGGAGCTTGGATAACAAAGGTTCAAGAGTATGATATTGAGATTAAGCCAACAAAACTTGTGAGATGAAATGCACTTTGTAAAGCCTTGGAAAAAGATCATCAAGATGAAGAGGAAGATACTCCAAAAGTTATCATGGTAAGTCTACAAGATCCTTGGTTTTGAAGTATTGCCTACTTTGTGACCTGTAATGAGTGCCCTAA
The DNA here is from genome assembly GCA_028749045.1 of Cupressus sempervirens. Taxonomy (NCBI): domain Eukaryota; kingdom Viridiplantae; phylum Streptophyta; class Pinopsida; order Cupressales; family Cupressaceae; genus Cupressus; species Cupressus sempervirens. The sequence continues at coordinate 480,771,740 of CM053785.1, forward strand.
TGGATTGATTGCTAAGAAAAGGAGGGATCTAAAAAAAAATGCCTTAAAGTATGTAATTCATGATGATGTTTTGTATAAGAGAGCTATTGAGGGTACATTTCTAAGATGTGTTGATAAGGAGCAGCAAGAGAAGTTTTTTAAGTCCTTTCATAATGAAGTATGTGGAGGACACTTCTCTTCTACTATCACTACATTCAAAATCTTAAGGCAATGCTATTATTGGCTTGGTATGTTTAAGGATGAATATTAGTGGGTTGTTAATTGTGAGAAATGTAGGATGTTTACTAGTAAACATCACCTAGTTGCCTTATAACCTCTTAGGCCAATGGTGATTGAAGCTCCTTTTCATCAATGGGGTTTGGATTTTATAGGCCCAATCAATCCTTTTTCCAACAAAGGACATTCATATATCCTAACTACCACAAATTATTTTAGTAAATGGGTGGAAGCCAAAACTATGAAGAAGACTTCATCTGAGATAGCATGTGAGTTTCTTAAAGAACATATATTGGTCAGATTTGGAGTTCTTATGAAATTGATAATGGATAATGCATCCTATTTTTCTTCCTCAAAAATTGTTGGGTTTTGTTATTATAATGCTATCTAAGTTGATATTCCTCTAATTATTTTCCTCAAGGAAATGGGTCGGCTAAATCTAGCAATAAGAATTTGATTAATATCTTGAAGAAATTGGTCTCAGATAATCAGAAAAGTTTGCACAAGAAGATACATGATTCCTTATGGGAAGATAGGATCACACCTAAAAGAGTTATTGGTATCTCACCTTTTGAGTTAGTTTATGGAGTATTAGCTAACTTTTCATTACCTCTAGAGCTTGCTACTTGTAAATTGAAGATTTTGATTAAAGATGGTATATGCAGAGATGGATTGGAAAAGAGAATTTTGTATCTCACCAAGTTGCAGGAGGAAAGAGAATAAATGGTATATAAATCACTAAACATCAAGGGAGAGTTAAAAAGTTATTTGATAAAAGAGCAAGACCAAGGAAATTCATAGAAGTTGACTTGGTCTTGCTATGGGATAAGAGGAATGAACCAAGAGGAATGCACTCCAAGTTTCAGTCTTTGTGGAAAGGGCCATTTCAAATCATGCAAGTAAACTAGAATAACTCTTTCAAGCTGGCATATCCCACTGGTGAAACCCTACCATGTTCTTATAATGAACAATATTTGAAGTTGTATCAAATGAAAAATTGAAGTAGATAACCCTTGCATAGGAGGTAGTTAGGTAGGTTTTTCTTTCATGTAGTTTGCTTTATCTTAGTTGCTTTCTTTCTTAGTTTTTGTTGCCTTTCTAGATTAGTTTATAATTATTTTTTGCCAAGTTGTCACCCTATTTTGTAGAACCAGAGATTGCTAGGATTCTTTTAAGCAATGTCATGCTTAAATCTATTGCCTAGTTTTCATTTCTATTTCCTTTTTCTCTAAGATGCAATCAATTCAATGTCATGTCTTGAGTTTGAGTCTAGCTTACCTTTAGGAAGATCTTCTTCTCATCTACCCATCAAGAAAACCCAGCAAGAAATCATCTGAGCATGTCATTATTCAAGTGGTTAGGTGATTAGGGTTTCAATAGAGTCAAGATTTCCTTGATGAGAAGAGGTCTATAATTTATGTTGATCTATTTTTTATATTCTAAAGAATGTTGGAGATGAAGATTCATATTGGTCTACAATTTAATGGAAAATGTTCTCATCACAGGTGGCAAGAGCAAAGGTGGAAATTAAATCAACAATGCAAAATGCATTTGAATTTCCACGTCGTAGGTTGAAAAGTCAATTTCTCTTAGAAATGGATTCTTAACCAGCAGATGAGGATCAGATCACATGATTGTGACTTAGTTCCAACTTCAAAAAATTTAGGTTGCGATGGTGTGAAGAGCATAAAGTAACAATCAAAGCCAATATTCACAACATTGCATGTGATCTGATAAACTCTAGATTTTAAGTTGTGAAGGTATGGGAGACAATGGTACTTGAGTCAAATAGTTATCACATGCTTGTAGAAAATTTAAGTTAATCATAAGTTAAGGTTGTGAAGTAGCAAAAGCTAAATATCACATTGTCACTAGCAGTTAAGGGTAATCTGAAGTTAATGTTGCGATGAAGTGAAAGCATACATTTGTGATGTCACAAGCTATTAAGGTTAATTCTTAAAGAAGGTTTTGAAAGTGAGAGAGACAAAATTAGTTAAGGTAAACATTTTGTGCAACATTGTAAGCTAAAAATATTTTAAGACATTTTAAGTTATAAGCTAGTAAAAATGGTAATAGTCACACATTAAAATAATCATCGCAATGTCGTGGATGTTTAAGCTAATTTTTGAATTTGACTTGTGAAGCCATGAAAGGTGGTCTAGGTGGTCAAGTGTAAATTGATTACAACATTGTATGTAGTAATGTAGTTAAAGGACTTTAAGTGGCAAAACTGTGAAAAGTAACTTAAGACATTCAAATTTTAAATTGTCGCACCATTGCAAGTGGTTAATGGTAATCTAAGGTTAAGGCTACAAAGGAGTGACAATATGTATTTTCATGTTCATAGGTGGTTAAAGAAAACCTTGAGTTAACATGGTGAAGTAATGATAACTAATCATCGCATCAGGTAAAGGTATCGTATAAATGATAGTTGAGAAGAAGCTATAGGGGAAAAATAAAGAGGATTTCTAGGTTTTAATCATGATCATTATTTAAGATCAACAATGAGAATTCAAAATTATGTGATTTTTGAAATAAAAATTACATGGATTTAGTGCCAGTAACATAATATGAAGGAAATGAAGGTTCTCATAGGTCTTAGAAGCTGCATGAAGATAAATGGTCACTAGGTGTTCTTAGAAGTGCTATGAGATTATGATTCTCATAGAAGAAGATGCCATGAGTCAATACCATTTGTAGATTATACATTTTCATGATTTATTCATATTTTCTTTCTATTATGTGACTATTGCACTACTATAACAAAGGAATGATAGAAAACTATAACTGTAATTTCTGATGATAATGAAGGGGTCGACAAACTTGATAGTGAATTGGTTCTATAATTCAATTCACCTAATTTTCTCTTCATGTTTTATTGTCTATTCAATTCATAGATTAGTTCAACATTGAGAGTTGAAGGATGATTACATGTAATTCTGTAATCACCCCATGAATTTCATTTCACTATGGTATTTATAGTATAGGTAATTCCATTTACTTTTGACATGCTATTTTGTTTCTCCTCTTGTTTGTTCCATGGCATGCTAAAATAGTTTATTGGGAATTGAAGAATAAATATGGATGAATCTATTAGAAACTTGTTGGATTCCATTTCACCTAAGTCTAATAGTTAAAAAATTCCATTTTCTCTCATGTACATCTCTTCTTCTTTTCCTCTTTTGCATTTAGATGTTTAATCTACATTTAGAATAGGAGTAAGGGTCAGAAATTTCAAGACAATCTACTATAGTCATTCCATTTGGTGTGATAGGTTGTCCAAATCTATTTTTCTTGAATTGTTTGTGTCTACAAGCAATTTGGTTAGCCTTTACTGCTCTCAAGTTAAGTGCTTATTATGTTATAAACTTATGATCTAAGAAAGACATATATGTAATATCATTATAAGCCCTAAGGGAGTTGTATCTTGTAATTCAGAGGGCAGTAATAGAACACATACACTGACCCATTTGTTAGTGACATCCTTTTATTTCTCCAAAACATTGGGTATTAAAAGAGTCAAGTTGTAAATCACAACCAGAGAACAAATTGTTAACCGAGAAAATTACAATGGGAACTCGATCTATTAGTCTTTGGCAAGATGATGTGTTGTGTAATTAGTGTATGAAGTATAGAAGTGTTGATCAGTTAAATACAAGAAAAGCCTAGTGGAATGTGGTCATTCAATGAAGGAGTTGAAATTGGAGATAAAGGAGCTTAAGAGTTAGCCAAGTAAATTGTGTTAGTGGAGTGACAGTTATGGCTAAGAAAAATGAAGAAGCAAAATGTTATAGTGATCGAGCATGCTAGTAGAAGTTGAGAAAGATGGAATATTAGAGACCAAGCTACATAGTGATGACTAAGTAGAACAACATAGTGATGATTGAGTGTTAGGGAAAGAATATTTTATGAAAGAGTCAAGTTTGAGGATGACATTGTTGAATTCTATGCTTAGTCAATATGCGTGGATAATAAGGATTGATGATATAGTGTATTAAATGCATGAATTGAGCTTGTTATGCAATCAAAGGCAATGATTTAATGAGAAGTTTCTAAAAGTATCAAAAAAGGAGTAGAAGGACAAATAGATTGATAGATTAATTGAATATGACCTAATCCTAAGATCTATGGTGATGTTTAAGTGGAAAAAGATCAAAGCTATCTTTTTAAGGAGGCATACGAGATGTTTTTGAAGGTTGGTTCATTGTTGATTAGTGACTTTATGGAGAACCTATGAAGAATAGAGTAGTAGAGGAAAAGTGAGAAGATTGGTGAAGTGTGATTGCTTGAAGGGTTGCTAAGCAGATTAAAGAAGGAGATGATAATGAAGTCTAGCTAGTGAACCAATAAATAAACTAAATGGAGATCTGAATTTGCAAAGTGAGTTGTATTTGAACATATTAAACTTGTTATTAATTTCTAACCATTGTGTTAGTTAAAATATTTTAATCAAAGTTGACCTAATAGTCATTTTGTAAATGTTTTAATCAAGGTGACATTATAATGGAATGATCCAAAGTCCTCTAATAGGATACTCCCTATAGGGTGATTAAATCATTTAATAGGGCCACACCTAATAGTGTGTTTTGTAACCTTCACCAAGGTTGGCTCTTAACCAAGCGTAGTTTAGAAGAGTGAAAAGTGGTAGCATGTTACTTGGTTATTTTTCCCAAATTGGGTTTCTACATTAAATCTTGGTTTCACATATGTGTAAATGTTATTTTTGTTCAGTGTGGAGCTTGATCATTACCCAAGTGGGAGATTGTTAGATTGTGGTGACTGATCAAGAAAGTATTGTACACACTTCATAAATTATTTGGGGTTCTCCCTCTTTGTATTATATTTTACTTACTGATACTGGTTAACTTGAAAGTTATGATGAAGCTGTGTAGGTGGATACTAAGATTCAGTGGAAGTCTACAATGAAAGATGAAATGGACTCTTTGTTGAAGAATAAGACATGGGATTTGTGCAAGTTGCCTGTAGGTAAAAGAGCTTTACAGAATAAGTGGGTTTATAGGTTGAAAGAAGAGGAAGGAGGTAAGAAAAGATTTAAAGCCAGGTTAGTTGTAAAAGGATTTGCATAGAAAAAGGGAATTGATTTTGATGAGATATTTTCTCCTGTTGTTAAAATGACTTCTATCCGTACTATTTTAAGTCTTGTAGCTACTGAAGATTTGCATTTAGAGTAGCTTGAATGTTTGAACAACCTTCCTTCATGGTGATTTGGATGAAGAAATATATATGGCATAGCCAAAGGGTTTTGAGGTCAAAGGTAAGGAGAACTTAGTGGACAAATTGAAGAAAAGTTTATATGGCTTGAAGCAAGCACCTTGCCAATGGTATCTAAAATTTGATAGTTTTATGCATGAGCATGGATATAATAGGTGTCATTCAGATTATTGTGTTTATTTTAAGAGGTTGGATGATGATAATTACATTATTTTATGCTTTTATGTCGATGATATGCTTGTAGCTAGGTCTAACATGGATCCTATTAAGGGGCTAAAATGCTAGTTAGCACATGCATTTGTTATGAAGGATTTGGGGGCAAAAAAAAAAAATCCTCGGTATGAAGATTTGTAGAGATAGGAAGAACAAAACATTGGTGCTATCTCATGCTGATTATGTTGAGAAGGTGTTGCAACGTTTCTCTATGGAGAATGCTAAAGCTGTTAGCACACCTTTACCTGGTCATTTGAAGTTGACAAAGGAGATGTGTCCCAAGAAAGAAGAAGAGGAGGATAAGATTTCCAAGGTACCCTATGCTTCAACTATATGAAGCTTGATGTATGTTATGGTATGCACTAGGCCAGATATTGCACATGCAGTGGGAGTCATTAGCAGGTATAGGAGTGATCCAGGAATTGAGCATTAGAATGAAATCAAATGGATTCTCAAATATTTGAGAGGCACATCCAATAAGTCTTTACACTTTGGGGGCTCTACTACTAATTTATAGGGCTATGTTGACTTGGATTTGGCACAGGATATTGATACCAGGCGAAGTACTATAGGTTATGTCTTTACTATTGGTGGGGCAGCTATGAGCTGGATTTCTAGGCTACAAAAGATTAATGCTCTATCCACTATAGAGGCAGAGTATCTTGCTGCTACAGAGGTAGCCAAGGAGATGATATGGCTTTAATTCTTCTTGGAAGAATTGGGACATCCTCATAAGGATAATTATCTGTTCATAGATAGTCAGAGTGCCATTCATCTTGCAAAGAATTCAGCTCTACATTTTAAGACCAAACACATACAGTTGTGGTACCATTTCATTCGGTCAGTTTTGGAGGATGGAAAGTTAAAGCTAGAGAAGATACATACAAATGACAATCTAGCAGATATGTTGACAAAGATTGTAACAAGGCAGAAGTTGAACTCCTCTTCAAGTTTGGTTGGTCTTCTAGAATGAACATGAATAAAAGAACAACAAAGTCTAGGGTGGTTTGGTCTAGTAGGAGCCCCATGTGGTCATGATATTGCTACAAGATCAATCTCCAAGTTGGAGATTGTTGTTTACTGTGGAGCCTAATTAGTCCCCAAGTGGGAGATTGTTAGATTATGGTGACTAATCAAGAAAGTATTGTACATACTTCATAAATTCTTTGGGGTTCAGGGCATTGCCCCAAAAAAAATTTTGGGTTGTGGCAGACATTGTAGCCAACATATGGCTGACATGTTGTAACCCTAAAATGACATAAAATACTTGTATAAAAGGGTTTAGGGTTAGATATTTTCATTATGTTGTGATGATAAATTGCTTCTTGTGGTAGTATTGAGCTATAAGGGATTACAGATTGTAATTAGGTTGTAATCATTGGATCATAATAATATTAGTTTGGCTCTTTGGTGGACATAGCCTAGGGATTGGGTGAACCACATTAAATCTTGGTGCCTTGTGTTCATTTCTGTGTGATCTATTATTTTCTATTATTGGTTATATTTGCATTTAAATTTTATTTATGTCCGTGGTTTTATCCTAATAGTTATATTTATGATGCATTTTATTATTGTTTATTTTTTGTTGGTCGACATATATTAGACAAAGAGTTAAGTAATGAATGAATATGTTAAGTTGATGATGATATGTCATATCACAACAAGACCTATGAAAAGAGGTAGGAATCCACCCCCTCTACTCTCAATTGAGGATATTATAAATGATATAGTGCATAATGGAAACTAGAATATAATAAAATATAGATATCCACTCATGAGTGAGAAAGATCAAAGCAATGTTATTAGTGTTATTCTAATTAGCATAAAAACTTACAGTATTAATCTAGAAAACATGAAATATGAACTACTAAAGGAGTTAGTGCCTATTATACTAAAAATATGGCAAGCTAGAATTGTAAGGCTAAAAGGAATTCTAGATGATGCACTAATCAAGGTTAGGCTAGAATATCCACCATCAAAAAGAACATATGTAGAAGCCTATATTGGTGAATTTTTCATTCAAGAGAATATTTCATTGGTTGTCACTTGCAAAGAGAAAGAAACATATGAACAAGAAATAAGGCTGTGAAAGACTATAGTAGAACAAATGGAAATAATTCAGGCATAGAAGTAGGGAGAGAAAGACAAATCTCACACCCAGAATGATCCAAAAGATAAAGGTATTTAGATACAAGGAAAGAAAAATAAAATCAAGCCAATTAGATCTAGTAGAGTAGTTAAGCATGAGGGATACATTGAATAAATCCCCTAGATACATGTTAGCTTCAACCCTCTGACATCACCAAGGAGAGTGAAATATGCAACTTCTTGTAGTAGAGTTGCACTAGAAAAGGAGAGATCACTAGAGCTAATTAATCTACAAACTGATTAAGTGGAAACTAAACAAGTAGAATAGGTAATGAAATAAAAGTTTAATAAAGGGACTACTCCTCAATTGGAAAAGGTCAACTTGTAAGTTTGATAGGGACACAGGTTCATACTACAAGTTCACCAACAAAGAAAGAAAAACTATTGTAGGGAGTCAATCCATGAAGTAATGTTACTCAAGGTGAGAAAAAACAAAAAACGGACATGACATAAACTATCCAACATGAACCTATACAAGGTGTTGCATAATAGGACACTAACCCACTAGTCAAAAATTCTACTTAGGCCAAGTCAAGAATGACCATTGGCACCAATCAGAGGTCTCAGAAGTCAACAAAACTCAAATTCTCAAAAAGGAAACTCATACTCAACAAGGATGGTATAGAACAAAGAATATAGAAAAGGAGGAGAAGATGAAGATTTCCATCCTCATCATCATCATCCTCAAGTTTGAAACTTTTTGAGTATGATGCCTAAGTAACATGAGACCTATTTAATGTCCAAGAAGAGCTAGATAGGAATTTTGGAAGACTAAAGGAGATGAGTAATGAAGAACTTGATCACTATTACAAGATTTTTCAAAGATTAAAAATACTAAGACAATCCAACAAGAAGTAGACACAAGCTCAAAAATTGATCTAATCAAGAGAAGCAATCAAAGGGATGGTCATTAGTGTCAAGTATGATATAGAAGCAAATCTTATAAGTAAACTTGAGAAATTACTTAATACTAAAGATGTTGATAAGAGAACCAAACAAAAAGGGAAAAGGAAATTAAAGAAGAAGCTTACACAACTGATTGAGCAATGTACAAAGGAACTTGAAAAAGAAAAGGACACATCAATAGAATTGCTAAATGATGGTTCACCCATTATATAGAAGATCTAGTGAATACTCTGAAGAAAAATCATGAACTATAGGTTACACAAACCACATTTAACATCATGACAATTTATGCTACTATGTATATCAATAAAATATAGGAAAAGATACATATGATCAATAGGATCAAAGAAGAGAAACACAAGAGAACATTTACACTCTTTGATATACAATTCTTCATGTCCCTAATTATAGGAACTATCCAAGAACATGTAAAAGAAGAAGAGATATTATTATGCTTTGGCCCTATGGATACCATAGAATAAATGGAGATCTAATTACTAGAGGTAGTATGCCTATAACTATCACTCAAAAAACTTTGTAACTTGTGGAATGTGCATTTGAATGCTACAAAGATAAGGTACCCAAAACATATCAAGACCCTTTCTCATTGATGACGAAAGGGGGGAGATGGTGAGAATATAGGATACTAAGGATATAGGAGAAGAAATACATGAAAGGGGAAGCATATAGGTAATATGGAAAAATAGGGAGAAGAAAGTAGTAAGAAAGAGTGGTAAAGTATAAAAGAATACACCAAAGTAGAAAGTATATGGTATGGTAAGAAGTCAAAAAGGGGGAGTATTTAATGCTACGCATTGGGGCATACTAGCAAAAATAATTGGAGTAGACTAAAAATAAGAAGGATGTGGAAAGAGACAAACAAAGATAGGGGGAGTCACAAAGACAATAGTAAAGAAAATAAGAAAGGAGTACTATACTTTTGGACAAGTTTATCTAATGATGAAGATTCTACAGATTTTCTAAGGAAGTTAAAACATTAAGGTGAACAAATCAAGAAGGATCATAAGTTTTATCGTCAATGCCAAAGGGGGAGACTATTGACCCTACAAATCACATTGGCATTAAGAAGGGAAATTGGTGTTGGTAATATCTTACACACTAAAGTACAACCATTGATTACCAATCGGTCAAGTGTGAAGTATAGCATATCATGATCATTGATAGACATCTACACTATTCTTCATGGAAATGATGACAAGAAAGGATAGTTGTAGTCATCATAATGAGTCATCACTGTGACATGAAAGAGTGGACATGGTCTATATTGTGATGGGATTAGTATTCTAGAAAATGTGAGGCCTCACCTGATTCGTCATAGTGTAGATGACATAATAGCATTATAATACTTTTAATTTGGTATTTTGATATACTTTTGAGACTATAGGGTTATGTTATTTTATATCTACATTTTTATGGTCCACACTTATGTCATCACATTAAGGCCTAAATGATATAATTAATGATTTTGTTCATGGACTAGACCTTTTCAATTATTTTGATAGAGGCTAAATTGCAGAAATGCTCGTGATTCAATATTTATGTGGGAAGTTTTTTATTCCATTTGATATTTAGTATTCAAATATTTGACATTTCAAGATCTAGTAAGACAATGGTTTACTTTATTTAGTGATTTTGACACTTACAATAGTGTTCTGCTTCTACCATATGCACTATGAACTTGATATTGTGAAAGGAACAATAGAACACATATGGATGCAGCCTAATGACATGATAAAATTAGATTATAATATGACAATTTCAATGATCTAGGATTTAATGAGATATGCAGATAAATGATAATTTGATTTCGAGGGCTTTTGATTTAAATGCAGATAAACGTTAGCTTGAAAATGATGATTTAGGATTTAATGTGGTATGCAGATAAATGTTAGTTCAATTATGATGATTTATGATTTACTATGATACACAGACAAATGTTGATTTGATTTTGATAGTTGTGATATGCAGATCCTAATATTTTTACATCTTGAATAATTTATTTGAAATGATTAGCAAAGGAAATTTATTTGAATTATTCTAATAAGATTACATAATGTTTGAAATTATATGCATTTATGATACTTATTTATAACTTCCTTGGACTACTAATGCTTGAGTGAATGTGTAGGAAGTGGAACCATGAATTTTTTTGGGGGCAACAGGTTCCAAACCTATGTGAACACAATTTAACCAAGGCAAATCTTTGGAAGATTCAAAATCCTCGCTATGAAAGTGTTTTGTTTTGTAATGTAAATTTGTTGGCATTAGGAAATGTTTAATCATAATTTAGATGCATTAAGGACATGTCATGGTGAAGTATAATGTATTTTAATGTGTCACTTGACACTTGTATTTGTCTATGTGTTGATGACATGTCACCTAGAGTGTTGGTCACAAGGTCACTTGATCTTAGCTCTTTCCTTTTCTCCAATTAATGTTTAAGTACGCCCACTTAGGAGAGAGTGTTAGGATGGGTCAACATCATGTTGATTTTCGAATTCAAACTTGGGAGGGATTTTAGGAGACCTAAATGGGATCCTAGAATGTCTTTTTATTGAAAATAAGCCACCCTAATGGTAGTATAACATGTTAGGGGCCTAAATCCAACTATTTTAGTGATTTGCTAACTTAGGAGACCCCTTAAACAATGCCCTCTTGAACCAATTCGGAATTTGGATTTTTCCCATGAGTGTACCCTCACCATCCCACTTGGTCAACTTTCTTATTTGGAAGGAACAACAATGTAAGAAAAAGGAGGCTAGATGTTCCTACTAAAAAAAGGTTGGTAGAAAGTCTTTTTAGTGGAGGGGTGACAAACTAGTGAGTTGTTCACCCACTCTCTAAGTTTAGAGATAGTTAGACTTTGGAATGGAAAAAGGGAGCTCTACTACAACTATCATTACCCTAGCTTGGACCAAGGTTAGTTTTTCAAACTATTCTTCATTCTCGCTCTTGAGTATTGTAAGTAGATCTGCAAGTATGAGGAATGTGTCAATGGAGTATGCATTGTAGTGGAAGTCTTGCAATATGGATTTGGATATTGTCTTGTATTATGGATTTGGATATTGTCTTGTGGCATTGTGAGGATGTGTTGTGATCTTGTTTCATAATGGTTTTTGATATTATGTTGTGGCATTGTTAGAATGTGTTGTGTTCTTGAAGATTTCTTGATGTTGTTTTCTTGTTTGGATTGGAATGTGAATGTGATCATGGGTGTGAGGGCTTCACTCACCCTTGTGGGAAGGGAAGAGAAGTCCAGGGTCAAGGTCATAAGTTGGGCTTGCATGATTGAGGACCTTGGAATATGGGCTCCATTGTGTGTCATTTTCATTCATATTTTTCCTTGGGGGTGATAAGGGAAAAATGGTGAAGAAAGGAAGTAAAAGAAGTATGGGTTTGAAGGAAGCTAAAGTTGTTGGTAATGTGTGGTGGAGGATGTTTATGAAGCCCCAAAAGGGCATGATATTTTGTTGATTTGTGCAGCCTCAAAAGGGCATGGAGGTTGTATATGGCAGATATGATATGATATGGCAAACCCCCTTGAAAGCACACCTTCACCCTATGTTCAAGGTTCCATTGGTGAACCTTTTTGAAATACCTTGGGATGGGATTGTTAAGTGTTGTAATGTGATGATTATGCATTGTAAGATTTGAATGATATTTGGTTTGGTTCTTGTTTCCCCTACTCGGTGGGTGGCTTCATAGAAGCCTTGGATGGGAGGTGAGCCTCCATGGTTCCTTGTTTGTGTGTTATGTGTAGGTTTTTTGAAGATGAATTCTTTGGAAATATTAAGATTTCATCCTTGATAAGTGGAAAAAAATCAACTATGCAAGAGAGTCCAATGTCCCATGCCATCAAGTCTCTATTGTTCTTTCATTATGATGTAAAAGATATTTGTCTTTCATTGCATATGGTTGGATTTGTGTAAGGAAAAGCTGAAAGAATTGTATGTAGTTTTTCTTACAAGAGAAATAAATTATTGTAATACAATCATAGTTAGGGAGGAAAGTATCAATTCATGTAAAAGTGTGTTCATATCTAAACTATGTAATCTACCTCCTCATTCTTCCTAGTTTCATGTATTCAAATCACAATTAAATCTTGAGGAATCTTTATGTAAGGAGGTATAACTAAGAAGGATCATTGTAAGCTAGGGTGATTTAATTTTATGGTTCACCATTATGAATTTTAATGCAATGGAATTATTAAGTTATGAATAGTTCATATGTATGCCTAGATAGATATATATCTTTCTTAATAGAAAATTAACCTCACTTGTGAATGTATTTATCCTTTGGAAGATTAGTAGCTAATTAATGGATTAAAGGCATTTGGGTGCATTCAAGTATTCTAAACCAATGAATCCCTAGACTACATAGGTACAAACAAAAATTAAAAAAATCATTGATTTATCACCTTGATGACATAGAAGGAGATAACTCCTTATTGGACTTAGCTTAAAATTCTATAATAAAAAAATTGGTTGTAGGTGCACTTTAGTTCTTTGGAATTTGTATGGAGACAAATTAAATGAGTTAAGACCTATTACAGACCAATATTTTATTGGAAGGCATATTCCTACAATCTTCTCATAAGATACAACTAAATTAACCACTTAGTGGAAAGGAAAACAAAATAATAGAATACTAGCCTAAGGAACTACCTAAGTACCCAATCTATGACTCTGTATCTTGTAATGACTACACCATCAAGTGCAGCCATGTGACTCAAGATGTGTCACACATATTAGTTTAAACCAACATAAAAGGAAATATAATATTAACACAAGTGAACCTAAACCTGTGTGTGTGTGTGTGTGTGTGTGTGTGTGTGTGTGTGTGTGTGTGTGTGTGTGTGTGTATGTATATATATGTATATACATATGTATATATATACATGTATATATGTATGTATATATACATATGTATATATATACATATACATATACATATATATACATATATTATATATAGATATATGTATATATATGTATATATATATATATGTATATATATATATACATATATCTATATATATATATGTATGTATATATATATATATGTATGTATATATATATACATACATATATACATACATATACATATATACATATATACATACATATATATATACATATATATATATACATATATATATATACATATATATATATATACATATATATATATACATATATATATATATATATATGTATATATATATATATATATATATATATATATATACATACATGTGTGTGTGTGTGTGTGAAATAAGATAGAGGCATACAATAGAACCTAATTAAAGATGGGACTATATTACCTAGGCGTCTAGGGAAACACATTCAGCAGTGGACTCCACTGGGCAACCCATTGCTTTGATGGAAGGCAATACTAATAAGGTTGTTCTGACATAAGTCAAAAAAAAGAAAAGAAAGAAAGAAAGAAACTCTCTCTCCCCTTAGCGCCAAAGTTTGAAAAGATAAAAAAGTAAAGATTTTGGTTCTTCCCCATTTAGCCCATGCCTAGCACAAGAAAAGAGAGAATGAGTAGACTTGTGTTGGGAAGAGTCCCATGTAAAATTTAAAATCTTGGATCCATTCTTGACAAGACCTTTAGTTGACTTGGTACATAGGAGGGGCAATGTCTATACAACAAAAAATTTGCACCTGATTTGATAGTTTATGTAATTTATTAATTAATTTTAAAATCATAAAACCACTGATCTATGACTTTAAAATTAATTAATAAATTTTATAAACTGTCAAATTAGGTGCATATATTCAGCTGTTTAGCCAAAGGTGGACCATAGGAGGGAGGTCTATAACCTTGTCTAAAGCATGATTGGATAAAGGCTTAATTGGGCATGTGACCCAAGGCTTGGCATTTTGAATGGGCGAGCAAAAAGTGGAAATATGTTGGGTTGGGCCACATGACCAAAGATCGCAAGGAAATTTCACATGAGGGCACGTACATAGAAGTATGCCAGATGCATTTAGTGGGGAGTGTTTAGAATTAAGGGGTAAGGGGATTAATGATTAATGTTTGGGGATGTGTTTATGGAATCAATCTAAAATATAGTAAATATAATTTGACTTAGATGTTATTATATTATAAGGTTATGGTGGATAGAGGCTAGTGGTTATCAGTTAGTGGTAGAGTTAGATAGAAGTTGTTTTAGGGTAATATTAGTAATGGTTAAGGATAAAAGAAAATAATAATAATAATAGATTAATATTTAGAAGGTTATAACCAAATTAATAGATAAAATTAACATAGTAGATAGTATAGTAGAATTTAGTTAAAAATTAGTAACTCACGTGTTAAGAATTTTGCATTTTATCACATTTAAGTTATTAAATTATGGTTTAAGGTATTAGACCATATTTAAGTGATTGAAAACTATTTGTACTATTAAATCATATAATAAAGAATTAGTGGAATTTCATTTAGATATAGGATAAAAGCTATTTCATGGTATCATTTATTATTAACCATCAGTCTATCATAGTAGTAGTATAAAGTAAGATGAAAAAGTAAAGTAAGAGGTTTATTCGAATTGAAATAAATTGAGAATTAATTAATACAATGAATGTAAATAAGAAGAAAGTTAGTGGTGTCTAAGAAACATTTCATGTTTTTAAACAATATAGATTCCTCAATTGAGGTACATAAACATATAATGGTATACAGACGTAACAATTATTAAGAATTTAAGTTGAAGTGAAATTTGGTATTATCAAAAAAGAAGTTAGAATCATAGTTAAGCTTTAGCAATGGTTAATTTATGGGCAAGTCATTATATGAGAAAATATAAATGGTTGCTAACTATAAATAGGATTTTCGCAAAATTAAACAAAAATATATATATCCATGCTTATTCATAGTCAAATAATGGTGCATGGTTAGGTGACAAATTAAGAGACGTACAAGAAGGCTTAATGCAAGAATTCATTAATACTATACACCTCTACTTATAAATAATTTAAAAAATATAGGCATAATATCAAAAATAATAATATTACTAATGCTTGGTATAATGACAAAATAAAATGGAGTAGATTAAGACCACCTCGTAAGATGCAAATGAAAATGTCTATACGAAGAATATTTGGAACATATTGACTAAGATGATACTTCACATATCGGTATGTCATGAAAAGCATCAATGATTTGGGGACAAATTGTGACTAGGTTTCATTAAGCAATAAATGTAGTAAAGATGGAAATATTTGAATGTAGTTAAGGTTAAGAAATGGATTTAGTGTCACGAGTAAGTGTAAATCATAGATGCTATAATTAGGAAGTTAATAGATTGGGTAAGGGAGTTAGTTTGGTGGATAGATAGGGTAGTTAGAAAAGTTTGTTAAAGGGAAGTAAGTAGGTTAGTCTTTAGGTCAATTAAAGGGGTAATGTTGGTAAATAGAAAGATATTAATATTCGATGATTAATTAGTGGTCTTGTTGTTTTAGGTAGATTCAATTTGAAAGCACCTTAGTATTTGAGCATTTATTAAGACCGATAAAAGTAATAATAATAAGGAGTGTAGATATATCTTGGGATATGAAATGCGATGCACATAATTCATATGTTTTAATCATTTTATTGCCCTTTTATATAAATTACCTAACTCTAGGAGGCAATGTGGAATTTCTATTTACATAAATACCAAAGTTACCTTGACTAATCTATCCATGAAACACAATCCATAAACGGAGTATAACATGAGATATGTGCGAATGTGATGATGTTAAGAAATAATATGTTAGGAGGTCATGCAAAAACATTGGTAAAATGTATATCACCTTGTGGACAAGTATAAAAATATAATTTGGAAGATGACTCTTGGTTTGAACATGGGAATTGATGTATAAATAAATTAATTATAAAAATAAAAAATAAATAAAAAATTAGCTGTGTTTTTATCTCGCCAAATTTTGGGCATGACAGAAAAATGGTAGAAAGAAGAAATGACAAAGAGACTAAGGTTAGACATAAGATAGACTGACAAAGCTAATAGTGTTAGGATTAACCATAGAGAGAAATAACAATTACATGCAAATATAACCAATATCATAAAATAATAAATTGCATAGAAGAGAATACAAGACACAAGGATTTAATGTGGTTCACCCAATCCCTAGGCTACATCCACCAATAGAAAATCCAATATTATTATTATCTATTGATTACAAATCACAATCCCTTACAGCACAATACCATTGCAAGAAGCTACAATCTCATCATACATTATGAAACCTCTAACCCTAAGCCATTTTATACAAGCTTTTTCCACTTACAAAATTAGGACTAGAATAAGTCATCCAATAGAAAAAATAATAGCTGACACCTTTTACAATAGTGAGTCATCTTTTAAGCTTCAGGGGCACTACCTTTGAAAACTCTTGTGGAGGCATTGCCCCTTGACCCCACCTTGTACTGCAACATGGAGCACACTTGGGGCACTGTCGCCAATCCCCATAGAAATAATTTAGGGGGAAATCATGCTGAATAAACCTCTAAGTCTAATTAGGCTCCACATCACAACAATATCCCACTTGGAGACTGATAAGCCTCTGCAATAATAACCTCCCACTTGGAGATTGATCATAGCACCACTAAACCTGTATCTCCCACTAGAATACTAAACCATCCTATACTATGTTGTTCTCTTATTATGTTAAGTCTAGAAGGCCAACTAAAGCTAAAGAGGATTTTAGCTTCTCCCCTATTATTGTCTTGTTAAACATATCTGTTGAATTATCATTTGTATGTATCTTGTCCAACTTTAGTTATACTTCATCCAAAATTGGCCGAATGAAATGGTACTACAACTGTATGTGTTTTGTCTTTGAATGTAGAGAAGAATTTTCAAAAGATGAATGACACTTTGGCTATTTGTAAACAAATAATTATCCCTATGTGGGTGTCCTAATTCTTCCATGAAGAAGTTAAGCCATATCATTTCCTTGGTTTCCTCTGTAGTAGCAACATACTCTACCTATGTAGTGGATAAAGCATTAAACTTCTACAACTGAGAAATCCAACTCACTATTGCCCCACCTTCAATAAATAAATAACCTATAGTACTCCTTCTAGTATCAATATCCCCTACCAAATCTATGTCAACATAGCCCTGTAAATCAGTAGTAGAGCCCCCAAAATGTAAACACTTACTAGATGTTCCTCTCAAATATCTACGAATCCATTTGACTATATTCCAATGCTCAATCCTTAGATGATTCATATACCTTCTAACAACTCCCACTACATGTACAATATCTGGCATCGTACATACCATAGCATTCAGCAAGCTTCCTACATCAGAAGCATAAGGTACCTTGGACATCTTAGCCTCATATTTTGGTGTCTTTGGACACATCTCCTTATTCAACTTCAAATAACCAAGTAAAGGTGTGATAATAGCTTTAATATTCTCCATAAAGAAACTTTCCAACACCACCTCAATATAATCAACCTAAGATAATGTCAATTTTCTATGTTTCCTATCTTTGCAAATTTTCATACCAAGGATTTGTATTACTTCCCCCAAATCCTTCATAAAAAGTGAATGTGCTAACTATTGTTTTCACCCCTTTATGTGATCCATGTTAGACCCATCTATAAGCATATCATCAACATATAAACATAAAATAATGTAGTTTTCATCATCTAACCTCTTAAAATAAACACAATGATCAGAGTGATAGTGAGTGTAACAATGCTCATGCATAAAACTATCAAATTTAAGATACCATTACTGAGGTGCTTGCTTCAAGCCATGTAAGATTTTCTTCAATCTCCACACTAATTTTTCCTTACCTTTGACCTTGAATCCTTGTGGCTATACCATATATATCTCTTCATCCAAATCACCATAAAGAAAGGTTATTTTAACATCAAGCTACTCTAGATGAAAATTTTTAGTAGCCACAATACTTAAAATAGTACAAATAGAAGTCATTTCAACAATAGGAGAAAATATCTCATCAAAATTAAGGTCATTTTTCTGTGCAAATCCTTTTACCACTAACCTAGCTTTAAATATTTTATTACCTCCATCCTCTTCTTTCAACCTATAAACCCATTTATTCTATAAAGCTCTTTTACCTATAGGTAACTTGCATAAATCTCATGTCTAATTTTTCAGTAAAGAGTCCATTTCTTCTATCATTGTAGACTTCCACTAAATCTTTGTAACCACCTATAGAACTTCATCATAACGTTTAGGTTCACTAGCATTTGTTAATAAAATAGATTACAAAGAAGGAGAAAATATTCTTGAAGGTCTACGTAGTCATGTTGACCATTTGACATTCATTAGGGTGTGTGGTAGTTGTTGTTGTGGTTGTTGCATAGCATGAAGAACTACTAAAACATCATCATTTGGAGTATCATCCAACACTACATAATCATTTTTTATTCTTCTCATGTTGCTGCAATAAATCTTTGTACAACACTTTCTCATTGAATATGACATCCTTTCTTTTTATAATTTTATGATTTTTAAAATATCAAAGTCTATAACCAAATTCATCAATACCATATCCAACAAATACATATTTCTTTGACTTCGCTTCTAGCTTGGTTCTATTTTTAGAATCAATATGTGCAAATGTTTCACAACCAAAGGTTCGAAGAAAAGAATAGCTCACCTTCTTCCTAGTCCATGCTTCCTCTAAAATACCACAACCCAAAGGAATAAATGGAACTCGATTAATAAGATATATAATATTATTGACAACCTCCTCCCACATGTTGAAGGGCTCATGCTCCTTGTACGCTCCACTATTGTCTTGTCTGTGCATTTAGCCACTCCATTTTCATGTAAAGTCCTTGGAATAGTTTTATGTTTATGAATACCATTAGTGGATCAATAATATTCTAATTCATAACTACAATACTTACCACCATTATCATATCTAAGACAATTTAATCTCTAACCTGTCTCATTTTCAACCAAGAATTTCCATTTCTTAACCCATACTTTTCTAGTTGCATCATCAATAAATGTGACATAATAATGAGAGCCACCAAGGGAGATACCTAAGCTGGTACCCATAGATATGTATGGACAAGCTCTAATTTATCATTTTTTTTCCTTCCCACTCTTCACAAAACTCAAGTTGCTCTATTTTTTTTTTCATACACACAACATTCACAGAAATCCATATTGACACATTTTAGACCCAGTAAAATTTTCTTTTAATGAAGTAATTTAATACCTTTCTCACTCATGTGTCCAAGTGTTTTGTGCCATAGCATTGTATCAGAATCTACAACAACTATTTGTTCTACCTACTCAACTGCAACAATTGTTCTTGAACATTTATTTTTCTTTGAAATAATTAAAGTAGAAGGAACACGATGACCTATATGAAGATATAAGGTGCCTACTTTCACACATTTTTCTTCTACAAGGGAACCTTTTGAAACCTTCCAATTTTATCATTAAAATTAACTAAACAACCTTCATCACTAAGTTGGATTACTAAAATTAAATTCCTACTCGATCTTGGAACATGTCTTACCTCATGTAGTAGTCAATGATTCTCATTCTACAACTTAATCTTAAATTTTCCCTTTCCAACAATCTAATAGGGTTTATTATCCCCCAAATAAACAATCCCAAAATCCCCTTGGACACAATCAATAAAAGAACCTCTATGGGTTGTAAAATGAAATGAAGACCTAGAATATAAAACCCAAGAATCATCAACACTTTCTAAAGAAAGAAAAAAAGCATCCTCTTCAGATTTGTTACTTACCACTTTTACCTCCTTGTTCCCTTTTGGTTTATCTCCTTCATTTTTCTTTCCAGTTTAGCAATCTTTCTTCTTATTCTCCAGCTTCCCACAATACTAGTAATCTTTCGGTCCTTTGGATTGAGACCTCTTCCCCTTTGATTTTCCTCTTGATTTCCTATGATTTCTAGAATTATGTCCTCTCTTAATTGTTCTACCACTTCTTTGCATGTTCAAAGAGCTTCTAGATGTAGATCCACCTCAGGTTTTCCTACCATTTTCCTCACTTAGAATAACACCAATCACATCATCAAATTTTATGGTACTAGATCTAGAAATGTAATTACTCACATCTATTACCAAGCCATTCCATATTTCAAGAAAATAACACAAAATCAAGAAAGCCCTAATTTCTTCATCAAAATTAACATTTAAAAAAGATGACTAACTATTAACCATATTAAAGTTATTTAAATGATCTGCAATAGATCCACCTTCTATCATCTTCATATTAAATAAATGCTTCATGAGAAATACCTTATTTGAAGCAAAGGGCTTTTCATATAGTTTTGCTATGGTTTGCATCAACTCTTTTGTTTTCTTCACTTTTGTAATTTTAAATGTCGTTGATGGTGCCAGGCATAATTGAATACTTCCAAGTGCCTTTCTATCCAAAATTTCCCACTCCTCATCTATCAAAGTTCCTTGTTTCTTGGCTTTCCTTCCAATGGCTTCCATAAATCTTTCTGATAAAGATAGTCATCCATTTCCATTTTCCATAAATGAAAGTTTTTCCCATTAAACTTCTCAACCTTCAACTTACCTTCATTTTTCATCTCTCCCACTCAACGATGAGAACTTCTTACAAAGGATAGCCAAAAAATGACATCAGTCTGGGCTTAAAAAATATGATGGCAATCTAGCTTTAATACCACTTGTTAGGATTAACCACAGACATAAATAATAATTACATGCAAATATAACCAATATTTAAAAAATCACATAGAAGAGAACACAAGACACAAGGATTTAATGTGGTTTGCCCAATCCATTGTCTTTGTCCACCAACAACAAGTCAAATATTATTATTATCTAGTGATTGTAATTTGCAATCCCTTATAGATTAATATCATTGGAAGAAGATACAATCTCATCATCCATTATGAAATACCTAACCCTAAGTCATTTTATACAAGTTTTTTCTGCTTACAAAATTAGGGCTAGAATAATTCACCCAATAGAAAAAATAATAGCTGACACCTTTTACAATAGTGAGTCATTTTTGGCTTTTGGGGTATTGTCCCCAAAAACTCCTGTGGGGGCATTTCCCCTTGACCCCACCCTATATTGCAATAGGAAGCGCACTTGGGGCATTGCCCCAAAAACCCACAAGGGGCACTACCCCCAAACCCTCATAGAAATAATCTAGGGTGAAATTGCATCAAATAAACCTCTTAGTTCAACTAGGCTCCACATCACAACAACTAGTCTAGACCCTTATAACGTATGTGTCACAAGTTGTTCATGAACTGCTTAGTTATGTGATTCAAATTTTGAATTAATTATTTTGGGAAAGATGATTTTTTAGGGTTTTGACACCTAGAGATGCAAGGACATGGATGATAATAAAATTATTGATTAATTCAAAGGTGAAGGAAAGTGTGGATAGAAATAGTGAATGTAAGACAAAAAGAGAAGGTCAAGTAAATTATTTAACAAAGAAAGAATGGAGAGGAATATTAAGCCAATGTAGTTTGGTGTGTTCCAAACAAGACCAAGATGAGGAAGAATGTGGTGATACATTATCTATCATAGAGATCACTTAAAAGGGAAGAGAAGATCAATCTATCTTCTAGATATACACTAGAGATCTAGTAGGCAAGCTATGTTATATAGTCTAGATCACATTTAATTGCTTTCTAATCATTGTAATAATTTGTAAGATCTTAACTAAGCATGGATCAATAGAAATCATATTATAAATCCTCTAACAAGGTTCCTCTTAGAAGGATTTTGAAAATCCTTTAATAAGGCATCCTTAACATGATGATTATAATCCTAATAAATTGCAGACATTCTTAACTAGATATATTCTTAGAAGAAATAAGTTGTAGCTCTGAATGAGGATACCTATTATCTATAGTAAAAGGTTTGTGTTATATATACTCCCATCAAGTTTTTCATCCTCTCATTGAGGGTTTCCATGTACAAATAGGTGTGTCACTTGATGAATTGTTTTTGGTGTGAGTGTATATGTTTCTACCTTGCAACATTTATCACTCTATTATTTGTTAAGTGGTCATTACTCATTCTTTTTAGAATGGTCACTATTACAACCAATATAATTGTGCATACTAATTCATCCCTCTCTCAGTACTAGTTGGGACCAATATACACATCCATATGTGGACACTTTTTTTTAAATCTTATATTTATCATTCTTAGCCAAGAAGAATACTTGAGATGTAAATAGATTATTTAGGCACAAAACTCAAACATCTCACTCAAGGTTTATAGGGATCTGATATCTTAATCCCATCTTGGTCAAGTCCACAAGGCATCTTATTGGGACAATGATCCTTACCCATCTTAAAATAGCTAATTGTTTTGCTTACACCAACCTAAATACACATATGTTCTCTTTCCCAAGGATACCTTTATAGGTAAGTTATAAAATATATGTGAACTAAAAAGGTCATGCTATTCTAATTATAACTTTGGTGTAGAAGGAATACCAAAATGCAATAGATTTCTTTGACACTAAGCTCAATGGTCTTCCTCAAGGTTTTTGTGGTCCAAGCTCTTAATCCCATCTTGTAATAACCTCAAGGAACTTTATCCCATCTTAGTCAATCCTTAAGGAATTGTATAGGTATGTTAATCCTTACCCATCTTAGAGCAACCCATTCATAATTACACAACCTTTCCCATATTGAATCTATAATGCCCCATCAGAGAACCCAAAAGAAATTAACCTAAAGTTTCACTAAATTTTCCAAAAAAAAAAATTTTTGAAAGATAATAACATAACAACAATAGATTTAATAAAGTGGAAGCAATAACATACACATAAACACATACCATAAAATAGATTATATTTCTTAAGGGTCCCATGACTTTGAATCACATTTAAGTTTATTTAAATACTAAAACCAATATATAACACATCCACATTAAAGAATAACTACAAGTACAAATCTATTTGAATAATATACAATTATATTGAATTCCACTTGGCAATAATTAGAATGATCATCCACTATACAGGTCACAGGGTATGAAAGGCTGAAAGAATATACACCATAAAATAGATTACATTATCTCTTAAGATACATGAAATAAAATAAAATACAATAGGTATAACCATCCATCCTAGTACACAAGAATAGAATAAAAGGAAATATAGAATCGAGAATTCCAACCATGGCATCAAACAATCTGATCTCAATGGTAAAAGTGAAAAGCACTATGACCCAACCTTGTGGAACCTAAATGGTCCACTTCCACCTCATTGAAGAGATAGTCTCAAGTCCCAAATAAGATAACGATCCCAAAAGTGAAATCCAACATCTAGGTCAAGGAAATTGACATAGTGCAATATAGGAGTATCCCCAAAGGAGATGTCCTAGCCCCCAACAAATAACCACATAATGGAAACACAACAAGAAGAAGCAATAATGCAAGATCTGATACCAAATCACAACTCTTTATTTATAAAATAACTGATTACAAGCAATATGCTTAAGGCCTTATGGGTTAGAGCCAAATACAATAGTAATTACAAAATAACAGTTCTACAAGATCCCTCAAGATCCAATCCAAACCAAGAAGAATTCACACTTGTACCCTCAGGTCCACCAAGTTATTCTTTGGTTTTCAAGTCATAACTATAGCTCTTCTCCAACTTTATCCAAAATCCAAGTGTAAACTACCTCACATTTAATGCTTTGTCCACACACTCACAACTCCATCACAATCCTACTATAAACTGACTCACCTTCGACACTATGTCCACAGACTCAGGAAAGCCGCCCTTCAGCTACTCTTAAAATTGCTTCTCCCAAATCACTTACCCCAAAGCTAAGACAAAACACCCTATTTATAATTTCCAAAATGGATTACAGAACATTCTAAAACATTACAAAACCAAAAGGTCAAACCAACAATGGTCTACACACATCCCAATACAAGATCTAATCATAAACATCATAGACAAAATAAATCACACAAGCTGGCTCACACCAAAAACATAGAAAACACGTACAAAATACTAACACTCATCATCAATAGGAAAACTCGACACATGAAGAACCACTTGGCACATGAAGAGTCACTCAAGGCACACTATGGAACTCAGCACACATTGTGAAGCGAGATGGGATAACACACTAACCCAAGTGTTAACATGACATGGGATAACCTCAACTAAGCTTAAATTGCAAAATTATTGGTACTTGGCAATTGATGTAACTCAGTAGAAACCAACATAATCAACGAGATAGTGCGATAGCTAGGATGCTCCTACATCAGGCTCAGGTAAATAGAAAAGTGTGTCCCACACTTTGATGCCCAAAGAAAGAGAAACAACTATCTTCATCTTCACTAAAGGATTTCACTCTAGTAGGGACAAGAAAACCAATCTACACATCATCCATATCTACATCTTTCTGTCAAACACCAGAATCTCAACCATCCAATCAGTATGCTCACCCAACTAAAAATCATAATGCTCCATCTGCAACTTATCATCAGCATCATCCATAACATCATCCTCATACATGAAAACTAGATCAACAACAATATCTAAATCACAAACCTTATTAGCAACAACATATGAACTTAGATCCATAATAGTAGCAAGATACAAGTCCATAACAGAAACAACATGCATATTAATTCCTCTAGCAACATCAGGAAAATCCACATTAGTAACAATATCTATATCCTTCAGCATCTCAAAAACAACATATAAGTTTAGATTCATATCAACAATAATAACATTATGTAAATCCACATCAATAACACATCTGAAACTCTCAACCATATTACTAGCAAGTAAATCCATCTTCTTACCACAAGAAACATCTAGATCAACATCATTCATAATAGAATAAACATATAACTCTAGATCAACAATAGATAAGTCCCTAATCATATCCATTCCAACATTAACATCATTCTATATAACAACATCCGATTCCTTACCAACATGAGTGAAACTCTCCTCTTCAACAATCTCATTGCTCACAACAAAATTTTCTACAACATACAAGTCATCAATAGCAACCAGATCACCCATGACCAAGTGCTCTACAATTTCCATGTTAGACTTAGCCAACTAATCATAAAACCAAACTCTATCCTAGCATCAAAAAGGTTTGGAATATCCTTAGCAACAACCTCAAGTTGCTTTGCAAGTTCTATATTAGACTCCAAAAACTAATCAACAAAACCAACCTCATCCACTTTGACCTTGTTATGCTATCTTCTCTCATGAACAAGTCTCTTAACTGGCCAAACAACTCTCTTTTGGATTGGTAGACTCTAGCTCCATAAACATCTATAGAATGCCCTCCTCATCCTGTCCTTATCTTGATCAACTGAACTAGTTTCAAATTGAACAACCTCCTCGTTAGCTTGATTAGCAAAACTAGCTTTAAACCATATAGTCATCTTAGAAAAACTCCTCTCCACCACATCATAGAGATTCACAATCATCTCAGGGTCCATCCTCTTAGAGCCATCTCCCAAGATCTTTGTAAATCCTTTGCAACAAATCCTCCCCATGCTCCTTATGATAAAATTGAATTGTTTTCAAGTGAGATCACAACTTCCCACCTCGTATGAACAATCAAGAACCAAATCACAAGTCTAGGAACACAAATCTGCAATACACAAACTCTCTATGATCACGCCTCAACAAGATCAATCTTCTATCTTCACATCCATCAATCCATCTACAAGCCCTCTACAATTGCAAGTCAGAACCATGATTTTCCACCTCACAACCAAGAGATCTAAGACTCCAAAAAAAGAACAACACACTACCAGATCAAGACCTTCTCAAATCTACTTCTCCAACCCAAGTCTTGGTGTAAACTACCACAACTTTGATGATCTATCTGCACACTCAAGAACAACCTCCACTTTAGTAAACTTCACCCAACCAAGGTCTTGGTACAAACTACCTCACACTTCAGCAATTTTCTTGTACACTTAGGAACAACTAAGCTCTAATACCATTTGACACAGTACAAGGTAGGAGTATCCCCAAAGGAGATGTCCTAGCCCCTAGCAAATAACCACACAATGGAAACACAACAACAAGAAGCAATAATGAAAGATCTAATACCAAATCAAAACTCTTTATTTATAAAATAACTGATTACATGCAATATGCCCAACTATAAGGCCTTCTAGGTTAGGGCCAAATACAATAGTAATTACAAAATAACAGTTCTACTAGATCCCTCAAGATCCAATCCAAATCCTAGCTAGTCTAGATCCACAACTAGTTAAGAACACCAAGAAGAATCCACTTGTACCCTCAGGTCCACCAAGCTATTTTCTGGTTCTCAAGCCATAGCCCTAGCTCTTTTCCAACTTTATCCAAAATTCAAGTGTAAATTGCCTCACATTTGGCACTCTATCCACACACTACTCCATCAAAATCCTACTATAAACCACCTCACATTTGACACTCTATTGACAGACTTAGGAAACTCACCCTTCAACTACTCCCAGAATTACTTCTCCAAAATCACTTGCCCCAAAGCTAAGCCAAAACACCCTATTTATACTTGCCAAAATGACTTACAAAATATTCTAGAACATCACCAAACCAACAATGGTCTACATACATCCCAAGACAAGATCTAATCATAAACATCATGGATGAAATAAATCTTGCAAGTTAGCTCGCACCAAAAATATAGAAAACATGTCCAAAATACTGACACTCGGCATCAACAGGAAAACTTGACACATGAAGAACCACTTGGCACATGAAGAGTCACTTGACACATGAAGAGTCACTCAACACACAATATAGAACTTGGCACACATTACAGAGTGATATGAGATAACACACTAACCTAAGTGTTAACACAATGTGGGATAACCTCAACTCGACTTAAATTGAAAAATTAATGGCACTCAACAATTGTTGTAACTCAATAGCAACCAACAAAATCAATGAGATAACATGACGGCCAGGATGCTCCTGCATTAGAAATCTTAGAAGTAATCTACCTCAAAGGTACCAAGACATAAATGACATCTAAACCCAGAGGCAACAATGACACACGAGAAATCTACTATGTAAGTGGGCAAGTGTCATCACATGAGCCAACTCTAAGGTTACCCTAGCAGCCTGACTGGACTCTATCCCCCTAGTAACTCTATGCTTCACTAGTATCTTTTTGTACTGACAAGGAATATTAATGAAGCAAGGTCGTAACCAAGTACCCTCTCTACTCCTATCCTACTATGTACTAGCACTCAAGGAATGGGCGAGGAAAACAATGACTCTTATTAATTCATTTTACTCTCATTTAGTGAAATGTTATCACTTATTAAAATAACCTATAATGGGTTACCTACACAGCCTCTTTAGGGCTTCGACCTCCATTACAAGCCACTTCCCAACATGAAATATAGATAACCTACCCTAAGCTCAGTAAAAGAAGAAGACCTCACACGACCATAAATTACACATCAATTCTTAAACAAGCAATTGGAAAATACTGAAATATCACTGATTAAAAATCATATATTTTACCAATACAATCATCCTAATAGAACTAATCCAAAATAAAGTACACATATACAAAACCATGAGATCACCTAAAAAAAAAACTAATCATCACCTCAGCCTTATATAAGCAACTGGGAAGCAATCCAAAGATAATTGATCGAAGACTTAAGGGTTATATTAGAAAATTCATACCATTCACCTCAATTCCGCACAAGAAAACTAGAAAGCAATAACCACCAATAGATCAAACTCATCATACAAACATGTGACATGTCGCCGAGGTTGGGTATAAAAGATCATATACAAACATCATCATGACATCATAGAACAAACCCCCCAAGCCTCTAGTAAACATCCTGATTTGGTCAAAGAACTATGTCAACCCCAAACTCAACACACAAGAAAACACAACTGACAGTGTGGTTCATAGTTTATGTTTGGTTTTGAAAACACAGTTTGAGTTAATAGTAGGGTTAAAGTTTTCATTTCATTGTAAGTTTTTGGTTTGATAAAGTTGACAATTTTTGAATTTACTTTACATATACAATTTCATAATACATTAATTCCAATTTTAATTAAATATTATTAAATTTTAATGAATAATCATTAGATTATTAAAGATAATAATTACTGATTTATTAATAAAATAACTTTTATTAAATTATTAATAAAGTAATTATTAATCTAATAATAAAATAATTATTATTAAAAGAAAATAATAATATTGATAAATTTTTACATTTAATAAATATAATCATTTATTAAATTAAATCTAACATTTAATAATTTAAAAACATTTATTAAATTTAACATTTAATAAAAATGTTATTAAAATTAAATAATTTAATAAAAATGTTATTAAAATTAAATAATTTAATAAAAATTTAAAATAAACTTACCATTTCTTTTTAAAGCTTGTAGGTTGTACTGATGTTGTGGTAGCTTTGCTGATGCGACAATAGAGTACTACCTATAACAGTACTTGCTATCATTGCAGCAGAGTTTATTGTGCGGTAGCCGTGATGATCATTGGCAGCACTCTCACCATGGTGTAGGAGGTAAAAGGTAAGGGGTGGGTGGGGGTTGGTGACCCCACTCACTAATATATATATATATATATATATATATATATATATATATATATATATATATATATATATATATATATATATATATATATATATATATATATATATATATATATATATAATTGTTTATGAAAAAACAACACTCCCTCCCCCCTTTTATATATATTTTTATATAAAAATTATGAAATTAGATATGATAGGGAAAATCTCAATAACCATTCAAATTTTGAATTTTAAAAATCAATAATAACACATTCTATTAAATTAATAGAATGAGGGTTTCTAAATTCTTAAAACTCATATACAGATAATCTTAGAATGAAGAACAATTAAACTATATGACAAGGGTTTCAATTTAATTAAGTCATTCATAGACATGATCAAAAACAAAAAAGAAATAGTAAATTTCAACACAAGGGTTTTGAACAAATCTAAAATTTTGAAAATAGATTTATCTAGACACGAAGAAGACAAGAATTTGAAGAATGGAAAACTACTATGCAAATATACATTAGATTCTACCTAAATCTGATGCTAATACAATAAATGCATGGAGCATGCAAGTAATCTTGTTTCTTCTAAAGCCCTTCTTCTCGAAAAAATTGCTCCTCCAAAACCACGATTATTGAGAAATGAACTCTAAATTTCTAATAAAGATTTTTTCCCCAATTTAGGGCTTTGATTGTGCAATCACACGAAAAGCCCTTTATCTTTTACTATTTTATTATATTTTAATTTTCATGCACAACCTTTTTGTAATTTAATACTTCCTTCTCTCTTTAATTAATTCTCAAGATGTTTTTGCAAAAAAATATTTTATAACTTAAGTAATAATCATATTTAACATTCTCAGAACTTACATCTTGCTGACTCTTATATTAACTGTGATTGATATAATGGTTGGTGCTCTATGTGTTTTTGAATTGGCTAGCTCCTTGCTAGGTGGGAAATTGGTAGGGGAGAATCTGGTAGGAGGTACTGATCTTGGGGGGATAAAAGGACGAATCAAGGAAAATCTAGCAAAAGCTAATGGGACAGAAGGAGGAATCGAGGATAATTTGGCTAATACTAAAAAAACTACAGATGTTGGTACCACTAGTTGTGGGGTCTGGGGCCTTTTTGGGGCCTAGTTAGGTATTCAAGAATGAAAAGAATCATTTGGAGAATGTGGAGGTCAATATTGAGAGGAAATCAAAAGGGTCATGGAAAGGGTTTAGTGATCAAAGGACATGGTCTTCTCTGTTTGGTAGGAAATCTAGTGGTAAATCATCCTTCCCTCTAGTCACTTCAAAATCTTGTTGGGAGAAAGGTGAGTTCTAAATTTTTATTCCAGACCCAATCATTGATTTCTTTATATCTTCCATGGAGTTTACTCTTATGGGAAAATTTATGAGGGCTAGACCAGATATAGAAACTTTGAGAAAAATGATTAAATGGAAATGAGTTATTCGTGGTCAAGTCAATATAGCCCCTATGTTAAATGGATTCTTCTCATTTGTTTTTAATTGTAAATAAGATATAAGTATGGTTCTCTATGGAGGTCCATGGTTGTTTGGCAAAAGACCTCTCACTATTAAAAAATGAGAGACAAATATGGATTTATCTGATGCTTTCTTCTTAACTACTCCTCTGGGTTAAACTTCTTAGCCTTCCTTTAGAATTTTAGCATGAAGATATCTTTAAAGGAATTGCTAGCTCCTTTGGGGAACTAGTTGCTATGGATCATACAATGGCCTTGAAATCTAAACTTCAGAGTGCCAGATTTTATGTGAAAGTGGCAAACTTGAATCACCTCC
The DNA here is from genome assembly GCA_028749045.1 of Cupressus sempervirens. Classification (NCBI taxonomy): domain Eukaryota; kingdom Viridiplantae; phylum Streptophyta; class Pinopsida; order Cupressales; family Cupressaceae; genus Cupressus; species Cupressus sempervirens. The sequence goes on from CM053785.1 coordinate 480,802,860, forward strand.
CAAGAAAAGTGGAACTATTTTCAAAACTGGGGAAAAGAATATAGGAAATTATATATGATCTTCCAAATACCTGCTTTGCCTATAAAAAATAGGGCCATTGGGTGGAAAACTATCCTAATAAAGGCAAGAACAATCCTAATATTGAAAAGGAAGATAAAAAGAAAGAAGTAAAATTCTAGAAGAAAGTTTGGAAACCTAAAGTTACTCATATGAAAGATGTGAAGGATAAATTGAACTTGGAATTTCAAGATACGAGTAAAATGTCAAATTCAGCCTTGAAAGAAAACTTGAGCATTGAAAATCAAGGGGTTGGGATGATGCTTGAATCTATGTCACATGAGCAAAATATAGAAAATATGGTGGATATGATGAAATAGCTAGTAATTTATCAGAAGTCTAATGCAAACTAGGAATATCTAGTTGAGATGGATCAATTAGAGGAGGGGGAAATTCTTTTTGACTCTAGTAAATTGATGGTGTCGAAAGATTCCCAGAATCTTTGGTTGATTGAGAATTAGAATGTCACTCCTAAGTCTCTTAAGACACTTGTGTGCAAAGAAATTGTTCCCTTTAGGAATGAATTTGAACTTGAGGAGATAAAGGAGGAAGGTAAGAATTTCAAACAAAAATTGAGTCAAAGGAAAAAGATAGAAAAGAAGAGCAATACAGTCTCTAAAGGAGTGGAGACTCATAGTAGTAAATTGGAGCAGCAAGCCAAGGTGAAACCAAATGTTGGTACTTCGAAGAAACCTGGAAGGAAATCTTCTAGGAGAACTAGAGAAATGGAAAGTATGTAGAATATTGCTAATGGAAGATAGACAACTATTTTGGATTTTACCCCTAAAAAATAGATATGAAAATTATTATTTGGAATATTAGGGGTTTGAATAGTAGTCATAAACTTGATGTTGTTAGAAATTTTGTTAGAGAGTATAAACTGGATTTTCTGTTACTACAAGAAACAAAGATGGAAAAGGAGAGAGCTGAACAAATTAAATATTTTAAAGATTGTTGTTTAAAAGAAAGTAGTTCAAAAGGAGCTTTAAAGGGAACCCTGATGTTATGGAAGAAATCCTATTACTTAGGAACTATGTTGAATGCTAGTAAACATTTCATGGTTGTTAAAATTACTAGCATTGATCAGAATAATGATTGGTATATTGTTAATATGTATGCTCCAAATATTAAGAATCTTAGAAAAAAGGTATGGGATACTCTTTCTCATATAAAGAGTAAAGATTACTTTGGTTGATGTATCTTCATGGGGGACTTTAATGTTCCTCTTTATGACCATGAAAAAAGGGAGGAAATGTGAGTAAGCTAGAAGGGAAACTGGATCTTATGGACTTCATTAACAAGGAGGGTTTAATGGATATGGATCTTCATAGAATTGAGTTTACTTGGAGTAATAAGAGGCTAGGTAATGATTGCATTCAAGCTTGATTGGATAGAGCTCTTAATTATCTTGATTGGACTAAAGAGTTTGTTTGCAAACTAGAGGCTCTTAAGAAAATTGGGTCTAATCATTTCCCTTTGATTTTTTCTACTGATAAGATAAATCTCAAGAAAAAAATTTCTTTTAGGTTTGAAAAAATGTGGATGTAGCATCCATAGTTTGAAAGTAAATTGGTTGAATGGTGGAATATAGATGTTGAAGGAAGTGCTCTTTTTAGAGTGGCTTCAAAATTAAGAAATGTTAAAAAGGAGGTTAAATTATGGAATAAAAGATGTTTTAGTAATATTTTTGAGAGTAAAGCAAGTATTAAGGAAGATTTCCAAAATATCCAAGACAAGATATAGAAGGAAGGATATACTTCTGACCTTGTAATAGAAGAGAATGAAAAATTGGTAGAATATCATGACATTGTTACTAAAGAGGAAATCTATTGGAGGCAAAGATCCAGATCGATCTAGCTGAATGAAGGAGATAAGAATACTAGGTTTTTCCATCTATCTACTTTGAAGCATAGAGTTAAAACTCATATCTCATATTTTAAAAAGGGTGATTTAAAGATTACTGAGGAAAAGGATATTTTGGAAGAGATGGTCTCATTCTTTTCTTCTTTAATGACAGTTGACCCTAACATTAATCCTGTTCACTAGGCTAAACTTTTAAAGGTGATTCCTTCTCTAATTACTGAGGAACAAAATAAATTGATAGGTTCCATTCCTAAGGAAGAAGAAATCTTAAAAGTTGTCTTCTCCTTAGGAGGGGATAAGTCTCTAGGATATTCTTTTTCTAGAAGGCATGGAAGCAATGTTAGTATGCTAAATAGAAACGAAATTTAAATAAAGCTTCTACAAACTAAAAAAAATTCATAAACTTCAAGATAGACTAAGATGAGCTCTCAATTAAGAATATGAGCCATTAATGGGCTCTCTCAATAAGAAGCTCTCTTGTTGAGTGGCTTTGTCTAAATAGATAGGATGTATGCTCAAGCTTATGCTTCAAAAAGGGCTTCAAATGGAGTTGGAATTTGGGTGTGAGTGTATGATTTTGATGTAAAATGGCTTCTTAAAATGGCATTATGACTTTACTTCATGGATTGTGTTAAAATGGCTTGGGAGAGGATTCCTTAAATAGGAAAAGGGCTTGAGGGATCAAGGGCTACGATGCAAGGATGGGAAAAAGCTTATGGAAGGCTCAGATTGCATGAGAGGAGAGCACATGGATTGTGCTTTCTTACAGCCAATTAGGGAGTGACACATGTCACAGGGTGAGAAGATGGAAGAAAGGGGAAGGATGAGTCAACAAAGGAGGCTCAAGGGATAAAATCTTCATAAAGACCCTCATAATGGCTTGTAAGAGCAATAAAAGGGCTTGGAAGAGTCATTTATGGCCTAGTGGGCTTCATAAAGTTTTATGGTTGAGATATTTTGAGGGAGATGAGAGAAATTTTGACTTGGGATTGATTAGGAGGGTTTTAAGCTTGCTTAGGATTGTGCAAATGATTAGAGGATGGATTAGGATGGTTTAGGATTAGCTTAGGGATAGGCAAGTGGATGGCATTTAATGAGGGTGGGTGAAGGAGGAGATATTTGTTAACTTTGGCTTGGGTTAGTAAGTCTTAACCCATTTTTAGGGAATGTGACAAGGTTAGGAGGGGATTAGGATTAGGTTTAAAGACATCTTCTAGAAGAGTCTAGACTTTAGATGAGGATAAAGACTTTCTAGAATAGTCTAGAATTTCCTAGGATGAGGATGAAGACTTTCTAAAAGAGTCTAGAACTTCTTAGGATGAGGATAAATTAGATTTTTAGGAAATAAATAAAGTTTTATTTATTTCAAGGGTTTGGGTTGAGGAGATATTTATTAAAACTTTTTTAATAAACATGAGGATTAATATTTAATCTTAATTAAATATTTTGAGTTGGGATTAGGGGTAGGAAATGATGGGATTAGCCTTTAATTGAAATTAAAGAAGGATTAGAAGATTTTGGAAGAGGTTAGTGGTCTTAAGTAAATTGGCCAAGTTTTGGGCAAAAATAAATTTTTTATTTATTTTGAGTTTTTTTGTCAATTTATTAATTAAATAATTAATAAATGAGGAAATAATGTTTAAATAAGATTTAAAAATTTTTGGGAGGGATTCCTTAATTAAATATTTTTAATTAAGATAAAGGGATTTAATGGCATAAAAATAAATAAATTAATTAAATAATTAATTAATTAATAAATAATGATGTCATCAGGGACTTTTTTCAAAAAAATAAAAAATATTTTATTTTCTAAAGGATTTTTAGGTGTCTACATTTTGCCCCTCTTTGATGTGATGCCGCAAGTGGCATGGCATGAAAGATAAGAAAATAAGATGCCCAAGGCTAGAGCAGAAGAGGAGAGAATGGACTATGAGATGCCCCCTCAAGAAGGTGGTGAGGAGAGAAAGCAAGGCTCGATGGCTTCTTGAAAAGTACAAGAATCTCGAATGAGCAAGGAAACTCAAATTGGCAAAGAGAAGGGGCTGAATTAGCTCAAACTCTCACTATGGGAGAATGATAAAGGAGAATCAGATGCAGAAGAGGAAGCAAGCTTAAGACTTTAGGGAAGGTGGAGGATGAAGGAGCGGAGCACTATAAAAAGGAATCCAGGATAAGGAGATGGATGAGGGGATTATAAAGCTGATGCAATAGGATTTCAAAGAGTTAGATTGGTGGAAGATGGGTTTCGGTGATCCCTAGGACTAGGATTGTGGATCTCGAAAGATGAGGCTTGGTGGATTGATTTGGATTGGTGGATCCCTAAGACTAGGATTGTGGATCCCTAAAGATAAAGGTGAGGAGTGATTCAAAGAGATACCGATGCATAAGCTGGGGTAGGAGAGACAGATGTTAGATATGGATGGGGGATAATGGAGATGAAGGAAAACCATTGAAGCTTTTTGAGCGGCGGGATACTTCAAAGAGAAGTACCACCATGTAGTTGAGCACTAGATTTTCTATAGGATTGTTGGTTAATTGCCAAGGTTACCAAGAACATCAAGGCCTTTTCACCAACTGTCCAGAGGACTGACGAACTGACTCAAAACAAACACGCAAGGATTGCCCTAGTATCACACATGAATCCCAGAGGAAGCAGTGTGGAAACGACACTGGGTAACCCACAAGCAAAAAAGAAAACAAGCAAAAGACATGATCAAGACCTAATGCTCTAATTGCCCCATTCACAATATACCATGGTATGGAAGATCGTGGCAACCTTGAGGAGGGAACAAGGAGATTTCTTGGAAAAGATATTTCAAGACCCAATAGGGAAGAGTCCAAATCAAAAGAAAGTAAAAATCCAAAAGAGAACCGTTTGCCAACGAGATGGGTAGGATGAGGTAATAACGGACCAAGATCAGACATGAGGAAAGCTATATCCTGCAAGGATCTATCAGAGAGCACCTAAGCTGATGGATCTAGGTGAGTGTTGCGTCTGGCAAGCTAAACTAAGAAGGATAACACTTTGGTGATAGGAGATCTAGCTAAAGGATGCATTGGAATAGCTAACCAAGATGTGTGATGTGTGCAAGATGCTAATCAAGGAGGAACTAACACAAAAGCTGGATAGATATAATGGTACTAAGCTAAAGAGGATGTACAAGCTGATGGACCAAGATATTTACAAGCTGAAGCTGACCAAGATAGTTACAAGCAGGCAAAAGCTTAGGATGATAGGATAGTGGGATGGCTCAATTTGGTGCAAGAGGCAGAAGCTAAGGATGAGGTGATAATGAAAGATATGGATTTGACAAGATGCATCCAATGATGATGATGGGGACAATGCTAAGGTTGGTGGTAGTTGAACGGATAGATGGCGCTAGAGTGAATGGCTAATGAGAGGATGACATTGGATTTGCATGAGGATAGCCTAGAGTGGGATACTAATGACAAGGGAGGATGGACAAGACAAGATCTCCAAGGAACACAGTGCCCCCAATCAGAAGATAACATGCAGAAGGAGGTCTTATGATGGATGTGATAGGATTGAAGCTAGGATGGAAAAAGCTGAAGGGGCTAGGGCGATGGATGATAGCTGGGATTGTTGGCTGAAGCTGCAAGAGATAAGTGGATTGTGTGACATGGAAGATGGAGGGTGGAGGATAGGTGGATAGATTGGAAGATGGAGTTGGATGTCAAGAGATGACCAAAAGCATGAGGGTGATAGGCTAAGCTGGGGATGGCGAGATTACGCATGATGCTTATTTACCAAGTTTTCATCATGGTACTTGTCCAAGGCGCTTGAATTGCCAAGTTTTCACCAGTGGACACTTTATTTTTCTTTATTATTTTTTTGACTTTTTGACTTTGGACTTAGCTGGAATGATTTTGGCTTTCTTCAGCTATTTTTGGCTCATAGATGTTGGTAGGAGGGATGAAAAAGGATTGGATTGAACAAGTGGAATGGTGGGTGGGAGTTTGACAGATAATGGATGCGAAGACATAAGGCTTGTGGGTAAATGGATGAGGAAAATGGAAAGATCATCATTGGCACACACCTTGAGAGGTGATAAAGTAGTGGGAAAGATGGTTTTGAGTGAGGTTGAGGAGAAAATGGAGGAAGAGAAAGATAAGGACTAAAATTAGAGTTGTAAGATGGAGGATGGGAAATTTAGGATAAGAAGCATATGGACTAAAAGTGGATTGGGGGGATGAAGGATGCTTATATGGGGATTTGGATGAAGGATGGATGGATGAGGCTTTTTGAGTAGCATGAATGGATGCCAATTGAAATTCTTGTTTGAGATGCATTTCTTTTATGAGCATCTTGGGTATCCACATGATTTTTGACTTTTTTAGCTTGGGCTTTTGTGGCCTCTTGACTTTTTCTTTGATTGGGATTAAATGTTTCTTGTTTTGAACATGTATTTTAGAAGGGACATGTTGAGACTTGGATTTTTGTGGATTTTTGGATTTATGCTTTTGTATTTTGGCATCCAATATGCTTCTATTAGCCATGGGATGGGAACAAGAGCATGGAGGAGATGGAGGGATAATTGATGGAGTGATAGGGTTTAAAGGTTGGAAGGGATTCAAGGGTGAGTGTCGTTGATGATCTAGCTGGTGGATTTGAGGGGATGGAAGGATAGATTGGAACATAGGATATGGATGGATATAATTGCCCAAAATGGATGGAGGGAAGGAAGGATATGGGCCCAAAATAGATGGAAATGGCTAAGGTGTAGGTCCCGAAATAGATGGAGGGGATAAAGGATTCATATTAGGTATGTAAGGACCCAAAATGGATGGAAAGGGTGTGGGATTTAGATAAGGGATATATGGACCCAAAATGGAGGGTTGGAGATAAGGAGTAGGATGAGGGCCAAAAATAGATGCGGAGTAAGATGGATGGGAAATTTGGGGTGGATATGGAAGGACTTGGGACCATGCAGGAATAGCGGGGATACCAACATCTAGAAATACATTTTCATTTCTTTTTTCAATATGATGTTCATTATTTGGAACACAAGATGTGAGTCCATTACTAGCTAAAGGAGTTGGAGCTTCAGATATGATAATTAGTTCTTTTTCAATGGATCTATCATCATGGATTATGGGAGATGTATGATCATGAAGCAGAGGAGATGGGAGGATAGGACCTTGAGTTGGGTGGGCTGAGGGAAAGGGATCTTTAGATGAGTAAGTAAGATGGTAGGATTTAGATATGGAGGGGATGGTAAAAGTGGATCATGTAGGGGAATAAGTGGGATGGCGAGATCTGTTGTTCTATCGGAGGATATTTCAACATGCTTTTGGAAAAGATCTTGACAGGAATGGATGGGAGTGGATGCATGAGGTTCATTATATGGGATTTGGATAATGCTTGGAGGAGGAGATGTGGATGGGATTTGGAGCGATTTGATGGGTGGTGCGATTTTGACACTTGTGGGAAGTGGAAGGATTTTAAGAAATTTGATGGATGGTATGGGGATGGTAGCTATGGGAGATGGAGGTGATTTTATAGATGGGGAAGCTTCATCACTGACTACTTCACCTGGTTAGATTAGATGACATGGATTATCGACTATTGGAGGTGGCTTTTCTTGTATTTCCTCTAGGAGATTCCTTGGAGACTCATGTGTCGAAGGTGGAGATGGATTGACAGGAATAACTAGTGTGATGGGGTGGAAGATTGGAAGCTTGTTTGATTAGGTGATGGAGGAGAAGCTGAGATATCAGATGGCATGACTAGATAGTATGGAAGAATATGTGGATTTTGGGGGATGCTTGGGGGAATGTTTCTAAGGATTTCAATATACTCATCATAGTCAACAAGATTTTCATCATCATTGGAATAGGAGGTTGCGGGAGCAAGGACAATATGACCGAACACATCATGATAGGTTTGGGATTTCATGTTTTGATGATGAGTGAGATGGGGATGGGGTCTTGCATATGGATGAACACGGAAGCTCATGGTTGGATTTGGATTAAATGAAAATTTTGAATTGGCTGATGAAGGATTTCCTAGGGAGAGTCAAAGCTGTATGATAGACCTAAGGAGGATTGGCTGAAGATTTTTGGCTTTCCTATGGATGGAAGACTTCAAGGGCATGCTGTCAAAAAGTGAGAGTTTTTCTTTCCTGTGTGCTAGATTTGCTAGTGGCTGTGTCAACTTGAGGATAGACTAATGATCCTATGGGCATGACATGAGATTGACCACTTGTGGATCCTAACCTTTAGCTCAAGGTGATGAGGGATAACAAGTGACAAAGCTAGATTACCCTAGACAAAGCTCTATCAAAGGGATAACCTTGGTGAGGCTGGTGGATTGGTCGGATTGATTGGATAGAAAATCCTAGCAGAATGACAACAACTCTCTAAAGGCTTGGGGTGTGATTTTGGATTGGGTTGCTAGCTGGCTGGGGGGGATGATTTGGAGAGACTTTGGATTTGGGATTGTTCTAAAGCAAGGAACTAGATAGATTCGGTTGTAGCGGGGGAGCTTGGATGATTTTTTGATTAGGCAATGACTATGCTAAGTATGCCTTGGGCTGGGAGATTTATGCTTTTTTGGGATTTTGACCAAAGTTGGCAAACATTCATTCAAAAGCTATGAACAAACAAGCAAAAAAAATTTTGGAGCAAGCACGTCAAACACACCAACATCCTAGGAAGATTTCTACAAGGATGAAATTTGTTATAGCTAGGGAGTCCTTGATATACACAAGGTACATGAGGCCCAAATCCGTAGATGAAACCAAAAAGATGTCACACAGCCAAGAGGAGCGGTAACCCACTTCTCCTCTTTCACTTCTCAAGGGTATAAAGTTCCTTGAGGCTTAGCCCAAGTGACAAAATCTTGATTCCAAGAGAGGTGTCTTTGGATTCACCTCCCAATTTTTATACTCCACCGAAATGCTGGAGTTGAGGTCGTCCCAAGGGGTGATGAAATCCCCAAGCAGGTGTCCTAAAAAGTGTAAAACAAGACCACATACATGATCTTGGGCTTCAAAAGACACGCGTTTATTCCAATTGATGATTTAGATTTTGTAAGCTATGATTGAAGACACTTGTGATTATGGCATACAATATTCATTCCAATTTGATAGCATCGTCAGCATAATGAAAGTCGAGAGATCGTCAACATAAGAAATGTGAGCGTCATTGAAAATGCGTCCAAACCATGCAATGTTCATTGTTTGTTAGGCATTCAAGATTGAGTGTGAGTTTGTTTTAAGCCCAAAACAAAGATGTGTGAAACTCGATTGCCAAGCACGCACCTAGAGGCCCTCCACATTAAGATTTGTCCAATTTTTATGCCCAAATGAAGTGTGAGCGAGATTAATGTGCATTCAAAGAATTTTCTAACTTAGAAAAACCACTAAAGACCCAAGTGAGTGGAGTTTGATCTTTGTGGAGCACTTAACACCCTCTTAGGTAGACCCATCCCCATAGATGGCATTGAGATTGCAACCAATGGTTAAATTGATGGGTGATTAAAGAGGGTGAGTCCAACTACAAAATCACTTAAAGCGTCTTTATTTGGTTTTTATAATTTAGGAAGCTTCTAGAATGTAGATTCCTTTTATGCCCCAAAAGATGATTATTTGATCTATGGCATTCAAGATTGGATTTGTTGTTTTAATCATGCATTCATAAAATAAAAAAAAACTTGATTTTAATCCATGACACTCAAGAGTGATTTTAGCAACATGCATTCAAAGACAAGTGATTAAAGATTCAAGTTTTTTCCTTTGAGCATTCAAGATTAAGATTTTGTGTGTTGTTTTAAGAACTTTGAAGTGCTTTGTTTTAACCTTAGATCATTCAAGATTGTTTTGGACTCAAAAGTGAAAATGACTCTTTGGACTTTGGTTTTCATTCAAGATTTTGTGTTCTAGTTTGCATATTTTAAGCCCAAAAATGATATTCCTAGGTTGTTTTGATGCATGAAAAACCTAAGCAACATTCAAGATTTTGCAACAAGACATTTGTTTGGAACAAATAACAAAGCTTTTAGGACAAATTTTGGCAACCATTCAAGACTCTTAGTTTTCATGAGATTTTTAAAAGAACTTTAAAATATTTGCAAATGAGGTTCATTTTATCCTTGATTGATGCTTTGAGTTTGATTTAGATTTTAGTGTGCACTTAGTGTTGATTTTGAACTTTTTGAAATGGAAACTTGAAGTTCTTTTTAAATTCCCAAAAATGACGTGTTCCTAACTTTGCATGAATGCATCTAAAACCTTGATGTTGCAAGGATGCAAATGATTGGATTGGTTTAGTTTTACTTGTTAAAAGGCTTTTTTTTTTTGTAAATTTTTAGTTTTCAATGGATTTAAGTATGATTTAGGGGTTCATTTTAAGCACTAAAAAGAAGTGTGTATGATTTTGCTTCCTTGAAAAAAAAAGGCCAAGATCTCCCACAAGAAGAAGAAGAAGAAGTAGATGGAATAAGAAGAATATAGACAAGAAGAGGAAGAAAAATTTCAAGTGCTTTGTCCACCTATAAGCTTGAAAAATCTGCAAATACTATGAGATAGACTATGAGTTCCTTTGTCTTCTTCATGCTCATGTGGACCTACAAAACCAATTTATACAATCCTACCAATCACAAAAACAAGAAAAATTAGCCAAAATTAGCAAATGACATACAAAACTTGACTAAAAAAGCTAATGAAGATGACCCATGCAGGGTCCCACCGGGCATGCCAAAATGTATATGAGCAATGTTAGTATGCTAAATAGAAACCAAATTTAAATAAAGCTTCTACAAACTAAAAAAAAATCATAAACTTCAAGATAAACTAAGATGAGCTCTCAATTAAGAATATGAGCCATTAATGGGCTCTCTCAATAAGAAGCTCTCTTGTTGAGTGGCTTTGTCTAAATAGATAGGATGTATGTTCAAGCTTATGCTTCAAAAAGGGCTTCAGATGGAGTTGGAATTTGGGTGTGAGTGTATGGTTTTGATGTAAAATGGCTTCTTAAAATGGCATTATGACTTTACTTCATGGATTGTGTTAAAATGGCTTGGGAGATGATTCCTTAAATAGGCAAAGGGCTTGAGGGATCAAGGGCTAGGATGCAAGGATGGGAAAAAGCTTATGGAAGGCTCAGATTGCATGAGAGGAGAGCACATGGATTGTGCTTCCTTATAGCCAATCAGGGAGTGACACATGTCATAGGGTGAGAAGATGGAGGAAAGGGGAAGGATGAGTCAACAAAGGAGGCTCAATGGATAAAATCTTCATAAAGACCCTCATAATGGCTTGTAAGAGCAATAAAAGGGCTTGGAAGAGTCATTTAGGGCCTAGTGGGCTTCATGAAGTTTTATGATTGAGATATTTTGAGGGAGATGAGAGCAATTTTGACTTGGGCTTGATTAGGAGGGTTTTAAGCTTGCTTAGGATTGTGCAAATGATTAGAGGATGGATTAGGATGGTTTAGGATTAGCTTAGGGATAGGCAAGTGGATGGCATTTAATGAGGGTGGGTGAAGGAGGAGATATTTGTTAACTTTGGCTTGGGTTAGTAAGTATTAACCCATTTTTAGGGAATGTGACAAGGTTAGGAGGGGATTAGGATTAGGTTTAAAGACATCTTCTAGAAGAGTCTAGACTTTGGATGAGGATAAAGACTTTCTAGAATAGTCTAGAATTTCCTAGGATGAGGATGAAGACTTTCTAGAAGAGTCTAGAACTTCTTAGGATGAGGATAAATTAGATTTTTAGGAAATAAATAAAGTTTTATTTATTTCAAGGGTTTGGGTTGAGGAGATATTTATTAAAACTTTTTTAATAAACATGAGGATTAATATTTAATCTTAATTAAATATTTTGAGTTGGGATTAGGGGTAGGAAATGATGGGATTAGCCTTTAATCAAAATTAAAGAAGGATTAGAAGATTTTGGAAGAGGTTAGTGGTCTTAAGGAAATTGGCCAAGTTTTGGGCAAAAAATAAATTTTTTATTTATTTTGAGTTTTTTGGTCAATTTATTAATTAAATAATTAATAAATGAGAAAATAATGTTTAAATAAGATTTAAACATTTTTGGGAGGGATTCCTTAATTAAATATTTTTAATTAAGATAAAGGGATTTAATGGCATAAAAATAAATAAATAAATTAAATAATTAATTAATTAATAAATGATGCTATCACCAAAGACTTATTTCAAAAAATAAAAATATTTTATTTTCTAAAGGATTTTTAGGTGTCTACATTTTGCCCCTCTTTGATGTGATGCCGCAAGTGGCATGGCATGAAAGATAAGAAAATAAGATGCCCAAGGCTAGAGTAGAAGAGGAGAGAAAACCTAATTATAGCTAGAATATCCATCGAGGAGTGAAAACCTTTTGAAACCTAAAACATATTGCAGTTGTTACAAGCTTGAGTTACCGTTGCACCAAAAGATCAACATGTTAATGCTCAATATAACCACTAGACTCATAGAACAAAGAAGGCAATTTAATCCATGTCATGAATCTTGAAGGGAATGTTGGTAGTTAGTCCAACAATCCCCCTCTCAGCATTACTCAAGGAGATTCATACCTATGACCAAGCTTTGATACCACTTGTTACAAGCTAGAGTTTGCATTGCACCAAATGATCAACATGTTAATGCTCGATACAACTACTAGACTTATAGAACATAGGAGGTGGTTTAAGCCATGCCACAAATCCTAAAGGGGAATGTTTGCAGTTAGTCCAATAGGAGCATCTACTCCATAGATGATAAAGGATGGCAGTCCTTTAATGACACCCTATTTAGGTCTCTAAAGTCAACACATAACCTTAGCTCTATATTCTTCTTTTCTGATAGGAACTAGATTTGATACCTGGTTGGTGTGTTTGATAGGAAATATTATTCCACTCTCAATGAGCTTGAAAACCTCCTTTTGCATACAAGCCTTTATTTTTTCCTTATGGGTTTGGGATTGGGTTCCATCTCAATTATATGTTAGGCAAGGCATGGATCAAATCCTTTAAGATCAGCATATCCCCAAGGAAAAACATCATTATATTCTTGGAAGAGCTAGACATAAGATTTCCTTTCTTCAGTAGGAATTGCTTTGCCAAAATTTAATTTCTTTCCCTCTACAATCTCAAGATCTTCATAGTGATCCTGCTAAACTACCAAGCTAGTCTTATTCTTATTAAATTGGTTATCAAGATTAAAGATAGACTCTAGAATGACCATCACCTTGGACAATTTATTAGAACTTAGTTGTGTAATTTGATCATCATATTGCTCCTACACCTTTCATTGATTAAATGTTGAATCCAGGTCTTCCTCAAGTAGAATGTTCAAGATTTGTTCATCACTATCAAAGACTTGCCAATTGACATTATTGCTAGGTATGGATGGCCTAAACACAACTTTGACATGTTTTTATACATCCTCTTTTCCAATTTTATCAACTATATCAAATTGTGCCCCTACAACAGCTACCCTATCAACATGTTGCTTTAATTTCATAGGGATAGAAACTATGTTAAAACCATCAAAATCCTCAATTAGGTCCTAAACTCTTTGGTTATAGCTTTTTAGCTTATCATTTTTGGTCATGTGCAACCATCTCACTTGGTTGATAACTAACTCATTAACCCATATAATTTTATGCATTTGATAGCTCTCATCTTGGCCCATTCTAATCCTTGAATTAGCCCCTCATATTCAATTTTATTGTTTTTGCATGTAAAATTGAACTAAAAAGCTACATAATATATATCTTCATTAGGTGAGACTAGCATCACTCCCCCACCCAAATTATTCATGCTTCTAGAGCCATCAAAATATAACTCCCATACTTTATTTTGTTGCTCATCAAGATCAATAGTATCCTTGAGAAGGTTTGGCATTACTAGCCTAGCTTCTTGGAAGACATAATTCCCTAGACCAACATCAATAATATCTTCAATGCTAATGTCATTGGTCTCATTTCTTGGGGAGTTTTTTTTTTACCATTCATCTAGTAAGACATCATGGATACCATCAACTTGAGAATTAATATCTTGGGCGACAAGATCCTCTTTTCGATCAAGTGCAATACAATTAGCATTGATCACACTAGGTGTGTAAGGTTTAATGTGGTCTTTGGCAAGTAAATCAGACCTAATTGTTAGTTTGGTTCCATATCTGGTCCTAAATAGCATATGAGATTAGTCTGCTAATAGATAGCCTCCTATCTTGGCTGTGAAGTCACTTGATAGAAAAATGGAAAAATATGGGGGCAAATATATCACAAAGATATCTTGGGGAATAGAAAATGTAGGACATGCATGGAGTGTTAGGTTTGTATTCTTTATGATAACAAGGGTGTTGACACATGAACAATATAATTAGACCATACCCTTTTTCAAGGGTTCATATTTTAAACCTAGTTGACCTGCTATTTTCTTGGGCATGATAGAGCTTGTAGCCCCACCTTCAACCATACAATCATGGACCAAATTGTTTCCAATTATCAATGAAACATAAAATGGCAGAGGCTTAACATCTTTACCTTGGGTTTGACTTCTTTTCTTGTTGTCGTCTTGGGTAGCATCTCCTTGATTTGTAAATATAGCCTTCAAAGGCTCATCAACAACTTGGCTTAGAACATATGTTGCCAAAGCTTCCTTCAATAAGTCAGCTTATCCTATAATAGCTAGAGAATTCCACATAAACATGGTGATACTCATTCTTTTCATAATTTCTACAATGTCAAATGGCACAATAGCATGCACCTTTGTTTGGGCCTTGGAAGAAGCTAGATGTAATGGTTGTTGTGAATGTTCTTGAATGACAATAGGAGTACCTCTTTGATGTTCTTTCTTCTCTTGAATTGAAGATGGCTTTTTAGTTAGCACATCTTTACTTGTCCCTACATCATTGTCTAGGGCTCTTTTCTTTGCTCTAGTGTAGACACCACTTTCGATATTATCTTTATTCACACCATAGTATTCTTCCACTTGCTAGTTCATGAATGTAGTATCCATAGGAGGAACCTCTAGTTTCCTCTTAGCATCAACATCAAATGTAGGTTGTGCACTAGAAGTACCTTGAACCATTAAGTCTTGATTCATCATTCCATTGGAGCATGTAGTTTGACTATGTTATTGATTACAAGGGTAACACCGCTCATATTCTACTACCAAGTTATTTTGAGTAGGGACCATATCTCTGGTAGTATTTGGAGGAGGAGCGATATTCAGAGGACTTTGACTATAAGGCCTAAAAGGTCTTTGATTATAGTTCTACCTATTAGGTTGATATTGACTCTAAAACTTCTATTGAGAAGGTTGATTCAAAACTTGGTTCTGAGATTAAGATGTTTGCTTAGCTTGGTAGTGTTAGATTGTGGTGATTGATCAAGAAAGTACTGTACATAGTTCATAAATTCTTTGGGGCTTGAGAAAAAAAATTTGGGCCCTATTTTATCGAGATTTTGGGCCAACATGTAATTATTAATTATAACCCTAAAGTAGTAAAAATACTTATATAAAAGAGCTTAGGGTTAGGGATTATTATATAGTTGTGATGTGAAATTAGTTCTTGCAGTGGTATTGAATTGTAAGGGATTAGAGATTGTAATCAAGTTGTAATCACTTTATCATAATAATATCAAAAATTTTGTTTGGTGGACATAGCCCAGGGATTGGGTGAACCATGTTAAATCTTGGTGTCTTGTGTTATTTTTCTATGTGATCTATCATTTTCTACTATTGGTTATATTTGCATGTAATTGTTATTTATGTTTGTTGTTTAATCCTAACAAGTGGTATTAGAGCGAGGTTTTTTTTTAGTTATCTTCTATAGGAAAGTCTCATAGTTGAGTGGGAGCGATTGCAGATGAGGGCAAGCTGAGGGTTAATAGGTTTAATGGGCAAAACTTCTAGTTATGGAAGATGCAAATGGAAGACTGTCTTTATCAGAAGGATTTATGGAAGTTGTTAGAAGGCAAAGCCAAGAATCAGGATCTATGTCAAATGATGAATGGATCTTTTGGACAAAAAGTCACTTGGAAGCATTCGATTATGCCTAGAACCATTGGTGGCATTCAATATTACAAAAGCAAAGATAATAGAAGAGTTGATGAAAACCCTAGTGACACTGTATGAAAAGCCCTCCACTTCAAACAAGTTATTTCTCATGAAGCATTTATTTAATATGAAAATGGTAGAAGCTGGATCTATTGTAGATCATTTAAATGAGTTTAATACTATTACTAGTTAGTTATCTTATGTGGGTATCAATTTTGAAGAAGAAATTAGGGCTCTCTTGATTTCGTGTTCTTTGCCTAAAAGTTGGAATGGCTTGGTAATGGCTATGAGTAATTCTATTTCTAGATCTAATACCCTTAAATACGATGATGTGATCAGTGTTATTTTGAGTGAGGAAAATCATAGAAAATCCTCAAGTGGATCTACATCAGGAAGTGCTTTGAATGCACAAAGTAGGGGCAGAACAACTGAGAGAGGAAGTAATTCTAGAAATCATGGGAAATCAAGAGGAAAGTCAAAGGGGAGGAGATCTCAATCGAGAGGACCAAATGAGTACTGGTAATATGGGAAACTAGGTCATAAAAAGAAATATTACTAGAATTGAAAGAAAAATGAAGGAGATAAACCAGATGGAGACAAGGAGGCAAATGTGGTAACTAACAAATTTGAACAGGATGCTTTGCTTCTGTCTTTAGAAAATGTTGATGATTCATGGGTTTTACATTCTGGTGCTTCATTTCATGCTACATCTCATAGAGGTTACTTCATTGATTATGTTCAAGGGGATTTTGGGCTTGTTTATTTGGGGGATAATGAACTTTGTCAGATTGTTGGAAAGGGAAAAATTAAGATTAAGTTGTAGAATGGGAATCATTGGCTACTACATGAGGTAAGACATGTTTCAAGGTTGAGTAGGAATTTAATTTCAGTAGGGCAACTCAGTGATGAGGGTTGTGTAGTTACTTTTAATGATAAAAATTGAAAGGTCTCAAAAGGTTCCCTTGTAGTAGAAAAAGGTGTGAAAGTAGGCACCTTATATCTTTGTACAGGTCATATTGTTCCTTCTACTTTAATTGTTTCAAAGAAAAATGAATGTTCAGGAACAATTGTTACAATTTAGCAGGGAGAACAAATAGCTACTATAGATTCTGATATAGTGTTGTGGTACAACATACTTGGGCACATGAGTGAGAAAGGTATGAAAGTACTTCATTCAAAGAAATTTTTACCAGGTTTGAAATGTGTTAATATGGATTTCTATGAAAGTTGTGTGTATGGAAAATAAAAGAGAGTGAGTTTTGTAAAGACTAGGAAGGAAAACAAAAGGGAGAAATTAGAGCTTGTGCATATAGATGTATGGGGATTGGCTCAGGTATCTTCCCTTGGTGGTTATCATTATTATGTTATATTTATTGATGATGGAAATAGAAAAATATTGGTTTATTTCCTTAGATATAAATTTGATGTATTTCAAACTTTTAAGAAATGGAAATGCTTGGTTGAAAATGAGACTGGTAAGAAATTACAATGTCTCAGATCTGATAATGGTGGTGAGTATTGCAATCATGAATTTGAAGATTATTGCTCCACTAATGGTATTCGTAGATAGAGGACTATTCTAAGGACTCCATAGGAAAATGGAGTGGCTAAGTGCATGAACAAGACTATAATGGAGCATGTAAGGAGCATAAGGTTGCATGTTGGGTTGCCCTTACACATGTGGGTAGAGGCTATAAATACTATTGTATATTTGATTAATAGAGGTCCCTCTACTCCTTTGGGCTATGGTATTCTAGAGGAAGCATGGACTAGTAAGAAGGTCAGTTATTCTTTTCTCAAAACCTTTGGATGTGAAGCATTGCTCACATAAATTCTAAAAATAGAACCAAGTTGGAAGCTAAGTCAAAGAAATGTGTATTTGTTGGATATGGAATTAATGAATTTGGTTATAGGATTTGAGATTTTGAAAATCATAAAATTTTAAGAAGCAGGGATGTCATATTCAATGAGAAAGTGTTGTTCAAAGATCTGTTGCAACAACATGAGAAGAAAGAAGATGATTATGTAGTGTTGGATGATACTCCAAAAGCTGATGTTCCAGCCATTCCTCATGATGTGCAACAACTGCAACAATAAATACCACACACACCGGTGAATGTTAGATGGTCAAAAAGAAAAATTAGACCACCAAAAATATTCTCTCCCTCTTTGTATTCAATTTTACTTATCAATTCTAGTGAACCTGAATGTTATGATGAAGCTATGCAGGTGGATACTAAGATTCAGTGGGAGTCTACAATGAAAGATGAAATGGACTCTTTGCTAAAGAATAATACATGGGATTTATGCAAGTTGCCTATAGGTAAAAGAGCTTTATATAATAAGTGGGTTTATAGGTTGAAAGAAGAGGAAGGAGGTAAGAAAAGATTTAAAGCCAGGTTAGTTGTGAAAGGATTTGCACAGAAAAAGGGAATTGATTTTGATGAGATATTTTCTCCTATTGTTAAGATGACTTCTATCCGTACTATTTTAAGTCTTGTGGCTATTGAAAATTTTCATTTAGAGTAGATTGATGTTAAAACAACCTTCCTTCATGGTGATTTGGATAAAGAGACATATATGGCTCAGACACAGGGATTTGCAGTCAAAAGTAAGGAGAACTTAGTGTGCAAATCGAAAAAAAAAATTATATGGCTTGAAATAGACACATTAGAAATGGTATCTAAAATTTGATAGTTTTATGCATGATCATGGCTAGAATAGGTGTCATTCAGATCATTGTCTTTATTTTAAGAGGTTGTATGATGATATCTATGTTATTTTATGCTTATATGTTGATGATATGCCTATAGCTGGGTCTAACATGGATCACATTCAGGGGCTGAAATGCCAATTAGCACATACATTTTCTATGAAGGATTTGGGGGTAGAAAAATAGATCCTTGGTATGAATATTTGTAGAGATAGGAAAAATAGAACATTGACGCTATCTCAGGCTGATTATGTTGAGAAGGTGTTGCAAAGTTTCTCTATGGAGAATGCTAAAGCTATCAGCACACCTTTTACGTGGTCATTTGAAGTTGACAAAGGAGATGTGTCCTAAGACACAAGAAGAGGAGGATAAGATGTCCAAGATACCCTATGCTTCAGCTATAGGAAGCTTGATGTATGCCATGGTATGTACTAGGCCAGATATTACACATGCAGTGGAAGTCATTAGAAGGTATATGAGTCATCTAGGAATTGAGCATTGGAATGTAAAAAAATGAATTCTTAGATATTTGAGAGAAACATCTAACAAATGTTTACACTTTGGGGGCTCTACTACTAATTTACAAGGCTATGTTAACTCAGATTTGGCAAGGGATATTGATACCAGGCAGAGTACTACAAGTTATGTCTTTACTGTTGGTGGGGTAGCTGTGAGTTGGGTTTCTAGGTTTCAAAAGGTTAATTCTTTATCCACTACAGAGGTAGAGTATGTAGCTACTATAGAGGTAGCCAAGGAGATGATATGGCTTCAGTTCTTCTTGGAAGAATTGGGACACCCTAAGAAGGATAATTATTTGTTTACAGATAGTCAAAGTTTCATTCATCTTGCAAAGAATTTAGTTTTGCATTCAAAGACCAAATGCATATAGATGCAATATCATTTCATTTAGTCATTTTTGGAGGATGGATAGTTAAAGCTAGAGAAGATACATACAAATGACAATCTAGCAGATACATTGATAAAGGTAGTAACAAGGGAGAAGTTGAACTCCTCTTTAGCTTTGGTTGGTCTTCTAGACTAAACATGAATAAAATAATAGTAGAATCCAGGGTGGTTTGATCTAGTGGGAGCCTCATGGAGTAGCGACATAGCTACAAGATTAGTCTCAAAGTGGGAGATTGTTGTTTAGTATGGAGCCTGATCAATCCCCAAGTGGGAAATTGTTAGGTTGTGGTGATAATCAAGAAAGTATTGTACATACTTCATAAATTCTTTGGGGCTCAAAAAAAATTTTGTGCCCTATTTTATTGAGATTTTGGGCTAAGATGTAATTATTTATTATAACCCTAAAATGGTAAAAATACTTGTATAAAAGAGCTTAGGTTTAGGGATTGTTTTATAGTTGTGATGCAAAAATTGGTTCTTGTGGCAGTATTGAGTTGTAAGGGGTTACGGATTGTAATCACTAGATCATAATAATATCAAACTTTTTGTTTGGTGGGCATAGCCCAAGGATTGGGTGAACCATGTTAAATCTTGGTGTCTTGTGTTCTTTTTCTGTGATCTTTTTTTTTTATTGGTTATATTTGCATGTAATTGTTATTTCTATCTATGGTTTAATCCTAACAAGTAGCGTCCTTTCTTGATATTCACCACCTTATTTGTAAGGCTTTGCATGAGACTTTCCATTCTTTTTTGGCTATCTCTAAGCTCTTGCAATTTTGATGAATGACCTATAGTTGCTACTTCTTGGCTTGGAATAACTGGTATTGAATTTAAAGGTGGTACAACTAGGGGTGTATTGGTTTGGATATCTTGATATATAGGCATTGGAGGTCTAGGAGAAATCTTACCTACTTGAATAAGACTATTCTTAGCTCTTATGGCTATATCATAATCTTGTGGTAATGAATAACCTCCCAAAGATTGTATCATAATAGAGATATCACTATTCAACCTTCTTAAATAGTATAGAAAAGCATGTTCTTCTAAATGTCTTACCTAAACTAGTATTTTACTCCATGTTCTTTGAAATTTTTAATTAAAGTTCATCAACTACTAATGAGAAGCCCTTTTGATGGGCGTGAGTTGCTCAACTAGAGATAAAAAGTCTAACTTGTCTTAAACATATTTTGTTAAGAAATCTCCCAATGCATCCCTTGAAGTGATTGAGCCCATAGCAAGGCTTAAAACTATTACAAAGCTTTCCCTTTGAATGAGGTTGCAAGCAACTTCACAACAACGTCCTCTTCTGTGATATGATGCACATTACATAGTGTAACAATGTCTCTAATAAGCTCAAATGCTATCATCTGGCCCTCTCCACTGAAGTTTGGTAAAATTTTCAAGGTAGCTAGGGGAATATCATGATACTAAGAAAAGAGTAGTCTATTTCCTTGGTTGAAAGGAACAAAAGAAAACTATCTCGCCATTGGTGCTTGAAAGATTCTTCTCCTTGGGAAAGTGACTTGCCTCACAACAACAATAGTACTTGATGATGGAGACGTAGATCAAGTAATTCTCATTTGAATGAGGGTAAGTATCCTAAATTCTTTTAGTTTTTTTACCCTTCCTCTTAGGTGGAGATGTTTGTCTATATTCAAAACTTGTAGAGTTGCTTCTTGTCTGCACTTTCTCATAAATCATATGCACTTTTCTCTTTCCATAGTTAGAGTCACCAAATGTGTATATTTTATACCTCTGCATAGGTTGATTTACTATTTTACACACCAATAATAGCAAGAAAATAATGAGAAAAGGCAGAAAACACTTTTCTCTTTGTCCCACCAGGTGTACCAGAATTGTTATCTCTAAAAGTCGCGCCTAGACTAGATTCTAACTCAATCAACTTTGAGTAACATGGAAACACTCCTAGATAGTGCAAAGTACCTAAGTTAGGAGTGAATCTCTAGGTTATAGGCTGGCTCCTCTTGATGTTTCACTAATTTACTTCTTCAGATAGGAAAATAAACTTGAAAGGGAAAGGGATAGAAGGATTGCTTGGAAATAAATACTAAAAAAGTAAAATAGGGTGATACATCAGATGGTAGGATGAAGATATTGTTGGCCTAACTTGATGAAACACTTCTGGAAAACTAACAAGAACTCAATATTGTAAAGAACTATTCACATATAAATATTTCATAAGAAGGGTGTACTTTAGACAAGGAGTTGAAGGGAATTCTAGAATTCACAATGTCACAACTTGAAAATGAGTAGAGTATCTTGACTTATAACCTACATGAACAATCAAATCTCACTTGCAATTAAAACTAAGATTGAACCTAGGGATTCAAAAGAGTAAATCTCAAGAAATTCTATCAAATCATAAGCTTAAGAAACAAACAGACACAATAAGATTTCTAAGACTATTCCTTCATTCAGATCTCAAAGGTCATTGAACAACATTCATCCCAATTGATTGTAAAAATAAAGTAATTTGTCAAGAAAAGCATGAAGGACTCCTGAGAGATCTTGACAATGTTATCTTACATAAAACTTCAAAAAAGCTAGCCCTTTCTCCACATCTTGGGAATCCTCAAATAGACCAGGATTGCAACAAGCTTCAAATGGGAGGGGCACATGTCAAAAAATTACTATAAGAGTACTGATATTTCTAAGAACTTACATTCACATTTATGTTCTATACTCTCCCCATCATGGGTAAGGCTAGGTGTTTCATGAATTTCCAAGTGCTACATGTCATGGAGTACCTTAACTATATTTTGCTTCTTGTTGTGTCCAAAGACCAAATCTACAACTGCCCCTACTAACGTAGTCATTAATAGTTACAACTACCTCTACAATGAATCATATTTCTTGATGATCATCCCATGGGATCAATAAGATTTGATCTGCATCTTCTTCATACTCAACTATGAATCAGATATTCATTAAAATTGGCTACATTGACCATCAAATCACACCTTCAATTGATGCCAACCTGTGAATTACACTATACCCTATGTCGACATATTATCTCCACCCTAAAGTAGAAGTATTTGACCATCAAGTCACACCCACATGTCATCACTTGATAGGATGGACCCACCACCTTTCAAAAATGTAGTACATGTCAGCTATTGAGTTGCTTACCTTCGTTGGCCCACTAACTAGGTCCACTAGGACATGTGTCACCTCAATCAAAACTATGGGTTAAGCACTTAACTCCACAACCATGAAAACAAGGAGGAATTGCACCATCACCATCTTGACCTTGAGTCAGACTTAACTTTGTGCAAATAGGTGGCTGGCTATGGTCTTTAACTTTAATCACTAGGTCATGACTTAAAATCTAACTCAACCTCAACTCCTATGATCGAGCGATCAAAGAGGATAGTTGCATCACATCATGAACCTTGGTCAATGTGTAACTCTATGCAACCATGCAAACACACCGCATTCTAACCATTTGACTTACCCCCTTGTCTAATCGTAGCAAAAAATGTGATTACATCCCTTACCCTTGCAAAGTTGTGGCAACTACCTTAACACTGATCGCATGGTCATGCCATAAACTACTCATTTCACCCTAACTATTGTGAAGCCATGAAGACCATGGACATAACATCTTTCGCCCAGTCACACTTTCTTTGAGGGTTAGTATAAAAAGAATTGCAAAGCTATGCCTATAGTATTCATGAGGTTGCGACTTAACATATAGAGACAAAATGTATAGACAAGGCATTAACCAAAGACTTAGGGATAAAAATAGATATGCATGGTTTTATGTATCCTTGATTTGCATGGAATTAAATGGGTTAAAAAAATTGTTTTCATTGCCTTAAGAAATATGACTAGTCAACCCTAGCCAACTTTGTGCATGGTGATAAAAATAGTTAATAGGAATTACAAACCAAATCACCATCAAGTTTTTTTACCTTTGTATTGTCAAATTAGGTTACATTTATAGTTTTTTTTTATCCTTTCTTAATTTTAGTAGAGAAAAAGTCACATAATAGAAAATAAAATGATAATAAAACATAGAATTATCCAATCTATATCATGATATGAGGACATGGTATCTCTTCTACTAATTATTCTAAATCCCTTTTATTCCTGAAAGCACTTCATGGCTTTTCATCTTCATACAATTGCAAAAAATATTGTAGAAGAATTATTTATTCTCCATCTTCTATTGCTTCATGCCAAACTCATGTATTTCATATTCTAATGGTCATTAGAACTTCGAATTGTCATCGTTGATCTCAAATCAATGGTCAAGATTAAATTATTACAAACCTCCTTTGTCTTTTCCTTTATAATATCTCCCATGGGTCCACTGAGTACACATGTCTTTCCATTTTTATGTCACATAGATTATTTTCCTTGCAACTTTACATTGCAAAATATTGACAGATGTAGATCTTCCTTTAAATCTGATGATAATAATAAAATGTTGTTAAGTGTCTTTGTTTTGTAGCATGGTTCCCTCTTTCCAACTAAGCACATCATGGTAGACAGATGGTAGAATTTTATTGCTTACAAAATCTAACATCAAACTACTTTTCTTTATGGTACTATGTTGAATATACTAAGCCCATCTAGACATGTGCTTTCACATCACTTTTTCGCATAGATTATCAAATGGGCATCTTTTTATAGTGATATAACGACCTCTGTAGATCTTTTTTGATCTGATGTTCAATGAGATGCATTATTAGACAATTTATGATTCTATCTTAAAACATTATCCATCAATTTGGTCTTCGTTTGATGGTCATGACTTATTTCCAAGGTAACTTGACTATTCAACTTGATGATGTTGATGTTCAAATGTGTTTTGATTTGTTGATTCAATTCCAACTTTGGTCTTCACCACCTTTGATCAAGTTCTTCTCCATTTCTACATTTTCAATGCTCACTTTGCATCAAATTCAACTAATCTAGCTTGTAGCTCATTCTCATGATCTGCATATTTTCTTTAAGCTTTAGTCTTTGATGTTCTTTACTACATTTTCTCTAGGTATGCCTATGATTTCTCCATTCTACCCATATTATGCTTTTAATGGAACACTTGATCATAGAGATAAGGTTTCCTAGAGATATTATGAATTCTCTCATGAAGAACTACTTCTCAACAAGAATCTTTGTCTTTGACATGATTAGGAACAAGAAAATATGAATTAGCAGAATATCAAGACCTTCTTCTCACCAAGATAACACATAACAAACCCTTCAAACCCTAATCACCTAGCTTTGGACTAATGCATTTCTCATATGTTTCTTGTAGTAGATTAACTCAAAGAAATGATGAGAAGGAAGGCCATCCTATAGGAAATCTAGACTCACACACAAAACACTGACACTTGAATTGACTCAAAACCCTAAGGCAGAAGACATGAACTAAAACTTTGGTAACATCATGATAATGGAAAAATTTTGTGACACCTTTTAATCAAAATCTTCAAATATACACTAATCATTTACCTCAACACACTAGTAATATGATTTATCAACCTTCTTCTTCCTCTAGTGTGAACATTGATTATGATTATCATAGGGGAGAGAATGACCATACCATTAATATTGTGGAACCTATCCCTCAACCTAAACCTAAGATCCAACCTAAACATCAAGTTTAACCTAAGCTTAAGCATGTTATAAACCTTACTATTACCTTTGATGATTCTGATACTTTTCATGCTCCTAATGGTCCTATTTATATTGCTTCTAGGCTTTCTAAGTATCCTTCTTATGGTTTTCTTATTGATCCTACTTCCATGGTTAATTTGATCACTAAACCACATCTTTTTGCTAAATTATTGCATCATGATTATTATGATTCAACTAATACATCGATTGAGACTTTCAATAGTTTATTGTATCCACTACATGGTTTAACTACCTTGTTTGTTGAAGTTTTTGGTAAAGTGGTGAATACTACCTTTGTTTCCATTCCTAATTCTAATAAATTCCAAGTGAATATTGGGTTGCCTTAGTTGACTTCCATTAAATCCATTGCATCTCTTACTCATTAGTGTATCAAATTTCCTCATGATGGTGAGATTAAGATAGTCAACTATAGTATTTATCATCCTTCTAAGCCTAGGAATTGTGTTTCCCTTAACTTCTTTTGGCCTTTTATTCCTACTATAGTTCCTACTCATCCTGATTATGTTTTCCAACCATATCAAACTCGTACGTGTAGAAAAATATCTAAATTTAGTATTCATAAGGATCTTACTCATGGTCTTTTTCCTATGCCTTCTACACCCATGTATTCAAACTCCTACATTTCTAGTGAGCCACCACTTCCTACATCCAACTCTCCCTCTAGTGTGGTTCCTCCTCCTATTCCTCAACTTGATGTTGTTCTATATGCCTAAAATATAAGCACACTTCTATGAGTCATTATATCCAATATTGCTCAAGAATGAGGTCTTGAATGGCAGCTCATAGCTCTCTATTCATGGAGTGCAAGGGTTTGTAATGGAGGCCCTCAGTTTTGACCTAGTTTGTGCCTATGCAAGTACACCATGAAACAAGAGATTCAAGGATCAAAATATGAATACAAATGAAGATGCAAAATAGTCTAAATGATGACAATGCAAAGCAATGCAAGAAAGGAAGTCTAATCTATGAAAGGAAATAACAATGCAATATTAATCTATGAGAACAAATATGACTCTAAGATAATATGAAAATGCAACGATGAAACCTCATGATGGAAGCCATGGATGCAAGAGAGAATAAGACAAGAAGATGGAAGTTCTCCACAAAAATATTTAATGCTCAAACTCCTTCTCCAAAATCTCTCTCTAAACCTATAGCATAACAATACTATTGTGGTATTCCCAACACATGCCCCATTCCTCTAAAAATGGGGACCCCCTAATTTTTTTGACTCTTGGACTCACAATTCGAGAGTTAGGAGAAGAAAAAATCCATTTGAAAGTTAGTTTTAGAGTCAAAAATTCAAAAAACCCATAAAAAGTTAAAAAAAATTTAAAAAGTAAAAAAAAAATTAAAAAAATTAATTAATTAATTAATAAAAATAAAATAAAAAAAAATTTTAATAATGAATAAGTCCCGAAAGGGGATTTTTTTTTTTCCTCCTCACTTATGTTTTTCGCTATCTGGTGACTGATCATGTTTTCTTTCTCATGATGTGCAGGTAATACAATTAGATGGCATCTACATCCGAATCAGCAATGAAACCAGTTGTTTACAAATTTCAAGGCGTGACCCCAAAATCATGATTATATGATGAGTATGCTGAGATTAAAGACAAGGACCTTGGGCACATAGACTTGGGAGAATTTTTGAGAGTTTGCAATAGTTCGATGGAAAGGTCAACTTGAGGTTTGCATTAATCCTTTTCAGATTAGTGAATGCAGCATCACATCTAGGGACTGTATAGTCAACCAAGTTGATCATGACCTTATCTCAGTATTTTGTTCCTGATGAAAGGATAGTAAAGAGCATTACTAGAGAGGCGGTCTTAGATTTGTGACCTGATAACATCGAGAGAGTTTTCCATCTGCCTAGAGCCGATCAGTTCATCAGACTATTGAATGAAATAGCTGAGAGATGGTATAAAGATCACCACTAGGAGGCCATTGACATCATACACTCCTTTTACTTTATTGAGAAGCCACCTCAGGGAAATACAATTAGCAAAGTGGATATGACTCAAGGATACATGAAGGATGACATTGGATATTCAATCATTCTCTTGAGAAGAATCATGGGTTTGCCTGCAGTGGATCATCTTGCTCCATTCATGGTCAACTTCATTGAGACCATTAGACATGCAAAGATGCCACTAGATTGGGCCACCACACTTAGCAAGAACTTGTGTGATCAGTTACAAACGGTGAAGGACAAGAAGAAGTTCTACATGACTTCTTATGTGGTGTATCTACTTGTAGCAAGGGCAACCAACTATCCCAAGGTGTACAAAAATGGTAGTATGCAGGACCCTAATGCATGGCCATATATAGTTTATCCTCAGATGGTGAAGAAGAATCTCTCACTGCAGAGTACGGAATATAGAATTGTAAATGATTCCTTCATCTTTGGCATCATTCAATTTATAGAAGGGGATTATAGGAAGAGATTTTTTGATGAAGCCAAGGCATAGATCATAGCTCTTGGTGCATATTTCATCTAGTTCTAGACATTCACATACATTCAAGTAGGTGGTGCATCCATCAATCCGAAGAAACTCCCAAGGTACCCAAGTGACAAGTTGATCCTGATGGAAATATCCCAGTAGATTAAGTCAGCTTATGAGAGGATCAAAAGACAATGGAGGCCTTTTTGGGATTGGCCTTTTGTAATAGGAGCATAACATGTGAAGAGAAACTAGGATATCTTGACTTTCAAGTGGGAATGGGAGAATTACCCTCTTGAAGAGTATAACTCTCCTTGGCCTTTCTTCAATAATGTTGGTAAAGTGGAAAACCTAGTAGGAAAGGAGTTTTATCATGAGGATGTCATTGAAGATCATTGGATGAATGCCACAAACAACTACAATGTCTACATCAGAGACTATTATAGGATGAATTTGTATCTAGCAAAGAAAGCTCTCCATTTGACCATCCCTAATGAGATAAGGTTAAAAGACTCAAAAGAACTATTGGATTCTCTATTCAATACAGATAAAGTTGGCGAGAGACCCATTCTAAATGCAAAAGTTGATAGAGAGGAAGGAGATGATATTAATCATCAAGTGAGACATGTCATTCGAATGACAAAGAGGTGGATCAAGAAACCCTTTCCACTTGATCCAATTCTAGATACAGTGGTCTTTCATGCACATGCTTGCCCAGAAAGGGGTAAGGGAAGGAAAGTCATAGTTCCTATCTTCGTGCTCTAGTCTCTTATCAGGCCTAAAATAGTCTACTAGCTTGATCATCTAGTGGGATACTACCACCCTTCAAAGAGGAAGGGAAAGAGGAAAAGAGTCTCTCCTCAGAGGTTTCAGATGGAGCATGTAGAAGAATAGGTCCCTTCCCAACAATAGGAATCAAGTCCCCAAGAGCCCCAAGATGGTGGATCTTCTTATATCCAAGTTGAATTCCCATTAAATCCTATTTTGTCAAGTCAACAAGAAGAGGGAGAAATTCTAGAGACCTCATTCCTTCGGTGCATGAAGAGCCCACTTCTCCTATGGTTCTACACAAACAAAAGAGGATCGAGGTTAGAATGAACAAGAGGCAAAGAATTCATAAAATATTACTGCCTAATCCATCTATTCTTGAGACCATTCTAGAGGAAGAATTAGATGAGGGGGAAATAGAATCAGATGAGGAGGAGGAACAAGTGCCTCTACAAAGGAGAACTCGACTAGTATAAGCCACAGAATTGGAAAGAAGAAAGAGTGCCACGAATACCTTGCCACCCACCCAAGTAGAAATGGTAGAACTCTCTTCTTTGGAAGATGAAGTAATGCAATGGGTGAATGAGCAAAGGGAGCAAGGTGATGATTTTCTCTCCATCCCAAATTTTGATTTCATGTCTGTGGGTATAGAGTTAGTTGGAGATAAGATTAGAGATACCCCTATAGGTGAACTTCAACAGTAAGATTGGACACAGATGCCACCTAAGACACAAGGTCCTCATCTCACTCCTCCATCTCCACCTCAAGTCATGATGGTAGATAAGGGTTCAGTAACACCTCCACCTCTGAGTTCATAAGAAGAATGTGTTCAAAAGGAACCATCATTACAAGAGAAACTAGAACCAAGGGTTACTAATGAGCCATCAAAAGAGGTACAAATAGTAGAATGTGTACAACAACCTTCTTAGGAAGTTGAGGATCAAACTACAAGATCTACAAAAACTGAGACTATAGAAGAAGATTTGTCACAACAGGAGACTTCAAGCAAGAGCGATAAAGGGAAGGAGGTAGTTGAACACATCCTTTCATCATCTAGAGCCAAGGCTATAGAAAGAGATATCCCAAGATGGTTTTGAAAAGAAATAATGAGAAGTGCCAAGCATCAATTTCATGCTTCAAAGGATGATATTTGTGACATTGCAGAGATTTTGGACAAGCCTGAGTCTCCATTACATGATGCAATGCCATTTGTGTTCATCACTACTACATGGAACTAGTACTTGTTTGCACAAGTGGCTCACCCTCCGGAAGGTAAATATGCAAAATTTGTTAGCCTTGAGGACTATGAAGTGAAAGATATTATGTTAGGAAAGCCTACATGAGATAGATCCCAATAGATGATGACTATTGGAGTCAAGGAGGTTCTTAGCCACATGGAACAAGATGAAATTGAAATTAGAACACTTTAAGGAAAGTTGAGATCTTAAAGGTATATCTAGCTAAAGTTATTGGTCCTCTTGATTTTGAATGCCCTAAGGAGACTTTGAATACCATTCTTAGAGAAGGGGAAGCTGTACGGCTTAGTTTATTTTTTAGAGCTTTTTAAGATTGGCAAGATAGCCTTGAGGATAAGGGTGTCACTATAATCACTAGAAGTTTGAATTTGTTGCATGCTACACAAGAGAATGTTGATAAGATCATGTAAATTTTAAGGTAGGACTTCAGTATCATGGATGAGGTATAGGCATGGAGTAAGGATTTACAAACTCTACAAGCCATAAAAGGGAAAAGATACCACATTTTGATTGGTGTATATATCAGAGAAGAGTTAGACATGATAGATGATTGGATAGAAAACATTACAGATGGAAATAAAGTGATGGAAACATTGCATGATGAGATACATAGGCTCAAGGACCAAGCTCGAGAGCTAATTTTGTAAGCAAAAAAGTTGTACAGTGATGCATGCTTAGACATTTTTTAAGATGAAGAATGAGAGAAGCTATTGCTAGTTGAGGTAGTCATGGAAAATTTTAGGAAGACTTTGAAGGAAGCATCCAATAATGAAGACATCGAAAAGCCTTCAGGATGGAGGAAGCACTGCTAGAGTTGGACACCAAACTCAGAGATTTTGCAGAGACTCAAATTGAGGTGGACAACTACAGACAGAAGGTTAAGGACAAGTATGAGGCTTTGGATCTTCTAGATGCTACTAAGATTACTAATATGATAGAAAAATTCAAGGGCAAACATCCAAACATAGTTTTGGGATGAAGATGAACAAAACCCAGATGCCAGAATTTCAATTTTGACACTTAGTAAAATTTTAAGATTTTAACCTAGTCAAGGTTCATAGCTTTGTAGGTCTGCAGCTCCACAATTCAGAGGTGCACTGATAGTTGACTACCAGTTCCAAAAATAGCACTTTCCATGCATAGGGGACACATTTTGATGGTAAGTTGACTCTGACACACGCTGAGTGAAGGGCTAGCTTCTATTTTTGGCACCTCCATGCAATTCCACTTTGACTCATGGCTTACTCCTACTTTCTTTCTCATCCTTTTATTGTTTTTGATATGTAAAGGGCTCATGCATCCAATTAATGAATAAAATATGGATGGAGTCCCTGTAGGCACCAGTTAGATTGTCAATTTGTATATATTTAATTTTTTTTAATGTTTTAAAAGTATTTTATTGCATCAACATATCTCTCACTCTCAACACAAATTGAGGAGATGATTTCTTATAAATACCCCATTGTAAAATGTAACAAAGGCTACCATTATTATGCAATAAAATTATGCTTTTGGTGCTAGCATTCAGAGTGTAGTTATTCTTGCCTGAATGTGTCATTATTTTGTGAATTTTATTCATGAGATTGTGATTGAGCCAAACGTTTATTGTGTTGTTTCTAGTTGTAAAATCTTTTAGTTTGGGTGTTTGCTACAGATATATGAATTTTGCTGACATAATGAGCTTGAGAAGAGATCACCTGATTGTGTCTACATAACTTTTTGTCTTGCATGAGCACACTTTCTGTGGCCTTGCGATTTGATGAAGAGTGAAACATCATCGACTTGTTAAAGATTCTAACTGATGATTGCATCAATGGATTCTAGGAAGCACTACTCCTATTTTCATTGGTTTCCTACCAATTTCTTTGAAGATTTAACTCACAGCGTGTTGTGTTCTGTAACTTATGTTCATTTAGGAATTTCAATTTCAAGTCATTTGATTTCATGTTATTTTCATTTAGTTTTGTTATTTTCTTTGCTAACCCCCTTTTAGAATAGGAATGCATTTTAGTTGCATGCATTGAAAAACAGAAAATACAAAAATATTGTTCTT
Organism: Cupressus sempervirens; assembly: GCA_028749045.1. Lineage (NCBI taxonomy): Eukaryota > Viridiplantae > Streptophyta > Pinopsida > Cupressales > Cupressaceae > Cupressus > Cupressus sempervirens. The sequence continues at coordinate 480,834,622 of CM053785.1, forward strand.
TTGGTGTGATATTTTGAGACAGCGAATAGATTTACTTTAATTCTAAGATAAAAGAGTTTTTAGAACTAGCAAAGGCCTCCTTGTGAACACTCACATTTATCTTCTACTGAGCAGATTTTGGTATGTCACAAGACAAATACTAAACCTTGGAGCGGATCCTTAAAAAGATTTAATTTTCAAGAGAGGAATTATGCAATGGATTCTTGTCATTGACCTCATGCAAAACCAATGCCCAACAAATAATATATAGCAACAAGCTATTTTCTCTATATCTCTCTCTATTGCTCTATATCAAAATGAGAATGAGAGGGCTCCTTATAAAGGAAAATGTGGAGGTGAGAGGCTTCTCACAACCAATATAGGATAATAGAGTTTGATCCATGTGAGACAAAATTCCACCAATGAGAAAAGAGGAGTGTTTGAGAAGAAAGTGGAAAGAGGAAAAAGAGGACTTCCACTTAGAGATATGTGCATTTAAGTGTAGAGAAAATAAAAAAGGATTTATTTAATTTTTTATTTATTTAATTTCCTCTTTAAGTGGAGATTTATTTAATTAAAAGGGAGCAAGTTCTTTTAATTAAATAGGAAATATTTAATTAAATTAAAAGTGGGGTTTTTCGCTTAATTAATTAAATGTGGATGAATTATTTAATTAAAAGAGAGGTTTTCTTTTAATTAAGTGGGGACTTATCTTATTTAATTAAAAGGAAGATTTTCATTTAATTAAATAAGACTTAGGATAAAATGATCAACCTTAGAAAATATTGAAATAATCAAATTTGATCAAGGAAATTGATTTGAATTGATTTAATAAAATATTACAAACCATTAATTCAAGAAATTGATAAATTGATAAATTGAATAATGGGGCCCCATAGTTTGGGTGACCATTTTAGTGTGCATACATTTTCCCCTCTTTGATTAATGTGTGAACGATTTGGGAACACATGTAGTCAAAGAAAGAAATTGAAGTGTGAAGTCGATTCGAGATCACAAAATAATCCAAATGTGTGGTTGATTCAAGAACGCATCAGGACAAAGAATACAAATAAATTTTGACTTTAAAAAGTTGAAGATAAAATGGATAAAACTGAATCAAGGATTAAAGTTGATAGATACTGCCCCCTCATGATCAAAATTGAAATGAGATAGAGGAGAAACAAAAAAATTGATAAATTTGATCAAATCAAGCAAAAGATAAAGTTTTTGATGTAAGATGAAAGAGATAAGAATCACAAAACCAAGGTAGATCATCAAGCATGAAATAGTATGCCCCAAAGGTGACTTAGAAGAAAAGAAGTGGGGGGAAAGAAAATGGAAGATAGAACTGTGAAAGATATGGAAAGAAACAGAAAGAAGAATATAAAAAAATTCATAAGAAATAGAATGCCCAAAAATCAATCAATTGTCTAAGATAGCAATTTTGATTGAGATCACAAAAGAAGATAAGGAAATGAAGATCAAAATATGACCATAGTTGATTAAAAGTCCACAATAAAGATGAAGGGAGAACTCTCTCAAACTCATAATGCAACCTAAAAATGCAAACTAACATGAAGTCTAATAATGCAAGCTACATGAAAATGAAAAGGTGTACTTGCAAAAGAGCAACTATAACATAGGATTTTGTGTTCATCATTCATTAGAGAATGTAAAAGAACTTATTTTCATTATTGGGCCATTATTAACGGACATCAAAAAATTACACAATCATCACTAGTCACAAGTGCAGTTATGAAGATATGAATGTGATTTTTATAGGATTGGAATGTGGAAAGATTCTAACATAAGCATTGAAGACATAAAGGTCAAGATGACTGTGATGTTAGCTTACTTAATTTAATGTAGCAAAACCATGCTCACATAAAGGCATAGATGCCATAATGACTAGAAGAATGATTGTACAAAATAAGTCAAGGATGATGCCTCAAATCTCCTAAGTGTTTCAAGGGGACAACAAGAGACATTCTAGAGTTTCAAGACCACACCCATAAGTAGAAGACAAATAAAAACATACCCCATGCCTCAAGTCCTCTAGCTATGCATCCTAGAGAGACTTATCAAACAAGGACACTCAACAAAAATCAATAACAGTTAGCACACAAAGAAAAGATCGTGACATAGGTTAGGCATTTAGTATTTGTGTTTAAAAATTTAATTATGTTAATTAATACTAAGTTCTGAGGATAAGGATCAAATGCTTGCAAACAAGGTTACATGACAAAACTGGGTAAAACCAAACTAATAAGTGTTGAAAAATGCTCGATGTCAGAGGTTGTATTGAAAAATACAATTCAGGTGGTGTTGAAAAACACTGTTTGTGAGGTGTCTAAAGATTAATGCATCCAAAAGACCAAAGCTAACATAGTTATTCCCCCTAGACAAAGACTAATTCCAAACCAAGGCAACAAGGACAAGGCGTGATGGAGAAAGGCCAAGTGTCAAGGACACATGCTAAGTAATAGGGGTGCAAAGGCCTCAAGTAGTGCATGTTTCTAGGTTTTCACCACTTGGATTTTTAAAAAAAAATTCAAGACTTTTATAATTAAAAAAATTTGTATTTTTGCTATCAAGGTGCCTATTTCTAGGTTTTCCCTAAGGCACTTTTTCTTTTTCTTTTTTTTCTTTTTTTTGATTTTTTTAATATTTTTCAAATATATAATTTTTTTGGAGATACATCAAAGTACCTATTGCTAGGTTTTCAATAAGATGGTCATTTTTTAAGGACATTTTCCAATTTTTAGAATTTTGATAGTATATCATTTTTTGTAATTTTGATAGTATATCATTTTTTGTAATTTTGAAATATATCATTTTTAAATTTTTTTTAGGATCAATAAATATATACAAATAATATACAATGCCCCCAGACAAAAACAAGGACTAAACTCTCAAGCAAGATCACATCGTACAGTCCCAATGTCAAGCAAGGTGGAGAACAAGAGTGATTATCAAGCTGGTGGAAGAAATGAAAGACAAGAGAATGAAGGAGAATAAAGAGAAGAAATTCTCAAGGGAAAACTCCTCAATAGTACCCAAGCTAGGGAAAAATTGTCATGTAAAGCACATTTGGACAAGAAATGAAAGCTCGGCATAAGATAATTTATGAAAGCATAATGTAAAAGTGGGAAAGATGCAATCCAAAGGAGGAGACATGTCAAGAGGCTTCATAGCATCGTATTTTACTCTTTTTTATTAGATCAAGACCAAAGGGGTAAATAGGAAAAGGATAGCGAAAGGCTAGAATGAATGGAGGAAAATAGATATGAAGGCTAAACATGAAAAGAATGAAAACAAGATCATCATAAGATAGCTCACAAGATAGCCAAATGTTTGTGTATAGGTCAACATTTTCAAGATCAAAGAGAGAAGATAGAATGGATGAAAGATGTAGAAGAACTATGCATGATGCCTAATTGTTAGGTTTTCATCATAGTACTTATCCAAGGCACCACAAGGGAGTGGTTTTCACTATATGATGAATTTATTTCTCTTTACTTTTGCTACCAAGGTGCCTGACTACCAGGTTTTCACCAAGGCACATTTTTAAATTTTTCATTTTTTATTTTCTTTATTTTAATTTTTTTCAAATTTTTTGAATTGTTTGGAAGAATTCAAGCTTTTTATATAATGCTCTTTGAAATTTTAAACCATGACATGCAAAGGATTTGAAATTATATGCTTAAAGATGTTGATAAGGAAAGGAAGATGGAAGACAAAAATGAAGGATATGGCTTTATGCAAAGTGAGTGAGATTGGAAGATGGAAATGAAGGTAAGATCAATGTCAACACACACCTTGAAGGGTGGCAAGAGGATGGAAAAAATGTGAATGAAGTAATACATGAAGGAATATGGTGAGTGGATAGAAGAGGTTGTAGTTTAGGCACATGGAATGGAAGAATTCTTTTGGAAGAAGATGAAGTGGAATTATTTGGAAGCTTGAATGACAATTTCAATTTTTGTTCAACATTAGACTCTCTCAAGAGAGACTTTGGAATCCATATAGCCGTAGGCCTCTTTTCATTTTTTTTTGGTGATTTGGAGATAATATTTCAATGATCGATTTTGTAACCCATACTTGTCTTATAATTTTTTTCTTAGATATATCTTTCAACTTTATGCCCCCATGTCAATTAGAGGAGACATGGTGGTCTTCTTTTTTATATGAATTCTTGAATTGCTTCTTTTTCTTGTATTGAACATTCAGGTTAGTTCCAAAAAACTTGGGACTTGTGGAAGAAGAATGATGATATGACTGGTTTAGATGAGTGGGTGGATGAAAAGGATTCAAGGATATGCATCTATGTTGATCTTGAGGAAAGATAGGAGAGGGAGGGACATAAGGACCCAAGATGGATGATGAATTAGGAGAGTTGGGAGGGGGAAGTGAAGGTACATAAGGACCCAAGATGGAAGCAAGATGTGAAACATTTAGTATTGGTGGGGAAGGTCCAAGGATGGATGTGGAAGATGCAAAAGGGTAATTAATAAGTTCATAACATTTATATGATAATCAAGGACATAAACATCTTTAGAGTGAGCATTAGGATTTTCAATAGGATCATGAACATCTTGAATAAGAGCAACTTCTTTGATAGGAGTACTTGAAGCTTGAGAGGACTTAGGAAGAGTAGAAAATGGAAGGGAACACGGAGTGGTAGAACAAGAAGATGGAAGACTTTGATCTTGACAAGGATCTTTGGATAGCATAAGTGTACAATTTTTCTCTTGATTTTCAATAGGGTCAACATTGAAAGTAACAACACTATTTTTAATAACCTTAATGGAAGTATCATCTTTGGAAGGCACAATTGTATTAAGGTCATTTTGATTGTTAATAAACTTAGAGGTGTAAGTAGTAGCTTGATCTTACTTAGAAGAAGACTTAAGACATGGTGGAATGAATGAGGAAGGGCACGAAGGATCAAAAGGACCATGAAATGGATCAAATACATCGTGAAAATAATTGGATGACATGGAGGGTTCTTGATCTTAATCTTTCTTTATATTCTTTTCTTTATCATTTTTAGAGTCCTCTCGACATGAAGGCACTCCTAAGGAGAAGGAAGTATGTTAGAATTGTATGGAAGACTTTGGAATAGATGATAAAGGACCAGCTAAAATAGGCATTGTAGTGCATGAAGGCTTAGGCTCTTTAGGTTTAGCATTATCAAAAGTATTTGCAGCCAAGTGAAGGTTAGCTTGAGTTTCTTTACGAAGTAGCCTTTGAGGATAACTATATGGAACTACATGAAAAGTATTAAGATCTTTGTTAGATGAAGGATTTGTAGAAGATTTGAGAGACTCAAAATCTTTAGGAGATGTATGGATAGTGCAAAAAGTAGAAGATGGAAGAGGAACATCAGAAGACAACAATTCAATATTAACATGATCTTGCTTTTTATTTTCAGCATGAGGGTTCTTAGAAGAGGAACTCTTATGCCATTGATGTTTTATCTTAGTGGAAAAAAATGATTTCTCTTCCTCAAAAAATGAAGATTTATCATTTAGGTATTTTTCACAAAATTTATCAATGTTTTTTTCAAGATTTGAGTCATATGGATTACCATCAATATCTATCCATGAATCACCCCCTTTAAGCACAAGCATAGGACTAGGAGGAATTTTAGGACTCATAGGAATATAATAGTCATTGTTATCAAAATCATTGTCACTATAGGCATTATAGATAGGCATATCACAAGACTTTTCATGTTGTTCGTTATGGTATATCTCAATAAGAGGAATAAGACTCTTGGTAGAAGTAGGAGAAGAATGATATCATGAAGAAGAGATAGGTGAAGACCTACACGAATGATATTTAGAAGAATCATGGAAAGACTTGGAATATGAAGAATGTAAATGATATTTAGAAGAATCGTGATAAGACTTGGAAGACAAAGAATATGAATGATATTTAGAAGAATCATGATAAGACTTAGAAGATGACTTATGTGAATTATATTTAGAAGAATTGTGATCAGACTTAGAAGATGAGAAATGTGAATGATATTTAGAAGAATCATGATAAGACTTAGAAGATGAGAAATGTGAATGATATCTAGAAGAATCATGGTGAGACTTGGAAGATAAGGAATATTTGGAAGAGGGATATTGTGATATGATCTTGTGTATGATCCTAGCAAGAACGTTTGATTTCTTCCCTTTTTCCATAATTTTTGTCACAAGGTTAGCATCCATATATCTATTGGAGTAACAATACTTTTCAAATTCAATAAGGAGGTTGGGTTCATCTGTGCTCAAATGAGGGTCCCTAACAAGATATTCAAGATCCATGGTTCTAGAAAGGATGAATAGAAGAAGGTAGACTATATTATAATAGGAGGAAAAGAATCAAGAATACATGAAGAAGAGAAAGAATGGAAATGGGAGACTAGAAAGACATGGAAGATGAAGAAGAAAGAAGATAGAGTCATTTTGTGAAATTTGATGTCATTTGAGTTCATTTGAATGTTGAGCAACATGTAATAGCACTTGTAACCAACATGAAAGAAAAGGTACTAGTTGATAGGATAACCATAAGAAACTTTCATACCAAACTAAGATAGAAAAAGCACTCACTTGTCCAAAAAAGAAATGATAAGATAAAATATTACAATAGCCATAAACCAACACTGCCACAGAGGTGCCCACAACTTTAATTTGGGTGAATAGCCTAGTACACATGGATCAAGAGGATGATTTACCCAAATTATAATTAATTGACATTGAATTTTGATAAAAATGGATGGACAAGAGATTACTAAGACTCTCCTAACATAATATCAAAAGATCCAAAGGTATATCTTTCTCAACAAGGACCGTCTTTAACTCACCAACTCCAAACAAGATCACTTGTAAAATCAATTATTACTAATTCAAGAGGTCAAAGCACAATAACCCAAGGTGCAAATAACCTTCTAATAATGGGGTAAGTAGCCTAATATAAACTAGATGAATGCAAGGAGATTAGAAATAATAGGACAAGAAATAAATTTGATCGTAAAGTCTTGACTCAGGAACTTAGAATTTGTTCATTTTAAATTTCCAACTAGATGTATCAATAGACTTTTAATCATGAACCAGGCATGCATGATAGCAATCAAATATTTCAAGAAAATATCTTCAAATAATGAGCAAGGGACCAAGTAACCTTGCACATGAACAAGAATAGTGTCATAGTATCAATCTAATCCATGGAACCACTACTGTGTATGTTCTCAAAATATTTTCCAATCACACACATAGTCTTAGAAAATAAAATTTGATATCACTATGGTTCTTAGTAATGTTCAACTCTGTAGCTTTTACAGTTTAGAGTGGGCAAAATCCAATCCTGATGCATCAGAGTTTTGGCATATTCCAAGAATTTAATAAATTAGAGATACTGAGGAGATCAGATAGCCCAAAAAAAGAATACACCTATGAGGATTTTCCCCACAAAGACATTTATATAGTAGTTGCTACTACCACATCAAAAATGGCTATTACAACTTAAGGTTTTGTCCACGTGGTTGACCCAATAAAGGGAATGTCCACTACAGTTAACCCTCTCTAATCAAAGAAGACTCACAAAGTTGTACCGCATGGGGCCTTGGTTTGGACTCAAAGGGTTCCAAGTTTCTAATGTGCTTAAAAGAGAATAGAGCATACTCTTCTAGACTCTTCATCTTACCCAAACATAGCAAACAAAATTTTTTGACACTAATTCAAAATCACCTCACCAAATTTTTGGACAAGCCAACAAGAAACACCACCAATCTCAAAAGAGAAAGTACTAATGGATGTTGAGGATAAATCCAAGCAAAATAGTGAGATAATGACAAATATTCTTCCCTACCTACAAGGGGATTTGTCATCAAGAGGAGCTTTACATGTAAAGTAAGCAAATGAAACTTAGTCTCTCAAGATCTCCCAAATAGTGTTCATAGGGCCTAATTCCTATGTGAACATAGATGCACGAAAACAAATCTAGATCCAATTTTAGAGCACCAAATGAAGTGGGAATTTATGAAAGCATGTAAAAGCACTCAAGCCAAACACATAAGACATTCATTTTAGTTCCAAATCCAAATGTTATAGAGATCCAAAAAAATACCTGATAATCCTTGCAACGCATCTTTTCTCTGTTGTACCTTTTGTTTATGCTTGAAATCTCACATCATGCATTGATCCATTGTGAAAATTAAATGCAAGCTATTCATTAAATGCCTTTTTTTAATTGATTTTTGACCTATTCATTAAGATTGGACCTATATGATATGAATTTGGATCCAAAATCCTAAATGCAAAAAAGAGACCCTTGTCAAAAATTAGAGAGCTTTCCAAAAATGTTAAAATTTTAACAATATCTTTTCATTTGTGCCCTAGGGATCCATTTGGTCAAAATAGACTAGTTTTTGCAAATTGAATTATTGAGCCTTTATATGATCTCTAAAATCAAAATACAAAGAACCAAAACTATTTAGAATTTAGAGGGATTTCTAAAAATGCAGATTTTTTCAAAAAAATTGCTAATTTTCTACCTAAAACAATTTTTCATTAAAAATAAAGAAAAAATTATAAAAAATTGAAAATACCTCAAAAAAATATGAAAATTGACTCAAGCTTGTTTGATATGTCACCACCTTGAAAAAAAAAATTCAAATCAAAATACTTAGTCGTTTGGGAGATATGATCGATCTTTTAGATCTAGGATATTTTTGTCTCCAAACAAATCTACATAAGGGGGTTAAATCTAAAAATATCCAAAACCAACAAGTAAAGGTGGGTTGCCCCATGGTGGGTGCCAAAGATGTATGCCTTAAATGTAAGCACACTTCTATGAGTCATTATATCCAGGATTGCTCAAGAATGAGTTCTCGAATGGTGGCTCATAGCTCTCTATTCATAGAATGGAAGGGTTTAATGTAATGGAGGCTCTCAGTTTTGTCCTAATTTGTGCTCATGTAAGTACACCATGAAACAAGAGATTCAAGGATCAAAATATGAATGCAAATGAAGATACAAACTAATCTAAATGATGAAAATACAAAACAATGCAAGAAAGGAAATATAATCTATGAAAGGAAATAATAATGCAATATTAATCTATGAAAATTAATATGACTCTAAGATAATATGAAAATGCAAGGATGAAACCTCATGATGGAAGCCATGGATGCAAGAGAGCATAACACAAGAAGGTAGAAGTTCTCCACAGAAAGCTTTAATGCTCAAACTCTTTCTCCAAAATTGCTCTCTAAACCTGTAGCATAACAATACTATAGCAACAAGCTATTTTCTCTATATCTCTCTCTATTTCTCTATATCAAAATGAAAAAGAGAGGGCTCCTTATAAAGGAAAATGTGGAGGTGAGAGGCTTCTCACAACCAATATAAGATAATAGAGTTTGATCATGGATGTGAGACAAAATTCCACCAATGAGAAAAGAGGAGTGTTTGAGAAGAAAGTGGAAAGAGGAAAAGGAGGACTTCCACTTAGAGATATGTGCATTTAAGTGTAGAGAAAATTTTAAAAGGATTTATTTAATTTCCTCTTTAAGTGGGAATTTATTTAATTTAAAGGGAGCAAGTTCTTTTAATTAAAAAGGGGCTATTAATTAAATTAAAAGAGGGGTTTTTCTCTTAATTAATTAAATTTGGATGAATTATTTAATTAAAAGTGAGGTTTTCTCTTAATTAAATGGGGACTTATTTTATTTAATTAAAAGGGCGATTTTCTTTTAATTAAATAAGACTTAGGATAAAAGGATCAACCTTTAAAAATATTGAAATAATCAAATTTGATCAAGAAAATTGATTTGAATTGATTTAATAAAATATTACAAACCATTGATTTAGTAAATTGATAAATTGAATAATGGAGGCCCATAGTTTGGGTGACTATTTTAGGGTGCATACAGTTCCTTCTACTCCCCTATCTAAAGATGAAAAGGAACCTATACAAGTTGATCCTTCTTCTTCCTAGCCAATTTCTAGCAAGAATAAGTGAAACCAACATGCTCATGATCATTAAAAGAACCATCAAGCTTAAGATAAGGCCTATGTGCATGCTTCTCGTTCTTATTTTCCTTCCTTTGACAAACTTTTGCCTATGGAAGTAGTTAATAATAATGTTGAGATAGATAAATTTGATTTTTATATTTTGGATTCTATTTCTATTAATATTAATGAAGAAGATACATTAGGTGATCTTGTGAGTGCTAATGATGGTAAGTATGATACTATTGATCTTGATAATGATCTTCCTAGTAGCTTTCACTTACATCTAGTCTTGAGTTGTTGTGATTGTCAAGGGGGTCTCTATTCAAACTTAGTAATGGTTCATGTTGCATTAGATCTTTCTCCTCTTGAAAGCTATCCACATTCCCTAAATGATACAAACCAAGACTGGGGAAGTGGGAAATGCACTTGAGTAATAGCTTTAGCATGGTAGCTTTTGTGTGTTTTCCTATTGTGATATGCTTCCCCTATACTATATTTTCTATATGTTTGTTTATAATTCTTTGAATGACCCTTGTTTCTCCATTAGTGTAAGGTGATAAAGGAGTCAAAATGTTGTATAACTCTTATATTTGTCTCTCACTTCTTCAATATTTTATTGCAATGGCATACATGTGGCAGTGTTTGTAATTGTCTACTTGTGTTTGTCTGCTTGCATTTGTGACATGGTAGCACCAATAATTTTATGATGGTAGTCCAAAAATCCTCTCCTCTATAACTCTTATGTATCTTTATTCCATTCTGTCATAGTTCTACTTTCTTTAGGTAATGATTAAATTTCATTTTTAATAATATTTACATATATTATCTTATGGTCACATTGACCCCAAAAGTTAGTAGATCCCTTTTATGTTCTCTATATTTTATGTGATTATTTCCCATGATTTTTCTTCTTCTGGGGGCATTTCAAAATAGAAGCATCTCTAAATGGATTTACATATACTCTTTGTTAGTTGTTGTTTTGACCCCAAATTTTGAACTAAAAAATCCAATCCTACTAGCATTTCCTTGATTTTCTTTGACTTGTCCCAACTTATCTTGTAAAATGTATTTTGAATTTATATTTTCAAAGGTTCGATTTCAAGTGAAACAATAAGGAAGCTCATGATTTTTATGATAGTCTTGAAATGGTTTGAAGTGGTTCTAAACCACTTCGTACTCATTGAACAAGGTTCAGATGGTTCAACAAGTTCATTGGTTCCATGATGCAATTTCATGTTATAAGTTCCTTGGTTTGATTACAATATTCAAAACATAGATCTTGAGAATATATTGGTTAAAACCTTAGATCCAAGATTGAATTTCAGTTTGAAGGTTCACATAATTTGGAGTTCAAAATCAAAAGTTTAGATTTGAAGTTCATAAGGTTCAAGAATACAACATGTCAGTTTAAACATGTGGGTTCATTAGTGCAGAAGCATGAATCCAAGATGCAAAGTTCATAAGTGAAGAAGTGTAGTTTATATTCAAAATAAAGTTCAAAGTGGTAATTTAGATTCAGAAGATTTGAGCTAGTTCAATCGAGTTCATCTTGATTCCAATTGAGCTAGATCAATCATTATTTATTCTTGAAGTGTTCAAGAGTTGGGGTTCCCTTGAAACTTGACTTCCCAATTCCAAATGAATTCAAGAGGATAAAATGATTTCACGTAGTATAGAAAGTTAAACCTTTTCTTAGTCACTCTTTTGGTATTCCCTTTCTACATGACACAATAAGTAAATGAAGATTCTCAAAAGAGTGACAATTTCCCCAATGGCTGAAAAGTCCCTTCATTTTTTCGACTTTCTACATGACACAATAAGTAAATGAAGATTCTCAAAAGAGTGACAATTTCCCCAATGGCTAAAAAGTCCCTTCATTTTTTCGACCATATTGATTTTCTTCCATTGTGGCTATCATAAAGATCTAGGGTGATAAATATAGAAATAAAATATTTAATTGAATTACCCAGAAGTTCATGAAATGCTAAGAGAAGTGACTCATGACTTGAGAAAGAGTCAACTGGAGAAATGGGTCATATCTATCAATCTTGGACAATAGTTCTCGAGTGAAAGACATTTGATGAAATGTCATGTGTTAGCTAGAAATGCATGTAATAGTGAAGTCCTTGACATGTATTCTAACTATTTGATAGAATTCTCATGAGAAGAGCACTACATATAGATACACAAAATGGAGCTACAATATTTCTTTTGGGAATTAAGTAATAAGGATCCACTTGGCATGAGAGAAATGTTGGATGCAATGCCAAAATTTTCCTTGTGCAATGGAGAAATAATGAATTATGGCTCTGATTTTGATATGGAAACTCTAAGCCTGAATGGCTCATGGTGTGTCACAGAGTATTGAACCTAACTGGCAAAGATGTACTCGTAATTGGATGCCAAATTAGTAGTGAAACTCTCATGTCCACTTGAGCACTTAAAAATGGATTTGAAATATATATCGAGATGTGAAATTTTCTAAATTGATTCCTCAATCCTAGGGAACCATAAAGAATGAACCATTTTTGCCAAAATAACCTAAGCTAGATGGAAAGTTTCTCTTTGAAATATAATGTGTGTCAAAGGACATGTATGTGGAGCAGCAATCAAAGGTATGCAATAAAAACACATCTTGCCAAATGTTAATATTCATGTTGAAATAGGATAAGTTGATTAATTTGATGGCACGAGCTCACATTTCTGTAGTCAATGATTCTAACTCTACACTAAGGCTAATCTTTGAACAAGTTCCTCAATCCCAAACTATGTCAGTGATGTAATGAAACAAAGTAGTATTGTCATTAGATGAAACCCAATATGCAAGAGCATGGATGATGCATGTGAATTATACAATAGAAGTGGGCCCAAAAGAAATTGAGCTTAGGAACTCAAGCTAGTAGCAACATGATAAAAGAATCTTCTATAGGCAAAGAAAAGATAGAAGGTTTGATGCATGTGAAGTGTTTGACGAGAGTCCAATCCACCATGTAAGAATAAATAGTACATACAAACCATTTGAAAAAATTCTTGTCCAAGAATGGTTGATGGTTAGTAGTCTAACATAGACATGATTCACAAACTACTACTAATAACATTGTCATTGAACCACAAACACCCATCATAATAGGATGGCATAGATTCATGGGATGCCAAGTCAATTGTGGAGTAAGAATGATACCTGTGGGATTTTTTGGTGCTCAAAATTGCATTCCCATTTTGAGTGCCTATTCCAAATTTTGAGTTACTTTAAGCCCTTATGAACGCTTTTCATGCTTATGTACCTGACTATTGTCTTAATGCCTAAATCGTGTTTTATGTTTTTAACACCCTTCATTCAGCCTATGCATGTGTACTATAATGATAAACTGACATCTTGAATCATTCTGCAAAGTCTCATTTTGAGCTAGTGTTAGTTCTACATTTTCTACCTAAGTGTCAAACAGCGATCAGAGGGCATGTTCGCATTTGAATATCTTTTACTTGGTTCAGATTTGTGACTCGCCACTTTGAGGATATTTTATATGCATATCCAACCTATGTTCCAAGTTTCAAGTCATTTCAAATCCATTTGACTAGGTTTTGAACCCCTCAAAGTTGGTCAGTTGCCTTTGTTACAAATCTGCATATTGTTCATATTTTTGGGTAGCCCTATTTGACAAACTATAACTTTTGACCAATTGAACCAAATAAAAAATTTCCTTTTGCATCATATTCTAGGGGTCAGAGAATTTATAAGCTCTAGATTTGAGCTTATGACAAATCCATTTGATCAGTTTTCAAACGTGATTCTATTTGAAATTTATAAAGTTTCACTAGTATTCTGAAGTGCAGATTGATTGGGAGCCCTATTCAGGATGTCATATCTTTGAGTCCATAATTGGTGGGATTGAATGGTTTGTTCCTCTATGTTTTATACTAAAAATACTACAAGTGAGTCAATTTTCAAGTCTTGACGAATCCATTTGCACACTTTTCTAGGGTCATTCCATTCACAAAAAACACTATTTTACTAATGTTCACTATCTTGCAAATCTAGGTAGCCAGCTTCAAACCCTTGCCAAATTTGTCCCGTGATTCGTCATGAGCCCAAATCATAGAATCATATTCTCTCATGAAAAAGTACCAATGCCTCAGTTTCCAAAGCCTCAAGTGCCCATTTGCCTAGTTTTCAAAGCTCAAACCAAACGCACTTTTGACTTTTAGACATGTTCATTTGCAAGTGATTTTAAGTAGGCATATTCAGAGGTCGATATATTTTGCCCCTGATGTCATAATGCAACAAGATTTGGTAGGCTTTTTGAATGTGTCAAAGAGAATAGAAATCCAAAGTTTCAGGATTTGATCAGATGTTTGAATCAATTTTTAAAGCCAGTTATCAGGCCTTCCTGTTAGTAAATCACAGTTTAAAGAACAAAGTAAAATAAGTTTTAAGTGATGATTCAGTGTTCAAATTAGTTTCTAGTCAGTTCAAGGAGGATGGTGGATCAATTTTCCATGTCAGTTGTTTAGGAATGAAAAAAAATTTAGTCAGACCTAGTTTGGGGCCCGGCTAATTCTATCAGGTTAACAATGGCTATAAAACTATGAAATGACTAATTGATGAAGAGGGGTAACTTTTAATATGCTTTTATTATCATTTAGTATAAGTGGAGTATATAATGAGACAAAGGGGGAATCATTTATGGGTGCCAATTTTTGGTATTGTGTAATGATCTTTACATTACATAATGGTGCCCAAATTGATATCAATTGTAGGTATTTGAGACCTTCACACAAAAAGGGGGAATTGGTGTATCCTTGGCAAAGCTCCATGCCACATTTTTGTTGAAGGAAACAATCAGCACTAAGACATCCAGTAATAGGCAATTAGATTTAATTAGCATGAAAAGGGAGGCCACAACATTGGAAGCATATAGAGGAGGATGGCAATTGAAAACTTTAGCAGTAGGGGATGCCAAAGGGAACTAGAACAACTACAGCAAGGGTCTTTATTTTAGTTTTACGCCCACAAGAAATGGGTATCCCATGCCAAGATGAAGGTACTACACTCCAAATAGAAAAAACTCACACAAACAAATGAGACAAAGAAGGAAGGTGCCAACGAGTAACAGCAAGAGATCCTCGTTTTCTCAAAAGGGGATGCCAGTTTGAAACAATGCACTTCTAGACTACTCCATTTACATCCCATGCTAGGCAGAAATGAGGCAGAACCCCACATCATCAGAAGAAAAATCCACAAATGAAGAAAGACCACTGGCAGCAATGGTAAGATCGAAGGCAGTGCAATATACAAAAATATCCCACATGCTTCTGTAGGCAAGCACTTTTGGTTTTTTAAATTGCATACATGTAAAAGGGAAGGTGTCTTTGAGACACGATGTCCACTTGAGGACAAGATGGCACACATGGAGGGCCCCATCCGGTTGGTGGTCAAAGTCAACATTTTTTAATGTTATATGCAATATAATTGGTTCCCATAAGATCAGAGGGAAAGGATTAATGAGCCCTGATATTGTGACAAGTTTGTAAGATTGGAGGGGTTAGATATGATGCCCCACAATCTTACAAATTTTGTAAGATCGTGGGGGGATGGATTACATGCTATGGCACTATGATTGGGCCCATATTGTAGGATCTTAAAACAAAATTTTTAACCATAAGATAATATGAAATTGAGTTGAAATTGAGTTTCTTGTGCCATTAGGATGACACAAGTGCAAGGCGTGAGATGTTATGAAATAGAGATTGTTGTGAGATCAGGCCAAGGTAATTACAATATTAAGACAATATGATTTGATCCCATTGTAATATCGAAGTTGTCAATGGTCTCATGTATTTCAATTGCATTTAAGGATGTGGGACCCACCCGAATGGTGATTGTTGAATCAGAGATGGACATGTGGTATCCACAGATTGGGAGAGTAAGAAAATGATTTAAAAATCAAATTTTAAAGGACTTCAATGCACAGAGTTTCAAATTTGAAGGATTTGAAATATTTATAAGTTTTATATAGTTATACTATATGAGCTTTTTTAATTTTTCAATTTCAATATGCTTTGTTCATGTCGAGGAGGAAATTTTTCAGAATGGGGGGGGGGGGGGGGCAAGCAATTTTCATCTGAAATGTACAGTGTAATATACTGTCAAAATCGAGAAAGAGCAAATTTTCCATTTTTGTAATTAGATTTTGAGTAGGTGTCAGCTGGTAGCAGCTACAGGTAGTTTTCTAATTTTGAGGGCTTCACAGTAAATTGTACAAATTTAATGTTGCAAATGAAATTGTAATTAGATATAGAGATATTTTTATCTAATTTGACTTCTCCAACAATTTGAAAGATGATCTGATGGTTCTTCAATGTAGTTGGAAGCAGTTATGTTTTTGGTACCAGCACAAGTGAATTTCATGGCAAAGCAAATGTGACATGTTGAAATTAGATTTTTGGAGCCTCAGTACAGATTGTGATGATTTCTTGATATTTCTCTATGAGATATTTGTATATTTGTGGGTGAGATGTATCAGATATTTTGGGATCATTTGTAGTTTCTGGTTGTAGGTAGATGAGGAAGTTCAGTTTTAGCAACTTTAGATTGAAGACTCTTTCAGTGAGATAGATGTCAATTCCAGATTACATTTCTTGAAAGATCTTCTCTCCTATATATCTTCCTTTTCTGCTTATTGTGGCGGTTCCAATTCTTTGGAGATTTTAGAAGGATTGTGAGATTAGTCTATTTCCAATTTCTTGAGATTTTCTCATAGTTGTGATACCATTTTCTCAGTGTTCTTTAGTTATGAACAACATATTGTATTCCTTTTGAGGAATTTGTTATATTACATAGTTATTCTCCGTGTATTTTATGAGTTTTGATATGCAAATGATGTATTTTTTTCAATGAAATTAATACAAGAGTTTCACCTTTCTTGGTTTCATTCTGATTCTCATCTCCTTCTTCTATTATCTGTAATGTTTTGTGTTTGAGAACTAAGAGCTTGGTCTCAGTTGCAATCCTTTAAGGTTGTATATCAGAATAGATTTGTTGTTGGAACAAATAACCATGTAAATGCTTGTTTATGCTGATAGGATTGTGGGTTGCACCAGAAGGATTTCATCATAAGTATGAGAGTTGTTATGAAGATTGATGTCTGTTTGCAAGTCAAATAGATAGATCATATGCTTGAATATATGAGTATACTTTAGGTATCCTTCTGCATGTTAAGGTTTAGATAATTGCCCAATGGATAAGGGACTAGTCAGTTTGGAGGATACAAGTTCTCTGTTGTTGCATACCTGGATGATGTTGAGATACAAATCTTAATTGAATATCTTTCCTTTTGTGTTTAAGAGTTAAAATATTTTTCCCTCACTTGGTTTATCAGGTTCATGTGCTCTGTTATCAACTATTTCACCCATGAATGCTTGCATAAACATAGAAGATTAATCGATTTTATCTATTTTCTAGATTCAATTGTATGCCTTTACACTAATACCATTAAAAGAGTCTGAGGTCCACCCACCCAGGTCTAACAGAGCCTAAAGAAGAAGAAGGATTTATACTTATAGTTGGCCCAAGACTACAGTCAAGTGCATCCATTATAGGAATTTTCTAACCTTGGATGTATTGGTCTAAATTCTTGGTTATTACCAAAACTGTTAAATCAGGAGCCAACAGGCTTGATGGTGATCAACAAGTGTGTGTCAGGAAGTAGTCATCCTCAGTGACATTATAAGATGCAGTTTTCAATATCAAATCATATGCCACATGTCAATATACCTATTCCATAAGGGTCTTGTATTTGCATATAGTTATAAGATAATGTTTATAATGATATAAACATATGAGCCTTTTTTTTGGGTTCCCGAGAATCAGTTTCCATAACCATTTGTTAGTTATAGAAACCAAAAGGAGACCTTTCAGAATTCTATGAAAAGTAGAAAATAAACCTTCAGAGGGGTTCTTCTTTCTCAAAAAGGGGTAGATGGTGTGTTGCACATGAGGGAATGTAGAATATATAGGGTTGGTAGTTCTTGATGGAGATCATACTATGAGCTTTAATTTAGTTTTTAGTTGTTATGCAAATGTTTTGGATTTCCAGCATTATACAGAAACATGATTGTTTTTGGATGATAAAAGATTCTATAAATATATTCAAAGATTGTATGCTTTGAATTGTTCTTTATTGGTTTAGGATTGAATTGACTTTGAATTGTGGGATCTCTTTCTGTTGTTGGATGCATATATTGTGCATAACTTATATAATCTATTATATTTTTCTTGAATACTCATTGATTGGAAAACTGTGAATTTCCTTTGTTTACAGAATGTTCAATTTACTTTGTTATTATTTATTTGATTGTCCCCCTATCTAATAGCAAGGGTAGCCTTCACCTTCTAGTTAAAAGCATCTGTTAAATTCATTCATTGTATATTTAATCGAGGAGTGGTACCCCCCAAAATTTAGGGGACGCTTCCATAATTCCATTGCAACTTGATCCAACTATTGGTTCTATTTTATCTTCAAGTTTGGGTATTTTTTAGTCATCTTGTAAGTTATTTACATGAAGAAAAATCTATTTACCAACACTCTCTTAGAGTCATTTCTCTTATTAAATTGTTCGCAATGACTTTAACATGGGGTCATATGCTCTACTCATGTTTTGCATGTAATCATGGAGTAGAAAATCCAAAATTTGAGTATGGCTTAGTGTACTTTATCCTTGAGGGATTGGTATGTTTTCTTATTTATCCTTAAATCTATGCATTGTTACTTTTTCACTTTTTGCACACATATCTTATGAATCCCTTTATGGATTATGCACAATCCTAAAGAATGGATTCTCCATGTGCACCTTCAATTTAGGAAGTGGATATCCTTAAGCTTGAGTCTCTCTTTATTTTTCACATTCAACATATGCTAAATCACATACATGGGTAACACATTAACAAATATATGTTAAATCTTATACATGGGTAACACATACAAATTTTTTGAATCTCCTATATAGGTAACGCATTCAAGCACATGCTAAGTCCCATACATGGGTAATACATTTTTGTTTTTTGTTTTTTGTTTAATTCACAATGAGATAAACACTTCTCATTAAGGAATTAATCACACTCATACTTTCTTCTCTTCTCTCAACCAATGATTTCTCTCTTGTTATGATTTTGGAGTTATAAAAGACTCAATCTCCCGGGAGCTTGATGAATTCTTTATCTCCTTGATCATGATAAGATTGGATCATGTCATGTGCTCTACTTTACCAATATTTTGGATCAAATCCATAATATCACTAAAGTGGAGGCTAAATGCACTATCTGAAATTGGAAGTAGTTCAATTTAATGATGATTTAGAAGCTATTTAGTGATATTTGATCCTAGTCTTGCATTTAATTTCTCCCTATTCTTTTAATCTCTCTTTATTTCTCCTAGAGGGAATCATGTAGGACCTAATAAATCCTCCTTGATATTCCTCTTTCATGGTGTAAATCTTGAGTTAGGACCTATCCACTTGGGTCATCCCTTTCCTCTTTCACATAACTCAAGATTTTTCTTCTACATTGAAACAAGGTTTTCTCAAAATATATGCTGATTTTGAGAAAATAAGACTTATTTCAGGACCCCAGGGGATTCCCAAGAATTATTGGACCTAGTTAGTAGGGTCAAAGTTAAACCCTACTTGGGTTCTATTTATGGGTCCCCTTCTTAGGCCCTATTCTACAGTTTATCTAAGGTGTTAATTTTAGGCCTAGATGATTGGTGGGAGAAATGCTTGATAAAATTCATGCACTAGTACTTAAGCACTCAGGAAATCAAGTCTTCAAGGATTGTGGAGATTCAAGAATTTAAGCCATTTTTTTAGTCCATTGAAGGATATCCTTTTGCAAGTCATTAGAGAGGAGATCCCTTGAATTCAAGGTTCCCTCAAGAAGCTTAAAGGAGTTCATTTGGGGGATTAATATCTCTTTTATCTTCATACTACATCCTTTCAAGATCTAGCTTCCATCATTGATAATAGTGGAGATTGTCATCAAGGAAGGTTTTTTGCATATATCCATTCTTTTACATTCACATTCATCTTGATCCATTTCAATT
Organism: Cupressus sempervirens; assembly: GCA_028749045.1. NCBI lineage: Eukaryota > Viridiplantae > Streptophyta > Pinopsida > Cupressales > Cupressaceae > Cupressus > Cupressus sempervirens. The sequence continues at coordinate 480,854,708 of CM053785.1, forward strand.
GGTAAAGTGAGCATATTGCATTTGATTTTAGAGATCCTACTATTGTAAGATGAATTTGTGCATTACTTTACATTTCTAATATTTTAATTATTTTAATTTCAATGTTAATTCCTAAATTGGGGTTTGAGCAAAGAAAACCCCCCATCAATAGGAAAAAAATCATTTTTAATGCAAGTTGCATATTCAGATACCCTTCTTGTAGAACTTTAGAGCTTTCAAAATTCTCTCATGATTGGATAATATTGAAGAAGGCCAAATTTTGGCCTTGTTATATGAACCCTACTACCTACAGTTGACCCTACTACCAAAAGTCAACTATGCCAGACAAATAAACAATTTATGGGTTTCAAAGTTGTCGTTATTTTAGGTTTAGATCCAAATGTTTTTATTGAATAAAGTTACATAGACATTAAAAAATTATATCCAATATTCCTCCTTATTTTCAAGGTAAATCATTTAATTGTTTTCTTTATTTCAACACATGGACTTTATATATCTATAGTCTTAATTACATTTCATTGCTCTTTTTAAATTAGAATTTTAAGGGTCTTACATTCTTTCTCTAATTCTTTAACCATTAGATCTTTTATTACATTAGTGTTCCTTTGTCATGCAGTTGACACTAATGTTCTTAGATTTAGTTTCCTTAGAGTTCAAATTAAGAGGATTGATCTCCTTAACTCCCCTTTGAGGTGTAAAGGTCAAAAACCCTTGAAGTGTGAAGTATTTGTGACCTATTACTATTGCTCCACATTTCCCTCTACAAACCTCCCAATAATTCAGATGATGATCCCTTCAAGTGATACCAATAGCTAGGAGGGTTTATGAATCACTCAGCTAGGTCTACTCTTCCTTATTTTCTTTTTAGGTCTTTTAGTTTTGGATTTTTTCCCTTCTTTTTCCCAAGTCTTCTAGGTTTCTAGACTTGTCAAACTTGTTAATGTCCTTGCACCCCAATAACCCTAACATATCTAATTTATTTACCCATTTTTTCTTTTTTCTTTTTAGGTCTTTGGTGTCTTCAACCTTTTTGGAAATGTTAGAGGTCTACACCTTTGACAACACCGAAAGGTTTGATGAGGTGGGGAATTTTAATTTATAACTAAGTTGAATTTAGACTTGTTGGCTCTTTTGGTGTCCAAAAATGTCAATGCTCATCCAATTTCTAACTATTGGGAGGTGACATCATCATCAATCTACTATGAAATGCAAAAGGGGTTGTCATTTTCTTCATTATTTCTTGTCATTTTATGAGATTTTTCTATCTGACTTTCTTACATCTAGTTGGTTGTTATTTTTCTTCATGTTATCACACTAGGGCTTTGATTCTAATAATTTTTGGGTGAGTTTTTATGAATTTCCCAATCTTCCTTTCATTTTTATGTTTTTTGAGCTTTAAGTTGTTTAGTTGTAATTGAGGCCCTAGTAATGGTCAGTCCTATTATCATAGGTTCCCTAGGGTTTCCTCTTTTTATGTTGTTTTGAGGTCATAATAGATCTTCTTTTGTTTCACATTTGTTTTCTCTAGGTTGGGTTTTTCCCTTTCTTCTTTTTCTTCATTTCTTTAGGTTTTTGGTTCTTGTTTTTTTGAACATAAAGATATACAAAGATCCCACTTCCCCTAGTATTTTTGTTTCTCTAAGTTTGGTATTCTTTGGAGCTTTTAGAATTTCCAAAGGTGTTAGATATTCATCACTCTGATGAAACCAAGAGCCCCCCTTTTTCTCTCTTCTTTTTTTGTCCAAATCATAGGTATCTTTAGAGTGTTCAATGTCTTTGAAGATGTTAGATATTTGGCACCCCATCAACATAAAAATCCCCAAGGTTGCCTTTTGTTTTCCCAAAGTCACAAATCATTCAAGTGTTGTCAGATTTATTGCACTATTAGTACTCTGATGACCCTGAAAGCTCTAGATTTCCCCTTTTCTTTTGTTCTAAGACCAATTTTAGTCAAATTACTTAGATTTGTTGAGGTAAAACTTTGATACCCCTTCTTTCCCATCTCCTTTCATTCATTTTGAGTAGTAAAATGCCCAACTGTGTGGAATTTTTGGTTTTGTTGGGGTTTAACACCTCTAACATCTCTGACATGTCATTCATATCTAAAATGAGGGACACTTCTTAAAATTTATCACTTATGTTCTTTGTACTTGTCACAAATTTTTGTCATTTCCTCATCTGACTCCTTTGATTGCTCTAAAGTTAGTTTAGTCTATTTTTTTGTTAGTTAGTTTCTCAAGTTTGTTTAGGGTTGAGTTTAGTAGGATAGTATTTGGTTTTCTGCTAATAGTTGTATTACCAATGAGTTTTTTATGTAGGTCAAATAATGACATCTTCTTCTTCCAAATCTAGGGTATCTTCACCCCATCTAGTGACATATAAATACTAGGGAAGGCCCATTCAATCCAAACTTGTTGATAGGCATGCAAAAGTGAAAGATACAAAATTGGGAAACTTGGACTGAAATGAATTTTTGTAGTAGTTTCAACATCCATTGAGTAGATTAAATATGTGTATAAATGGTCCTTTATAGTTTATGAAATCCATCTTATGGCCATCCAATCATCAAATTTAATTATGGCCATGACACATCACCATGTGTCAAACTAGAAGGTAGTAAAGAATATAGTCTATTATGTGGTCCTTGATATAAGGCCTAATGAAGTTAAGAGGGTATTCTAAATTCCTAAAGAGTGAAACAATTTGGGATTAAGATAATTCCACAATAATGAATAAGTTGATTATGGAGAGGTACCTAATCCGATCTCCTCCAAGAAATATGGCAAAGAAGGTTAATATGGCAAGGGGTCATATGACCAATAACATCATATATGTAATTGTGCTTCTTAGTAGCATCATGAGAAGATATTCTACAAGGATTTTGGAGCCATGGATGGTATACTTTATAGAAAATATTAGAATGGGGAAGAACAAAATAGATTGTGCTACTTTTATTAGTGATAACCTTCATAATCAATTAGTATCAATGAAAGAGGATCCTTTTCTCTACATGTCATCATACATTATGTATCTTATTTTGTAAGATAAAATTGCCCAACCCTCTCAAAGAGATTATTCTAGGAGGTTCACCAATATGGTTTCATATTATGTACTCACAATTGGTAAAAAGGAATCTAGTAAGAATCTAGTAGATGAGATTCCTAAATTCCAAATAGTCAATGATTATTTTGCCTTTTCTATTAAGATGCATTAAAGGCGATTATGTAAAGTGGTTATCTATAGAGGCTATGGCTAGAGTGAGCGATCTAAATGCCTACTTCATTTAGTTTAGAACCTTTACATACATTCAAGTCTTAGATAGCACTTATCAAGATACCCATCTATTTGTTAGAAAATTGAGAGTGGGGAAGGGGTGAATGAATTGTGTCCATTTATCACACAGTCCCTTCAAACATTTTGGTACTAATAAACATCATAAAAATTATCAACAATCACTCAATCTAGTCACTCAACTTAACACTTAACTCTTTCATTCATTTATATACAAACTATTAACTAATTATTACTTGCATTACCGAGTATCAATAAACTTTGCAGTTATTACCTAGTTATTACTGACCATAAATTTAGTTATGATCAAGTTGTAGTATACTATAAAATATATGAAATAACTTGCAATAAAAATAACATTCACACATTTTACACCATGATTTAATGCGGAAATCTGTGAAGGGGAAAACCACCTAGGGCCAACAATTTAATTTTTTTACTCTTTTGAAGTGATCTCTGTTAGGATCCAACCTTGTTAAAGGTTACATACACATTTTTAATGTGACCTTGTTAGATGATTTCACAAAAATATCATCTAGACCTTATTATTCCTTGTGCTTGACTAAAGAGTGGCCTTATTTAAAGGACTTACAAACACCACTAATCATTGTTACCATATATGAGTTCACAAACTTGTTAGGCCCACTTAGTTCTTCTAGGATTTCTTGTTACAATGATTAAATGGTAATAGTGAAAATGATCTGTTAAGAATAGAAACTGCATTTTCTTGTTCAAATCTTCATTCTTGCTCTTTCTTCTTCTCTTTACTTGCCTGGTTGATTCACTCTTTCACCAATTCTACTTCTTATCTTTTCTCTTCTCTATTGTGTTCACTCATATCAACTCTTTACTCCTTATTCTTCAACAACTTTGCATTCATAGAAACCTTCAATTAGATCTTAATTAGCACCATTAACTCTTGATCAATATCCTAAACTATATTGTACTCCTCAAATAGTTTTCTCAATGCTTCCTAATTCTTCCATCTTTTGTCGCTTAATCAACATCATTGATCTTAGGTTTATAACAAAATTCCTTTATACAATGAATTTTGACACTCCAAAAATATAACTTGTATAGAACTTTGTTTCTATCCTTATCTTCATTCAATTCCCATCATTAGATTCTCTTTGAATTTTCCTAGTTGTAGCTCTTGTAACAAACTTTGACTCGTGCCTTTCAACATCTCAAACTTTCCAATTTTTCATCAAAATTCATCCTTACATTCCAATTTTCCATTCTTGTTCATCTTGTTGTTACTTGGTAAAACTAATATTTACTTGGAAAACATATTACTCGGTTATTACTAACTCACTCGAGAAATATTACATTCATTTTTTGTTTTTTCAATTGCTTGAGCAATACTCCAGTCACTTAGTGAATACAATCTCCCTTCATTAACCTTGTCACTTAGTTAGGCTTGTTTTCTTCAATATATTGCAACAATATATGATTGTAAAATAATTGAACCAATATTATATTACCACTATCCAACTCATTCAAGAACCCATTGAATACCTTACATAAAAAAAAATTGTCTTCATCATACTTTCATCAAATCCTTTTCATCAATTTAATGATATGGTACTCTGCCAAGTTAGCATAATGTCTATCCAACTAGGAATTTGACATCAATGACAATATAACAACTAATATGAGTCTTTTAAAAATATTCATAGCATCATCATCTAACAATCTCCCACCTATCAATTGCATTATCAATTTGGGCTAACACTAATAGGTTGGTATTATTGGAGGTGGGAAGACAGTTGGAGACAACTTACATATTAGTTAAAATAAGGAACATACATTATTGGGACTTTCCCATCACGATTGATGCATGTTCAATTATTGAGATTAAGTTTCTAAAGACTCTCTAGTGAATGGAAGCAATATGCTCTTGAGGATTATCCTTTGATGAGGATGATGTTTGATCCCATGGGCTTCTTTAGTAAAGTAAAAGGGAAACATTATTTGCATGAACCCCACATGGAAGATCACTAAATAAAATATTCTAATGATTATGAAGTCCAAATAAGGGATTACTATCACCTAAATTTGGAGTTGAAAAAAGTTGTGCTTGATCTTGACATTCCTTCGAGAGCATAACAATGCAACTCACTTGATGTGTTGGATCCAAACTATAATCAAGACAAAATCTATGAGCATCTAATTGTCAATGTAGAGGTGGACAAGTAAAAAACTTATGACATCAAGCATGGGGATAAATATGTGGTAGACCTAACGTACAAGTGGATATCCAAGTCATTCAAGCTTGAACTTGTACTAACAAAGCCTTGATTTCTTACATCACAAAATCCATATAAAGAAAAAGGAAAAAAGGTTACCATTTCCACATGGAAACCTACTCCTCCACACTACCATATGAAAATATACCAGTGTGAGAAGGAGGTTTCCTATGATCTTATACATGATAAAGGGAAAGGAAGGAAGAGAAAAGTTCAAGAAGAGAAACCAGAGCTAGAACCCCAACATGTTACACCTACAAGGAATCAAAAAATAAGAGAAATTCACAAGCGAAAATTACTCCTTCACCTCCTCCTACTTTAGTCATATGTATAAAATGAAGATGAGTGATCCTTTCTCCTATAGTGAGTGTAGTAGATGAAGAGTAAGATGATCCTAAAGATTGTGTTCTCCTAGTTATGAGGATGAGGATCAATACAACTATTATTTCTACCAAGAGAGAAGTCATAAAAAATGCCTTCTCCACTACAAATAAATACTATTCAAGTTGATGAGTCCACAGACCAAAAAATGAAGGTCCTATAGGGGAGGAGTTGGGATCAGACAAATTTTATATAAACTAACTCAATTTTTTTACTTATTACCCAAATAGAGAAGGATACTATGGAAATACCTATGTCCACTAGCCAATCAATTGAATAGGTACAAGTTGTGGGTATTATCCCTCCTAGCATAACAAAGGAGATATATACATATCCCTAGGTTTCTAATAAAAACCTTGGAACATAAAAAGGAATGAATAGTGGAGGGAGGAGAAATGAGAAAGGAGGCAAGTCCTACTTTGGAGGAGCTAAAAGGAGATGACTCCCAGGTCCATCTAGAGGCACCACCCTTACAAGAGAGCTATTTTATGCCACATGTTCAATCACCACATCCTCTTCCACCTTCTCCACCTAAAGAACCAATGCCTACTCTACCTCCTCCACCAAGGGAAAATGAACCGTAGAAGGAAGTATTAACTGAATTAGAGCCAAAAATAGGGTTAAGGGAGGAATTAATGCCTAAGATCACCTATATCCCTATAGTGATAGAGTAGCAAATAAAGAAGTCACATCAGGCCAAGGTAGAGGAGAGAAATGTAGAGAAAACAAGGAGAGTAGGAAAAAATGTGACTACCTCATAAAATGTTGTACAAGTATTTATTTTTTAGACTTTAGCCCAATTGAGTATGCCCACATGGTCAAAAAAGGCCATCCAATTAAGAAAGAATACATAGATATGTGAAGAAGAGGTAGGCTTGTCCATGGTAGGCCAATCTTTTGAATTACCAATGGGTACATAAGAACCACAAAGGATGTTATATGTGACATCATATCAATTCAACTATTGGAGGGTACAAATTTCTATACCACCTCTATAGGATACAAGAGATCAAATGGTGCCAAGAGACTACACTATAGAAGAAATTAATTGGGTCAACCTACAAGAGAGGGAGGTAAGGTATTAGCATAAATGGATCTCAAACATTTTTATTGATTGTATGTATTCCATGAGATGGAGGTCAAAGTAATGAGAGAGAAGAACAAAGCTCTCAAAGATTTTGTCACCAAAATTGCATGTCCCATTGAACCTGCCAATATGGAAGCATTACTTAAAGTTGCACTCAAAAAGTGGGCTAAGCCTACAAAGGCATTTTATTTAGATTATTTTGTAGAGGTGCATGTACAATGGTAGGATAATTTTTTTATTTTTAGAAAATATTTAATAAAAATCTATGTATTTATTGCACTCCATTTTTTAGAATGTGGATAATTTGGTAGCCATGGTTGATGGAAATTATAGTATATTGGATAAGAGCCATAATTGGGACAAGATTAAGTAGTGCATCTAGATTATTATAAAGAGATGCTTCAAGATTATATTATGACTTTATATTAGAAATAACCTAGTTAAATTTGATGGTTAGATCAAGTCCATGGGAGCCAATGCAAAGGAACTTGTGAAGATGTTCATGGAGATAAAAGATATTAGGGAGGAAGCTAGGAAACAAGAAACATATATTGAAAAGACATTCAATAGTATCAACCTAGAAATTTTTGAAGATGAGACAAGGAGATTTTTGTATTTGATAGGAATGGTATTGCAATAGTTTGAGGCATCTTTCAAGGCTATTGCATGAGATGAGGATCTAAGGTGTGTGTTAAAAAAGGAGGATAAATTTAGAAAGTTTGTTTCTAAGATCAGGTCACTTGAAGAATCGAAGAAGAAAATTAGAAATTTTTGCAAGAAACTTATGAAGAGACTTAAAGTGCAAGAGTTATCAAATCCTAAAGAGGTGTCTAAAATCACTAAAAATTTTAGAAATTCACACCTAGGAATACTCTCATATCTCATCTAAGTAAAACATAGAAAGGGTTTTCAATTTTGATTACTTTGATTTTTTGTTCATTTTAACTTTCAGACTAATAACTCCAAAAATCATGTAGTCTAAAGCTTAAACATGGTGTCAACCTCCAAAAATTTAAATTGTCAATGCATTTTTGTTTTCCACCACCAAAGCTGAAGCTAGAGAATTTTGCATGCAAATTTTGAACAAGATGAGATAGTTGCCAGTTAACTACATGATTAATACATAAAGATAAGAAATTATATTTTTAGGAGCCATATTTTGAGAACTAGAGTCTAAACATCAGTTCCAAGGTCTACTTTAGTGGAGCATCAACTTTTTCTTCTTCTCTTCTTTTCTAAAGATTTCATGTCATGTAAAGGCCCATGCATATACAATAAATAAATAAAGAGTGCAAGACTAGTTAGCATTATGTTATGGCTTATTATTGTATATAATATATATAAATTGCATTATTTTTTCAATTTTTATGCATTATAGAAACCCTACCTCCAAAAATCGTATCTTTGAGGAGGGTGATCTATATAAACAACATTGTATTATGTATTATGGGTTGATATTTTATGCAGTAAATTGAATGTGATTACTACTTTTATCCTTCACATGGTTAAGCCTGGCTGAAATTATATCTTCATGAATTTTTTTTGTGAATGATGAAAGAGATAATTGTCTTGTTATGTATGAATGCTTGTGCAAATATTGGGATTTTTGGATTTTGTGATGAATAGTTGCATAATACTTGTACCGTGATGAAAGGGAAGTTTTGATAATACATTCATCGTGATTTGTTGCATGTGTGAACACATCCAAGGTGGCTACAAAATTTTCATTTTTAAGAAACTTGCAACCAAAAATATCACCATTTCCACATAACTCGTAATAGATCTTAATCAAATAAACACTTAAAATCTACATGCAAGAGAATAGACAATGTACCCATAAAAGGTGACACAAGATATACCATAGGAAACCCTAATTGAGGGACAAACCCTAGCCTCCAAAAGCATCCAACACCATGTATTAGTCATAAAAATACCATTGTAATACATCCATGTAAACCTTCAAAACCATATCTACAACCAAGAGATCCATGTGAACAAGCATGAATCCACACATCCCATGCCAGGCTTCCAACCTCCACAAATGCTACCTTGGCTAACCTGTCTTGCCTTGTCCTACTCTTTCTCACATCAACAACTACCCTTATGGTTTCTTTTACAATAGAAAGCTCCCACAATCCTCCAAGTGGTATTACATAAACCATGTGTTACCTAACACCCATTGACACATGTTTAATATTGTGTGAGGCCTCACCTAGTCTGTCATAGTATGGATGACATATTTGCATTATGATACTTCTAAATTGATGTTTTGATATACTTTCAAGACTATAGTGCTATGTATTTTAATATCTACATTCTGATGATCCACACTTATGTCTACACATTAAGACCTAAATGATATATTTATTGATTTCATTCATGTTCTAATCTTTTCCAATTGCTTTGATAGAAATGGAATTGTAGAAATGCTTGTAATGTGAAATTGTAATGTTTGAGTGGGAATTAGAGTTAAAGGATAGATTGTGATATGTACTAGGACCTAATTCACATGCCTAGGGATTCAATAGTAGTGCCCTATTATTCTTAGGGCTACGGGGTTCACCCTATTATTCTTAGGGCACGGGGCAGGCCCTATAAAATTCTAGGCCTCGCATTGTGTTGTGCCGGTCATCATTCCTTTCATAAAAGGGCCCCTACAATTCTATGGGCAAGGTTGAATCCCATGTTACCCCACATTATATAGGGGAATCGAGTTGGGCAGTGCCCTACTATTCTCGTGGATTCAATATTTTATTACTATGATAGAAAATAAATTATGAAGTTATTTAGAATATTAATTTGATCATGTAAGTAAAGTTTAATATTGATAAGTAGAATTTGATATTTTAATGTTTTGAATGTTTTATGTGAAAATGATTAGAAAAAAAAAAAGTTAATTGGAAATGATGAAGTATGAAACCCTAATATTGAATGTGATAATGATTTATTGCACATTTGTACATATTTCTTATGTGATTTTCTTGGATTACTAATGCTCGAGTTTAGTGTATAGGAATTTAACCATGGGATTTAATGGCAAACCAAGGCTCAAGCCCATATGAACATGACATAGCCAAGGTTGAATCAGTGGAAAAGATTAAAACCTCATTGTAATGTGTTTTATTTCAAAATGTGAATGGCATGTGTGGAATAGTTGAATTCATGTATTATTGGATATAGGTCACTTTAAATGTAATATATTGTTTTGGTGTCACTTGACACTTGTGTTGTCCATATGGAGATGACTTGGAATTTAGAGTTTTGGGTGGAGTAACCTAACCTAAAACTTACCCCAACATGGTACTTAAGTTGACCTCATATTGGAAGATGTTAGGATAAGTCCCTATCCATTTGAATTTCGAATTCCAATTTTTAATTAACTTTTGGGGATCAAAAAGTGGTCCTAGGGGGTTACCTCAGTGAGAAATAAGTGCCCACATGTTAGCACTATGGGTTGGGGGTCTAAGTTTAACATTTAGTAGGCCTAGATGACCTTGGGAACCCTCCAAACAATTCACTTTCAAACTAATTCGAAATTTGAGTTGTCCCATGAGTTTACCCCCACTTTTTCCACTTAGTCAAAGTAGAAATTTTGGTAGGGACAAGCGTGTAAGAGAGAGTGGCTTGATTTTTTTGCTAGAAAAAGATAGTGGTAGAGTCTTTTTTGTGGACTTTGATAAACTAGTAGGGTGTTCACCCACTCTCTAAGTTTAGAGACTCTTAGGGTTTGGAAGCTTGGAGGGAGCTCTTATACAACCTTTCATTACTATTTTGCAAAGGAATTCAAGGTTGGTGTTCTTACCATGTAGTTAACCTCTTCCATTTTGAAGTTGAATCTCGGTATTGCATTCATAAGAATGTAGGTAGGGAGAATGTCATTGTAAGGAAAAATGTGTGGAATCATTTTGTATCATGTTGTGTTGTGTTGTGTTGTGATGAGCATGAAGTTTGGATTTTCATTATTCTCTTTTTTTTTGAGTTTCAATGATTTTGTGCATGAGTTTTGTTATGGGTGTGAGGGATTCACTCACCCTTTGGGAAGGGAAGAGAACGTAATGTCCCCATCATTTTAGCATCTTAGTGGAGTTCTTAGCCTTTACGTTCTCTGAAGGCTAAGTGGAGAAATACGGAGAAATTGATTAAATTAAATTTTTATAAAGTCATTAAATAAATTAAAATTAAAAGGTGATTTTATATTTAATTAATGTAATTTTCTAGAAGCACAACTAATTATTGTATTGGAAAGGGGGAAGCTTCTAGAGAGTGAAATTAAATAATATTTTATTTCCTTCTAGGAGGGTGAAGAAAAAGAATAAATAGGGAGGGAAGCCTTATTGTTGGGCATCGAATGTGTTGCCATCTACTTTTTTGGATAGCTTGTGGAGCCAAGGATTTCTACAGTTGTTATATTGATCTTTGGGAACAAACACTCCCATTGATTTGCATAACTGATGTGGTGAAATATATTTTGAAGGGTTGTGGCTATTGGAGAAGACAAACTAGTCTTTTCATTGTGCCAAATTTGTGGCCTAGGGCCAACTTTGTGGAGTAAGGAATAAGTTGGAATTTGCTATAATGATTTGCTATAGGAAAAATTTGTGTTTTTGGAGCAATTCCAGGTTTTTATCTACTACATTTTGCATTGTTTGAGAGTAGATATTTAGGGAATTGATAGGGTTTGTAAAATCTATTGTAATATGATTTATATCAGATTTTTATATTAGAATTTGTTGCCCTAATATCTTATTGATGTAGATTCATATTTTCCTATTTGTAATCAGTATTATTTAGAAACAATTGCATCTTCACTGTTAGTTGTTTGGTGTGTTCTTTAGAAGCATATTTATTAAAGTTTGGTATTTAGAAAGAAATTAGAATTTACATATGCAATATATCTCTTTCTTGGAAAGTGTTTGACAAAATGTCAAATAATTGAAGTATAAAATAATTTGGTGTTTCAAGAAGTTATAACCTATCGGGGTTATTACATTGGTATCAGAACTAAATCCTGCCATCCTGAGGGTTTAGCAATCACATGTAGCTACCTGGGGTTGGCTCTCATAGGTTTTCCACTCACAAGCAAGCTTTTTTGGATAGAGAACAATATTTTGATAGGCAGCCAAACACCATGGGTGACAGGCAAGAGTGTAGCCCACCAAGAGATAATAGGAATGAGGATCAAGAAACAAGGGGATTTTTTAGAGCAATAGTTATAGGACAAGAGCAGATGGTTCAAGCTTTGTAGGTAGAGATAATAAGAATGAGGATTAGGAAACAAGGGGATTTTTTAGAGCAATGGTTATAGGACAAGAGCAAATGGCTCATGCTTTGTAGGCACTCAACACCATGGTTGAGTGCATGAACCCACAAGATAGATGGAATTAGGAACAAAGGGATAACAAGAGTTCAATAGGATCACTTAGAGCTCATAAAACCCTTTCCATAATAGAAGATAGGCCCACACATCCTACCTTTGTTAGAGAGGAACTAGTATAGGATCCAATAGAGGAAGCTAAGGATGGAACATTTGTAGAAATCCTTATGGCTGCTAATGATGAATGGGAACTACTGACATCACAAGTACGAGAGAGAATGACTTTTGAGACATTTTTTATCCAAAGAAGAGAACACTACCATGTAATCAGACAGAATAGAAGACCTCGTGGTGAGGATAATGAATTAAAGTGGGCTACAGGGAAGCTTTCTCTAACTACATTTGATGGGAGTAGTAGAATGAAAGCACAATCTTAGATTCAAAAGCTTGATACCTTCTTAGCACCAAGACCTATGATAGAAGTAGAGGCAATAAAATAATCCACACTACATTTAGAGGGAGCTAAACATGATTGGTGGTACCATGCAATGGTTACCCTCATGTATAACCAAGTGACTTCATATTAGGACTTCATGGATAGGTTGGTAGAGAGGTTTGATAAGAAGGATCCAGAAGTTTTCTTCAGGGAGTTGACATAGTTGTGATAGATAGGCAGATTGGAGTATTTCATTAGTGATTTTCAGAGGCTATCTATTATGGTGCCAAATATATTAGATAAGAGATTGGTTGTTTTGTTCACAGAGGGATTATCCAAACCACTGAAGGGTTGGGTAAAAGCCTTTGATCCATTCAATTTTCAAGAAGCGATTAAGAAGGCTAGAAGTATGGAACAAGAAACCCTAGTAAATAAATTTTAGTCAAAGGGAGCATCATCTAGCAAAGAAAAACCATTCTTCAAGAAACCTGACAAGAATGAAACAAAGGCTAAAAATAAAAATAAATCATTTGCTCCTTTGGATAGAGAGGCATTGAATGATTTAAGGAAGAAAAAACATTATTTCTATTGCAAAGGACCCTATGACATGAACCTTGACTATCCCTTGAGGTCAAAGGGGAAAGCAAATAGGGTTATGTGGGCATATTATGAGGATTCTAATTTTGAAAATTCAGACCAACAATCTGAAAATGAGGAATCAATTGAAGAAAAGGAAGGCATAGATGATATAGGTGATGAAAAGACTGAGGGTAGACTTAGGGAGGCCCATCTCACTAGTGTACAAAAAGAGGGATCATTTAGGATGAGAGGGGTATTGGTTGGTTAATGAGTTATTACTTTACTTGATACAGGTGCTATTCACAATTATTTTGACTCTAGATTGATTGAGAGGCATGGGATACAAACAAAGAAATTTGAGGGTCTAAGAGTGAGGGTAGCTGATAGTTACATCCTCAAATGTCATAGGAAGATTATAGGTTTGCCCCTAAAGATCAACAATTTTGATTTCAAAGAAGGTTTTTATGTTGTTAACATGGGTGATACAAATTTGTTCTTGGGTATGACTTGGTTACATGACATAGGGGAGTTCACTCTCAATTTAAGAGATATGTAGATGAAGTTTTAGTCAGAGGGGAAGACCTATATACTTAAGGCCATTCATGATAGTGGGTTTAGGTTGATGTCTTGTAGATTCATAGAGAGCTTGTTGAGACATGAATAGTCTTAGTGGGTAGCCTGTTGCACTTTAATGCCATCACAAGGGCATCAAAAATTAGAATATCGCCCAGACATACAGGAATTGAGAATCAAGCACTACAAGGTTTTTAGTGAAATACCACCAGGTAGACCTCCAGATAGAGGTATTGAGCATATTATTGAGTTAGAGGAGGGTGCTAAACCCATCATGATAACACCCTACAGGCATCCAAAAAGATTGAAGGACGAGATTGAGAAAACCATCAAGGAACTACTTGTTATGGGGCACTTTAGATTGAGTAAGTCGCATTTCACTTCTTCTATGGTTTTGGTGAAGAAGAAGGATATAACTCCTAGGATGTGCATGGATTACAAGGTCTTAAACAAGAAGACTATAAAAAATAGGTACCCTTCCCATAGATTGATGAGTTATTAGATGAGCTACATGGAGCATGTTTCTTCTCCAAAATTGATTTGGGATTAGGAGAGTTGGAGAGATGGCTTACGAGTTAGATTTACTAGCAGAGAGTAGAGTCCGTAATATTTTTCATGTGTCACATCTCAAAAAGGCATTAGGACACCAGATTGTTCCTTCTACATTGCTTCCACCTTGAGACAATGAGGGGAGATTGGTTTTAGTATCATAGGCTATCATTGAGTTCAAGGAGAGAAATTTGAGGAGACATACTATTAGAGAGTACTTGGTGAAGTGGAAGGACCTGCCAGTAGAGGATGCCACTTGGAAGAATGAAGAAATTTTGCAACATCTAGAGTTGAGATTACTTGGAGACAAGCAATTTTAAGAGGGGTGGACAGTAATGTCCCCATATTTTTAGCATTGCAGTGGAGTTCTTAGCCTTTATGTTCTCCAAAGGATAAGTGGAGAAATAAGGAGAAATTGATTAAATTAATCTATTATAAAGTCATTAATTAAATTAAAATTAAAAGGTGACTTTATATTTAATTAATTTAATTTTTTAGAAGCACAACTAATTATTGTATTGGAAAGGGGGAAGCTTCTAGAGAGTGTATTTTCTAGAAGTACAACTAATTATTGCCTTGGAAAGGGGGAAGCTTCTAGAGAATGCAATTAAATAATATTTTATTTCCTTCTAAGAGGGTGAAGGAAAAGAATAAATAGGGAGGGCAACCTCATTGTTGGGCATCGAATGTGTTGTCATCTACTCTTTTGGATAGCTTGTGGAGCCAAGGGTTTTTGCAATTGTTATATTGATCATTGGGAACAAACACTCCCATTGATTTGTATAACTAAGGTGGTGAAATATCTTTCGAAGGATTGCGACTATTGGAGAAGACAAACTACTCTTTTCATTGTGCCAAATTTGTGGCCTAGGGCTAGCTTTGTAGAGTAAGGAATAAGTTGAAATTTGCTACAGTGATTTGCTACAAGAAAAATTCATGTTGTTGGAGAAAATCCAGGTTTTTATCTACTACATTTTGCATTGTTTGAGAGTAGATATTTAGGGCATTGGTAGGGTTTGTAAATATATCAAAATTTGTCACCTTAATTTCTTATTGATGTAGATGCACACTTTCCTATTTGTAATCAATTTTATTCAAAAACAATTGAATCTTCATTGTTATTTTTTGGTGTGTTCTTTGGAAGCATATTTATTAAAGTTTGGTATTTAGAAAGCAATCAGAATTTACATATGCAATATATCTCTTGCTTGCAAAGTGTTTGATAAAATGTCAAAGAACTGAAGTATAAAATAATTTGGTGTTTGAAGAAGTTATAACCTATTGGGGTTATTACAAAGAAGTCTAGGGTGAAGGGGTTAGTTGGCCTTGAAATATAGTTGAGAATGTTGGAGTATGGACTCCATTGTATGCCATATTCATTCATATCTTGCTTGGGGGTGATAAGGGAAAGATGATGTAGAAAGGAAGTTTATGGAGTATGGGCTTCAAGGAAGCTATAGCTGATGGTAATATGTTTGGAGGATGTTTGTGAAAGCCCCAAAAGGGCATGGAATTTTTTGATTTGTGAAAGCCCTAAAAGAGCATGAAAATTGTTTATTACATATATGGTTTGATATGAAAAGTCTCCTAGTTTAAATCACACCTTCACCCTATGTTTATGGTTCCATTGGTGAACCACTATGAAGTATCCTTGGGATGGAATTGTTCAAGTATTGTACTGTGATGTATATGCATTTGTAGGATTGTATGTGATACCCATTTTGAGCTTTGCTTCCCTTAGCTTGGGGGTGGTCTCTTTGGAGGCCTATGGTTGGGAGGAGAGTACCCATGGTCCTTGTTTTTTTTGTTGTGATGTATTTGTAGATTGGTGTTCAAGGGAGCAATGGAAAAAGCTTGGAATGATCATCTTGTAGATTGTTGCTTGAAGGAGAAAACTTGTCATTGTGCATTGTACTTGTAATGAAGAATTCTCCATCTTGTTTATGTTGTTTTGTTGCATGATTGCATGGTAGAAATAAAGGAATTTTGAAGGCATCATATGTAATTGTTCTATTATTTTCATGGGTATGCATTTGAATGTAATGATGTTGCAAGTTGAAGCCTAATTGTAGATAAAATTGAAAATGTTTCATGAAATCATTTTAGGAAACTATTCAATAGTGGTTAATTTCCATTCAAATAAATAGGAATATGTTTTAGAGTATGCCCAATTGATTTATGGAATGTGATAACAAAATTGTACTCATGCCATGGTTGACAATCTAGATGATTTCAATAGTTTAACTAGTTCAATATCCAAAGTTTCATTGTAGGAAGGGAAGAATAAATTAGTAGTTTTTAAATAGGTTGTTGTAATTGAGTAGTATGACATGATTTCCTTAAGTTTAAGTTTCAATATTTCCAAAAGGGGATTCCAAAGGTTTATTCATTTTGATGCACTAAATAGGATGTTAATGGTAAAATTAAAAGCTATAACTAAATTGGAAGTCACAATGGATTAGTAAGAAAAATAGAACCAAGAGGAGAGCATTGTAAAAATTTACAAGGTAAGTGAAAGGTTGGAAGTATACATTTTAGCTCTTTGGAATTTGTATGAGGTTGGAAATAAATCTCCTCTACCTATTACAATTTATCAAAATATTCATCAAACTAATAACAATAATAATATCTCATAGTACAAGTATGATCAGCAAGTCACGTGGTTTAGAAAGAAATCATATCACATGGGAGAGCGATTAGGACTAAGAAGGAAGGGGGAGTCACAACACTCAATCCACTTCCCCCTCTAAACTTAGCATAGATTTAGGACTTCCTAGTAAGGCACTTTCCCCATTGACATCCAAACCTAAACATGTATAACATGTGAGTATTCGAGCTTCTAGAAAACTTGGCAAAAGGCCTGCAATACATGCGCTTTAGTGGAAAATGGGTCCCACCACCTCCCAACATGCTTACTTGAATTTATACTTCTCCTCATGTAGACCACCACCACCACCATTTAAAACGTTGACATTTCCTATTCCTTTGGAGAAAGGACTCAAATAAATTTATACAAATAATAATAATAATTTAATACACCTTGCTCAAACCAAGGAAATAAGCCAATATTAATTGTGTAACGCCTTGCCAAGTAATCCAAAAGAATTAACCTAAAGTTTTACTAATTTTACAAAACATTTTTTTTTTAAACAAGAAAGATTAATTATACACATCAAACACATAGTAGCAGAAGCAATAACATACAATCAACTAAACCATACATAATAGGTTACATTCCTTAAGAATCCCATGACATTGAATCACATTTAAATTTAATCTAATACTACGTCTAACAACAACCACACCCACATAAAAGAAAAATTATGAAGTCCAAATTCCATAATATACATTTGTTATGAATGCCTCTTTGCAAATTAATTTGGAATGCTCAATCATCCACTGTACATGTCATAGGGTATGAAAAGCTAAAAGAATATACATATGAAGAAATATAAATACAACATCCTCCTCAGATCCATGATACAAGTACAATAAAAATAAATGAAACCATCTACCAGACATGATACATCCATCCATGGTAAAAGATATAAACATCCAACATGAAATACAACTATCCATCATAAAACACAACTAACTAAGTGTACGGTTCCTCCCAACCATCAATACTATCATTAGACCATCGTGGGCCCTAGCCATCCCCCGCGTGTAACATCCCATGCCACCAATAAGATCGTCGGTACTATAGTAATAGGGATGTCACTACTAAAACATGCTACAACGTACACATAAAGAAATCTAACATGCTAATCATTAATCTAAGTAAATGCATCAATAAATAACATCATCTAAACACAAGCATCCCAAGAAGCTCCAACCACGGTGACTATAGATGGATCTCAATGGTAAGAGTGAAAAGCACTACCACCCAACTATGTGGAACCTAAATGGCCCACTCCCACCATGCTAAGGAGATAATCTCAAGTCCCAAATAGGATATCAAATCACATAACACAAATACTCTGTAAGTCCAGAAAATCCTAAAAGTATACTAGCTCAAAGGTAACATAGATTGACATCTAGACCTAGAGGCACACAAGAAATGTAGGAAACCTACTATGTAAGTGGGAAAGTATCATCACACGAATCACGTTAGGAGTTACCTTGGTAGTTAGCTTAGGACTCCAAGGTCCCTAGTGATCCCTATGCGGCCACTAGTATCCTCTCGTACTGATAAGGCATACTACAGAATGTTAGGTCGTAACCAGGCACTCTCTCTACTCCCATCCTAGTCTATACTAGCACTCAAGGCATGGGTGAGAACATACAATTATCTTATTAGGTTCATTTTAATCCCCATTTAGTGTAATGTTTTCACTTATTAAAACAACTTACGATTGGTTATTCCCAGAGCCACTCAGGGCCCCCATCCCCTATTGCAAGCCACTTCTTGACACTACATATAGATAACCTATCCTAGGTTCAATAGAAGCACAAATCAATAATCATATAAAAATCACCTCAACCCTATGCAAGTGACTGATAAGCATCAAAATATAGTCCACAATATTCACATCAGTTCTCCATGAGCAACTAGAAGCATCAAATGATAAATCACAACATCCATCGGTACTCAATGAGCAACCAGAAAGTATCCCAAAATAAATCACAATACCCATCGGTTCTCAACGAGCAACTAGAAAGTATCCCAAAATAATACTGATCGAAGACTCCAAAATGGTCAAGCCAAACATGACATCATCAAGAATAAATCATTCAAAACACCTCAACCCTCTCAAAGTGACTAGAAAACAAATCAAATATAACTGACGGATGACTCAAAAATAGTTAAGTCAAGTATCTCATATACATACACCTCAGCTTCACACAATCAATAATCCACACACATCATAAAGCATGCCATCACATTACCATGGTTGGGTTTAAAAGATCAAGACCAAACATCAGCATGACATCACAAACACATAACCCTCAAGCCTTTGGTAACAACCTAAGACTAGTCAAGCTAAATCAACCCGAAAACCCCAAACATAAACATCACACATAAGACAAGGTGTAAGTTCATATTTTGGCTTATTTAAATCACATGGTTGGGTTAAAGATAAAGGTTTCAATTTTGGTTCCAATGTATATTTCAAGTAAATAATCTTATAGTCACCCTTACAAATAACCCATTCTTGTTTTTTAAATAATTCAAAAAGTTACCCTTATTTGATTTAGGTTGATTCCCTAAAATGATCTAAAGGCAAGTTATTTATTTAACTTACTAAATAAATAGATAATTCCAATTTAAACCATATTATTAAAATAATATAAATCTACGATTTTCACTTAACTATGTTGATCATTAATTAAATTTAATTAAACTCATTTTTAATTAAATTAATTAATGATTCTCAAATCTAAATACTTATATACATATCTCAATAATTATTAGTTATAAATAATTAATAAACTTATGAATAATTTTATTAATTAAAAATTAACTATATTACATGCATTACTATTTACATCAATCAATATTAATAAGACCTGTTATAATAATATTAAAATCTTATTAATAATAATTACTTATTATTAAAAAATTTAATAACTTTTAATAATTTAATAAAACTATTATTAATACTTAACATTTAAAACAATTAATAATAATTTAATTAAATAATATTAGAAAAATATGTCAAACCTTACCTGCGATTTTAATAAATCACTGCAGTCTCAAACATAGAGCCAACCCTTTAAAAGAGTGTCCTGCCATGGCAGTGGCTGTTGTGCAATCATTAATGGTTGTTAGCAGATCCATTGTCATGGACAGTGACTGCCAGTGGGGGGTGGGATGTGACTGCCCACCTCTCACCAAATTTTAATATATATATTTTTTGAAATAAAAACTTTATTATTATGTTTTTTAAAAATAAATTTCTTTATTAATATATTTTATAAAACATTTTTTTCTAAATAAATTTCTTTATTTTATAAAATTTATAAAGTAAACCTCCTTTTTAATATATATATATTTTATAACTTTTACAATATTAGTCTGATAGGAAAAATTCTTTTAACCATACAAATTTCTAATTTAAAAATTTTCTTTTATTTCAAAGCCTTCTCGGATTAATTGCAATTTCCTTTATACCTATGGACAAGGTTTTCAATTTGATTTATTTTATTTTAATGTTAGTGTACAAATGAGATACAATACGAATATCATAAGATTCAGACAAGAGAATGAAAGTATCATACCACAAAATCTAAAGAACTCGATCTCAACAATCACAACCACAAAAAAGACATGAAAAGAAAATTGTGTAACTAATCAGTGATCAAAAAACACAAGACCCTATCTGAACCTGATGCTAATACACAGCCACCCGAAGATTGTGAGGGAATTCGCTTCTATCGAAAACTTCTCTCTGAAACTTTCCCAAAATTCCTTCCCAAAATTTGCTTCCAAAATTCACGTCAAAATTTGTCTCCCCAAAGAATGAACCCTCTAATTGTGATAAAGAGTTCTCTCCTTAAATTGGGGCACTGATTGTGCATTCACTCGGGAGAACTCCTTGCTCACCATCTTTAACTCAATATTAACTTTTATTAATCTTCCTTTATCTTTTCTCATGCACATTAAAATGAATTATTAAATAACTTTATTTAATTTTTACTTGACTCCTCTTTCAATTAATTTATTAACTTTTAAATCTCATCCACACTTTATTAAAATATTTTTATTAAATTCATTGGTTTCATCTTTTTAATTAATTTCTTATATTTTAATCTCATACATGCATCATGTGAACTTCAAACTTTTTAATAATTTAATATCTTTTCACTTTTTAATTTATTTTCAAAACTCAATTGATAAAATATTTATTTACTTAAATAATGATACTATTTAGCATTTATGAATTGAATAAATATTATCACATTCTAAATTAATCTTCAATTTTAATTCTTTTATTTAATTAATTTATCAATTTAATTAAATTTAATTAAATATTAAAATGTCATAATAATTTTCCATTAAATTAAATCATTAATTTAATCTTTTAATTAGACTTGATTAATAGAAAATTCACCAAAGACTCATAAAACAACATACGAAAACTCATCAAAGAAAAACACATACAAAATCAAACTAAAAGTTTATAATCACGAATTGATGTCATCCGACACATTCAAAGGGTACACAACTCAAATACTTGTCCTATTTGTCAATTAGGACAAATGGCTTAAGAGTTTAGGATTTGGACTTAAGAATTTATCTCTCCTCTCTTACCATTGAGATAATGCGATAGGGTACGCTCGTCCTAGCAATTCAGGGAAATTGATACCCAATACCTGCAACCTACATAAAATCCATGCATGTACAAACACAATATTCTAAACTAAATAAGCAATGGCAGGAAGTGGTGCATCGTGCAAATCTTGACTATTAGGTGACTATGACTCCCTTCCTTAACCACATCAGAAACACCATACATAAAGAAAATAAACACGCACACCATACACATGCAGTATGGGGTAAGTATCCATAAGAAGACACATAATAATCCATCTAGCTAATCATCATCAATAATTGAAATCACTGAATAATCATCATGCATACATGAAATATAGAGTACCAAGTAATCTCATCATATAATAAACTGAATGTAAAAAAAATATGTTAACCTCAAAATAATGCCACTAAACATAAGCATAAAACTAGCCTAATAAAGCTTGGTAATGATAACAGAAATGTGAACTAGGGGCAGGCACTACATCCACCCCCTTAGACTTAGGCTTACTCCTAGAAGCCTACATGAATGATAAATCTAAGGGATTCACTGTGTGGGTCCCATTGAAACCTTTCCCCCTGTAGGAGGATATGACTCCACTGAGAATACTACAACACACTTAGAGCAATATGATTTTGGTATAATAGTAAATTTAAAACCATATTGATCCAACATTCATCCTTTAAACAATACCAAAATAGATCCCCTAAACACTCTAAAAAAAGTATCAACATCCCTAATTCATTGGAAAACTTACAAGATGCTATAATAACCATAAACCATACTACTGTAAAGCATAGATAAAAGATAGATGTTTTGAAAACTGAATAAGTTTCAATTTTCAGTTTGCCTATATTTAGGTTTACATATAATTCAGTTTTGAAGTTTAAGTGTTGAAGTATGAAAAATATGCAACTAAAAGTTTAAGTTCTATTTCAGTGTAACTAGTTCAAGTTTCAATTTGAAGTGATGCATATAATAGTTTAAAATTTCATTTTTGTTCAACTAGTTAACAACTAGTGGTGTTCCAATATACCCAAAGCTCCCAATGTAGAAGCTCGGGCTCTGATACCAGATTTAACACCCCACCAAGGGATCCAAAAGAATTAACCTAAAGTTTTACTAAGTTTACAATATATTTTATTTTTATTTTTATAAAACAAGAAAGATTAATCATACACATCAAACACATATAAGGAGAACCAATAACATACACTCAACTAAACTATACATAACAGGTTACATTCCTTAAGGATCCCATGACATTGAATCACATTTAAATTTAATCTAATAATATGTCTAACAACTACCACATCCACTTAAAAAGAATAATTATAAAGTACAAAGTCCATAATATACATTTGATCCGAATGCCTCTTGGCAAATTAATTTGGAATGCTCAATCATCCATTGTACATGTCACAGGGTATGAAAGGCTAAAAGAATATACATATGAAGAAATATAAATACAACATCCTCCTCAGATCCATGATACAAGTACAATAAAATAAATGAAACCATCTACCATACATGATACATCCATCCATCATAAAAGATATAAACATCCAACATGAAATACAACTATCCATCATAAAATACAACTAACTAAGTGTGCGGATCATCCCAACCATCAATAGCATCATTAGACCATAGTGGGCCCTAGCAATCCCCCACACGTAGCATCCCAAGCCATCAATAAGATCGTCGATACTATAGTAACAGGGACCTCACTACTAAAACATGCTACAACATACGCATAAATAAATCTAACATGCTAATCATCAATACAAGTAAATGCATCAATAAATAATATCATCTAAACACAAGCATCCCAAGAAGCTCTAGCCACGGTGATTACAAATAGATCTCAATGTTAAGAGTGAAAAGAACTACCACTCGACTGCGCAAAATCCAAATGGCCCACTCCCACTACGCTAAGGAGATAATCTCAAGTCCCAAATAGGATATCAAATCACATAACACAAATACTCTCTAAGTCCAAAAAATCCTAAAAGTATACTAACTCAAAGGTTCCAACATAGATCAACGTCTAGACCCAGAGGCACACAAGACATGTAGGAAACCTACTATGTAAGTGAGCAAGTGTCATCACATGAATCATGTTAGGAGTTACCTTAATAGTTAGCTTAGGACTCCAAGGTCCCTAGTGATCCCTATGTGGCCACTAGTATCCTCTCATACTGAAAAAGCATACTATGGAATGCAAGGTCGTAACCAAGCATTCTCTCTACTCCCATCCTAGTTTGTACTAGCACTCGAGGCATGGGCGAGAACATACAATTATCTTATTAGGTTCATTTTAATCCTCATTTAGTGTAATATTTTTACTTATTAAAACAACTTACAATGGGTTATTCCCAGAGCCACTCAAGGCCCTCGTTCCCCATTGCAAGCCACTTCTTGACACTACATATAGATGACCTACCCTAGGCTCAATAGAAGCACAAATCAATAATCATATAGAAATCACCTTAGCCCTATACAAGCAACTGATAAGTGTAGACACCTAAATTTGATTACACCGCTTTGGTAATCCTATTTAGTTATCTCTAAAGGCATCATTAATTAAATTCCTATATAATTAATCCTTTGCCATCCCCTAGCTGATTAATTTAATTAATCATCTATAGTCCTAATTGATAAATAAAATAACCTATTATTTATCAATTAATCCTATTCTTCTATCTAAATTCCAAAATCCTCATTTATTAAATTAATCTATTTGATAAATAAAGCCCTCAAATCTAATAACCCCTAAACTATCCTAAACCCCCTTTTTAGCCTAATCCACCCCATCCACCCATACTAACCAAGCTTAGCCACTAACTCACCCACCCTCATTAAATGCCATCCACTTGCAAATCTCTAACAAGCTTAGTCTAATCCTAAATCATCTCTAATCCCCCTTCTAACCTTGTCACATTCCCTAAGCAAGCTTAAGACTTTCCTAAGCCAAGCAAAGTCAACAATCTCAACTCCCTCCAAAATATCCCAACCACTAAACCATGAATGCTCTTACAAAGGTCATAAAGACTCTTACAAGCCCATTCATTGCTCTTACAAGCCATTATGAAGGGTCTTTATGAAGATATTATCCCTTGAGCCTCCTTTGTTGACTCATCCTTGCCCTTTCCTCCATCCTCTCACCCTATGACATGTGTCACTCTCTGATTGGCTGTAAGGAAGCACAATCCATGTGCTCTCCTCTCATGCAATCCTAACCCTCCTTAAGCTTTCATCTCTCCTTGCATCTTAACCCTCCATCCCTCAAGCCCTTAGCCTATAAATTGAATCCCCTCCCAAGCCATTTCATCACAACCTTTAAGCCAAAGTTATAATGTTAATTTGAGAACCAAAAGCCATCAACCATACCCTTATAATGCCAAATTGAGAGCTCACAAAGCTACCAATTTTCCATTTACTCATCCCCACCATTGAAGCATAGAGAAAGTTTGAGCATACATACCAATCCTTTACTTAGACTTATCTCTAAATCAAGTGACCATCCTCATTGGGAGAGCCATTCTGTGGCTCATATTCTCATTTGAGGGTTTCACTTTGTCTCTCATATATGTTATGATTTTTATGCTAGTTAATACTTTTTTCTTTTAATAGATTAGTATTTCTTGCTAACATATTTCTCATATACAATAAGCATCAAAATATAATCCAAAATATTCACATCAGTTCTCCACAAGCAATTGGAAGCATCAAATGATAAATCACAACATCCATTGGTTCTCAATGAGCAATCGGAAAGTATCCCAAAATAAATCACAATACCCATCGGTTCTCAACGAGCAATAGAAAGTATCCCAAAATAATATTGATCGAAGACTCCAAAATGATCAAACCAAACATGACATAATCAAGAATAAATCATTCAAAACACCTTAGCCCTCTCAAAGCGACTGGAAAACAAATCAAATATAACTGATCGATGACTTAGAAATGGTTAAATCAGGTATCTCATATACATACACCTCAGCTTCACACAAGAAGATTGGAAAGAAATAACAATCAATAATCCACACACATCATAGAGCATGCCATCGCATTACCATGGTTGGGTTTAAAATATTGAGACCAAACATCAACATGACATCACAAACACATAACCCCTAAGCCTCTAGTAACAACCTAAGACTAGTCAAGCTAAATCAACTCGAAAACCCCAAACATAAACATTATAGAAGACAAGGTGTAAGTTCATATTTTGGCTTATTTTAAATCAGATGGCTGGGTTAAAGATAAAGGTTTCAGTTTTGATTCCAATGTATATTTCAAGTAAATAATCTCATAGTCACCCTTACAAATAACCCATTCTTGTTTTTTAAATAATTCACAAAGTTACCCTTATTTGATTTAGGTCAATTCTGTAAAATGATCTAAAGGCAAGTTATTTATTTAACTTATTAAATAAATAGATAATTCCAATCTAAACCATATTATTAAAATAATATAAATCTACAATTTTCACTTAACTATGTTCATCATTAATTAAATTTAATTAAACTAATTTTAATTAAATTAATTAATGATTATCAAATCTAAATACTTATATTAATATCTCAATAATTATTAGTTATAAATAATTAATAAACTTTATGAATAATTTTATTAATTAAAAATTAACTATATTACATGCATTACTATTTACATCAATAAATATTAATAAAACTTGTTATAATAATATTAAAATCTTATTAATAATAATTACTTATTATTAAAATTATTAATACTTAACATTTAAAACAATTAATAAAAATTTAATTAAATAATTTATTTTTTAAATGTCAAACGTTACCTGTGATTTTAATAAATTGTTGCAGTCTCAAACGCAACACCAACCCTTTAAAAGGGTGGCTTGTCGTGGAACCACCATAGTAGTGGCCACCGTGCAGTCATTAATGGCTGTCGGGGGATCCACTGTCGTGGATAGTGACCACCGATGGGGGGTGGGATGTGATTGCCTACCTCTCACCAAATTTTAATATATATATATTTTTAAAAATAAATAAATTTATTAATATATTTTATAAAACATTTTTTTCTAAATATATTTATTTATTTTATAAAATTATATATATATAATAACTTGTACAATATTAGTCTGATAGGAAAAATACGTCTAACCATACAAATTTCTAATTTAAAATTTTTATTTTATTTCAAACCCTTCCCAGATTAATTGCAATTTCTTTTATACCTACGGACGAGGTTTTCAATTTGATTTATTTTCTTTCAATCTTAGCGTACAGATGAGATACAATATGAATATCATAAGATTCAAACAAGAGAATGAAAGAATCATACCACAAAATCTAGAGAATTTGATCTCAACAATCATAGCCACGAAGAAGACAAGAAAGGAAAATTGTGTAATTAATCAGTGATAAAAAAACACAAGACCCTACCTTAACCTAATGCTAATACCCAACCACCAGAAGATTGTGAGGGAATTTGCTTCTATCCAAAACTTCTCTCTAAAACTTTCCCAAAATTCACTTCCAAAATTCGCATCAAAATTTGTCTCCCCTAAGAATGAACCCTCTAATTGTGATAAAGAGTTCTCTCCTTAAATTGGGGTTGATCATGTGTTTGCCCGAGAGAACTCCTTGCTCACCACCTTTAACTCAATATTAACTTTTATTAATCTTCCTTTATCTTTTCTCATGCACGTTAAAATGAATTACTAAATAACTTTATTTAATTTTCACTTGACTCCTCTTTCAATTAATTTATTAACTTTTAAATCTCATCCACACTTTATTCAAATATCTTTATTAAATTCACTAGTTTTATCTTTTTAATTAATTTCTTATATTTTAATCTCATACACACATCATGCAAACTTAAAACTTTTTAATAATTTAATATCTTTTCACTTTTTAATTTATTTTCAAAACTCAATTGATAAAATATTTATTAACTTAAATAATAATAATATTTAGCATTTATGAATTGAATAAAGATTATCACGTTCTAAATTAATCTTCAATTTTAATTCTTTTATTTAATTGATTTCTCAATTTTATTAAATATTAAAATGTCATAATAATTTTTTATTAAATTAAATCATTAATTTAATCTTTTAGTTAGACTTAATTAATAGAAAACTCACCAAAGACTCATAAAATAACATACGAAAACCCATCAAAGAAAAACACATACAAAATCAAACTAAAAGGTTATAATCATGAATTAACGTCATCCGATGCATTTAGAGGGTACATGACTCAGATACTTGTCTTAATTGTCAATTAGGACAAATGGCTTAAGGGTTTAGGATTTGGACTTGAGAATTTATCTCTCCTCTCTTACCATTGAGATAATGCGATAGGGTATGGTCATCCTGGCAATTCAGGAAAGTCGATACCTGGTACCTACAACTTGCATAAAATCCATGCATGTATAAACACAATATTCTAAATTAAATAGGCAATGGTAGGAAGTGGTGCATCGTGTAGATCCTGACTAGCAGGTGACTACTACTCCCTTCCTTAACCACATCAGAAATGCCATACATAAAGAAAACAAACACGCACATCATACACATGCAATATGGGGTAAGTATCCATAAGAAGACACATAATAATCCATCTAACTAATCATCATCAATAATTGAAATCACTAAATAATCATCATGCATACATGAAATATAGAGTACCAAGTAATCTCATCATATAATAAACTGAATGTAAAGCAATATCTGATAATCTCAAAACAATGCCACTAAACATAAGCATAAAACTGGCCTAATAGAGTCTGGCAATGATAACAAAAATGTGAACTAGGGTCAGGCACTACAAATTGAGGCATGCAAATTGTCTTAAAGAGGGGGAGAATCATGTGAATTCCCATAACTCCCCTCTTCTCTTCTCCCTAGGCACCGCCCAAGGATATGGGTCAACCTTCACACACATTCCATGTACCTTGCAAATTTGTTGAGACTATCAATAATGGGTGTTAGGGAAGTGAGTTAGTGTTACGTAAGTAAAATAGTGTTAGAATGTTTAGTAGATGTATTCATTGTTAGTTAGTAATATTTGGGGTAATAAGGGTTAGTTAGTAGGATTTTCTTTATTGATTAAATTGTTAGTTATTAGATTTGTTTAAGATACTTGAGAATTATGGTAAGATTCTAGTAATAGATAATTCATCCATGTGATCTTACTTTATGAGTAGAGTAGGTAGTTATTATTATTTTGATAGAAACAATCAGATAGTATAAAAATGTAGATAGATTAGTTGTGGCATAATTTAGGAATTTTATTTTGTAATTTAATTGCATTTAAAGAGAACTTAATGATCCTACCTTAGTTATTTGAAAAATTAAGTTAAACAAAAATAGTGTAATATTAGTTCTAATCTAGTTAGATTAAATATTTTATATGTTGTCCTTCACTTAAGAGTGTTTAGTTCTATTGGATGCATTCAATGAAGGACATATTTTAATACTTAAAATTTGATGGAAAGTTTTAGAGTGGTATAATTTTGTTAAATGTTATAGAAATTAAAGGTAATTAAAAGGATACTTTCTTAAGGTGTTAATGATAGTATAGGTTACTATATGGCAATGAATTGAATAGTGGTAAGACATTTATGTACACTAAATTTTGCTATGTTAGTTATATACATATATATCATATTTGACGAAGTATGTTATATACAAACATTATATAATTATATGCACCTAATCTTTACATAAAAAATTCACCTAACAAATCTTAATCATCATAATTAATATATAAGATGTATTAGGATGTTATTAAAATATTAAATCATGAACACTTTTATAATATATGATTCATATTACATAATTGAGTTAGTGCTTTGAATTAGCCTTCAGATATATTAGATGTCCTTCAAACCATGTTCTTAGTAATTAGTTGTCACTTATACTATGAAACTATTTCAAATTTTAACATACATTGGTAATAATATATGCATATGAATTACGTAATGTGAGATGAGTAAATGTCACTTTGAATAATGATATAGGTAGAACCTTAATTGTTGGGAATAAAATAAGATGTAATATTTTAATGAAAATGTTATTAAGGGCTAAGAGAATAACTTCTAGGATATTAGTGGTGAATAACTTGTATTGAACATTGAAATATGACAATACATAAGTGAGATAGTCAATGTACAATATGTTCGTTAATCTAACCTGGACCCAAATCAAAGTGCAAAACGTATATCTTCAGTCAATGTACAAGTTAATGGAACCCTAACCTAGATGCAGAGTTCAATTTCATGCCTAGGCGAATGCCTTAACATGATAACTAGTAAACCCCTATACATACAAACATCAAGGGCTTAGAGGAGTTGATTTCCCTCTCACCTAATTTTGATGTTGTAACATTAATACTACTACCTTGATATCTGATGATGATTTGAGATGAACCTCCAACCAACCTAGCAAAGATCACTTAGATTATGAATGGAATGTATGTTATAACCCTATAAACATTATCATTAGGTATACCAGACCCTTGGCCATCAATACCCTTGCCGACAAAGTATAATCCCCAATGTGAGAGATACTTGAGTGCTACCTTCAAAAATAAAAATTAGTTGTGTTTTTGCCCTGTAATTTTGGGCATGACATGTTGGGAATTTAATTATTTTCCCTAATATCAAATAAGTACATCAAATATTATTTTAATGTGTCAATACAAATCATCAAGAATAATCCATATAAATCTCTACATGTTGCACACTCTTCTAGGTGTTCTTAGGTACAACATTACATAATAAAATAAAATAATAGAATATAACCAATATTATGCAATGTGTGCAACACACATAATGTCAACAATCTCTCACTTATGGTATACATTGCAAAGTCAATTCATATCCACATAAATAAAAAGGAAACAATGGTATACCTCTTAGCACATCTACCATCGTGGATAAAAGTACACCATGTGCTCCATGTAGGTACTTGTAACAAAATCAAAGTATTGAGAATATCAAAGATGAATGATTCCATCTCCTATTATGAAATTTTCACTAGGCATACATAAAAGTCATATAAAGAGAAATCCACCCAACCTATCACATAAGAATCATAAAAATCCTATACCAAATGAAATGTTAAACACAAACATTTGATCCAAAGGTAATCACATATATCCGTAGATGTCAAAATCCATAGCTGAAATAGCACCCCACATTAGGTGCCAACCCTTCCAACTATCCATGCATCCAAAGGTATATTGAGTGAACCTCACAACATCATATATCCAATCTGTAACCTGTAGTCATAATCATAAACCAATAACCTATAAGAACAACACTCTTAACAAGTCTCCAACATCCCCCAATTTCTCCATAGCCAACAAAGAAAGAGATAAATAACAACCATGTCATATCTCACATGACATTCATGAACACAAACTAGTGATCACAAGCTCCAACCAATCTCAAATCCAATACAAGTGAAACTAAACATCCTAGAAAATAACCAAGACCAAGGAAAACCATGCAAATCATAACATGTATCATGTCTTTCTGCACACATCTCTAGATGTAAACTATCATGTCAACTATGATCTCCTCCATTAAACCCCAACCAAGAAGCCACAAAAATACCCAAACCAAATGACCATATAACTAATTATAGATGTAATCCTCTCACAACAAGATCAAACTCATGAACTATTCCTAAACCAAGGAATAATCGTTTCTAATCCAAGGAGTATTCCCACTATAAATGATCTCCAAAGCTCAACCAAAATAACAATAACATATGCACACAAAGATAACCAATGATAAACCATCTCTCAAATGAACCCTCCAAGACTAACTCATGTACCATAGCTCAAGATTCATATCAATAAAAGATAAGAATAAATATAATTTACTTGAGAGAAACAATGGGATATACCTCTCAAGTAGTAAATCGTCAAGTAGACCAAGAGTGGGGAATGAGAATGTTCATCAAGATATCCAAGTCTCCAACCAAGACTAATCTAAGAAAAATCTCTATCCAAGTCATATTAGGTGAATGCCCCATAGAATTCTTATTGAAACCATTAACTGCCCCAACAAATATATCTCTAATCATAAGAGAAATCAACATCACCACCATATCTAAGTATATATGAGCACCTGTAACCAATCAATCAATGTCAACTCCAAATGCAACATAGCAATATCATGAATTATCCAACAAATTATGAATGCACTCAATACCAAGAAACTAAACCAAATCAATGTTAAAGTTCCAACCATGGCCTTAGGAACATAAACATTACAACATGGTCTAAACCATCTCAACCAAAAAGAGACAACATGCTCCATATGGACACACTATAACATGTAAAAACTCTAAATGTTTATTAAGAGTCTACCATGACATAATAATGAAACCATCCTAACACCAAGGATAACATTTCAAATGAAAACACAACCACACCTTTACCAAGAACCCCATGAGTCCTTAAGAAGATAACTGTAGACGCTCAAAAATGGTTTGCATCTACAACCTCATCACTTCTTCATACTAATTTGTCCCATTTTCTCATTCTACTAACTTCGATCTTTTGGCCAGATTGACCATATTTTGTCATTTATATCCCCTTTCACATCAATTTCATATCAACTCAGAATCATATCAAATCAACTCGGAATCACCCCAAATCAACTCAGAATCACTCGAAATCGATCCTAATCAACCCAAAACATATCAAACATCCCAAATCAATTATCATTTATCTGCTCCTAGGCATTGTTGTGGCTTTCAGTGTCTTGGAAACCTACCAACCTATCAATCTTATCAGACTGACCTTAGTACTGTCATGGCTCTTAGTACTAGGTCAAAATATCATTCATGTCATTCAATCTTTAATGTTGTTGAGGCTTTCAATGTCAGATCATGGCATCATCAACCATTTTAATAATATTGACAGTGTCTGTCAGTGTTATTATGATCAAACCTTATCAATCAATTTCAATCCTGTAGCATTTACAATGTCGATTAAATGTTACATATCAATTAATTTATGTCATGTGTCCTTGGCATGTTATCAATTTTGATCTATCAATTAATTTGACCATGGCTTTGGTCTACCTTTTCATCATCTTATTCGATATCCATATTGTCACATTTTCATCAAAAGATACGATCGCATTCATTTAATCAATTTGGCCAATCATCTACTACTTTTCTCTATAGGATTAAATAACCCATAATTTAATTCTATTATTCTCACTAATTATTCTTCTTGATTATCATCCTCAATTAATTAATTTTATTAATTAATTGATTCATTATCTGCAAACCATGGAAATTTACAATTTCCTAAGTTCTATTTTCCATCATTAATTCCATTTTCTACTAATTCTTATTTTGTGGAATAAAAGGATTTTTAATTCAAATATTTCATCATCATGACACTTGGATGTGACACCTCGTGGATCCTCCTTTGACACTTGGCTGAGATTTGTCATAATCAAATATTCTTATCTCTTATGCATGTCCCTATTTGGCTTATTCGTCATAGATTCTTGGCTTTAAGTGGGTTGAGGAATCTTATGATGCGTCATAGATTCTCTTCCAAATTTGACTCTCGTGTGTCATAGAATCTTACTTTTGGCATATTCTATCATATGCGTCATAGGAATTATTATTACCTCTTACGCATGTCCCTATTTGGCTTATTCGTCATAGATTCTTGGCTTTAAGTGGGTTGAGGAATCTTATGACGCGTCATAGATTCTCTTCCACATTTAGCCAAATTTGACTCTCATGTGTCATAGAATCTTACATTTGGCATATTCTGTCATATGCATCATAGGAATCTCTTACCACATCGCATGTCTGTGGGTGACAAATCCAATGCTCTCACCCTACATGAAAATTATAAAATGGACACCCTTCCTCTCATTTTGGATTGAGAATGCTTAAGTCTTGAATCTCTTGAATCCTTGGAATGCTTAAGTTTTGGAAAGTTAAAATCTTTGAGTCTCTACTTCTTTGCATGTTGCATTCTCTCTCTCATATAAAATCACACTTCAAGTATTCTCATGGCATTATCCACATCATAGGCTTTAGCTTCAATCTTGTGTGCACTATAGGCGAATTGGAGCTACAATCATTTGGAGAAGAAAGAAGAACATGGGAGCTACAAACGAAAAAGGGGGTTTCTATTGCTTTCTTAATTAGTTTGGCTTTCATGGTAGAGTAGTGGGTGCTAACGTATGATTATTGAGTTTTGTGATTTTCTCATAGTATGTTATGCATTTTGACCCATTTTTCTGGTCCTACAATAAAAACCACCAACAAGTGCACCATGCAAATCTCAAAGATGCTTTTGCAACAACAGGATCTAAGACATCCTCCAACATTTGCAAACTCTCAATAAATATATCAATACCAAAAAATCTCAATCAATTATGGTATCAAGACACCCATGACATCATGATATCCATATCATACATGAAGATCCTCCAAATCTACACACACAACTAAAGTGTAAGTACCAAGTGAAACCAAGATCTCTGAACCAAGAATATACAAATTAAACCAATAACCAATCTTGAACCACTATTTAATCACTATCACAAGCTCCCACTTAATCATGTATCCAAGAGATCCATGATATCATGATGAAAATCATCCTCAAACCATGAAAATCAACTAAATAATCAAGTCATCAAAGAACTAAAAGTACACATTATGAGCTCCTCAAAATAAATCAAATAACCATGATCCTCAACCAAGGAGATATATCACCATAACCAAATTAGGAACCCAAACCAATGAACATCAATAAAGTACCTATAAATCCAACCATTTCATGCCAAAATCCATGGCACAATGATTACATCCATGAATCGAGAAACTAACTCTCAAAGTGTCCAACTTGTTAGCATAAAATAGTCAACTACAATCCTCCACCATGATTGCACCTAGCAACAACATCTCATCCCCTCTATGTGAAGATAAATCAGAAAATATATGACTAAGGGCATGGAGAACCCAAATCCAAGCCACCAATCTGAATATGCATCAATAATGAAAGATCAATGAGAAAAGACAACTCATGTCCAAGCCATAAATGCAACCTATAAGTATAGACCATTTACAACACTACACAACTTGTAAACCCAACACATCATCATATGTATCCAAATAAAAAATGGATAACCATATCATTATGAGACCAATGTGAAATACAAATTGAATATACAATGACATTGAATTCCACATCTCCAAAACATACACCATGTCATAAACTCACAATGTTACCATAGTCAATATACATCATAAATTGTTCAGATTAATATATCACTAAATAAAATATGTTAACCTACAATAAATTTGACCAATGTGTAGAGCTTTCCAAGATCTTTCTATTGATGATTTGAATTCAAAAACTTGACTCTATATGTCTAAGTTATTCCCAAAATATGTGCTAAAAATAAATAACATTTGACTTTTGGACTCATGAAATATGACAAAATGTCACAATCGCATAATCAAAACTACACCAAACTATAGTGCTCAGAACTAGCTTTCTAACAACTATAAGAAGCCTAAATTATGACATCTTGAGTGAAAGTTATGGATGTTTTACCAAGACAACCTATTTTTTCATATAAACCATTTACAAAAAAATTAATGACAAAAATTTTGTCAAGATTAAATTTGATGACTGTCACTACTTGCAACTAGAAAAGCTTTGCACTTTCTCTCAACATGGCCAAGCTAAAGCATATTATATATCAAAATGTATGGAAAGGCCAACCTAAATCCAATGGTGAGGTTTTTTTTTCCAACGAGTTTATTTTTGTAAGCCCCCCCTAAAACCCTCATTTAAAGAACCCTTTGACCAACAATTTCACATGCCCAAAATCTACCAACAACCCCATCATAACAGAAAATCCAAATCCCTCAGATCTATAATAAACAACCTACACAATCTATATTTTTTCCCCTTTCTTTTATTCTTTCATGCATTCTCATAGATTCAATCAAGGGTTATAACAACAAAACCATAGTTTTGATACCACTTAATAGGAAACTCGCAACAAAAAAATCACCATTTCCACATAACTATAATAGATCTACGTTAAATATGTAAGAATTTGCCTTAGGGAAAAATCACCCAAGACCAAGAAGCACAATAACTAGCACAAAATAGACCAACAAATTATGATCAAAATAACAATATGATATTCAATTGATTGTATAGTACACTAGAGGTGCCTATATATAAAGGCCTCTATGATACATCTAGAATGTCTAGGAGTTAGCAATGTGATAAGCTCCACAACTAAACACATGTCCACCAAGAATGGGTCATCCTCCATTAAGCACATGAGTTAGTGCGATGATGAGAGGATAAGCCTACAAAGGTGTGTCACGTACAATTATGTTGTAGACACCATGTGCTTAATTAAGAGTGTGAACAATTGTGTTGTCAACATGACAACTCAGTTGATTATGCATACTCCAATGTTGTAGACACCATGTGCTAAAATAGAGTTGCTTACTACTGTGTTGTCAACAAGAAAACTCATATGAGTACACTAACTCCTAGGTTTCTAACCTAATAAATAATAAAATGATGCATTTATCCTAAGTAAACTTAAGTAAAGTGTAAATAATAATTATTTACACTAACAAAATAAACACTTAAAATCCATATGCAAGAGAATAAACAACATACCCACACAAGGTGGCACAAAATATACCCTAGAAAACCCTTATTGAGGGGAAAGAATTGCTAGTAATTAGATATTTTCTAATTAATTCTATTATACTTAAGCTAAACTTTGGGCATATAATAATTAATTCTTTTATTAATTATTATCATTCTACCTAGGTTAGTTACCTTTTAGGGTTTTGATCTTCTTTTATAAGGATTGATCTCTCTTTATAATATTAATTCATTCAATACAATTTGTGATTCTTTTTTGTACATCAAGAATGTCTCATCTTCTATGGATCTATGAATTCCAACCTCCATAGCTCTTGCTTCTCTCTTTCTATGACAACTGTTTGCATGCAATTTATTCTTGGGAGTTGTGGGGTTGATCTTTCATCAACACTAACAAAAGCCTACCCTCCAAAAGTATCCATCACCATGTATTATTAATAAAAACACCATTGCAATACAACCATGGAAGCCTTCAAAGCCATAGCCACAACCAAGCAATCCATGTGAACAAGCATGAATCCACACATGTCATGCCATGCTTCCAACCTCTACTAATATTACCTTTGTTAACCTATCTCACCTAGTCTTTCTCTTTATTTTTGTGATGTGGAGCCTAATCAAACTCAGAGGTTTATTCAGCATGGTTTCTCTCAAGATTATTTCTACGAGGGTTTGGGGGCAATACCCCCAAGATGGGGTCAAGGGGTAGTGTCCCAAGTGTGCTCCCTATCATATTATAGGGTGGGGTAGAGAGGAAATGCCCTATGGGGGTTTAAACAAAAATGGCCTTATATTGTAAAAGATGTCAGTTGCTATTTTCCTATTGGACGACTTAATCTAGCCCTAATTTTGTAAGTGGTAAAAGCTTGTATAAAATGGCTTAGGATTTGGGATTTCACAATGTATTGGTGATATTGTAGCTTCTTATAGCAATATTGAGTTGTAAGGGATTGCAGATTGTAATCACTAGATAATAATAATATT
Organism: Cupressus sempervirens; assembly: GCA_028749045.1. Taxonomy (NCBI): domain Eukaryota; kingdom Viridiplantae; phylum Streptophyta; class Pinopsida; order Cupressales; family Cupressaceae; genus Cupressus; species Cupressus sempervirens. Next base: position 480,892,106 of record CM053785.1, read on the forward strand.
GGACTTCTTGTTGGTGGATGTAGCCCAGGGATTGGGTGAACCACATTAAATCTTTGTGTCTTGTGTTCCCTTCTATGTGATCTATTATTTTTTGATACTGGTTATATTTGCATGTAAGTGTTATTTCTCTCTAATGTTAATCCTAACATTTCTCACATCAACAACTACCCTTCCCCAATATAAATAATTACATCAAATATTATCACAATATGTCAATACAAACCATCAAGAATATTCTATGGGGATCTCTACATGTTGCATGTCCATCTAGGTGCTTCTAGGCTCAACATTACATAATAAATGAAATAATAGAATATAACCAATATTGTGCAATGTGTGCAAGACACATAATCTCATCATTGATGAGATGCAAAAATTCATCCAAGCTTGAAGACATCCATTGATGATTGTACATTTGAGATTATGGTTGGGTTGCTCTCAATTTTGTTGGTTTCCCCCATTTTCCTAGAAGATTTAATTTACAAACCCATTGTCACTATGGTTTATGTCTATTAGGTTTTAATTTTTATATAATGTGCTTAATTCTTGTTACCCTACCCTCATTTGTAATTTATTTACTAGAATATATTGAATTAAGAATTTATAATTATTTACATGTTAAATTGCATTCATTGAAAAATTAGAAAATATAAAATTTGTTTTGCTACACATGTTATTTTCATAGTTTTTTGCAGAAATACAAGTCATGAACCAAAAAAAGGTCTTCATGTGAATAGAAACAAATTGGTCTTTAATTGAGTTATCCAAGCAGTTAAAAAAAATCCCATGAAACCTTGCATTAGTATTATCAACTTTTCCAAATGGAGATTCACAAGAATTTCTACTGTTATCATCACACACAATGATCCCCAACACAAACATATTCTAAATACTATGATATTAACTAGTCAACACACTCTCCATCCAAAACCAGTATCTGGACATAAGTGAACATATATTATCATTACCCAAAATTATGGCCATTACTAATTATCCTACTAAGCTCACTAAAAAAATTATTATGAGTGTTCATTGTTACCTATAGAGTACTTAGAAAAATTCCATACCAAACAATTGTCCAAACTTGAATCTTAAGTCAAGCAATCATTCTAGATATCTCAGTAGCCATCAATGATAATATATGATTCTTCGTACTTAAGCACTTGCCAACAATCTCCCCCTTCGACATTGATGGTGGCACTTGGCAAAAAATGAATAAGTGTTAGTGCCAAAATATAACTTATCTCCAAAATTTTATCTATACAATATTCCCTTATACTCTTCTATTCCTCCTTAGTTAACGTCAATGGCAAAGGTGGGAATCCAAAAACAATTATTTACACAAAAGAATTGTCCAACCAAACATACAAACCTTAACACCTCTGCAAAATTTTCCTTGAGGGATGCAAAATATATGTCCCATGATTTTTTAAAGTTATCTACAACTTGAATTTCAGTACTAATTACATTAGCTACTATCTAAAAAACTTGTAGGTTTGTTGGTTTGAATACTTCACAACATTTCTTTGATGTCTCCAATAGATCTAACTCTTGCGATGTCTAGTTTTGGTGTGAGTAAACTTTGCAAAAGTGAAAATATTTGTATGACCTTGTATCTTTCTCTTTGTGTCATACTGATATTATTAAATGTTATACTTTCAATCTTGTCAAATTCTATAATACTTTGATTAGTTTTCCTAGAAAAAATTGCAGTCTTTTCTAACTTATCTTCTTCCTCTTTGATTCCTTTATCTACATCTTGTACTTGATTGACTGAATTTACACAAATATTGTGTAGTTCATTTCCCTCATCAATATACCCATTAATGCCCTTAATGTTTTCATCAATTACATTTACATCATTGGCTATTGAGTCACACACCTTACATAATTTCTCTATCATGTAATCATATTATGTTTCTGCCTTAGCAAACTACTCCAATGAAGTGAAATGTGCATCAAACTCTTTAAGAACCATGTCTATCTTGCCCATATTATTTTTACCTTGGAATGCCATTTGAATAGGTATTCCAAGGTAGCGCTTGTCTAATCTATCCAATGATTTACTAAGAATCCTTGTGTTCATTTCCAATTTCTTCTCTAATTGGTGCTTGGCTTTAGCAAATGACATTATTGAAATTTTTATTAAGGCATCTTCATCATAAGATTCCACATTATTAACTTAATCCACACTAGCAATGACTTTAATCAAGTCACTTTACAATAATGTCTCGATGCTTGATGAAGTTGGAGACTCTATTATGCTCTCTATTTTTTTGGTCTCAACATCTTCTCTAATTGTGATGTCATCCTTATTGATATGATCAACATGAGTTACTATGATCTATTCTGATGGTGTGGCAGATAAAATTTCACCTTGTTGAACCGTGTCTATTGTGATTGATGAAGGTTTACCTTTATTGATCACAATTCATATTTCCTCTTTTGTCATTATGTCTTCTTTTGCTTTCTTCTTTTTATTCTCCTCTTCTTGTTTCTCATCACAAATATCCTCAACCTCATTGGTAGCCTCAAGCACAATATATTGTATTTCATCATTTGAGATGAAATTACCCATCAAATATTCTTTTTCTTTTTCATGTTCTTCATGTGATGTATCAAGTGTAATTGGAACTCCAAAAACAAAGAAGTTTGGTAACTTAATAGTACTAAAAAATTGGTGTACATCCTCTGATTCCTTAGGAATTCATTGTTTTTTCTCTAATGGTTATACCTACTTAGGTACAGATGTGTACCATTGTAATCAATTTCATCCAACACTTCTACAATTTCTTTTTTAGTTTCTTATAATATTTCCTCGTACATTCTAGCCATGATCTTGACAATCCACATTTTAGTTTTCATCTTATCTCTAGCCTTTCCTAAGATTTCTTTCGTTTAATTCAATATTAATAATGTAGATAGATTTCTCTCTCTTTGATATTCTTCTAATGCTAATTGACCTCTAAAAACTAGCTTGTCATATAAGTCATTTGGTAAATAAAGCTAGTATATTTTTATTAAAAGACCTTTGTTATTATCTAGCTAATTTTAAGTTATCAAACTTACTATTTATAAAGAATAGCTATATAATTTTATTGGCCTATTCTAAACAATTATTAAATTATAATTCATTTAAACTATTAAAATTAATAACCTAAAAACAATGAAGAAGAAAGATATGAAATACATGAGAGATTTATGCTTAAATGGTTGATGCACCAATTCTCCATCCTCTACATCTAAAATAAACTCCATGCATTAACAACATGTACATATGTGTGGCATGAGATATGATCTCAAAAGTTGTAAGTACAAAATTGGTTATAATTATAATTATGAAATTTACATTTGTAATTTAAGGTTGTACCAAGTAGACTATAATTTGCGAAGATAATGGTACATGTTTCTTGATTTCATTATCCACAAAGTACTAAATTTTTGAGGATTCTATAAATACAAAATAGATGCCTCATCTATATTTGTTTCATCAACTTTTAGATTATCATTCCTATTGTAAGATATTTATTGGTGGAATGTTAGTATGTTTCTTGTTTTCAACATCCACAAAGATTGAAATCCTTCATAGATACATGAATAAGAAATGTTAAGATTAACTTTGCACCTCTCACCAACTCAACATAATAAATACTCCACAATCCTTTACAATTACTAAAGAAATATAAACTTAGACTTATTTTCTAATTTTAAGAAATTATAAAACTAATCCAATGAAAATTAAATTGCTAAGATATTATACATAATGAATAACATGAACTAATTAATAATAAATATTCAATTTTATTAGAAATATATATTATGGTGGTAATGTTTAAAAACAAAACTAGGTCTAACGACTAGGATTCGCCTGCGATCTTCTCCCCAACGGTTAAATAATTTGAAATCTATTTGGAGCGTATTATATGCCAAGTAACTGGTGTATAGCCAAATTCCTCGCCGAACGCTGAAATGGTAGATTCGAAGCACAAGTTATCAGGATTTTGTCAGAAGTTGTAGTTTATAAATCTCAGAGACAACGCACCCAAATTGTTTCACACAAGGTTCGGAAGAGATGTGATTGCAGTGGAATGAAATGAATCGACTGCGGAATACGCTCGAAATAGATTTCTTGAAAAGGTTTTTTGAAGTTCTGGAGCAGTAAATATCAGCGGTATTGTTGCCAAAAACGTTCTTCATGGAGGTGCCCTTTACCTTTGAAGAAATTGTGCTGCAAAGAATATTTGATTTGAAAAATGAGGTTGTTCGAGAGTTCGAATCCCACCAGAGACTCTACAAGGAGGCCTTAATTTCCATCTGTTTCCTCAAAGGAATTGATCCTCCGCCCTCTCTGGTCATCAATTCAGGAGCAGCTGCTAAGACCTCACAGCACAGAGATTCCAGAAATAGCTTCAGCTGTATGTATAAACAATTCTGCCTTAGCTAGGGTTTTTTCTGTATTTGTTCTTTTCTACTCTTTCTTTTGGCTGTGAATAAATTTCAATCTTTGTTTTTTATTTTTAAATTATTATATGGGGCAGTAAATGGACTGTTTTCCGAGGCGTATGGGGGTTATTTCTGCACAAAGCGGGGTTCATCCTCGGCGGATCGGCCTGCAGGTTATCAGGTTGCTGCTAAGAGACGTAGGCTTGAAAAGGGTTTAGAGAGTTTTGAAAAGAATGTAGACGGTGGACCGAAAATTGCTGGAGACGAGCCAGTGGTGGACAAAGGGCACTGTGTGGATGCCCAGAAGGAGGGAAAGTTAGATTCGCCACATGCCTTCGTGGACGGATTTGAAGAATTGGAAAAACAAGAAGAAAAAGAGAGTGATACTTGTCATGGTGAGGATAACTGCAGGGTTGGAGGGAGAAGATCTGCCAGAGAGAATTCGCAAAATGGCCACATGGACAGATGGGACGAGAAGAGAGAAGGGGGAGAAGGAGGCGGAGAAGAAGAAAACGGAGACGCCAATGTAGTCCACAGGGGTGGTAGAGGAAGAGGGAGAGGGAGAGGGAGAGGGAGAGGAAGAGGGAGAGTAGGGGCTAAGGAGAAGAAAAAGAAGAGTGATGTGGCAGCAGTGCCTGCTATTGGAAGGATTACACGGTCCAAGGCAAGGCAATGCCAGGTGATTCTCAGTGCAAAGAAGGAGAGTGGCAAGAGAAAGGCCATGGAGTCAAAAGAGAAGCCACAGGCCACGAGGATTACCCGTGCCAGGCGCAATTTGCAGGCTGAGGTTGAAGTTTCTGAGGAGCCTATGGATGTGGCTGCCGCGGTGTCTCCATCAGCATGTCCCCAAATGGCGGCCTCACTGCATACAGGAAACAGAGACAGCTCATCTCCATTGCCTTGTCCTGGCACTGCGGTCCTATCACAAGCAAGAGGGCCGGCCAAAACATCTCTACTGCCTTCTCCTGTCATTGTGGTCGTATCACAAACAGGAGGGACATGCCAGTCATCTCCGTTGATTTCTCCTGTGAAAGCAGTTCCATCACAAACAGGCGCCAGAGTAAGCCTCACTTCCTTTCCTTCTCCTGTTGTAGTAGTGGCATCACAAACAAGAGACAGAGGCAAGTCATCTTCTGAGATCAATGAGATATATCTTAAAGGTGAGTCAATATCACGAGTGAGGAAGACAAAATCCAATATTGCAGCTCAAACTTATTGCAGTTCATCACCGCCACAGATGACCTCAACCTCTCAAGCTGTCTACCCGTCATCTGATTTAATTACAGGACCACTGATTGAAGTGAATACATCATCACCTTCGGTGGAACCTGTCCTGACCCAGTTGGAAATTAATGCTATAGGAGATAATGCTTCTCACAGAGAAGAAATGATGGCTGTAGAGATGAAACAGAATTCCTTGAAACCTGTCTGTGAGGATTCTAATGATATGAATTGTATGAGTATCCTACAAGAACAGACAACAAAAATAATTCAAGGATGTACAGGAGGTTGGCCTTCCTCAAGTCCTGTGATGACCCTTCAACAAAATGAAGATGATTCAGCAGCACCTGTCATGATTCAATTGGAAGTTTTTGATATAAGAGAAAATGCTGGTCATGGAGAAGAAATAGTGACAGCAGAGGTGAAACTGAATTCTTTGGATCCAGTCTTTGAGGGTTGTATTGACATGGATCATAATAAAATCCCGCAGAAAGACACACCAATGATAGATCAGGAATTTGCAGAAGAATGGCCTTCCCCAAGGCCTTACTGTGGAAACTGTGCTGACATGAAATATGCAAAACAATCAGAAGCCTTATGTGCCATAGAAACTATTCAGCTGCGGGATACTTCAAATATTATTGAAAACGGACAAATCTCACACATAGCATCTCCAGAAATGCAGATCCCGAATCAACTTCAGGATAACTTGCACCCACTTGAAATTAGAGCATTCAGTGATATTACACAAGTAGATTCAGGTTCAGTCAGAAATGTCTCTATGCTACCAGAGATGCCGACATCTCAATGCTGTATAACTTATCCAAAATATAATTTGAGGAGCCGAAGTGTGGGATTAGATCGCTGCAGAAGTGTTTTAGTGAAAGAAACAATTAGTGACAGTAAGCTGCTTATTAGCATAAAACAAGCACATAATGCTATGGAAGGGAGGGAAGAATTTTCATTAAAGAAGGAAATGCCGTTTATCAAGTTTCCAAGATTGTGTAAGCCATCTGACATGCTCTATTCACAAGGTAACCAAGACCAAAACTATTGTTCTCACAAAGAAGGATCACGTAGTCTGGAAGTTGCAATGGAGGAATCAGCAGGGGATGAAGATACTGAAACTCCAATTAGTCATGATGCTTTTCAGAAAACATCTGCGATAAGATCATCCTCCTTTGAAAATGATGCAGGTAAGCAGTCCGCAGAAAGGGAACTTGAAACAAGTCCATCTGCAGCAGCTTTGCATTTCTCTTGCCAGAGTTTTCCAGGTGTTACAGAGGATTTGTCTATTCATTCAGTAAAGACCAGTGGTATAGAGGGTTCTTATGGAAACACAATTGAGCCAGTTTGGAGTGATTGCATTGCAGTGAGAAACACTCTGAATCATGGTACGGATGAATGTGAAGAAGGCAGTTTAACTTTCCGAAAGGGAAGGCGAACATCTTCAATGGATACAAGTGTCAAGGTTCCATCAGAAGAAGAGGAGGATCTGACATCTCAGATGGTAGAAGTTACAGAGTTTGGGGCTGAAAAACATGATGAATCCTGTCTTTCTCTTAAATCAGTGGTTTTTCCAGGGAAGGTGGAGACATTTGATTCTGATCTTAGAAGTTTCTGTCAAGTTCAAACTGGTATTAGGAAGAAAGAAATTTTGTGTGATGCCTCTAGAAATTCACCTTTAGATTTTAAAGATGGAATTCCATCAACTCAAGACAAATTGTTTTCTAGGAACATGATTCCCTGGAAAGAAGATCAAGTTCAGAAGCTGCAAAATAAATCCTGGCCTGGATATCAGAAGCAGAGTTCCCTTGCACAAGAAGATTTTAGGTCTGCCAGGCACTTGGGATTGTTGCGGAGTGAGTCATGTTCAAAGGTTTGTAACTTATCTGTTGAGGGTGCTACACTCGGTGTTGTTGGTCAATATGATATGGTTGAAAACAATGAGCAGAGACATGATGACATGCTTATATTTTCCCCCAAAAAAGTAAGTTTGGTTGCTTTTCCAGCTCAACAAAATGCAAGCTTGCTGTTTTCTGAAATGAAGAGGGATGATATTCTATCCCCCAAAGACATTGAATGTCGACAAATGGCAAGGCTCCTATTGAATGAGCACTTCAAGGGTGGCAAACTATCTATGAAGTTGGGATATCCTAGAATATCATGTTTGACAGATTTGGAAGAGCAAAAAAGTCTGACTACAAATGAAGTTTGCAGTAGAAATTTTCCTCCATACACATCTTATGCCAAAAATAAGGAAGGTTCTTTGAGTTGTACAGGATTGCCTCAATTTCGAGTGGATGACATGTCATCAAATTACACTTCTGTTTCCTATTTACCGGATAAAACTGATCTACATGCTAGACCATCAAAATCTCAGTCATTTGGATCCAGCTTTGAATTGATAAGTCCTCAAGCTCGTGGGCAACAAGGTGACTCCAAGATTGTACCTTCAGATGATGTTATTTCAGAGTTCTCTTTCCAGAAGGGGCTAGGTGGCATGGACAAATGTGCCATTGAAAGGACACCTTCAATGAAAAGAAATGTGGTTACAGAACTGGGTCAGCATGGTTTAAGTGAGTCAGTTGCAGTTAATAAGAAGCCTTCCAATCAATTTGGACTGCAGTCTAGTTTGGGAGCAGATTGTCAGTGTGAAGTTACAAATGATGGACTTGCAGAAGGTGTCAGAGACATTCCAGGGATGCAAGGCATGATGGAGTCTTACCACAGGTTTTCCTCAACAAGAAATGCTGTTGATTCAACTAGTCATGACAATCTTTTTCCAAGCACAATATTAGGGTCCATACATGAAATAGAAATGTCACAGAGATTCAAAATGGGGAAGACTTGCACAATAGCAGGAAAGCCTATAGAGTGCCAAGAAATGGATAACCTTGTGAATAGGGATAAGGAAGCTACAGATTTTTACAATGCTCTTCGCTCATTCACTCCAGTAAACCAAATGTTGAAGTGTAGAAAATACACACCATCAAATGTGCGATGGGCTTATCTTTCCTCAGACTCTAGTGATCACTCAGAAAACTCCATCAAATGCTGGGGGAAGGGATATCCATCAGAGATTGATTATTCAGATTCATTGACCCCTACAAGGGGAATATTATTTGACAGAACTGTCACAAATTCCGTGGACACAGACTCCAACTTGTTTGCAAAGCAAGTTCAAGAGCATACTGGATGTTTTCCTATTGAGGAGGAAAGCCTGATTGAGGATGAGAATATGGATTATCGTACTGCAATGAATACAACTCAAAAAGGATTTAGCTCATTGACTAAGAAAAATGTTCTCAGTACCAAGAATATTCTAACAGACTCAGCAAAACATAATTCACCCGTAGCTACTCCTCCAACTGGAAGTTTTCGTAAAAGGATCGTCACCAACTCCACAGAAAAAAGGCCAGATTTGTTAAAAAAGAAAGCTTTGGCGAGCCCCAAATTTAATTCTACAAATCTTGGAGGGCAGGCTTCTGTAAAGGAAAATCTAAGTGAGTTGCAAAACAGATATGGTTCATCAGTCAGAAAGAAGGATTCAAAAACACCCAGTGTAAGAACTGGTAGCAGCTTTGCAAGCCAGATTTCACCAAGGAATAGTCAGAAACCAAGCAACATATTATGCAATGTGAAATCATTTATTCCATCAGTTCAGCAGAAACAGGCAGCTGCATCAGTTATGACAGGTAAATTCTTGTCAGATTCTGAGAAAATAGTTTGTTTTTTCTCATATCTGTTTTTTGACTTCTCTCAGTGTAGCAGGGATTCCTTTGAATCACTTACATGCCCTTATTTGAAATCATTTTCTCATTGAGCTTTGAACTTCATGTGATACTGCTGTCCTTCAACAGTGACTTATCACTGTTTTCAGTTTTGTTTACACTGTCACTTCATTTTGTAACTATGAAAATCACTTTTTTTCTCATTATTTGGCTGTCCTTCTCCACTGCTGCTCACAGTCTTCCATGACTCGTGACTGTGATAACAACATTATCACTGTTATGACTTTATTTGATCTCAGTGTCATTGCCTTAACGCTCCTCATTCGTTGTTTTCAAACATTCATTTCACTCTCTTTGAGCTTTATTGACTGTCATTGCATTTTGACCTATAATTTTTGCATTATTTCATTATATTTTTGTAATATAATCAACACCCTTTGACTAACTGCAAGTAAAGTGTATTTGAAAGTGACCCCAATGACCTAATCAGCTTATAAAGCTTTTAATGAAGACTTTTTTTACCCTCATCTGCTGGTCTTGCAAAATTGAAATCACCTCAAGCAACAATAAATTGGCTGTTGTGTGGATCCAAATAGGATAGACTACATTTTCAGCTTTCACCTAGGAACAATTTAAACCGAAATGAAAAGAAAATCTACTAGAGTCAACTCCCAACCCTTTCAAATCAATTTAAGTTCTTCATGACAAGACCCCATTAAAAGCAAACGTTAATTTGTTCATGCCGAAATTTGAAAATTTCAAAGCTTTATGAATGTGTTTAAATTCTGAACTGATGTGCATGCTGGCTTGACCATCTCTTCTCATTTGGGTTCCTCCACTCCATGGTAAATCACTCCAAACTTCTATCATTTATCACAGCTATATCACCCAGACTCTGGGACCAAGTGTAATGAGCTGATGAAGACAAAAAACTGCTTTTAAAACTCTACCCTAATACATACCAGATCATACCAACATGAATGTATTCTTAAAGAATATTACAGGGTGCACCATGTCCAATTCTGGCACCTTTTAATAAAGATTGTTACTTTTTTTAAGAATCTTGATTTTTTGTTTATTAAATTCTTTAAAATTAGAAACATTTCTGGATGCAATATGTCCAGTTTTCAACAGTCTTATATATATGCATATGTATGTGCATGTGTGTCTGTGTATATCAGCCTTGTCTTATATATTGAATGTTATATACCCATGAGCTAAAATTACTTATGTGCAATGTTTCATTGAAATTGGTTACAATCACCATAAGAAATATTATGGATATTTAGAAAATGGGTTGGGTAAATTCATTTTTGATTGTTCTACAGTATCAAATATTAATAGTTCGATACCGATCAACTAATAGCACCAAAAAAATAAAGATAATAATTCTTTTCTTCTTATTCTTTTACACATAAGATGATTTGAGTTAGAGCATCATCATCTTTATGACATTGTTGCTCTTAAAATGTTTGAAATTCAATCTAATTCCTGCAGGAAAGAGAGAGATCAAAGTGAAGGCTCTGGAGGCTGCTGAAGTTGCGAAACGGCTTGAAGAGAAAAGGGATCAAGAACGCAAAATGAGGAAGGAGCTAGCCAGGCGTGGTGAGCATGAAAAGAAATTTTTTGAGAAGTCAAAAGAAGAAGTAGACAGAGGGGAAAAAGAAGGTGAAGAATCCAATATTGCCTGTAGTGCCAGTAGTAGATCAATATCAAGTGACATGGCAAGGAAAAAGCCAGTTCAGTCTCAGGCAGGCACTTCTGTGATTGGTGTTGATTTGAAGTTGAGAAAAGCTTTAGAAACGAAGAATAAATTGGAAAAAGAAAGGTTGAGAAAATTGGAGGAGAAAAAACAGAAAGAGGAAGATCGGAAAAAAAATGCAGCAGAGGTTGCAGCGAATAAGAGGAAACGAGAAGAGATGGACAAGAAAGACCGCGAGGAAAAGCGGAGGCGCTTGGAAGAAGCACAGAAGCTGCAGAAGGAACTTGAGGAACAACTTCGTGCTGAGAAGGAAGCAAAGGAACAAAGGCGTCGAGCTCTGGTATGTGAATGGTAACCAGAACATATTTCCCATATCAATGGACTTAATCATATGATGATATTAGCTAAATACTGCACATATTGATGATATCATTGATGGATGGCTATGGGCATAACACTGCACATATTGAAACAGGATGACTATGAGCGTAAGAGGAAGGCGATGGAGGAAGATGCAAAGAAGCAGCGCCGTATAGAGAAAGAAAGGGAAGCTGCTGAACGCAGACGGCAGATAGAGGAGGATGCTAAGTCCAACAAATTTGCATTAAAGGATGCAAAACACATGCAAGAAGTCCAGCAAAATGAAAAAACACTTCAGGCCCAAAATACATATGCTGGAAAGGTAAACTGTTACAACTTACCAATTCAGTTCCTGTAGTCATCATTTCGGCCCATCAGCTAATTGTATAATGTTCATTGTTGACAACTAACAAAAAAATTCTAAAATTTAATTTTTATACAAGATACTCAGAGACTGTCTATATAGGGACCCTTATGGTACATGTTTCCAACTTTCTTTGTGATACTGCATCACAGGTGTCAAGCAGTTCAACTAGTTGTGCAAGAGATGCACACGAAACAAAAGGGCAGTCATTGTTGGGCAGCAATGCAAGTTCACATCCATCATCAAAATCCAACATCAATATTGAATCTTATGAAATATCGCCATATAAGGGTTCAGATGAGGAGGATAATGAAGATGGAAATCCGGAGAAGCCCATACCACTATGGGCAAGGTAGACGAGCATAAGTTTCTGTTTGGATGTTTTTTCTTCAACAAGGCTATAGATTTTCGTAGCTTTCTGACACTTTTTCTCATTACAGGAAAGATCATTTGATTCCACACATCATCAGTCAACAGTATATTGATCCTGATGAGATATTCACTGGTGCAAGAACTTGCAGTCTAAATGAAGGTACTTTAAGTATGAAGTCATAACAGGAATAGACAACATTATATCTCTGCTCCTTTTGATTAAATATTATCCATTTTTGTTGAATCCTGTTCATGATGTCATGTGCTTTGAGAAAGGTGCACAGATGAGACTCAATTGAAATATTTTTATTTTGCAGTTTTTGAGACTAATGGATCAAACAGGAGGAGAGATTTCAAACGGCGTAGTTACAGCGGGGAATGGCTCAACGACTGTTTTACATGGAAAGAAGAGTATCAATACAAGGTGCAGATGGGCTACATAAATAAGGCTGAGTAAACTCATAAATGGATTCAGGTTGCCTTGTCTGCTTATCAATGCATTTGTGCCTATTACCACAGTTCTACCTTCAAGATGAATTTAATGGTCGCTCAATATTAGCTGCACCAGATGAACCATATTTTCTGAATTGACAAAAGGATGAAAATTGAAGTCAAAGATAACATCATGCTGGGAAAGGAAGCTGGCACTAAAAACCAAATTTGGAAAGACTGTGTCTAGTTGACCCATTTTTTTCTACAAGGATGACAATTATTGCATGATTAATTTCAAAATTTTCAAGCCTTCCTTCACTCATCATGACTTTCTTTGTCAGAGGAGGATGTAAGGAATAACATATAGGGGTAATCCTGTGGGCACTCATCTTGTATTATGCTGTTGTTTTATTTTTTTCCGTTCCAATCCTGTGGGTACTCATCTTGTATTATGCTGTTTTACATTTTTCCTTTGCAATGCTGGACATCTTAGAGTTTCTATTGTAAAGCACGTGCCCATTGCAATCTTTATTGTCTCTTTCCTAACATTTTTTATTCTTCCAAGATGGAAGTAATATAATCATGCAAAACTAATGATCATTATCTCTTATAACCTTTATTCTCTTTCACTAACACGTTTCATTCTTCCAGGGTGCTTAGCACTGAAATCAAGCTAAGGCAATGATCCGTTGATTTATAACTTATGTTTAATTGTTAACGGGCAGATTTAGTAAAGGAAAAAAAACATCAATTGGAACATTTTAAAGTACCTCAAATTTTTACTTCTTGTGTAGACCTGCATCGTGATTTCGTAATTCTTCAGAGTGTCATGTTCAAATACACATTGTCAAGTGTTGTATTCAGCACAGGTCCCATTTGAATAGAAATGACCAATCACCAAGTTTTAGACTTGAATTTGAATGCAAAGTGATAATATATTGGTTTTTAAGATGCATTTTTTTTACTCGTATGTTCACAATCATTATATTTTCTTGAAGATTGATTTGATCTTATCACAATGAACACAATTGAATTTTGTCAACCATTGAGTTATTTATTTGAATGTGAATGTCACAGCAGCAATGTCTTTTATCTTAAAAATATTTAGATGCCTTTTGTAATGACCAAAAATAGGTGTTTTAAACTAAAATCATTCCATATTGATCCAAGAAACAAAATAAACTGGACTTAACACATGTCGAGTTTGACAAAATTAAGGAGAGTTGGCGAGTGGCAACATTGCACACTATTAGCCCTTAAATATTCTGTATTTTACTATTTCAACAAGGGGATGCGTGGGTTGTGACTCTTAAAAACTAAAAGTCTATTCTTATTGCATATTTGAATTCCTCTCAGAAAGTGATGCATTTAGGGTCTGTTTGTTTTGCAGAATTGGACCAGAATTGGATAGTGATAACCCAGTTTTGACAAATTCATTGTTTGGGTCGAAAATGATGGAAGTGGGCTTAGAATTGTGGAATTCTAATTTTGCCCCATAATGAGGTTACCGCACTTCCATCCATATAAGTGGAATTGGGAATTGAATTCCAAGTTTAACTTTTTGATGATTGGAATGAAATTAAAATGAATTAATTTTTCAAGTCTGGTGTACGTGGTTGGGTAGTCTCACATTGAACAATGGAGTGTGTAGGATGGAACAATTATGTTCATTTCATTCTCAGTCTAGGGCTCGTGTCCGTGCTAATTCGCACTGCCATTATCATTGTGCAAAGCATGAATGGCCTAGAAAGGCTACAATTAGGATATTCTTCTCTCTCACCACACGATAGAAAAACTATCCTAGTGTCTCCCAATGGCACATTTTCTGTTGGATTTTATAATGTGGGCATCAATGCCTACTGTTTGGCTATATGGTATTACCATATACCCAATCCCAAGACGGTTGTGTGGATGGCCAACAGAGATCAACCCATCATTAATGAATGAGACCTCTCTCCGTTTTTCTAAAAGATGGTGACCTTCTTATGCTGGATGCAAGTAGAATCCACATTTGGAAAACTAACACCAAAGGCCTCAACATTAAGGAAGCCGTGCTTCTCCATACAGGAAATCTGGTTTTGCAGAGCGAATCTGAACAAGTGGTTTGGGAAAGCTTCGACTTTCCCACGGATACGCTTCTTCTAGAGCAGACATTCAAAAGTAGTCAACTTACATCAAGAATAAAATTGGGTAATTATAAGTTTGGCTACTACCACTTCTACTTCAATGATGAGAATTATCTGGGTCTCAGTTATGAAGCTCTAAATCTGTCCAGCGAGTATTGGCCACCACATCCGAATACATTGCGTAGAGTGAAATTTTGAAATTAGTGTGAAATTTACATGAGCCTAGTGTATGATCAATGGTTGTGTGTTCGTTTGGGATCCAATTTTCTGGTTTATTTTTCCGTGTTAGTTTGTGTCAAGTTGTGATTGTGATGCAAAATTCGGTCTTTGAGGACACCCGTAAATTCCAATTCCAATTTCACAAATCAAATGTAGAAGATGTATCTTCCTACTCATCTTCCAAATCAACCAAACGAGGCCAACTAATTTACCAAAACCCAAATTTGAAAAACAAAATTTGATTTTGACAAATTCTGGATATGAATCAAAACCCATTTTTGCTAATTCCATGAACAAAACAAGCCGTAAGAGAAATACATAAAACATGATTTCAAGTCTATATGCCAAAATTTTGGTCTTTGCATGCTACAGGAATTGTGTAAAATGTATGTGGCTTCTTTTTTTGTCACTTGTTTATTAATCAAAGTCGTATTGTTATAACGACATCTCTTCACTTTTGAAACTCTTGGAATCCTTCAACACATGATGGACACTTTCAACATAAAGTATGATGACATTCTTCAATTCAGGTATAAATTTGTGAGCCTTGAGAGAGCAAGTGTGATTAAGTTAATTGGTGAATGTTTGGTAGGGTATCAACTACTCTTAGTTTGGGGAATGTTTGGTAGGGTACCAACTACTCTTAGTTGAACCACATATGAAAATCATGTGTTTAGCAATTACTTAGTGCCCATTTTTTTATTCTTTTTAAACAACACTTGGAAGAAAATTATTAAATTAATTGAATATTTGAAAATATATAACTAAAAATAATATTACACTTATTGTCTTTAATACAGAAAATAGGTTTTGAAGGGTCCCTAAAACTCCGTACAATAGATAGAAAGATAATATTTAAAAGCCCGAATCAACAAAAGGACAACAAATAACAAGTCTAGCCAAAAAGGCCATCAAAAAGGGACAACCAAAGAAATAAATCTAGCTAAAACAACATAAAGAAAACATTGACCCATTTGCAGAAGGAGGTTAGCAGCCTCCTTTTCTAGCTATACACTAAGAAAAGTGCACTTCTCTAAACCCTTCTATCCAAGGTTTTCCATAGATTGGAATGCTTGAATGGCAGTTTAGAGCTCCCTAATCATGGAGTGCAACAGGCATACAAATGAGCACAAAGAAAGCTCTCAGCTGAGCCTTAGAAACACAGCCCATGCTAGTAAACTATGAGATGGAAGATTCTTTGAGCAAGATCAAGAATGCTAGTGTCAAAGAACTCTTGTGTATGCAATGCAAAAATGAGAGTAAACTAAGATGAAATGCACAATGCAACTAAGCTAAGAAAATGAAAGTGTTACATCTATACTAATTAGACTATGTGATCTAAAATATTGCAAAAGAATTGTACTAACATGCAACTAAACTAGGATGCCATATGACAAAATGCCATGGATGAAAGAAATGTAGACAAGAAATAGAAGTTCTCCACAAAAGCTCCCAAGAATTCAAATAGAAAACCTATAGCATAACAATACTCAAGAGTGTGGATGAAAGCTCTTTCCCTTTTAAAGTTGTACAAACTGTAGGGATCAAGATGGAGATGGTGGATGATCAACGATGGAATTCAAAAAGAAGAGTGATCCATGTGCACACACAAGTCAACCGATAGAATATAAGTTGACTTCCCACATAAGACAAAAGTCTCAAAAAGTCTTTTCTTTTAATTGCAAAATAGAAAAAGGACTTTATGTGTGCACTTTAAGTGGGTTAGAAGAATGGGGTCTTTTATTTAATTAGAAGGGGACATGTTTTTTTAATTAAATAATGAACTTAGGATAGCATAGTCAAACTATAGGTTATAATCAAATTAATTTATTATTAGCAATTTGGTCTAGGTAAATGATTAATTAAATTAGCCAAAATGCTGAGAAGGGGGCTAATGGTCTGGATGACTATTTTTAGGTGATTACACCAACACATCCATTTTCCCAACAACCTCTTTGATCTCAACAGTTTCATTATTACCCTCCAAGGCTTTCTTCTTCTTGTTGGCTCTAGTCCTTTAACTAGACCCTTTAGTGATCTTTGCTCCAGCACCACCATCCTCTGCAATGATAATTGTCTTTTCCCCTCTAGAACCTTCCAACCTGCTAATAAGAGCTTTAAGGTTTTCATTGGTGATGCAGGAGCATCCAGAGGTATAAGGGCAATCCTGTGTCACTCAAAAAAATGTACTTAGACTTAGTTTTTGTTTCATGTGTTTTCATTTTTGGACACCTATTTGGGTCAAATAAAGGTTCCAACTCTCACAGTTCAACTATTAGTGTGCTAGAAAATCTCGAAAAAATAGGAGCATGCAATTTGGCCATCATTTTGGTGACCTAGAAGGTGTGAATTGGCCAGATGAATGTAATTGTGATTTAGAGCATTCCAGAAAAAGAATCAGGTCAAAAGGCCCCACGGTTTGAAAGTTATTGCAGTTTTTCAGGTTTTGGAAACCTCCTAAAAATGCTTTAAAGTCAGGTTAGGGGCATTAAATGACTTCTAAAAGGGCCAAAAAATGGGGGACGAGCAAAGCTTGTCCATAGGGCTATAGAGCGCTTCGAGAGCTTTCCGAAAATGTAAACGGTTCGTCAATCAGAGCTATGGTTCAAAAGTTATGCCTCTCGAAAGTTCGGTTACCGTTTCTGGATTCTTCTAGATTTGCACCGACTTCTAACATAGCTTCTGAAACCTTCTATTTGGTCGGTGGATGCCTACTAGCACTTTCTAGAATGTACTCCTAGTCCTTAACCCTCCGGGGTCTATTTAAGGAGATTTCTGGCATTGTAAAAGGCAGTTCGGAGTGGAGTTTGAGAGGAGGTACTGAAAGGAGAAATTATCTCCAGATTTATGCTATTGTAAGCCCTTAGGGCATGTTTTGAAGTTTATCTTCCTATACTGTTTGTACTAGCTTATTTTCTCAGTTAATATAATTTTCCCTTTTCTGTTGAGTCCATTCTGTTCTTGGGTTGTGTCCCCACCAAGTGGTATTAGAGCTGGTTTTCCTGAGTGTGTAGACAGAGCGCCGACTGTGAGGCAGTTTGCACCAGGACTGTGTGGTTGTGGGTTCGAGTTAGAAGATGCCTCCATGAAGAGAGTGTGGCGGAAGGGCCAGAGCTATTGATCCTAAGGAGGTTAGAGCCCTCCAAAGGTAGGTACAAGCATTGCAAGAGGAGCAAATGTTGCCGCAGGTGACGACAGTGAGGATGATAATGAAGAAGAAGTAATGGAACCAGAAGGGGAATTTGACGGGGAAGTTTTGAATCATGCAAAGGAAAGGCTTTTTAGGGCCATTACTAAGTTTGGGAAACGACCTACAATTGAAGTGGGTGTATTTTCAAGAAATCTGAAACCAGATGAGTTGATCAATTGGATCAATGAACTGAAAGAATACTTTGAGTATGAGGATATAAGGGACCTAGATAGGGTTAATTTTGCAAAGGCCAAACTGAAAGGCCATGCCAAAATCTGGTGGCAAGAGGTTCAATTGGAAAGAAACAGAAGAGGAAAGGAGAAGATCACAAGATGGGATCACATGGTGGACAAATTGAAGAAGCAGTTCATTCCTGTGGACTACGAGCTTGATTTGTTTAAGAAGATGCATGGGTTAAAGCAAGCAAGAAGATTAGTCCAAGAATATATAGAGAAATTTTACCAACTCTTGATTAGAGCAGGGCATCTAGAAGCAAATAAGGAGAAGGTTGCTCGTTATATCAGTGGGTTGTGACCTAGCATCCAGGAGGAATTAAGTCTGGTAAGAATGACCAGCGTTGAAGAGGCATACCATTTTTCCCTACGAGTTGAAGAGAACCTGAATAAAAAGTTTGAAGGTAGACAAAGAGGGCGCAGTCAAGGAGGAAGGGGAAGCAGTAGATCATCTGGAGGCCGCAATGAAACCCAAAAGAAAAATGAAGATGTGGGTACTAGTAGGAACCAGAGGAATGAGGGTTTCAACCGCTCCCATGATCAAGACTTTGGAAATCAAAGAGGAAGAGGTAGAGGACGTGGACAAGGAAGAGGAGGCTTCCGTGGTACCTGTTTCCATTGCAATGAAGAAGGTCATCGTGCCTTTGAATGCCCTCAACGAAAAGGAAGGACAAATAGGAGAGCTGAGGGCCAAGCTAGGGTTGCTCATGTGGATGAGGATGCACAATCATCACATTCAGAGGATACAGAAAGAGGAGAGACCTTGGTAAATGAAAGAGTCCTATTAAGTGGTGAGATTGAACCAGGACAACGGAGGAGTTTGTTCTGTACCAGATGCAAGTGTGAGGATAAATGTTGTGATGTGATCATTGATGGTGGTAGCAATGATAACTTGGTATCAGAAGAGATGGTCTCTAAGCTGAAGCTCAAGAGGGAGAAACATCCCCAGCCCTATCAGATTGCTTGGGTAAAAGATGATCATAAGGTCCTGGTAAGTGAACAATGTTTAGTGAAATTCAAAATTGGGAGTTACCATGATGAAGTTCTATGTGATGTTATTTCGATGGATGTTTTCCATCTATTGTTGGGTAGACCATGGCAGTTTGATAGACATGCAGTGCATGATGGACATGCAAACACATACTCTCTGACAAGGATGGAGTTCGCCACAAATTGAAGCCCATGAAAAAGGAAGGTGAAAAGGTATGTAGCAGTGCTAGGATTTGTCTTGTTGATGGAAGGAAGTTTTTAGATGGAATGAAACATCAGCATATGTGCTATGCTTTGATTCCTAGGAAAGATAAAGAAGGTAGTAGTGAAATACCACTTGAAGTTTCAGATTTACTAGGGGAGTTTGGAGATATTATCTCTGATAATGTTCCAGATGGATTGCCACCAGTAAGGCAAATCAGTCATCAGATAGATCTGATTCCAAGAGCTAGTTTGCCTAATAAGGCTGCTCACAGGATGACTCCTACTAAAACAGAGGAGTTAAATAGACAGGTTCAGGAGCTGTTGAGGAAGGGCTTGATTCGAGAGAGCCTGAGTCCATGTGCAATACCTGCAGTACTTGCACCAAAGAAGGATGGAGAGTGGAGGATGTGTACAGATTCTCGAGCTATAAATAGGATCACCATCAAGTATCGGTTTCCTTTTCCAAGGATGGATGATCTTATGGACTGCTTGAGTGGAGCTCAATACTTCACAAAGATAGATCTCAAGAGTGGCTATCATCAGATACGGATTCGAGAAGGAGATGAGTGGAAAATAGCCTTTTAGACCAAGGAGGGTCTTTATGAGTGGTTAGTCATGCCCTTTGGATTGACAAACGCCCCAAGCACCTTCATGCGGCTCATGAATGAGGTACTTAAGAAGTTCTTGGGAAAATTTGTTATTGTCTATTTGGATGATATTTTAATTTTCAGCAAGATTTTGGAAGAACATTTACTGCATATTCGTAGTGCCCTTGAAAGGCTAAGGGAAGAGAAACTGTTAATTAATCTGAAGAAGTGTATCTTTGCAAAAAGGGAGTTAGTCTATTTGGGGTTTGTTATATCACCTAAAGGTCTCAAAATGGATCCAGAGAAGGTAAAAGCCATCTTGGAATGGCCTACTCTGAGGTCTGCTACTAAGGTAAGATCATTTCATGGTTTGGTTAGTTTTTATAGGAAGTTTATTAAGAATTTTAGTGGCATATGTGCACCCCTAACTGATACAATAAGAGGGGATAGAAAAGAGTTCAAATGGACTGCAGTAGCTGCGAGAAGTTTTGAATTACTGAAGAAGAAGGTAACAGAACAGCCTGTGTTGGCACTTCCAGATTTTAGAAAGGTTTTCCAGGTAGATTGTGATGCCAGTGGCAGTGCTATTGGGGCTGTATTAAGCCAAGAAGGTAAGCCTATTGCATATTTTAGTGAAAAATTGAATGATGCAAAGAAGAAGTATTCTATTTATGATCAAGAGTTCTATGCAATAGTTCAGGCCTTAAAGAAATGGAGGCATTATTTATTGCCAAAGGAATTTGTTTTGTATACTGATCATCAGGATTACAGTACCTAAATAGCCAAGGTAAATTGAATCAGAGGCATATGAAGTGGGTAGAGTTCTTGCAGAGCTATACATTTGTGTTGAAGCATAGAAGAGGAAAATCTAACAAGGTTGTAGATGCACTAAGTAGGAGATAGTTATTGCTTACAATAATGCAGGTTAAAGTAGTTGGGTTTGATGAACTCAAGAATTTGTACCCTGAGGATCCTGATTTTGCTGAAGCATGGAAAGCTTGTAAAGAACCTGTTGCTGTAGATAGAACCAAGTGGTTAGACTGTTTGATTTAGGATGACATGTTGTTCAAAGGTAGTCAATTGTGCATTCCAAGGAGTTCCATGAGGGAAAATCTAATTAAGGAGAAACACAGTGGAGGGATGGCAGGACATTTTGGTCGAGATAAGACCATTGCCATTCTTAGAGAACATTATTTTTGGCCTCAAATTTCACAGGATGTGAAGAAGTTTGTACAGAGTTGCCAGGTTTGTCAAGTTGCCAAGGGGTTTAGTCACAATACTGGCCTCTATCAGCCATTGCCTGTTCCATCAAGGCCATGGGAGGACATAAGTATGGATTTTGTTCTTGGATTGCCGAGGACACAAAGGGGTAATGACTCAGTATTCGTGGTGGTTGATAGGTTCTCCAAAATGGCACATTTCATTCCATGCCACAAAACTCATGATGCTGTCCATATTGCAGACTTGTTTTTCAAAGAGGTGGTAAGACTACATGGTCTTCCAAGGAGTATAGTTTCTGACAGAGATACTAAATTTGTGGGGTATTTCTGGAGGACATTGTGGAAAAAGTTGAGAACAGACTTGAAATTCAGTTCCACGCATCACCCACAAACTGATGGCCAAACAAAAGTGGTAAACAGAAGTCTGGGCAATTTGCTGAGATGTTTAGTTGGGGATAAGCCCAAGGGATGGGATTTGATTCTACCACAGGCAGAGTTTGCTTACAATAACTCTATAAATAGGAGTACTGAAAAATCACCGTTCCAAATTGTATATGGGAATAGCCCAAGGACTGCACCAGAGCCGAGGAAGATAGAACAAGGGGAGAGGACAAGTGCTGAAGCTGAGGAATTAGCTAAACATATCAAGCGTCTACATGAGGAGGTTCAGGCACACATTACCAAGATGAATCAAGAGTATAAAGCTAGGGCTGATCAGAGGATAAGACATAAGGAATTCCAAGTAGGAGATTTAGTCATGGTGCACTTACGAAAAGAAAGATTTCCAACAGGTACTTACAACAAGCTAAAAATGAAGAAATTTGGCCCCTGCAAAATTTTGAAGAAACATGACTCAAGAAATGCATATGAGGTGGAGCTGCCAGATGGTATTCACATTTCTCCCATTTTCAACATTGCAGATTTAACAGAGTATCATGATGATGGTGCAGATGAGGAGCTGGTGTTAAAGCCATGTCCAATTCTTGCTTCTAAGAAGGATGAGATAGAAGACATTCTAGATCATCGTGTGGGTAGGAGTACCAGAAACAAGCAGTATGAAGAGTATTTGGTCAAATGGAAAGGACGACCGATCGAGGACTCAACTTGGATTTTAGCAGCCGAGGTTTCCCATTTGGGATTTCCTCTACCATTCATAAAGTGATAGGGTCACTTTTCAATCTACCCTCAGTGTCTGATGCAGGAGCATCCAGAGGTATAAGGGCAATCCTGTGTCACCCAAAAAAATGTACTTAGAATTAGTTTCTGTTTCATGTGTTTTCATTTTTGGACACCCATTTGGGTCAAATAAAGGTTCCAACTCTCACAGTTCAACTATCAGTGTGCTAGAAAATCTCGAAAAAATAGGAGCATGCAATTTGGCCATCATTTTAGTGACCTAGAAGGTGTGAATTGGCCAGATGAATGTAATTGTGATTTAGAGCATTCCAGAAAAAGAATCAGGTCAAAAGGCCCCACGGTTTGAAAGTTATTACAGTTTTTCGGGTTTTGGAGACCTCCTAAGAATGCTTCAAAGTCAGGTTAGGGGCATTAAATGACCTCGAAAAGGGCCGAAAAATGGGGGATGAGAAAATCTTTCCATAGGGCTATAGAGCGCTTCAAGAGCTTTCCGAAAATGTAAACGGCTCGTCAATCGGAGCTAAGGTTCAAAAGTTATGCCTCCCGAAAGTTTGATTACCGTTTCTGGATTCTTCTACATTTGTACCAACTTCTAACGCAACTTCTGGAACCTTCTATTTGGTCGGTGGATGCCTACTAGCACTTTCTAGAATGTACTCCTAGTCCTTAACCCTCCGAGGTCTATTTAAGGAGATTTCTGGCATTGTAAAAGGCAATTCGGAGTGGAGTTTGAGAGGAGGTACTGAAAGGAGAAATTATCTCCAGATTTATGCTATTGTAAGCCCTTAGGGCATGTTTTGAAGTTTATCTTCCTATACTATTTGTACTAGCTTATTTTCTCAGTTAATATAATTTTCCCTTTTCTGTTGTGTCCATTCTGTTCTTGGGTTGTGTCCCCACCAATTGGACACCTTTAGAATCTGATAACTTTGATTAGCCATTCCCCTCAAAGTAGACTGAATGCCTTCCACTTTGTTATTAATGTCCAACACTTTGGCTTCAAATCCATAGAAGGCTACCAAATCCACATATTGGTTGGAGACAACACTCTCCCTATTCCCTGTAGCGTTCTTACCATTACCTTCTAGCTGGAAAATTCTTTCATTAAGCCCAATGATTTGATGGTACATCCATTTAATGAACCTAAATTTGTCCATCATACTATTCTTTGCATTATTGAGAACATTCATATTCTCCTCTTTACTAAAATCACTCATTATGATCATAGCTAGGTCAATGAGCTTCTGAAGTTCAAATTTCCCCTATAAGATAAGATAAGATAAATTTATTAATGTCCAATAGGAGACCAACGAGGGTCAAAGGGATTGAAAATAGTACAAAGGGAAAATGCTAGTAGGGGAAGCACCAAATGGTGTCTGCAGAAAGAACGTGAAAGCAAAACAACAAAAGAACCAAGAAAAGGAATAATTAAAACTAAGAACTCCTCATATGCAAGAAGTAGTCTAGAATGGAAAGGTGGACATTAGAGAAATCAGGTACTCTGGAAGGTTTCCTTTGAGGTCTACTAGAGGGACGTTGCCGAGTGCGATCTCTACGAGGTCTCACAGATCTAGTGTAAACCGAGATAGTGCAAAGAGGCTACTTCAGTCCTCGGGAAGGAATCGTAGGACTAAAGAAAGAGGTGATAAGTTGCGTAGGGGTCGATGTCAAGCAAAGCTAGAGCTGTATAGTGTGCTTGCAAAGCTATATGATCTCCTAAAGGTAGAGTGTAAGACAATGTTGGTCAATACATCTAAAAAATGAGGTAAAAGACCAACACTCTTTGAACAAACAGTAGAATCTCCCTCGGATCTCATAGTAAATGGGACAACAAAAAACAAAGTGAGACTCACTCTCAACCTCCTCAAGGTGACAAAGCTAACAAATTTTTTCCTCCCTACCAATCTGGTGATCAATCTAAATATGTAATCGGTGAGATTCCACTCTAAAAGATCCCAAGGAGATGCAAAGAGCGTAAGTCCAACAACGAGTGAGGTACCAGGGGCGTAAGATGATCCCGTCTTGGATATCAAGGAAGTTCTCAACATATGTCTTCCTGAATACTCTCCCTAGCCGAATACTCTCCATATTCATATTTTTCTAGGTGGTAACCCTCCCTTGAGAAGAGGCCATGATAGTGTCTGTCTGGTTTAACATCAAGTCATCCATAGGTTTCATAGGGCTATCTTTCCCCTATTGATCCTCCAAGCCCATCTCTTTGGTGGGGCTTTGCTCCCTACCCCCCACATTTTTGTCTTCCTCCTCCTAAGATGGTCGCTTGTCCTTATGTTTAGAGCCTTTCCTCTTATCAACAATTTCAGCCTCTAAGTCCATATCCATTTCCTCTCCTTCCTCATCGACATCCTTAGAGGAAGAATCCCTTCTACTTTTTTTCAAGGGCCTCTTAGACTTGTCAATTTTTCATTTGTTTTTTAATAGAACTCTTCTTTCCTACAACCTCCACCTCCTCAATATCTATGTCCATGTCCTCATCACTTCCATTGGATTCATCCTCTGACTCATCAAGGATCCTAGAGCTATGTTTACCTGGTGAATCTTTAGAGACCCCTTTATGGAGTTGGGCTTTGTGAGTTTTCACCTTGACTTTTTCCCTTTTACTCTTAATGGGCTCCAAATCCTCATTAGAATGAAGGCCATCAGTATCCTTCATCTTTGTATACTCATCCTCTTCCCCAAGATCATCCATTTCACCCTTTGCCTCCTTAGTTTCAATGAACTTCCCCATAGAATTAGCTTTGATATCCTCATATATTAGGAGCATAAGACTACCATGAAGAGGGGGGTTGGTAATACTATGGTCTCTAACTCCATTGATGCTATTGTTTAGAGAAGGATAAAGATAAAAAGGAACATAAATCTTCAAATTGTGTCTAAAATGATTAATAAAGACAAAATGGTATGAGTAAACCCTAGAAAATCTCCCATCTAGGGTGATATAGGACATAGTAGCCCTAAGAATAAACCTCTAAATTTTCTTTAAGCAATTGAGTTGGTGGTAAGAGATACCTTTTTTCTTGACAAGTTTCTTCTTCTCCTTGGGCATATTCAAAAAGATGTCAACAACAGAGTCTAAAATGATTAAGAAAGACAAAATGGTATGAGTAAACCCTAGAAAATTTCTCATCCAGGGTGATATAGGACACAATAACCCTAAGTATAAACCTCCAAAATTTTTGTAGTAATAGATACTTTTTTCCTTGACAAGTTTCTTCCTCTCCTTGGGTGTCTTCAGAGAGATGTCGAGAGTAGAGTCATAAATCTTCTTGCCCCTATAAAACTTCTTCCCTGCAATTGGGGTGCCTGTGATCTTGGAAATGCACTCCTTCGTGATGGAAATCTTCCTGTCATTCACTATCAAACAACCTTCATTCCTATTTTACAAGAACATTTGGGTGATCTGCGAATTACCTCCATGAAGTTAGATAAGCCCCCATTAACCAACAATTCCCATATCCACGTCCTCTTTCTCCATTTTGTGAAGTTTTCTAGCTCTCGTCACCTCCTCTGACCCTCCATTCTCTTCAAAGCTTTCCTTGCAGAGGTAACATACACCTTTCTTAGATAGAAGAGAATAACTAAAATGGCAACCAAATATACCTATAAAGTATGTGAATTAAGTGTGAAGTAATTGTGAGTACAATCGTCAATCCTCACACTCCTTGTAATACAAAATAGATGGTCCTTAACATCCATCACTATCTTTAATAATGACACCTTCTCTACCTAACTTCACATTATGATTAATCCTTTAGATGACGATATCAGGCAAGTTTTCATCCCAAGTTCTCAAATTATGATACATCAGAACCATGTTGGCCATTGCATTTGTGACCCCATTGGCTTCCCAATAGGTGTGACAAACAAAAAATTCATCAAAAATATTAAGGAGACTTATATTTTCCTTGATAATGTTATCTATGATCTAAGATGGAGTAGAGAGGCCTTTAAGACAATTGACAATTTTGAGTGAATCTCCCTCTAGCCAAAGTTTGGAAACATCCCTCTCTTTTGCCAACTTAGTAGCCTAGAGGGCAGCCATGGCTTTAGCGACATTGTTAGTCTAAACACCCAAAGGAAGTGCCACTCCAGCCAAGCCATGACCCAAATTGTTTCTGATCACTAACCTGCGTCCCACCGGCTAGGATTACCCTTAGCTACCCCATCAAAGGTTTCTTTGCAAAATATATTATATTTACACTTTTTGTTTTAGATTAAGGAAAAAATAGGTTTTGAGGGGACCTAAAACCCATTATAGCAACTATAAATATATATGTTTAAAGAACCCTAGGTTTTACAAGGACCTAGAACCTAAGTTCTCAAAAAACAACAAAATATATTATATTTATACTTATTTTTGACCTTGTAGAATATATTATATTATTATTTCTATAATGCATTTATCAAAATCAAAGTTGTTATCATAAAATTAAAAATAATTTAACATTCTATTGTTTGAAGCTATTGTGTAATGTCTTTACAATCCAATGCAATGACTCTTGCATACCATTTTAAAATTGTGCTTCCATTGATAATATGTGAAGCACAGTATAGGGCTTTCTATTAGGCCTATGTTCTATCACAATGTTTGTTGAGGCTTGTGTACAACCTCCTCTATCCAAGGTGAAATCTTGTGGGGCAACTATTGTTGATGGATTGGATCCAGCTGCTAGTGTAGATGGCTTTGGGTTTGTTGAGCCTATTATTGTTGAGGTGCTTGTCTTAGGTTTGGCACTAGCCATGATGTGATTCCACATGTTCTTTATAGGCATTCTTTTGGTTTACTTGCATGTGGCTCTTATTGATATTGTGGGTGTTGGGGTCCTCAACAAGCTTCTTTTTGTTGTTGATGGATGAAGCTTTGTTTGTGTTGTCAAATCTGCTATTGCTCTTCCTCCAAGAGAAAAACTTGTCCTCTTACCTATACAAAGACCTCCCATCTTGAATTGTAGCCACAATGTGGTGGGTAATGTGAATTTCTTTAACATTGTGGGTTGGTGCATGAATTTCTTGGTCTTTGGCCTTCCCTATTAGATCTTGTTGGATAGGTGATGAATTCTTGGACACCCTTGGTTTCTAATATATTATTGAGCTTTTCCCTTGTACTAAGGGCTTTTTTATTGCCTCCTTTATTTCTCCCATTTCATGTGATTTGGTGTTGACAAGTTGTTCCTTTGAGGTGTTCATTCTCACTTAGACAAATCTTGCACAATCTCCTTTGACTCTATAATTGAACAATTTGATGTGTGTCCAATGTAGATTCATCTTCCTAATCTTCCCCTTCATTTTTTAGGAGAATTCTTGTTTTGAGTCAATTGGAAACTCTATTATTTGATGCTTAAAGGTGGACAATACCACTTCCTCAATGGTTTTTCTACCTTGTATGCATTTTGGTTTATATTGACATCTCCATACCTCTTCTTGGGGATGCGATTCTCATGGTTGGGGATAGGCCATGGACATAATCATTGAATTATGAGGGTCTCCACTTTTGATTTTTTCAATGCTTCTCTACTAGCTATTTGGCCACAATTTTGTTCTCCCTAACATCATAAAGGCAATGCCACTTGGCAGAAGGATGCTATGGTGATCACTTAATTGTCTTGGCTTTTAATTCTTCCTCTGATGACTCTTCATAGGTTGACGATGAATCCTCCTAGGATAATGTGCCTCTTGTTTCTGGCTTGGCTTCTCACACCTTGTAGATCCTACTCCACCTCTTGCTACTGGTTGTGTGGACCCTTCTTTGTCGATTGTTCTTATTCTACCCCCAACCTTTGGTAGATGACACACAACCTTGTTGGCACTCTACCCCTTATTTTAACAATGAAGAGGATTTTCCCACTTATTTTCCTTTGTATTGGTGATCCCATAATAATATTGGTTGGGTCGTTGCTGATTGAAATAGGAAAGATTGTTCTTCCTTGTCTTCTCGATCTCTTCCCATGTTGTTGGTTGGTAGTTGTTATGCTAGTGCATAGTGAATTGTGTTATCTCACATTTTCAATTTGTAGCATGTTTTAGACCAAGTTTTTAATGGTCCTTTTGGTCTATCTTTGTAAGGGCTAGCACCCTTGTTTTATTAATTTTATTATCAAAACAATTTAGCCTTCTTTTCTTTAATGGTTGGAAATAATATATTGGACCTTCTAAGATTATTTTCTTTCTTTCTTTTGGTTCCTTCTCTCTCATGTTGTGTGGGGAGTTTGGTTTGAAAGGAGCAATCAAATTCTTACAAAGCCTTATTTATTGGCTCATACTCTCTTCTATAAAACTTATCACTCTATTTGGGAGAATTTTATCATTGGTCTATACAATAATATGAAGTATGCACAAAGGTTTTCATTTTTTAGTAAAAATGAGAGATTTCCTTGTGGTATTGTTATTCCTCCAAGTCTAAGTGAGAGAATGGAGTGTGGAAAGGTTTCTTCTAGGAGGGGTTCAAATTTGACTTTGACAGGGTGGATAAAGGTACTTTGGGGTATATTGGTAGCTGGGGAGCATTGAGAGATCAAAATGGCAGGTTGGTTTTAGTAGTGGTACTCTCTTTGGGTACCCAATCAAAGTACTTCATAGAAGCCAAAGTTGCCTTTATTGGTTTGAAACTAGCTCAGTCTATTGGGTGTAGAAGGATTTAAATTCAAGGTGACTTATTGAATAATATTAATTTCCTCAAGACACTATTAATCCTAGTTGATCTATTTATGTGATCATCACTATCTACCTTTCCATCTTGATTTTTGTTATTAGTGACACATTATTGACAACCTAAGGGAAGAAATTATTTGCTAACCATGGAATTATGCCCAATCATCAACATATGTGCAAACCTAACAATTTCTTCCTACTAAAGTATGAGCCATCATTAATAACGAAAGCTTTAATTACCAAGAGGCCTCATTAGTAGGTTATTTTGACATTTTGTCACTTAGATCTGATTTTTCCATGTATTCTTGGTGCTTATGTTTTCTTTTGTATCTTTGGATTGTATTACACTAGTTTTGTAGTATTGTCCTTTTTGACATTAAAATGGGGAGGGTAGAGCCTTCTACTTGTGTCAAATAGAAAGTTAATGTTGTGGTTTGGAATAAGTTAAAGAAATGAACAATTACTTGGTATATGTAATGATTCCATGACATCAACTCATACATGATGAAGGAATTTTTTTCTAGGTTGAAGAATAGAACTCTCCATATGTTCAATAGAGACCTGGTGAATAGTGATGACTTGTTTGTCCATATCATTGGGCTCTCTAGCAATGATAAGGCACTTTTAGAGAAGAAGGTCCTTTGGATGCCTTGAATAGTTTTTTTAGAAAGGGGAGGACTTGTTGATTATGACCAACATGAGTAGTTCTAAGATGGATCCTATCAAGCCTTGGCAAACAAATATTGTCTATGTAACAATGAGATATTTTACCTTGGATGGTTGTTTCACTAGTTTGAGCAATATCACTACATTTTATTGAATAAATTTTCCCATAATAAAGGGTTTCCTTTCCTTTATATTTGATTTCTTCACTTGAATTGAGGCTAAAAGATCATGCCAAAAGACCCAATCTCTCTATTCTCAACGAGGTTCTTGTGTTACTCATTATGGAGCATGTTAGTTCCATCCCAAGAAATCCTAAAAGAACTAAACCTAAAAAAAGAATAGTATAAACTTTCCTATGTATGTCATACCTATAAGCCCATAGATTCTAAAGATAAAGGGATGAGGAAAAAATGGGAGCTTATTTTTGTGAAGGATGAGGCTAACCCTTCTGAGCCCAATAATCCCATTAAAAATAATCCCCTTCAAGATTGGTCTAGTGGTTTCTTTTCTTACGATGACAGAGTTAAAAAAAAAGACAAAACCTTTGCATAATGCTAAAAATTGGTAAGAGGAAGAATTGCAAGGGAAAAGGGAAAGGCTTTCTTATGCAGGAAAACTAAGAGGAGGTCAAAGTGAAGAGGTTTCCCAAGAGGAGTTTGGATATGAATGAATTGAACTCCCCTATGTAGTCATCAAGTGCACAAAATTTTGGTTGAAGAAAAAGTTAATTAGGAATAAGGATGTGAGGATAATATTGCATTTGAGTAGAGTGAAGATCAAACGAAGGACATTATTACTTAAATTCAAAGAGTATTAGGGTGGGATAGAACCTCTTCTTGGTTTCTCTATGAATTCAATGATGTTATTGAGAAGCTACAATACTTCCATGAAAAATTGGAGGTGTAAACAAGGGTATTCACTTATGAAAAGTAGGGAACACTAACAAAATATTATCTATCTTAGAGAGTAAAAAATGAATACCAAAGTTCTTTCAAATGATTATGAGTCTAGGATAACCAAATTAAGTGATACTATCAACAAGATGAACTGAATGGTTGTGAAAATTAACCACCCTTCTATGATTGACAGTGCTAATGGACTTAAATTCACCCTTCTATCATGAGTCTAGGATAACCAAATCAAAGGATACTATTTCTACATTTATTAAAGGAGGATCTACTAGTTGTGGAAGAAATGAGCTCATGAGAAAAGGATTGAAGATCGATGTATATACTCATGCTAAATTTCAAGAAGGGAGTAATGTCTCTTCTTTGAAACAAGCCCTCTTCTACAAGAAATTAGAGTCACTTCAAGAAAGGGGTTGAGTAGTACAATATCATAACGGAGTTTCTTGACCTCCATATATGTTTTTGTTATAAATTACTTGAAGGAGGCTCATATTCTAAATAATCTTTAGTAGGTTCCTTTTTTTTTGCTTTTTTTTTTTTTCTTGTTTTGGCTATTTTCTTATTGTAAGTTGTTGGGTTTTCTAGTTTATTGTCATTTTCTTTTTTAGCAACACTTTGTTGTACAAGGGTTTTGAGGTACCTTTAAATTTGAGTTTACCTTTTAGCCTTTAAATGAGTTAGAATGCCCTTTCCAATAGACATGTCATATTTAGAAGTTTCCACATCACATTTTGTCAAGCTTTATGACAATAATGTTCTCATCAACAAAATAAAGGATTTATCTCATTTCTTCATTACATTCACATTATAATCATGTTTCTTGTAATGCCCCACTTGAGAATCCTTGGACACGAGGATAAATCAGGTACTACCACCTTTTTTGATAAAAAGGTTAAACCATTGAAACCATAAGCAACAACAAACATAAAAAAATGCAACTAAAAGTCTAACAATGCCACCAAATATTCCCAAGCATAAAACTAAGCTTCTCAGAAGATGGTTACATGTGTCAACTAGTTAGCAATTACTTACATGATTAACATTCAAGAGTTCATCCAAGTACTATGTTATACATTCCATAATGATGTTATTTTTAAGCCCAAAGTAAAATAGCTACCATGATTAATAATATAGGTTCTTTTACTGATTAATTCACATAGGTAAACAATGGATTCATATTTAATTACCACAAGGGTGATCAATAACCAATCAATTTTGCATTGGAAAGATGTATCTTCAAAAAGGGTATATGAAAATCCAATTCAAACTTCCTAAATAAGGGTAGAAATTCCTATTGTCTAAAATACAATAAACTCCAATAAGTTATCGTACAAGAAAGGATTGGACCTAATACAATAATTCACTACAAATCATATGACAAAATCACTCCTAAATTAGACAAGAAAATGCATTCTTGTATGATGGAATGTTATATCATACGATAGAATACTATTTTGTAGGATTAATTGCATATTCAACCATAGAAAAGAAGGTTGAGAGAAAAATAGAAAGATAAACTCCCCATCGGGGAGCCCCATAAATGTGTGAATTGAGGAGGTATACACTCAAACACATCGTACACAAATTAAGACATAGAAGAGAATCTCATAAAAACAACATCATGAATCTATAGTCCAACCAATACTAAGAAGGTAACTAACATCAAATAGGAACATGTAAAACAATATGAGGAAGGGAGAGAAGA
The DNA here is from genome assembly GCA_028749045.1 of Cupressus sempervirens. NCBI lineage: Eukaryota > Viridiplantae > Streptophyta > Pinopsida > Cupressales > Cupressaceae > Cupressus > Cupressus sempervirens. The sequence continues at coordinate 480,924,585 of CM053785.1, forward strand.
GTAAACAAGCCCAATCCCTACAATTGGAAGAAGACCATATGTATTCTTCAATCCCCAACAATGGTGTAGGTTAACAATGCCTCCCAACCATTTAGAACCTGTTAGCCTATCCTACCATGCTCATGGAGATAATTCCCCAACCACAATCACAAAGACACATACAATAGGCTACACACTCATGACAATAAATGAACTATTTAAGGTATACATATGACCATGAATGCTAATGCAGTACTCCAAACCACTACTTCGAACACACTATAGGATTATATATAGGGACTCTAGTGGACTGTCATCACTTGGCTCATACTAGTCCAAGTAATATGTGAGTATGATGCATTAAATCTCTCAAGAGGCCTCATACTATTCATTGACACTAGCTTTCATGGTAGACTGGCTTCTATACAAACACACCTCCCCTGCATCAGCTCCTTGGGGATGCTTGACTACTATATAGGTGGTTCTCTTTTTACATTAAGTTTTATCATATCATTTGTTTATTTGGTTATCACTTGTTTAAACCTCTTCATATTACCATTTTAGCCATTTCTTGGCTATTATGAGAAGCCACTCCATATGTCTACCCGTACATACCCTTCTCATCATACAATGATTGCCACAAAGAAATTTATTTTCCAACCCAATCCCAAATGTCAATTACTTAATTGGCCTATATCCAAGATTTAGGGCCTTGAAAGATCCCCCCAAGGCATGCTTATGTGCATATGGGTGAATAAAACTGACTCTCATGTATCAATGGAACATAAAATATGCAAGAGGCTAGATTAAAGGAATGCAACCAAATGAAAAACACAAAACACACTCAACCAAAAACTTTGTCATGAGTACGAATTTTCCTATGAATTTGAAAAACCATAAAGTAAAACCATGAGGTGTTTGGAAACATGGGGGACATTCCATTTTCAATATCCAAATTTTCACAAAAGGATCCCAACGTATTTCTAAGCAAAACACAAAGATTGGTAAAAGCAAAATATTTGAAAATCAAACATTATGAAATTCAACAAAGTTGAAAACCCACTTCTAAAATCCATCCAAACTCCCAAAAATCAAATAGAATTTGTGTATTGGGAACACATCCAATTTAGGAGCATAACTAGATAAATTCCCTATTTTCCAAACATGAAAATGAACAAATAAAAACACCCATCTAATTGGGCCAAGTACTTGCATGAAATTGAGGGAGAACACTAGTTCTCAATCCCTGATCCTAAAGCAAGAAAAAGAAATCAATAAAACAAAGTAAATTAATCAATCTAGAACACCTTACCTCATTCTAATTTTCTCAAAAATAAGAATGAGAAAAAAAAAGCGAACTTCAATTAGGCTGACAATCACAGGAAAGTCAAGGAATTGCACTGCAAATCAACGAGTCACTCTTCACAAAGATTAGAGGAGCCGATCTCACCCAACAAGCAAATATCTAAATTGTCAAAAAGGATTTTCGAGAGAAAAAAAAATTTCTTTTTGCAACACAAAGCAAGAAGTGACTACTAATAACTTACTTTTGTCTAATATAAGCACTTTTATTAAAGGGACTTATACAATAGACTATTAATTCACTTAATAGACTATTGACCCCTTTTTCCCAAATTAAGTAAATTGATTCTAGGCATATGAAATCCAACTATGTTAAATTAGCTGGTAAATAAATTAAATCATTAAAATCCTAAAATGTAATTAAATCAATGTTTTAATTTAACAAGTTTCATGATAACTATGGAACCCTAAATGCATAGACACGTTCATTGGTATAATCACATAATTCATTATGAAATCCAGATTTACCAACATGTATAGAGTGATAATAATATCACAATAACATGGATATGCCCCCCATTTAGGGATGAAATTTTCTCACAGTGAAAGGTCAAAATCATTATATCCCAGTGCCACTACCAAAGATATATGTACGCACTCAAATCCTATAACTTAGGATAAATAATATTTATACCGAATATATAAATAGTCAAAGCACATAAATACTCACAATCATGGTTGAAGGAGAATGACACACCATGTAGATCTCATAAACATGTGACTATGACTCTATTCCCACTTTGCACTTGCACAAATGGAAAAAATGCATACTAGTGGTGCATTACAACATAACAACATATAATCACATGATATGAAATTTCAATTAAATTAATCAAATTTATGACATATATCCATTGAAAGTTAAAGATAGATATCCACAACATAAAGGCACAATAATAATGAGTCTAGTAACATCCATCACATATAAATATAATCTTAGTCCAAGTCTGAATACAAAATAAATCAAGCATCACCATAAAGTATCATCTCACATCACTAGCATCATCGTGTAGATATGATCTAAAAACTGAATAACAATGTAATCTAACATTTACAACTATGCTATTAGTAATCAAAAGAATGTATAGTCATCAAAGCATCTTATCATACATATAAACAAGCAATAATAAACAAAGTGTCTCTCGAGGCAAAATAGCCATGGAATAGAATGCAAACATGAGAAACACTACATTTCTTATATGACAAAATATCTCATTTACCTAAGAGTTGAGGCTTTAATGGGATAAAGGTGTTGGAAATGATTGAAAAGATCATGAGGAATTTTTTTGGAATGATCATATGGAATTGGTAAAGAATGTTCTCAATCATTGTTTTGTCATTGATGTCAAACTTTCTACTTGTAGGAATGACAATTGCTTTAGTGATCCAAATACTATCAAGTGGTTGATTGACAAGGAGGAGGCAATCAATAAGATGTAACTAGAACACCTAGAGAAAGGTTGAAGTTATGATGTTGTAATGAAGTACAAGGATCAACTAAGTCATTGATGAAATAGTGTATTGATGACATACTCTAAGACATAGAGAATGGGCACACTGAAACATATCAAAGATGTAAGGTTTTAGCTAAAACATCTGTAAAGCCTAACTAAAGTTCATTAGAGAGAGGGAGCCAAGCAAGCTAGTAGGTGCCGAATAGATTCCTAGTAGAAGCCAAGAAAGTTCAATTTTAGATGCCGAGTGAACTTTAGATGCCGAGTGAACTTCAAGTGCTGAGTGAACTTTAGATGCCAAGTGAACTTCAGATGTCGAGTAAAATCAAGTGCCGAGCAGATACAAGTACCAAGTAGAAACAGATGCCGAGCATCAGAAAACCAACAGTGCCGAGTAACACAGAGATGCCGAGCATCAGTAAATCAATAATGCTGAGTTGTTGCATTATTTTGAAAATTGAAGATTCGCTAGATCTAAGCCGACAAGGTTGTTATCTAGAAATCTATGAATTAAATGGAAGATAAGAATGATGAGCTAGTGGCACAGAACACCATGTAGAACATTTTTGGAGATTACAACCGGAGTCTAGACTAAGTTTCTAGATAAGAGCAAGATATAGGGTAGATACATTGTATCCTACCTAATCCATTTGAAACCCTAAAATTGGAGAGGGAGAATTGAGCAAAAAAGGCAAACCAAATTTCTATGTAAGGAGTCATAAGGTCATGAAGCAAAGAGAGGAGAAGGTGGTCGAGCATAAAAGCATGAAGTGCTGAAGAATGTGCTAAGGAGAAGAAAGCAAAGAAACTCTGTTTGAATAGATGACCACAAGGATGATTGCATTGGCATGATGAGTAAGAAGACTCAAGGAGACGAAGCTTGAGAGGAAGACAAAGGATAGAACTAAAGAGTGATCTAAAATCTGCAAAGTATGTTGTAACTTATATCAGATCAACATTCCATTATTTTTACTCTCTAGCAATTGTAACAGATAGTTTAAATCCTATGGACTTAGGTTGGTTTAATAGCCATGAGGTAAATCCTTTAACAGGGTGACATTCCAAGTGAATGTTCTAAAGTCCTTTGATCAGGCCCATTCCTAATAGTTTGGTGAAATCCTCTAACAAGGTCACATTTAACAATGTGTTGTAAGCCTTTAATAGGGCAGGCTTTAAACAGGGCATCACTTTAGAAGAGTGAGAAACAGGTAGCATGTTACTGGTGGTTTCCACGTAAATCATTGTGTCATGTGTTAATCTTGCATGTTTTATTGCTGCATGTTGATTTACTGTAACTTGCTAAGATGGTTGATTTAAGTTTGGATGGATGAAAAGTGTATGGATTCATTATAAGTTGAGAAAAAGTATTATTAGGGCATTTGGACCTTGAATAATTGATTCACCCCCCCCCCCCCCCCCCCTCCTCGTTATTCTAAAGAATTCTAACAATTGGTATCAGAGCCAAACTGCTATTTCAGTTTAAAGGGACTATAAACAGGAAAGATCAAAATGTCTAAAAGAGAAGTCCCCAAGCTCAACAAAGACAACTTTGTTGCATGGAAAAGTTTGATGAAGCTAGATCTTGGATCCATAGGAGATTATGCCCAAAATTTAATTGTTACTGAACATGTTGATCCAACTAGTACTCTTACTGTAGAAGATATGAAAAATAAACAGGAACACAACCAACCAATGTTGGAAATTGTCTCTGCACTCAACTATGCTAAATTTGATGATATCAAAGGATGTGATGCTACATTAAAAATGTGGAAACCCCTATCAGACATCTATGGAGGAGATCAGAATGTCCAAAGAGCAAAAAGAGAAAGCCTTAGAGGAAAGTTTGATGATATGAAAATGGAGGAAAATGAGAATGCTGCTCAGTATGGCACAAGAATAAAGGAAGTGGTAAGTGCAATAAGATGTTTGAGTGGTCAATAGGATGAAGATACTGTTAATAGTAAGTTCTTAAGAACCTTGCTCCCTATCTATGTTATTAGAGTATCTGCAATACAAGAACTAAGATGTATACCAGGAAACAATCTAAGTTTTGAAGGTATAGTGGGTAGACTCACTGCATTTGAGTTATCTAACTTTGACAACTACAGACCTAAGAATGTTGAATCTTCTTTCAAGGCCAAGCTATCATTGAAAGATGTTGAATAGGTAAAATAAAAAAAGGGAAGAAAGATGAAATATGTATCCAGTGATAGTAGCACTAATGAGGAAGATGTGGAACAATTGGAAGCTTTGCTAGCTAGAAGATTTCACAGAGGCAAAAAAAAATTCAAAGGTAAGATGCCTATCATTTGTTTCAATTGTAATGAAGTAGGACATATTGCTGCCAGATGTACATAGAAAAAGGATTACAAGGAAGGCAACAAATACAAATTTAGAAGAGATGATGAAAAGAGAGATTACAAAGACAAAGACAAGAAGTGTTATATTGTTGAAGAAAATTCTGATGATAATGATGATGAAGTTGTTTATGTAGCCATGAAGGACCAATTTGATGAAGAAGAGCCTACAACACTGGTAACATGTATGAACAAGAATGACAGATGGATCATAGACAATGGATGCTCACATCACATGACAAGAGACAAAAGTAAGTTTGTTAACTTTACTCAATATGATGGAAATAGTGTTAGATTTGGTAATGATGCTCCATGTCAAATAAAAGGAAAAGGTTTCATTAAGCTTATAGAAAAAATTTCATGTGATAATGCATACTATGTTGAACGATTAAACTACAATTTGTTAAGTGTCTCACAGTTAGGCAATATAGGATGCAAAGTAGAATTTGGAAACAAAATTCTAAAAATCTATGATACTGATGGTAAACTGATAGGAAAAGGAGATCAAACAAGGAGTAATCTGTTTTACCTTGATATGGATGATGTCTCTTGTTTTGTTGCAAAATTTGATGATGAATGGTTATGGCACAAAAGGCTATGTCATGTCAACTTTGACAATCTGGTCAATATTAGTAAAATGAAGAAAGTCAGAGGTTTACTAAAATTGAAGAAGCCTAATAATACCATGTGCAAACAATGTCATCTAGGAAAGATGACAAAGTCAAGTTTCAAAAGCAAAAACTATACATCTAAAGAAGTACTTGAGTTAGTTCATACTGACTTATGTGGTCCAATGGAAGTACAAAGCTACAAAGGAGATAAATACATAATGTTATTTGTTGATGACTATTCCAGGATGATGACTGTTATGTTCTTAAGACAAAAATTTGATGCCTTTCAAATGTTTAAGTGGTATGTGGCTAGAGTTGAAAAGGAAACATGAAAGAGCTTGAAATGCCTGAGATCAGATAGAGGTGGTGAATTCACATCAAAAGAATTCGAGATATTTTGTAATGACAAAGGAATCAAAAGACAAACGTTAGCTTCTAGAACTCCCTCAAAGAACGGAATTGCTAAACAAAGAAATAGATTTGTGATTGATTGTGCTAGAACATTAATGATGGAAAATACTGTTGCTCTAAAATACTGGGGAGAAGTTGTAAATGTAGCTGTTCATACACTGAACCGAGTACAAGTCAAGAAAAGTACAAATACAACACCTTTTGAATTATGGTATGGTCACTCACCCAATGTCAAACATTTCAAAGTGTTTGGTTGCAAGTGCTTTATCCTTAAAGATGATAGAAATGGAAAATTTGATGCAAAAAGTGATGAAGAAATATTTCTTGGTTACTCCACTAGAAGTAAGGCATACAAGTGTTTGAATACTAACACTAACAAAATTGTGGAAAGTGCAAATGTAAACTTTGATGAGCATACAGAAGTCCAAGATGAAGAGCCAAAGAGAATGAATGAATATAGAACCTTTGTGTATTCTCATGAAGGAATGACTGTTGATGAGGATGTTGTCAATCAAATTGAAACTCAACAACAAATTTCAGTTTTAGTCGAGTTACAACCAGTGAATGCCGAGTTGCATTCAGAAGCCGAGTTGCAGAATGAAGGAAATGCACAATCTAATTCTGAAATCAGTACACATGAAATAGATGAAGAACAACCTGACAACTTAGTACATAGTGACCCTGAATTAGAAAGATCAAACATGGAAGCAAGGACAGAACCAAGATTATCCAAATATGTAAAAAGACATCACCCTGCTAAATAGATAATTGGTGACAAAGATGCAAGACCAATGACAAGGAATAGACTGAGACATGAATCATGTCTGATTAGCAAATCTGAACCTAAAATAGTATAAGGTGCATTACAAGATGATGATTGGTATAAAGCTATGGAAGAAGAGATTGATCAAATAAAGAAGAATAAAACTTGGAGTTTGGTTCCTAGACCAGTTGACAAAAATGTGATTGGCACCAAGTGGGTATTCAGGAACAAGCTAGATGAGAATGGTGAGATTACTAGAAACAAAGCTAGACTAGTATGCAAGGGTTATGCTCAAGCAGAAGGAATACACTATGGGGAAACATTCACCCCTGTTGCTAGAATGGAAGGAGTAAGAACTTTACTTGCATATGCTACATATAAAGATTTCAAAATTTATTAGATGGATGTAAAGTCTGCTTTTCTAAATGGTATACTAGAAGAAGAAGTCTACATTGAACAACCAAAGGGATTTTTTGATGAGAACAACAGGGATATGGTTTGTAAATTACATAAAACACTCTATGGTCTGAAACAAGCACCCAGAGCATGGTATCAGAGACTTCACAAGTATCTAGTGCAAATAGGATTTGAAAGAACTGATGATAATAGCAACATGTACATCAAATCAGAAGAAGGTAAGGATATTATTGTATCTGGAATCTTTGTGGATGACATGGTGTTTGGAGGAAAGGAAATGCTTTGCAAAGGCTTTGCTGACAAAATGAAACATGAGTTTGAAATGTCTATGTTTGGAGAGATCAAATTTTTTGTTGGATTGCAAGTACATCAACTAAAACATGGTTATTCATGACACATCAAAGTATATCAAAGAAATACTCAAAATGTTTGGATTGGAGGAGTTCAAACCAGTCAGCACACCAATGGCAATAGGTAATAAGCTATCCCAAAATGATGAATCGGCTGAAGTCAATCAAACAATGTACAGATCCATGATTGGAAAACTACAATATGTTGTACATAGCAGACCAGCCATAGCATTAGCAGTTGGAATAGTGGCTAGATTCTCTGCTAATCCCAAAGAAAATCATCTCATAGCAAGAAAAAGAATAATGAGATATCTTAAAGGAACTGATAACTTTGGTCTATACTACAAAAAGAATGGAAAGTTTGAACTCAATGCATATACAGATGCAGATTGGGGAGGCAAAATTGATGATAGAAAAAGCACAAGTGGAGGTGCATTATTTTTAGGTAAAAGGCTAGTTACTTGGACTAGCAAGAAACAAACATGCACATCCCAGTCCACTACAAAATCAGAGTATGTGATAGCTGCAGTCAATTGCACAAACATTGTGTGGCTCACACATCTATTGAAAGGAATGAAATAAGAGGTAACAAAACCTGTGATATTGTATTATGATAATACAAGTGCTATAAACATATCCAAAAATTTAGTAATGCATGCAAAAACCAAGCATATTGCAATCAAGTATCATTATGTTAGAGAATTGGTAGAAGACAAACAAGTGAAGTTGGAATACATTCACATAAAGGAACAAACTGCAGATATCTTCACTAAACCATTGCCCAAGGATACTTATGAATATCTTAGAGGCAAGTTGGGGGTAATACCCCTACCTCAAGTAGTTTAAAGCAACAAGGATGCTGCCCTGCATCAAAAGGAACAAATCATTGAAATATCAGAAGAATGATGCAGAGGATGACAACAGGAGCAGAAACTCCAAATCAGTCACAAGCATGGTGACAGAGGGAGAAGACATCAAGAAGCCAAAGCTTATATTTTGCATGATGAAGATGCTACATCTTTGGCATTTATGTCAAAGAGGGAGAAATATATAGAAAACTGATCAATACAAAGCAAGAGGGAGATATATATGAAAGAGGGAGATATATGAGATCAATAGTAAAGATGCAGCAGCCAAGAAAAGTAGCAGACAACATATACAATCTTGGTGGTAACTAAGTTGATCAATTGATCAGTTTGATTTTTCCATCAATACCAAAGAGCGAGATTGTTGGAAATGATTGAAAAGATCATGAGAAAAATTGTTGGAATGATCATATGGAATTGGTAAAAAATGTTCTCAATCATTGTTTTGTCATTGATGTCAAACTTGCTACTTGCAGGAATGACAATTGCTTTAGTGATCCAAATAAGATGTAACTAGAAGTTGATTGACAAGGAGGAGACAATGAATAAGATGTAACTAGAACACCTAGAGAAAGGTTGAAGTTATGATGTTGTAATGAAGTACAAGGATCAACTAAGTCATTGATGAAATAGTGTATTGATGACATACTCTAAGACATAGAGAATGGGCACATTGAAACATATTAAAGATGTAAAGTTTTAGCTAAGACATCTGTAAAGCCTAACTAAAGTTCATTAGAGAGAGGGAGCCGAGCAAGCTAGTAGGTGCCGAACAGATTTCTAGTTGAAGCCGAGCAAGTTCAACTTCAAATGCTGAGTGAACTTCAGATGCCCTGTGAACTTCAAGTGTCAAGTGAACTTTAGATGTCGAGTGAACTTCAGATGCCGAGTGAACTTCAAGTGCCGAGTGAACTTCAGATGTCGAGTGAACTTCAGGTGCCGAGTAAAATCAAGTGCCAAGCAGAAACAGATGTCGAGCATCAAAAAACCAATAGTGCCGAGTAACACAGAGATGTCGAGCATCAGTAAATCAATAATGCCAAGTTACTACATTATTTTGAAAATTGAAGATTTGCCAGATCTAAGCCAACAAGGTTGTTATCTAGAAATCTATGAATTAAATGGAAGATAAGAATGATGAGTTGGTGGCATAGAACACCATGTAGAACATTTTCGGAGATTACAACTGGAGTCTAGACGAAGTTTCTAGAAAAGAGCAAGATATAGGGTAGATACATTGTATCCTACCTAATCCATTTGAAACCCTAAAATTGGAGAGGGAGAATTGAGCGAAAAAGGAAAACCAGATTTCTATTTAAGGAGTCATAAGGTCATGAAGCAGAGAGAGGAGAAGGTGGTCGAGCATAAAAGCATGAAGCGCTGAAGAATGTGCTAAGGAGAAGAAAGAACAAAAACTTTGTTTGAATAGACGACCACAAGGATGATTGCATTGGCATGATGAGTAAGAAGACTCAAGGAGACGAAGCTTGAGAGGAAGACAAGCTGTCAGAGCTGAAGTGATTAAATCCAAGCAAAAGGATAGAACTGAAGAGTGATCTAAAATTTGCAAAGTATGTTGTAAGTTATATCAAATCAGCAATCCATTATTGTTACTCTCTAGCAATTGTAACAGATAGTTTAAATCCTATGGACTAGGTTGGTTTAATAGCCATGAGGTAAATCCTTTAACAGGGTGACATTCCAAGTGAATGTTCTAAAGTCCTTTGATCAGGCCCATTCCTAACAGTTTGGTGAAATCCTCTAACAAGGTCACATTTAACAGTGTGTTGTAAGCCTTTAATAGGGCAGGCTTTTAATAGGGCATCACTTTAGAAGAGTGAGAAACAAGTAGCATGTTACTGGTGGTTTTTCCCAAATTGGGTTTCTACGTAAATCATTGTTTCATGTGTTAATTTTGCATGTTTTATTGCTACATGTTGATTTACTGTAACTTGCTAAGATGGTTGATTTAAGTTTGGATGGATGAAAAGTGTATGGATTCATTATAAGTTGAGAAAAATTATTATTAGGGCATTTGGACCTTGAATAACTGATTCACCTCACCCCCCCCCCCCCCCTCTTAGTTATTCTAAAGAATTCTAACAAAAGGGGTAAATGTTGACAGTGTACCAATATCTCTCGTAAGGATTTGTGACATGGTTTAACAACCTCATGTGTATTCTATATGTCTAGTGCTAGTATTGGGCATTGAAAGGTCAACCTTTTTGATGGAACAACAACCACTACTTCTAACAAGTGGTATCAAAGCTTGGTCATAAATTTTGATTCATGCAGGTCATTATGATTAATGCTCAAAGGGGGATTTCTGGTAGTGTTCTAGCATGCCTCGTGCAAATTCATAACATGGTTTAACAACCCCATGTGTCTTCTATATGTCTAGTGGTTGTATCAAGAATTAAAATTTCAATCTTTTGGTGCAATGACGACCACTACTTCTAAAATAGAAACACCCCTCATTAGAGTTCTAGGGAAACTCATACCAAGGATGAGTTAGTACCTCTCATGGGGGTTTAGTGATAGTACCCATTTAGGGTCAATGTCTAAAATAAGGTTGAGTGATAGTGTCCCTTGTGAGGTTTTAACATAGTATCTCAAATGAGGTTGAGGGATAGTACCCCTTCTGGGGTTTTGCACAACATCCTTGAAATATTTTTTGGTCAAAATGTAGATGAGAAAATCCAAAGGGCACACACTTTTTTAATGACAATTTTATCACTCAAGAGTAATATTAAGTATTTGATACTTTTGTTTATATACAATTTTATCATAATTTTATTTCATTTTCATTTCTTGCTAAATTGGCCTTTGGATACCCTTTGGTTGGCATGCACCAAATCACCAATTGTCTCTCTTAAACTTTTTCAATTATTATCAATTAGATGCTTAAAATAAAAAATAAAAATAGAAAAAATATTATTAATAGAATAAAAAATAAAATTATACTCATTTAGGTGATTTTTTTCATAAAACATAATTTCTTAATAATTTATTGACTAGTTTCTAGAAAACAAAAATTAGAAAAATTGTTGATAAGTGTTCATTGTGATTTTTGAGTTGAGTGTTATGGGTTTTTTAATTTTTCACCAGCAAACTTTCAATCAGATACTTGGAACTTTGCATGAATGGTGGAAAAGTTGCTTGCATGGCTACTACAACCACATTTGGCTTGCACTTTATAAATTCATCCATTTGGCTAGAAAAATCTAGCAGGAAGATCTCTGAATCAAATCAGGTTTTAGATGATCAAATTCATTGCTCATCGATGTGCTAAATACCATTGTACTAAGTGCAAGATTTGTTAATTTCAAAGTTGAAGCTCCAAGATTCACTTTATCAGCTCACCCTTGACAATAAAATGTACACCATTATCTCACTATTTTTCTCAAATGGTATGAGATTTGAATTAGGAAATTTATAAGAAGAAAAATTTCCATTCTTATCTATGTTCCAATTACTCATTAATATTTTAATAAACCTTACTTGTAGGTAATAATAGCGATTTGTGATAAAAACCCTCTATTGGCTCCATGCCTTTACTTGAAACCATGACTTGTGAGCATTGCTAATGTATAAACAAAAAACATAAGTCATTTGAAAAGAAAATGAGATTAGATTTACATAAGATAGACATAGACCACTAGAAAGGCAACACACAAACAAAAATAAAAGCCATTTGAGAAAGAAATGAAATATGATCTGTAGAAGATAGACATAGACTCCACGCTCCATCTAAAACTATGACTTGTAAACAATGCCAATGTACAAACAAAACAAGAGCCACAACTAAGATATATTTGAAAATAATACCACTTCTAAATAAAAAAGGCTTAGCAACTCTGGCTTGGCTCCTATAACTAAGTTTCCCCTTATTGTCTAGTCCCTAGAATTTACATTATCTATGAATCATAACTACAATGCTACAATAAGAAAATATCAAGATTCCTATGGAATAAAGATAGTGGATTTGGCACTCATGATTAGAACAACAGTTGATCTCTTTCCTCATAGGGAGTTTAAGTTGATGACATGAGCCCAAGAAAATTTCATTTATGAGTTAGATGAGGATAATTACCAAGGCATCTCAACAAACATTGGTGAAAGGAACTTAGTGGCAAAGCTGCCCATTAAGTTGAATAGATAAAACTTTATCCTTGAAGTAGCAGACATCATAACTATTTTAAGCAGACAAATGAATAGGGAAGACCCTAGGACTTGTGAAACTTGGAAATTTGAATACATCAATATCTTCCTAAAGGAGGTAATAATTTCAAATATGAGGAATTGTCTCAGATCAACTTTGCTTCTACTTAACCACTATGGTCAGCATTAAGATGAATCTAAGTCTTCATATGTTGTCAAACCTAGTAGCATGGATGAACAACTTATCTAGGCCTTGCCACATAAGGGATTGTCCAAAGAGGCCCCATTAAAAAATAAAGTTTAGAAAATCTACCCTCCATTAGAGGACAAAGAAGTAGATGCCTCTTCAAAATGGTCAATGATGGTTTCTTGTATGTTATAGGAACATCCCAATAAAGAAGAATAAGAGTTTGTTGAAGATGATGAAGAACCAGAGGAAAAAGATTTTAAATAAGGAACAAATCAGTCCAACTTAGTACCAACATAGAAAGAACAAAAATGCTCATCAGCTTGGTAGAAGGACAACCTAAGAAAAAGAAGGATGAATGAATTAGCATTCATGCCTCAAAAACATTAACATCCCAAAATATTAGCATTACCTCAAAAGGAAAAGGCTCTAACTACAAACGAAGAGTAAGAGAAACAAAAGGGGATTAAAGGAGATCATAAAGATTTACAATCTCCTCCTCAAACTCCTACATGGTTGGAAATTGAATAATAAAATAGAAAACAGGTTGTTGCCAAGAAAATTATTTTAGTAAAATAAAGCTAAGCATAGGAAAAGAGCAAAAACATTTAAAGTTACAGCTCCCATGTTTGATGATTTAAATGATACATAACTATACATGGACTATCAAGTTACACAAATCAATTTAGGTAATTAGAATAGGAGGGATGAGATTGCCTCTTTGGAATCAACTACTACAACAATAATAACAAGAATGCATAAATACAAATAGATGAAATAAGATCTCAAAGCTCAACTAACCTAGATGAAATAGTTCATCAAGCAGCTGACCACACCTCTTAGCTAGCAATTCTATGGATACTTGGGCTATCAAATGTCTAAACCAATATATCATTTTTTTTTGTTGAAGGATATAGAAGGTATGAAAAAGATAATAATTTTGATTAAAAATGTTTTCTTATACGGACAAGCTTAGAGAGAGAAGGAATAAGCATATGGCGAGTCATTAAGTAGAAACAACTTCTATATGAGCTTCAAATGATGGACCCCAAAGAGGGACACAAGAAAAATATTTGGAAGAAGAAGATATCCAAACTATAGAAAAGTATATAAAAATTATATTTTCAAATTATATTTTTTTTTGATAGAAAAGTACAATGTTTCTTTTTCAAGGTATAAAAAGAATTATTAAGTGTCCATACTTTTTTCTTTTTGGAAAATTTGGTACAAGGAAATTAATAAAGACTTTTTTCATCAACTAAATATTAAGTAAATTCTTTAGATATTATACAAGCTTCTTGGAAGAAGAAAACAAATTAGGAGTATTGTGCAATGAAGATGATAGATGATGGTTTTTTAGGCAAGTATACAACTCTCAAGATGAATAAAATTGTTCTAGGACAACAAATAAAATGACTCAAAGTGTAGATATCATATGAAAAGGTTTCAAAAAATAAAATTAAAGTTAAGGCTAGATTGGGTTGATGGGCCAAATGAAAGGAGTGGAGTCAATGCTTAGTCAATTTTAAAGAATGCAAACACCAAAAAATAAAAATACTATAATTGAAATGTGAAAGGCAAATGTCCTTTATTCTGATAATATTCATCCACATATTAATTTTTTTTAGGATTTTATAAAACACCATTGAAGTCATTTTATTTGAGTAGGTCAACAATTTTTTGGGAAAATAATAAAAGATAAAATAAGATCTTCTTTTGGGACAACAACTTGCATGCTAGCCTATCTCTTAGTTTACTTATTTCATATGAGAATTCTATCCTTATTGAGCATTATAAAATATGAAAAATACTAGAAAATAAACATATTTGATTCCAAAGATTGTGCATATCACTCTCTATCTAAAAAATTCAAATGATGAGGTACAAGGCTTAGATAGCTAAAACATGAAATCTGAAATTCACATGCAAATCTGAAACTCATATGCAAATATGAAAATTAATTTTCTTAATGTGGAAAACCATGATTAGATCCTCTTAATGATGTCAAAAATTACTGTGCATATCATGCTCAATAAACCTATCTTATGATAACTTATAAAAACAATAAATTATGATTGAGATTATTATAAGAAAACAATAATAAGACATTAATTAACAACATAAGATCACCATATAACACAATATTAATGTGGATAAACCCTTGTAGGAAAAAACTCCACTAAGAAGAGACGTCAAGATTGCATTATTAACAATAAATGTGCTTATAATAGATTCACTTCCATTCTCATATTTGCATCCAACATAGGCACAACTATGTACTTGTTAACAACCTCCTTTTGGTTTAATATTGATTCACACCCTTCTCAATCTTAACGTGTGCTCAATAGTTTCTGTCAGAACCAAATTTCTCCAAAACAAGCTAAGTTGCTTGAGGAAGGGTCTAGGATGGCACAAGATTGATCTTAGAAGATTTAGAAGTCCGATGGCACAAATCAATCTATCTAGAAGATTTAGATAGAATCAAATTTTATAGCTATGGGATATGGTATCTAGGATTTGGTTGTGGATGGTTATGCTTCTCCCTCCACTCTTTTTATGATGGATGAAATCAAATTACATTATAATAATGGAAATGAAAGGAATGCAATTAACAATGGGTTTGCCGATTCTAAACTTTTGAACTTGACAAATTGAAAGTCTACTAAAGACATCTAGAAAAATATTAGTAGTATTTATGAAGGAGATTAAAAAATGAAGAATGTCAAACTAATGGGTTTCAAGACAAGATTTGAGAATCTAAGAATGAACGAAGGAGAAAAATTTGATAGCTATATACTTTAGATAATGGAAGTAGTAAGTGGAACTGAAAGTGTTGATGGATGTATAGATGGGAATAAAGCGGTAATGAAGGTACTTAGAACTCTTTATAATTCTTATTTCTCTAAAGTATTAGCTTTTGAAGAAATTAGATACTTAGACCCACAAACGTTAGATTATCTCTATGGCGCACTATCTAATTTTGAGGTGAGTGTGTTTAAACTAGATAATCAGAGCAAGAAATTCACATTTAAAGCTAGTAAAAACCCCAAAGATGATGTTGATGATGTATGTGTAGAATGTAAGGAGACTAGAGAAAGGAACTTAAAAATATAAAGCTAAGATTCTCCTTATATGTTTCAATTGTGCAAGAATTGGTCATAATGTATCTAGATGTACATCTATAGAGAAGATAAAACTTATACCATCCTAAAAAGTTAGCACCCATAATTGGATTCTTTATTAGGTTTAATCACCAAAAAATGGTCGCCTAGACTATTAGCCCCCTTTCTAGCATTTTTTCTAAATTTATTGAATCATCTATCTTGATCAAATCTTCAAAAAAATTTTTTTTTCGATTTTATCCTATAGTTTGACCACTATATCCTAAGTCATTATTTAATTAAAAGGAACATGTCCCCCTTTAATTAAATAAAAGACCCTATTCCCCGCTTATCCTAAGTTGTGCACACATAAAGTAATATTCCCACTTTAGAAATAAAAGAAAATCCTATTTTTTGTCTCACATGGGGAACAAAAGTCAACTCTTGATTATGATTGGTGGGAACTCTTGTGCACATGGATTGCTCCACTTTCATTCTCCACCCTTGATTAGATCCTTCTTGCCTCATGATCTCCATCATCTATTATTCTTCAAAAGGGAGATCTCTCTCCTCATCTCACAATCACTCATTTTTTTACTAATGTTATATTGTAGGAATTCTAGGTACTCTTGGAGTTCTTGAAGACTTGTTACATCACCTCATCTCTTGCACATCATAGAATCATAGTTTATACTTGAATTAGTGTAGTTTCTTTTCATGTTTTAGTTTTAGCTCATCTAGCTTAATTAGGAGGTTTGTAACATTCTCATTTCTTGGTAACTAGTTGCATTTGCATCTCATTTAGCTTGATTCATAGTTGCATTGCATTGCATTTAGGTTCGTGGATATTGAAATCTTGCTCTTGTTCTTGAATCTTACATTTCATGATGCACCTTGCAAAGGGCTGCATTCCTACACTCATTTGAGAGCCACAAACAATTCACTCGCACCCTTTGCACGTCATGACTAGGGAGCTCTAGGTCGATATTCAAGCTTTTCAATCCATGAGATCACTTGGATAGAAGGACTTAGAGAAATGAACTTTTTTGTATGTATATTAGGCTCTATTTTGGTTATTTGAGATCTGGTATCCATTATACTTGATCATGGAAAGCCTATTCCTCTTTTTCACCATCCTAACACCAAGTTCAAATCTTGGATCAAGTTCCTATTGTTGCAAATTTTGCACCTGGGCTTAGGTGGTTGTTAGTGACCTAAGTGACCTTGTAAAACATGAAAAAAATCTACCAATTATAGGACTTGACTAATGAGATTGAATATTCAAACAAGGTTGGTTTTATTTACAATTAGGATGCACCTATAACTATTTTTCTTGAGGGGAACAAGGAAGAAGAATTTCATAAAATTAGAGGGGTTATGGACTAGATTGATTTTTTAGCTACTATCTTTTCCTTCGGATGAACTTAAACTCAATAATAACATATCACTACACTATCAAAGTACTCATCATCCTTAATCTAAAATGAAGGAAAGAAATTGGATTCAATCCTATAAGGAATGTACTTGTTCATAGAACAAGATTGAATATTTTGGAAATAGGAGATATTGTTGGCACTTGAAGTGTTGTAGAGATTTTTTATTAATGATAGGTTTTGTCATTAATGTCAACATATGTTATTTAGTTTACATGAAAAACTCAGATTCTGCATATTAAAATTTATTGATCAGCTCATAGAAGAAAGTAGTTGACATAATTGGATATGCAAGCTTACATTTGTGTAGAAGAATGAGTGTAGACATCACTTCTATGTTCATTGTACTTTATGTGATACTCTGAATGAATTAAAACTTTTTTCTTTGTGAAGACTAGTAGCAAACCACTGTGTGGGAAAATATGATAGATACATATCTAGTACTCTCTCTATATCTTGATGGCAAGAAGAAATTGATACTAGAAATCATGAGTTATGATTGAAGACTTCTTTGTGCATGTATGTTTGGATTTGTGAGTCAGTTAGTTTACTTTGGGAAGTTCGTGGGTGTGTATGTGGGATACATTTAATTGGTAGTTGATTGGACATAGTAATGTGTGAAATATTATTGGAAATATTATTTTCATATTGTAGCATGTGGGATACCTTATGTAATGTTTGTATAAATTATTTGGAAGGCATGTATGCATTAGCAAATTCTTATGTAATTAATTATACATTGGGGAAGCCCTAATAGGTTGGCCTACTAATTAAATATTTGTAATGGGTATAAAGGAAAGTTATTTTCCTCACTTGGGATGTATAGATGTGGGCCTTGATGTTTGATTATCATATCACAATAGAGAAGTTAATTGGATTATTGTGAAGAGGTAATAGAATAATCTATTATTCCTAGCATACTTCAAAGGAACTATTTTGGCAAGTAAGTTGTAGATCAATTAGCTCATATTGTTGGATTTTTTTATCTATTTGTAATTTTAGTTGAGCCTTTTATCCTTTGAGTAGTGCACTTAGGAAGAGTTCCTTTTGTTCTCATCAACCTTTGACAAGGTTAGAACCTTATAAAAGGGTTCAAGGTCTCTTGATAGGGATTATTGTACTAAATGCATAATATTTGACTCTTAATAGGGTCACATTCTTTCACAAGGAACTTATATATTAGTACTTTATTTCATGGTTACCATCCCCAATAGGGTTTTCCTTGAGAACATAAATCAATGTGTTATGGTGTATAGTTTCTTATTTTTCTGCACCTTTATTTTAATTATCGATGATCAATTTAATAAGTTTGGAGTTCATTATATTTTCCCACAATTGATTTACCTTCCTTCTCATTTGTAGTGCGTGGACTTTAGTTCTTCCCAATATGTATCATAGCATCTGGTCCTCTTTGAGATGGAAAGCTTAGCATCTTGAGGAGATATACAATAAAATATGTGAAGCAAAGTCCTAAATATGATGGTGATAGTTATGATAGCCAGAAGAACAAAATGAGAGCACATCTTATTTGTATGGGAATGGATTATTGGATGATAATAGATAATTAGAAAACATCAATATAAAGAGTGATCTATCTTCATGCACAAATGAGGAGAAGAAGAAATTTAAATACAACATGATTGCATGGGAAGCACTCACTAACACATTATCTTAATCTAGAGTTTGGAGAGGTAAAAGAGCTTGAGACTACTCATGAGATTTGGGTTAAGTTAGAAAAGTTGTGTGAGGAGATGAATATATAAAGAAGGCAACGTTGGAGAACAAGAAAGCTAGAATGTAGGAAGATGATACCATAAGAGCCTATGTAAAAAGAATTACACAAATTTTAATAGGGATAAAGAGTACCAGAGGAATTATATCTGAAGGTAAGGTGTATGAAAAGTTCTCAAATCTTTGATATCATCATATCAAAAAAAAATCAATGCTATTGAAGAGGTTATTACTCTCATTAAGATATTTAATAGGGAAATGCTGATTGGTGAGTCAGAAGCTTTTGAAACTACTAAATTAAGAGATTCTTTACCTAAATTTGAAATTTCATTTAAGGCTACTATGCATAAGGATAAATGGAACTAACAAAGAGTGTGAGCACTATTAGTATAAAATTTGGAGATTATGCCAAGGATTGGGAAAAAGTAGAAGAAGAGGAAGAAGAAGAAAGAAGGAAAGATGGATGAACTTGAAGCTTTGATTACAAAAAGAGAACAAAGAGGTAAGGGAATATTTAAAGGAAAATCAACTTTAGATTTTTACTCATGTATGAAGATTTTTCATTTTGCATCAATATATCCTACAAGAGAATCTAAAGTTAATCCTAGACCCTAAAAGTCAAAATTTCCTAGGAAATGTCTTTATATTAGTGACGAAGATATTGAAATCAAGGAAATAAACTTTGAAGATAGTGATAATAAGGATGATAGATGATTTATTGGCATTAAAGATGAAAGTATTGCTAAGGAAGAAAAAACATTAGTTTATGTGTAGGGTGAAATGTGGAGCAAGGAAATAAACTAAGGTACATCACATAACCCAACACCTCAAGAGGATGAGATCAAGGAGAAAGATACCTTGTAACCCACCTCCAAGGTCACTATACCTTAGGATGTTAATGCAATCCAAATGATAGAGGAGAACTAACACAAGCCAAGATCTTAAGATTATGGAGATAGATAAAAGATTGTTAAAATCCTAGAAGAGATTTGTTGGCATTAAAGATGAAAGTCTTTTTAAGGAAGAAAAAACATTAGTTTATGTGTACAGTCAAATGTGAAGCAAGGAAATAAACTAAGGTACATCACATAACCCAACACCTTAAGATGATGAGATCAAGGAAAAAGATCCCTTGTAACCCTCCTCCAAGGTTAATGTATCGTAGGAGGTTAATGCAATCCAAATGATAGAGGAGAAATAACACAAGCCAAGATCTAAAGATTATGGAGATAGATAAAAGAATGTCAAAGTCACTGTAATCTTGACACATATGTAATAGATTACTTTTAAACCTAAGAATAAGGATGAAAATATAAACTTGCAATGTAAAGTGTTGAATTGAAAAAATAAAATAGGGCACTTACCTCAGGAGATTATCACCAATCAAATCTGATTTTTTTCCCCAATGGTGCTCCAATTATCATGAAAATCAGGATCTAGGCCTATAATAGTAATACCCATGAAACCCAAAAATTTTCTATCTTCTAGTAGGGTCAACTTAAGGTAGTAGGGCCAACCTAAGGTAGCAAGGTCGACCTAAGGCAATAAAGTTGACCTAGCGGGGATGCAATTGTAAGGAAACTTGGCAACAAAGAATATAACCATTTCCACATAACCCATAATAGATCTAAAATAAACACGGAATTAAAATCCACATGCAAGAGAATAGATAACATACCCACAAAATGTGACACAAGATATACCCTGGAAAACCCTCATTGAGGGAAAAAACCCAGCCTCCAAAAGCATCCATCACCATGTATTATTCAGCAAAAAAATACCATTGCCATACAACCATGGAAGCCTTCATGGCCATAGCCACAACTGAGAAAACTATGTGAACAAGCATGAATCCACACATCCCATGCCATGCTTTCAACCTTCACAAATGCTCCCTTGGCTAACCTGTCAAGCCTTGTCCCGCTCGACTCTTGCCTTTTGTCTTCTCCTTGTCACTCTCTCTCTATTTCTCTACAACAACTACCCTTGTGGCTGCTTATATAGTAGCAAGTCCCACAAAACCACCAAGTGGTATTACATAAACCATGTGCTAAAACCACGTGCTACCTATCCCGCTGATCCCACATTTAATATTGGGCATTTAATTCTTTTCCCCAATATTAAATAATTACATTAAATATTATCACAATGTTACAATACAACTCATCAAGAATATTCCATGGGAATCTTTACATGTTGCACGTCCATCTAGGCACAACATTACATAATAAAATAAAATAATAAAATAACAATATTATGCAATGTGTGCAACACCCATTATCTCAACAGCAATACATCCCTACTCAGGAATATCCCATGACAAAATTGTTTATGAACCTCCAAATTTTTGTAAAAAGGGTATCTAAATTTATATTTTGTTTCATTTTTTGGGATTCACTAATATCTAAAAATGGGGTATTTTGGGTGGCTATGTAGGGTTTCGTGTTAGTCGTCACTCTGTTTGGTGGTTTCCACCTCCACAAATAATCGATGAATCAATAGTAAAGTGTCTAATGCTCATGTATGAGCTTTGAATTTTTAATTCCAAGATCTAAATCACTAGTTCCAAACCATAACATGAAGAATGATATGTATGATGATGAAGAAACAATGCATAGATTTGAGGGTAACCAATAAATCATAAAAAAACTCCCAAGGCTAAAGTACTCTAAGCCATACTCATAATTTGTATTTTCAACTCCATGGTTAAATATTAAATTTTTGAATGATAGAATGGAATAGTGAAATTAAGAAATATTTCGATTCAAAAGATGCTTCCACCTTGTAGTTTCTCTTATGTCAAATTGGGATGTCCACAATAGCTTTTCCACATGAAGTATGCATGTGATTGCTTGATCACTTATCTCTTAAATTCCAAATAAAATAATTGAGGGTGCTTATGTAGGATTCAAAATAAATTATTCCTATTAAATGATTGGAATTGCAATTAATGCCCAAATGAACCCCAACGCATGGCCCAAAGAGGAGATTTAAAAAGTGGGTCCCTAGTAGAAATGTAGTGCATCCACACCAAATAAGGATGCATTTCATCCCTACTGACCAAGCCCCAAAATATCTAGGAATCCCCCAGGGTCCCAGAATAGGTCCCAGTTTTGGAAAATTAGGTGCATATCTTGGTAAAATCCAATTTTGATACAGAAAAATTACTATGATGATTGAAAGAAGAGAAAGAGATGACTAGGTGGATAGGTCCTACCTCTATCTTCATATCATGAAATAGGAATGCCAAGGATGACCTATTAGATCCTACCTAGATTATGTCTTGGATAAATAAAGAGCGATATGCAAATGCATCTTAAATGTAGATTTATTATTATATAACATTAAATAGGTGCTAAATGGTCATCAAATTGAAGTGCTTCTAATTAAGATGATACATTTAGGCCCCACTTTAGCTAGATATGGAACTATGTGGATATAAAAGCTAAAGTAAAGAAAACCTTTAGTAAAGAAAAAAAGATATAGAAAAGTTTGTGATCCTTAGATATGCAAGAAAGCATTAGTACCTGCACCCTATGAAAGACACATTAGTGATAAGCCAAAATCTCCTAAGACTTTCTAAGAATGGTTATGTGAAGTTCATAGGTGTTCATATTCCCTACTTATTTTTTCCTTCTCCTTTGGAAAAGATGAAACACAAGGATATAACTAGCCCAATGAACCAAAAACACAAAGTGATGAAATATAGTCTTAAAAGTAATAAGGAAATTATGCACACTTCACTAAATTAGTTCCAAGAGGAGGGAAACTAAATAATGATTCTAATGTCTATAATGAAAAGAAAATTAGAGTTTCCTAGATCAAGCTATGATGAAAATAATACACTTCCATCTAAATGCATAGAGTAGAGAAACCTTAATTGTAGCCCAAATTTTACCTTCAAATCTATAAATAGAACTCACCATTCATTTGTTACCTTTGTAGGGTAAAGAAAGAAAAGAAGAGAGTAGTGAAGATGTTAAAGAATATGTTGCAAGTGACACAAATGGAGGTTTTGAGAGAGGTAATAGCAATAGAGAAACCCCTATTGAGGTGAGTCATGATATTACTTGTATTTTTCCTCTATTTTCATATTTTCACCAATTTTATAACATCATTTTTAGATTTCTGATTGATGTTTGATCTAAACCTAGGAGTTTGATCTCCAATTTTGGGTAGGATTCAACCATTCTTATGGAAATCAACCACACTTGGGCAAGTCGACATTGCTCAAGAAAGTTGACCCTAATTAGGCATGTCAATTTGATCGAGGAAGCTGACCTTCTTAGGGAAGTTGACCTTGACCAATTTGATGAGTCTTTCCAGCAAGTTTTAGATTAGTGTATGTATACATGATTTTTTTTTATTTGCAAGATCTACCATCTCTATGGGAGCATCCCATGGCATAGGTGATGCACTTCATATGAGAGAGTATGTGACATATGAGTGAGGAGGATATCTAGTTACTAAGAGATGTGGACCTATTATGGGTAGGTTAGCTCATGCACTTAAGATTTGACCAAGCTATGATATTAGCTTTGATTGAGAGGTGGAATAAGGATACATGCACTATTTATATGTCAATTGGGGAGTTTATAGTAACACTGAAGGATGTATATAGGATTCTTCATCTTACTACCTGAGGGCTCCTAGGCCTCATATAGATAGAGAGATAGAGGAGATCTAGAGTGATGAAGATTACTCCATGTGGCATAGATCACATATTAGATATTAAAAAAATGATATCAATGATTTTCGCATCATAATGGTGTAGTCACCTAAAAATGGTCATCTAGACCATTAGCCCCCTTCTCAACATTTTGGCTAAATTAATTAATTATTTCTCTAGATCAAATTGCTAAAAATCAATTTATTTTATTTTAACCTACAGTTTAACTATAATATCCTAAGTTTGTAATTGATTAAAATAAAATTTCTCCTTTTATTAAATAATATACCCCATTCTTCTAACCCACTCAATGTGCAAACCCAAAGTCTTTTTCCTATTTACAAATTAAAAGAAAAGGCTTTTCATCTCACAAGAAAAGTCAACTCCTTTTCATTGGTTGAGTTTCTCTTACACATGGATCATGCCAAAATTCAACCCCCACCCTTGATCATCCACTTCTTGATCTTGATCTCAGCTTCCCATCTAGCTTTAAAAGATAGAGCTCTCTCCCTCTCTAAGAATCCAATTTTGAGTATTGTTATGTTGCAGGTTTCTTGATAGGTTTTCTTGAGAGCACCTATGGAGAACTTCTTACCGCTTGTCTCATTCTCTCATTTTCGTTATCATTCATAGTTTAGATGAATTTTTAATAGATTAGTATTTTCTATTCACATTAACATAGCTTACATGGTCTAATTAGCAATGGTTGTAACACATTCATCTTGTTTAGCTTAGGTGCATTCTTGAACTCATATTAGCATGGTTCATTCTTGCATTGCATATTTTAGGGTTCTCTTGGACACTTGCATTCTTTCTCTTGTCTCTAGAACCTCTAAATTCATGGTTTACAAGCAAGGGATGTATCACTAAGGCTCATTTGAGAGCTCATTTCATGCTTATTTTATGCCTCTTGCACTCCATGACTAGGGAGCTCTAAGATGATATTCGAGTGTTCTAATTCATGAGATATATTGGATAGAAGGGTTTAGAGAAGTGCACAAACTAGGTGTACATTTTTGGCACTCACCAAGGGGCAGGAAATTCTAGTTTTGCCTCTTAATCTACACATTTTCTTGCATTTTCCACTTGTTGTTTTGTCTTTTTTTTCTCTAGTCATGTTTATCATACGATACTTTCTCACTATCATACAGATAGTTGTTAGTACTATCATGCGATACTTTCTTAGTATCATACAATGATTCTCAGTACTATCCTATGATACTCTTCCAATAAAAGTATCATGCACCCATGTAAAAGTCTATCATACTAGTATAAAAGAATCTATCTCTTAGGTATAGTGTGAAGTATTTTACAAGCCATAAGTATTGTACCCCTATATTGAAAAGTATCATACAATATTTTGTTAGTAGAAAACTATCACCCAGCCTAAAACTTGTTGTTGTTTGGATTCTTTGATTAGTTTTGGGTCTTTAACAATCTACTTTTTGGGTTTTGTAGATTCATTACTATCTGATAGAGGTTTTATTGCAGATTTTCACATTATTTTGGGACTAAGGTTTGTGCTTGTAGGATTTCCCTTAATGCTTGAAAAATTTCCATAATAAAACA
Organism: Cupressus sempervirens; assembly: GCA_028749045.1. Taxonomy (NCBI): domain Eukaryota; kingdom Viridiplantae; phylum Streptophyta; class Pinopsida; order Cupressales; family Cupressaceae; genus Cupressus; species Cupressus sempervirens. Next base: position 480,950,006 of record CM053785.1, read on the forward strand.
TATGTCAAAGCTTCAAATGTAAAAAAGATACTAATGGTTATTTGCAAGGCTACTCAAAAGCATAAAACCAAAGAAAAAAGTGCTCATATTTCCCTGGTTTTATTGCAGATTTTCACATTATTTTGGGACTAAGGTTTGTGCTTGTAGGATTTCCCTTAATGCTTGAAAAATTTCCATAATAAAACATATGTCAAAGCTTCAAATGTAAAAAAGATACTAATGGTTGTTTGCAAGGCTACTCAAAAGCATAAAACCAAAGAAAAAAGTGCTCATATTTCCCTTATTTTTGTGTGCAAAAATATCACTAGTTGTTTATCTTTCATGGGCACATAATACTTGTGGTTAGGGTCTCTTGGTGGTAGGAAAGTATAATCTTCACCATTGCAGTGAATTAGAAATCTTGTCCCACCTTTAGATTTCAAAAGAAAGAAGGTTAATTGAACCTGATTGATGTGTTTAGGGGAAGCAATTGGGATAGGAGAGTATGCTCTTCAGCCTCACAATGATTTAGAAATCTTGACCCCCAAGAGTGGATCCAATCTATTTAGTCTAGAATCCTTTAGAGGGCCCGCTCTCAAGAAATCAAGAGGAATGACCCAAGTGGGGACAAGTGAACCCAGTTATTTCAACCCACTTTAAACTCAAGGCTATCAAGGATAAAAAACTTTGGTAGACATAGTGCTTATCTTCTCTTAGGGTGAGTACTTGTGGGATTGGAACCATGAGGAAAATACTAGGTAAGAATGCTTAAGGTACTCTTGTGGCCATGAGGTCCATTACTTTTTGCGAGACAAGGTGTCTTGTAATTGGGTACAAGAGGAGTACTACAAATAGAAGCCCTTTATAAACATTATAGGCTGGAAGCTACCTTATTTTTCCACTCAACATATTGGTGCGAGGATTGGTCCTAGTGGATAACCTGGATCACCCCAAGATTTTACACTCACAATTTATGTCCCCTTGGTTATGCTAATGACATGTCCATGAAAAAGTCAATATCTCTTTTGGGAAACCACTTGGTGTGAGGCAAAGGGGCATCAAGCATGGGACAAGTTGTTGAGTAATGAACTATGAATCTTATGTAGATCTTTCTTGGCATATATCTTTGAATGTGAACAGACCCATGTAAGCATTCTTGCAAAACAAACATCTCATTAGCATTCATAGCAATTTTCTTTGATATCCCAATTGAGTGTTGGAAAGGTTTCTTTGTCTCTTGTCCAACTATTTGAGACATGTTAATTACCCTTAATATTTTCAAACCATGTTGTTCTCTTCTATAAATTGAGGTCCTATACTGTCTACATCACATTCTGGTCTAAAAATGTTCAAAAAATCAACCTAAAACATAGGATTTTCAAGATTAAAACTACCTTTTTCATAGTTCATTGGCCCTTTATGTCACAACCTTTTGAGAAATATCGTATGACATATAAAGTCTATCACCTGACAATAGTAAATTCCAGCACACTCCTTAGGGGAAACTATTGTTTGGAACAAAAGTATTGTCCAATTGTTGTAAAGTCCATCATATGACATTTCGAGAAATATCATACAACATTTTGTACTTGAGAAAATATCATCTACCTATTGTAAAATCTAGCACTTGATAGTAGTGAAGTCTATAACACTCCTTAGGGGAAACCATTGTTTGGAACAAAATTATCCAATTGTTACATAGTCTAATGTATGATACATTCTGTTGTCCTAATATTGCCTACTTCTATGAGAAATATCACTAAGTTTTTGTTTCTTGCAAAATAAAGTCAAAATTGCATCTTAGCTGATTTAGTGGTGTCGTCACTTCATCCTACCCAAATCCAATCTAAAATATTCATGTTAGGCATTGTTCTGAGCTGGAAAGATGGGTTTAATTTGTCATATGTAATCTCAATATGTCACTCATGTTAACTTGTCAAAATTTGGTTACCTTTCTATCCTAGCTACTGGTTATCAAGCTTCTTTCTCACTCTCTTAGCTCAAGTCGTTAGTGCTATAAATTCTTGAGCACTCTTGACAAGCCATTTACTTATTTCTATCTTTGACAAGTGATCATTGTTGACCTTATGCGCTTCAAATCTGAAATACTCTACCTCATCTTATTAGACAAAGACATACCCTTACATGTTGATCATGACTAGGTTCCAAGTTGGTAAAGGGATTCATCATTCTTTCACCTTTGAACAATTGCAAAATCCAACTAGGCATCCCCATGGACAACCTTGTGTGGAGGAACTTACCTTTGATAAGGCACAAGAGGTTAACACCTAGCATAACCCACTCTAAAGCTTTAAGAATCCATTTGATATGCCCTTTGAAAGACCTAGGGCTGAAGATAATGTGTTGCTCATCATGAATCACAAAGATAGGAAACATTTCTTAGAAGTACAAGCACACTTAGAGGCCATATGTATGGCTAATAGAGAAAGATCATATCATCAAGATGAGTTTTATTCTCATGCTCATGCTCATAATGCTGAAAATAGACATCATTATCATGGCAATCCCTTTGATAAAATTCATCTTGGTGGCAATGATGGAAACAATAAACCTCCTAGAACTCCTAGTATAAATGTCAAAGGATGTCCATCAGCACCTATAAAATTATAGTCACACCATAAAAGTGAGAAAAATGATGAGATCACTAGCAAAGATCTCATAAGATTTCAACAAGACAAGGTCTCCCAAAGGATAATGCTAAAAGCCTTGGAACAAAATGGGGACCAATACTTCCAATATGTGATATCTAAAGGATGGAAATTACCCCATAATTTTCATGTACAAAGAATCATCCAAAGAAGAGGACCTACTGAAGTTGAGATCTTGAGGGAGGAAATATGAGAACTCAAAAATAAACTCACACAACTACAAGTTTCCAAGGAGCAACCCAAGACCTCCTTTGTTGAGTAAATATGTTCTCTTCCTTTTGATAGGAGTCTTTACATGGTCCCATTTTCTAGGGATAGAGAGGTTCCAAAATATGACAAATATGATGGAAATGGTGATCTTCATGACCATGGTGTAAGGAACTTCTATGCTCTTAGTATGGAATTCATGCATGAAGACACTTACCTTATGAAGTTGTTTCATAGGAGCTTGAGGGGTCAAGCCATGGAATGAATCATGAAACTACCACCCCCTCTCAAGATATTTGATAAGATTACACAATGCTTCATCCATGAGTATTCTTATAACATTCAACATCCTATTACTATGTTGGATTTTAATAATGTTAAATAGAAACAAGGTGAACCCTTTGCAACATGCCTCCAAAAATGGAGATTTCTTCACTCTAGGTACCCTTAGAAGATTCTTGAGACTGGGAAGATTAACATTTTTGTCAATACACTTGTACCTGACCTCTACTTTGATCTTAGGAAACAACTATTTACATCTTTTAATGATATGGTTGAAAGCACATACTGCATTGAGGATGTTGCTATTAGAAAAGGTGACATTGTCTTGAATAAAGACAGAAATAAACCTTAGAATAGGAACAAATACATTGCCAATGATGGAGTAGTGGATGCTCCTAAGACCAAGGAAGTGACCTTTAACCTTTCTAATGTCATTTATGTTGTAAAACAATAAGAGACTTCAAAGTCTCAAACTTTTGACAAGAACAAGAAATCATTTAAACCAAAACATGTTTATACACCCATGGTAGAATCTTACAAAGTGGTCTTGAAGACCTTACTTGAAAATAAGCTTGTCACACTTCCAGATAACTCCTAGCAATATGACCCACTCATTAGACCTCCTTGGTGGAGGGAGGCTCATTTCTGTAATTTTCATAGGAGCAAAGGGCATAACACTAAAAATTGTTTTAAGCTCAAAGATATTATCCATGACCTCATCAAAGGAGGAAAAGTCATAATGGATGGCTTAGTCAAAAATTCTGATCACAAAGCCTTCAAACAATCATTACCTGAATATAAAAAAGGGGAATCATCTAAGGCTAACAAGAAAAACCATGATGTAAAGATCAACTATACTTACACTAACGTTGCAATGTTGTAAATATGCCTGAACTTGTTGAACATATTTGCAAGATGCGTCCTAAATTTGACAAGGAACACAACTATGAAATAGATGATGAAAAACCTAAGGTATTCCTATGAACATGCGATGCTCAAAAAAACCATAGGGACTCTAGGCCTAATGTAGTTCTTAGGGTGGCAAAACCTTCCTCTTTGCATGATGAGACACTAAACAATCTTACTAGGGAGCAATCTAAGGTTGTCCTCAAAGTTGCCAATGATAATAAGGATGATTCATTTTCCAAACAAGAAGCTACCCTAGCTATCACCAAATATGATCTTATCAGTAAATTACAAAGAACCCTGACACAAATTTCAATCTCTTGAGTTTCTTGAACTATCTCCTTTGCATAAGGAAATTCTTACAAAATCTCTACTCGTAGCCAATGTTCCCATAGATATTGACACTAAGTGATTCCAACCTATGGTGAACCATATTTCTTCACCATATTAATTCACATTCTCTAAAGAATATGGTAATTCACCCATTCATCCCAACAACCTCGCTCTACACATAGAATTTCAAATCTTCGATACTCATTTTTTTCGAGTCTTGATAAAAATGGTGCTGGATTAAACATCATTTCCTTCAATGGTATTCAATAACTAGACATGTCTAAGTTTTCTATCAACCCAAGGTGGAAGATCACTATCAAGGTCTATGATGAGGTTGAACGACCTTCTAAAGACCCTGTTGTGCTACCAATCCATGTGGGTCCTATTGAAAAAGATGTGGTCTTCCAATTTTTAGACATCCTTCTAGCATATAATTTGTTGCTAGGAAGACCCTGGATCCATGAGATGAAATTAGTGCCATCAACATAGCATCAATGTATCAAGTTCCCTTTCAATGGTACTGATATAATTATTCCAAGGTAGAACTCAATGTCTATCAATATGTTGTTTACAACTGACACATTAGTTCCCCATAGTCGCTCTTCAAATGAGCTCAAATCGTCTCTTAAAGATTGTAAACAAAAATTAAAAATGATGAGCCTTGGTATGTGTGATTACACTCTATACTCTATTTTTTCTTTACTAGTTTATCCTAGATCTTATAGGAAAACTTCTAAAAAATTGGAGCCCCTAGCTTCTACTATGACCATTTTTGGAACCTTTGTTCAATCTTCTATTCCCCTAGAAGTAGAAAGAGAAGAGAAATCTATAAGAGGTTGGATCTATAGCAAGGATGAAGATTTGGAAAATGTTATGACCACTACTCCTATTTCTCCTAAGAGGTATGCAAAGGGCTACACGTTTCTAAAAAGCATGGGCTATCATAGCCAAAGGTCCTTAACTAGTGATAAGAAAGCTCTTGTAGAACCTTTAACTCACACTAAGGGTCACAAGAACAAAGATAGTGTTGGCCTAGGCTTTGAGTTAGAGGATTGATGCAATGGAACTAGTATTGGGTTAAACCAAGGTTCCTAGAATCCTCTTCACTAAAGGTATGAATGCAAATAGTGTCCTTACCAAAGCCAATACACCCCAAAAACCTATCACAAGTGCTAAAAAAGAAGGTTATGGTTATCTCAACCTAAAACTACTCCTAGGAAATCTCATTCATAAGGAAAACCTATGAAAAAGACAACTAATCACTAGTTGCTCTTAAGGGCATTAAAAAGGCATTTTTGACACATTGCTCCCCAAGCACACATAAGGACTAGGGGTGACTCTAGGACATAGTAATGATCTATTTAGATCCTAAAAAACATGATTCAACCATTGGAATCAAACTATGTAACATCTATTCAATAGTTGCTTCACGAACTCAAGGTAAGGATTATAGCCCTTGAAATATGAAAACTTGATTTAGTTTCAAAAAAATCCACAAAAAACAAGGAATGAGTCACTGATTCAGATACCCTTTTTGAGTTTACACAACATACCAAAGCACTGGGATCCCAAGGTGAGAATGTAATAAGTCAAACTTAAGATCTCGCTGAGAAGGATTAGCTAATTAGGCCTCCATATACAAAGGAAGTACCAAAAATCTTGACCTAAATTCCAATCCAATACTTGGAACATGAGGGTGTACATATGAAATGTTTATAAGTGATATCCCAAGCCTTGAAGCCTCTTCTGTAGCAAGTTGTGGGAGTTGCTATTGTAAATTACTAGCATGCACATAGATCTTGCATGTCTAGGGCATCAAGTTTCTCCTTTTTGTCTACATATTTTAACATGAGACCAAAAAAATATTAATATACATTTTCCCTACTTGAATTCCACCCAAGTCTGTTAAATTCGCATGGTGGAATCTCAAGATATGAGAGAAAATTGATGAAACCATAGGTAGTTACTAAAAACTATGATATCAATCAGCAAAATTGAGATATCTGGAGTTGTATGGCAAGTTAGGATCTCATTCCAAGTGAATTCTAGAGATGATTCACCAAGTTATCCAAAAATGTCAGAAGTCTATACCTATGTGTCAGAGGGAGTCTGTACAATGAGTTGCAACATCAGATTTAGTAGAAAAACTTGGTATTTTTATTGATTTAAAGAAAATTTAAACATTGTATGTCTACCACCCACCTAAAATGGATATTTAGACCTTCCCAATGTTATAAAAACCATTCAAAACATATATGGCCATTGGGAGTTCAAATTACAACTTTTTCAAAAAGTTGCTAAAAGTTGCTTGACAACTTTTTAACAACTTTGCAATTTTAGTGCAACTTTGCCTAGTTTAACCAAAATTGGTTTCTAACTGAGCCAACATGGACCATAACATGTAAAAACATGAAAAACTAATCTATTCTAAGATTCTAGGCTAATGTGACACCTTTGATCATAGTTGATCTAGGGCTTATAGAATGCCAATCTTGGAATGGGTCAACATGAATAGCCAATATATCTAATCAAACCTAATGATTTAAAAAAGTTCAAAAGAGAACTATTAATTCATTTTATATGGGTGCCCCACACCATACTCCCTAGAACTCAAGTTCCCACTTGAGTCAAGTTAAGCAATTGTAGTGCCATGTTGAAGGATGTGTTCTTTAGTCATCCAAGTAGCACCAATTTTAGGTAGTCCTTTCCATTTGACAAGGTACTACATATAATTTTTACTCCTCATCTTCCTAAGGACTTTAGATTCTAGTATTTTCTCCAATTTTACTAGTTTTCTAGGAGGGAAATTTGTAACAAAGTCTGATGTATCATCATGATCTGAACTTGTGAAGGTACCTACAATGTCACAACCTACATCAGATTTGTAGAGAGTTAGGTCAGAAACATTAAATATTGGGGAAATAGACAATGTAGGGGGCAAGGTTATTTCATAAGTATTTTCTCCCATTTTGCGCAAAATTGTGCATGGGCCAACTTTCTTCATGTGTAGCTTAGAATATTTTCCCTTTGGTAATCTTTCCTTCTTGAGATATGCCCAAAGTCTATCTCCAATATGAAAGTGAACTTCTCTCCTCCTTTTATTTGCATGTTCTTTATATTTCTAGTCTTTACCTCTTCTTGGACTTGGTTTATGAGTTTAGCCAAGTCTTCTCCCTAAGAACTAACTTTAAAGTCTAATGGTAGGTCTATCAAATCCAATGGACCTTTAGGATATAGACCATAGACTATTTGTAATGGTATTTTAACTATGGACCTATTCAAGGAATCATTGAAAAAAATTATTCTTGAGAGATTATAACATCCCAAATCTGATTATATTGCTTGGTTAGGCACCTAAGAAGATTCCCAAGTGACCTATTCACCACTTTTGATTGGCCATCAGTTTGTGGGTAATAAGAAAAGTTGTATGTCAGATTTGTGCCCAATTTCTCATGAAGTGTATGCCAAAAATGTACTTGGAACTTCACATCCCTGTGTAAAACAATTGTTTTTGGTAAGCCATGGATTCTTACAATTTATTTAAAGAAAAGGTGAGCAATGTGTGAGGCATCATTAGTACTTTTGCATGGCACAAAATGCACAATTTTGTTAAACTTGTCTACAACAAAAAACACAGTTTCAAATCCTAGTTTTCTTCTAGGAAGCCCCATTAAAAAATCCATTGAAATGATCTCCCAAGGTATAGTAGGTATTTGAAAAGTTTGGTACAACCCTTGATTTGTGGATACACCCTTAGCTTGCTTACATATAGTGCAAACTTCCACAAGTTTATTAATGTCATTTGACATTTTAGGCCAATAAAAACTCCTCTTGATCTATTTAGATGTTTTATCAATGCCAAAGTGGCCTTCCTTACCACCAAAGTGCTTCTCCTTAATATGTTCAGTCTCATAGAACATCTTGGCATACAAAGTTGAGAACCTTTGAATAAGAGATCATTTTGAATGATGTATTCAAAAAAATTAGTATGATATTTTGCTATTAATTTAGAACAAAACCTTAAATGCCTCTCCAAAATATGGATCTCCTACATAGAGATGTTTGAGTGCATCAATCCCAATACTCTATATTTGGACTTCTTCAATTAGGACAACCCTTCTACTAAGGGTGTCAGCCACTTTATTTTCTTGACCTTTCTTGTGCTTCAATGTGAAAGTGTATGCTTGTAGCTACTCCATCCATTTGATATGCTTGACACTTAAATTTTCCTAAGAATTCAAAAAACTTAAAGCATGCTTGTCAATATAAACAACAAATTCCTTTGGAAAAAGGTAATGTCTCCACTTTTTGAGAGCCTATACTACTACATAAAATTCAAGGTCATAAGTTAAGTATCTTTTCTTAGCATCATTTAAATTTTTAGAGAAGAAAGAAATAGATCTTCCTTTGTGACTTATGACAACACCACTGGCTAGGTTACTAGCATCTATTTCAATAGTGAACACCTTCCTAAGATCAAGCAAGGTCAAGATAGGGTATTGAGCAACTTTATTCTTCAAATATTCAAAAGCATTATTTTCCTCATTAGTCCAGGTAAATTTGGTTTTCTTACCACCTTTGATTGTATCAAGAATAGAAGAACATATACAATTGAAGTTCTTTATGAATTTACTATAAAATGTGGGTAAACCATGAAAAATATTTATATCACCTTGGTTTTTAGGAGGTGCCCAATTGAGGATTGTTCCACTTTGCTTGGATCCATCTTTAGAGTTCCTTGGGATATGAAAAATCCCAAAATGGTGAGTTCCCTTTGTATGAATGTGTATTTCTTCAAATTGATGATCAACTTATGCTCATGAAGTCTTCTGAAGATCTATTCCAAATGGTTCAAATGTACTTCCTTACTATTGCTAAAGATGAGAATGTCATCAAGATAAACAACATCAAATTTGCTAATAAAATCAATGAAAATTTCATTCATGAGTCTCATGAATGTACTTGGAGCATTGCGTAGCCCAAATGGAATTACAATCCATTCAAATAGTCCTTATGTTATTTTAAATGCTATCTTCCACTCATCTCCAGGCCTAGTCCTAATTTCAAATGTATTTTAGAAAAATAGAAAGAATTTTCAAGTTGATCAAGTAGGTCTTCAATCCTTAGCATAGGAAATCTATACTTGATAGTTATCTTGTTTATGGATCTACTATCACTACATAACCTCCAAGTTCCATCCTTTTTAGGTACTAGAAAAGAGGGTACTACACAAGGACTCGGACTTTTCTAAATTAGACCTTTGGCAAGAATTTCCTTGATTTTTTTTCGCGATCTCTACATTCTAATTTGGAGTCATTTTGTAGGGTGCCTTGTTTGGTAATGAGGATCCAGGTATTAGATCAATTTGATATGTGATATCTTTGAGGGGAGGGAGGGAAGAGGGCATATCACTTTTCGTGACATCATTATACTTCTCTTGCAATCCTTTGACTTCTACTGGTATAGGTGATATCTTATCAAATTTCTCACCATCCTTAGGCTTCATAATCAGTATGAAACCTCCCAAATTTATTTTTACCCTACTACAATCCCTGTGGTTTCCTTTCCTTTTTATTATTTTTGATTAGGTAATGGTTTCATGGTGAAGGTTTTTCCATCTCTACTGATTGTGTATGTGTTTTTCCTACAATTATAGGTGGCATCCACATCCTACTACCATGGCCTCCCTAGAAGGAGATGGCAAGCATCCATTTCAACTATGTCACAAAAAACTTTGTCTTTGAAATCCCCAATAGAGAAGTCTACTATGGTTTGTTTAGTAACTAAGGTTTGTTGTCCTTTAGTAAGCCATGATATATTATAAGAGAAAGGATGTGGTGTTTTCTTTAATCCTAATTTCTGCACCATATCTTTATAAAATAAATTTTCTATAGAATAGAATCTATGAGAAAATTACATACCTTTCCTTGATAATTAACCCTTGTTCTGAACAATTTCTTCCTTTAGGGTGGCTCTTGAGTGTGTGGAACTTGTAAGAAATTTTGCCTCATCATTAGGACTATACCTTCTTTAGTTTCAAGTTATGAATTGTCTTCTTGCACCAATTGTGCTCTTCTTTCACCTTGGTTATATTTTCTTTTCTCAGGGAATCTACCTGCATGATGTCCCAACAAGTTGCAGTTATAGCATTTGATGGGGCCATTTCCTCCACCACCTCTACCTCTATTAAAGGTTTTATATCCTCTATAGTTCCCTCTAGAATTTGACTCATTTTGATCCTTTTCTTTTGGATTCTGATCAGTAGCCTTGATGTTGCTATATTGCCCCTTGTTCCATGAATTATTCTTTCCTTTGAAGGTTTTATTGTCATTTCCTTTGGCCTTGTTTTGATCTTTCTTTGTACTATACTTCTCCTCCACTTTTATTGCCAATTGGTAGCACTTATTTATTGATTAAGGGGTGTGCAAACTCAACTCTTCTTGAATGGTTACTTCCAAGCCATTCATGTACCTAGCAAGTTTCTCCTCTTCATATTCTACTGCATTTGTCTTAATACATAGTTTCATAAATTCCTTAGTATAAGAACTTACATCTAAGTCCCTCTACTTCAAGCTTTGCTTTCTCCTATGGAGTTGAACCCCATATTCATCAAGTACATAAGTTTCTCTCACTAATTCCACCATTCTATCCCATGATGAAATCATGTTTGTTTGTTTCTTCACCCTCTTAGTCTGGATGAAGTTCCACCAAGTTAGGGCTGCTCCCTTCAACTTAGATTTAGCCATCTTTACCCTTTGCTTTTTCAAAATTTCTTCGCACTCAAAGAAACTAGTCAGGGCTTCTATCTAATCCAATGCTATATCAACATTCATTTTGTCATTGAATGTCAGCAATTCTAACTTCCCCTCCATGGTTCTTTTCTCCATGGATTTGAGAGAATTCAAGAGAGGTCTATGTTTCATAGGTACTTCACCTTATTCGAGGTCTTCAACCTTAGCGTCCTATCTTCATCATCAGATTGTGCCCCTTTTTTCTTTTCTACTCTACCTTTGAGTTCTCTCAACCTCTTTGAAAGAGCAACATTGGTTACTCTTTTTTCTCTCATCAACTTTTCTAATTCAAAATTTTTCACCACTATAGGGATCTCTTAATATTCTTTAGTAAGAGCCATGCTCTAATACCACTTAATGTAATGGAACCAGTAGTGGGTTAAAACACGGTTCCTAGTATCCTCTTCACTAAAGGTATGAATACAAATAGTGTCCTTACCAAAGCTAGTACGCCCCAAACACCTATCACAAGTGTTCAAGAAGAAGGTTATGGTTATCTCAACCTAAAACCACTCCTAAGAAATCCCAATCACAAGAAAACCCCATCACAAAGACAACTAATCACTAGTTGTTCTTAAGGGCATTAAAAAGACATTTTTGACATGTTACTCCCCAAACACACATAAGGACTAGGAGCTAATCTAAGACATATTCATGGTCAATTTAGGTCCTAAAAAAAATGAATCAACCATTGGAATCAAATTATGCAACATCTATTCAATAGTTGCTTCACAAACTCAAGGTAAGGGTTATAGCCCTTGAAATGTGAAAAATTAATTTAGTTTCAAAAAAATAGACACAACCAAAGGAATGAATCATTTATTTAGATACTCTTTTGGGGTTTACACAACATACCAAAGAATTGGGATCCCAAGGTGAGAATGCAATAAGTCAAACTTAGGATCTCACCTAGAAGGATTACCAAATTAGGCCTCCATTTACAAAGGAAGTACCAAAAATCTTGACCCAAACTCCAATCCAATAATTGGAACATGAGGGGGTTCACATGAAATTTTTATAAACAAGATCCCAAGCCTTGAAACCTCTTCTATAGAAAGTTGTGGGAGTTGTTGTTGTAAATTACTAGCATGCACATGGATCTTGCATGCCTAGGGCATCAAGTTTTTCCTTGCTATTTGCATCTTTTCACATGAAACCAATAAAATATTAAAATAAATTGTCCCTCCTTGGATTCCACCTAGGGCTATTAAATTCCCACAGTGGAATCTCAAGATATGAGAGAAAATTAATGAAACTCTAAGTAGTTACCAAAAACTATGATATCAATATGAAAAATTGAGATATCTAGAGTTGTATGGAAAGTTAGGATCTCATTCCAAGTGAATTTGAGAGATAATTCAATAGGATATCCAAAAATGTCATAAATTCATACCTATGTGTTAGAGGGAGTCTGCACAATGAGTTGCAGAGGTAGATTTAGTAGAAAAACTTGGTATTTTTATTAATAGAAAGAAAATTTACACATTGTACGTTACCACCCACCTAAAAGGGCTATGTAGACCTTTCTAATGGTTATAATAAACATTCAATCCAAATATGGCCATTGGGAGTTCAAATTACAACATTTTAGCAACATTGCAATTTTAGTGCAACTTTGCCTAGTTTAACCAAAATTGGTTTCTAACTGATACAACATGGACCATAACATGTAAAAAAATGAAAAACTAATCTATCCTAAGATTCTAGGCTTATGTGACATCTTTGACCATAGTTGACCAAGGGCTTATAGAATGCCAATCTTGGAACTAGGTCTCACAAGTGGGTCAACATGAATATCCAATATATCTAATCAAACCTAAAGGTTGAAAAGACTTCAAAAGAGTCTTATTAATGCATTTTATTGGTGTTCCCCTGCACCAAGGATGACTTACCCAAGTTTGATAGAAGGGCTTCCATGTTTAGTGACTCAAAGGATGATGATCCACCCTTTGTTACTATTGTTCTACGAGAAGAGGATTTCATGCCTCGTACTTCTCTCCTTTGGGGAGAAGAATCCATGGTTACTCAAAATGATATTGAGGCAACCTGATGAATTTGACCGCAAAGATCCTAATAGAGGAAGTATAAGAGAGAATATTACTCACTTGATAGCTTAGAACTAGAGTACAGATTCTAGTGAATATGAACGAGAATCCCTTTTAGATGCATCTTGTGAGTTAGGTTTGGATGTCATCTATGCCTATGTTACCCAACCAAATGTAGTTAATGAATCTAGTCTAGATTTTGATGAGTTTGGTTCCCAAATTGCTTTAGTGGATTATGTTGATTCCTCTAGGTATATTCTTGATTTGGATTCCTTTGGAACTTTCACTATGTGCTCAAACTTTCATGTCACCAGAGATAATCCCTTCCATATCAATAACCTTGAAGCCTCTCCTTCCCTCTCATTGATCCACCTTGACCTCATATATTTTATCTACTAAATGCTAAAGACCAGAACTACCATATTTTCAAAATAACTATGAGATTGCCTACTACATCAATGCCATTGAACTTGGGATATCTTCCACCAATGAACCCATGGTTAACATGACATAAATATATATCAAGTACCTTAGTCATAAAATTAAAATAATAATTAAAATAATAATTTAGATTGTGAAAACCACTTTGTGGTGATGTTTGAACCCCAAAAAGTAAAAACAAATACATATCTAAGGGTAAAAACCTCTTTGAGGCACCTAAGGATGAGTTGCTTGGTAGTCTTCCAACATATTTTTAGGATAGATCTTTGGTTCTTATTGAGCCTACACAACCTATTAATCTGGGTATAGAAGAGTCTTCCAAAATCATCCATGTTGCTCAATCTCCATTGGTTGAAGAAAAGGAGAAATTCACTAAGTTTTTCCAAGAGAAGAAAATCAACTTTTCTTAGACCTATTTAGATATGTTTGGCCTTGACATAGATTTAATCATGCATCATTTGTCTATCTCTCCTTGTGTCAAACCAATAAAACAGAAGTTGAGAAAAATGTATCCACATGTGGCTCTCTTGGTCAAGGAAGAATTAGAAGATCTCTTAAGTGCAAACTTCATCAAAGCTATTGATTATGTAGAGTGGATCTCCAACATTGTAGCTGTGTCCAAACATGATAATTTCATTCTTGTGTGCACCAATTTTAGAGACTTAAACAAAGCCTAGCCTAAGGATGACTTTCCACTTTCCAACATAGATATGGTAGTGGATATGATAGTGGGTTATAAAATGTCTTCTTTAATGTATGGATTCTTAGCCTACAAACAAACCAAAATTGCCCCTAGGGATGAAGACAAAATTGCCTTTACATGTGCATGGGGTACCTTCTATTGGAACATCATGCCCTTTGGGCTAAAGAATGTAGGATCCACCTACCAAATAGGCATGACCACCATCTTCCACAATATGATGTACATAAATATGGAAGACTATGTCAATGACACATTTTCCAAATCTAAAAAAGAGATACACACCTCAATGAGCTAAGTTTGATATTGGATTGCATAGAACAATTTCAGCTCAAGTTAAATCCCAAAAAGTGTGCCTTTGGTGTCACATTAGGAAAATTACCAGGATACATCATATCTACTAAAGGCATTGAAGTTGATCCTAAAAAGGTGCAAGCCATCATGGAAATGCCTCCTCTTAAAAATATCATTCAATTAAGGACTCTTTAGGGATGTTTGTAATCTATTAGGAGGTTCATATCTTAGTTGGTTGATAGAGCTTAATATTTCAATAAGAACTTGCATAAAGGCTCCACATATATCTAGAACGAGGCATGCCAAGCCATCTTAGATCAAACCAAAGGGTATTTTTCCAAACCCCCAATATTGATGCCACCTATACCAAGAAAACCTTTGATACTATACATCTTAGCTACAGATTCTTCTCTAGGAACACTATTAGCAAAAAGTAATGACAATGGAAAAGAACGTGATATTTGTAACATTGGTCACACTTTGGTGGCTTATGAGATGAATTACAACAACATTGAAAAGGCTTGCCTTGCAGTGGTATTTGCCTCCCAAAATCTTAGACACTATATGTTGGTTTACACGATACATATCATTGCAAAAATTGATCCCCTCAAATATCTATTAAGTAAAGCAGTACTTAATGGATGCCTTACTAAATGGATGATGATTCTCTCTAAATTTGACATTCAGTACATTGAAAAAAAAGCCATTAAGGGACAAGCCATAACCAATCAACTTGCTGATTTTCCATTGCAAGATAACACTCCTATGTGGATTGAATTTCCTAATGCTTCAATTATGTATATCACTAAAAGGACATGGAAGATGTTGTTCGATGGCTGTCACACTCAGAATGAGGTTGGTGTAGGCCCTCTATTTGTCCCACCTCATGACTACACTATTCCAAAATCTTACAAACTATTGTTTTGATGCACTAAAAATATAGTATAGTGTGAGGCCTTAAAAAATAGGATTAAAATGGCTCTTGAATGGAGAATCATAGAGTTGTACATCTATGGAGATTCCTGGCTTGCTATTAACCAAGTTAATAATGATTATCAAACCAAGGATGACAAGTTGGTACCCTACAAGAAATTGATCAATGCTCTATGGAACTACTTTATAGTTGTGACACATCAACAAATTCCTAGAGCAAAAAATAAGGTTGCAGATGCTATGACCACCCTAACATCTATTCTTCATTTACAAGAACATGAATTACATTTTGAGTTCCTGGTGGAAGAATTACATCACTTAGCATTTGAATCCTCTAAAAATCATGTGATCTGCACTGTTGTTGATCATAACTCCTCCTATTACTCCACTATTTTCTCCTACCTGAGTGATCAAAACACTTCTAAAAATCTCACACACAATCAAAAATGCCAACTCCTTCGCAATGCCTCACACTACACCCTTGTCTCTAGTGACTTGTATAGGAAGGTGTTAATCTCATATTGGTTTTGATGTATGAATGAAAATATACTAAGTCATTTACTTAGTTCATGCTGAACAAGTAATGTATACATAGCATAAGTTTCCAGATAGTATATGTCAAGCAACAGATATACAATATTATCTGAGTAATTAGTAAGTGTTGAGTCACTCAAATGTTGAGTAGATAGTAAGTGTTGAGTCATTTAGATAATGTGTGATTAGTGGATGCTAAGTCATTTAGAAGCTAAGTTACAACATTGAAGAGACAATGAATGCCAAGCATTAGACACTTCAAGTGCCCCATAAACAATTTTGGACATATTTGTTTATAATGGCACAAACTTTTTATGTAAACCATTTTTGAGCTAACTTAAGGATTGTTTTGTGATCCTGGATGATAAGGACAAATCTTTATTGAGGATCCCTAAGTAGTACATGTAACCAATTAGTTGAAGGGATGTTTTAAGTGGAAAAATGGGTGAATCACAATCATTGATTCATACCTAACCCTAAGTCACCTAGGTTTCTTAAGGAGAACAAACCCTAAAATTTGTATGAATATGGAAAGAAAGAAAAGAGAGAAGTTTGCATGTAAAAGTAGAGCATTCATGGTGACTAAGTAGTTGTGAATTGAGATACATTACAGAATTAGTTGGAGGAAAATAAAGGAAAGGAATTAGAGGATATAAGAGATACATCTGATCAATAAGGATCAAGTACACATTAGAAAAGAGGTGTTATATTATCTATTAGTTGAGTGCTAACTGCAAGATCATTGTCGATACATTCTAGTAGGTGAATCAATTAACTCTCTTAACTGAGTAGTCTTAACATGTTGTTGTAAATCCTTTAAGAGGGTGCTTATTTCATTGTAAGTTAAAGTCCTTTAATCAAGCACACTTCTAACAGGGTGTTGAAATCCTTTAGCAAGGTAAGATCTAACAATCGTGTAAGCATTTAATAGGGCAGACTTTTCACAAGCTAGATTATGTTTCATGATCAAACATTGTAACCTTCATTGGACACACTTTATTACTGCAGTAGTGGAGATTTTTGGGTGTCATCCCCATCATAATTTTAACTTCTTATTGGAGGGTTTCTAAGTAACCAAATATCTTGTGTCATACATGTGTTAAATGTTATTTTCTTTCATACTATGGATGAATATGTTTAGCTAGCTATTTCAGTTTACATACAAATTGTGAGATAGATGTGTGGTGAATGAATTTATGGTTAAAGATTTGAATAATTGGTATCAAAGTGTTGGTTCTTTGGAAAGGAAAACTTTGCAACTTTGAGGAAAGATCTTGAAGATGGAAGTCTACAATCTGGGAAAGATTATTGATAATCAAAAGATTGAAGTCTAGATTGCCCTACATCAACTAAGTGAAGCAAGAGATGAGTTAAAGAAATCATTGAAGAGAAGGAAAGAGATAGCTATTGAAGAGAATGACACACACTACTAAGAGATTGAAACTACTGAATTATTTGTAGATGTAAATTCAAGTGAATTTGATGTAGCAATTACAGTTTTGATGGGAAAGAATGGAGCCATAACTAAAGAGGTCAAAAATCTCAAGATAGAACAAGAAGTCCAATCAGTATTTCTATGTAAGGTGATCGAGTAGAAAAAGAAAGCTGAAGAAGAAAAAGTCATGATTAAGGATGAAAAAATGATATTGACCAACAGACTAGAAGAGAAGACATTAGAGGTGAATAGGATTGCTCACATACAACTAGAAATATTGAATCAAATGATGATTTCCAATATTGAATTGAATAGAAAATATTTTGAGATCACAACACTGAAGTTGCAAAATGAACAACTATGAAATGATTTGAAAAGACAAAAATATTTTTTGAAAGTTTCAATAGATCTAATGAAGCTATCAATTATTTTGAGCAATTAATGAGATCCCCTAGATCCAATAGTGATACTACTAGATTGGGTTACACCAGTACCAAAGAAGGAGAATCATCTAAAAGTGGTGAAAAAGAGAGCAACAATGGTAAGAACTACAAACCTACTCATCATAATTGTGATAAGATTGGTCATACAAAAAATGTTTGTAGTAGCAAGATTGCAAATCAGAATCCTTAGTAGAAGTGCATGGTTCATTTCCACAAGTGCAACAAGCAAGGACATCAAGCACATGAATGTAAGACCAAGACATCAAGCACACAAAATTTGAAGGTTACTGCTACAACTGTAAGAAGTATAGACATATAGCATATGAGTGTAGATCAAAACCTAACTAGTCATCAAACAAGCAAGCTAAGGTAAACCATACCAAAAGGTCATACAATTGGGATTAAAATACAAGGTATAGTTGTCACTATTATCAAGAGTATGGACATGTTGCTGAAAATTGCATTTAGAACACATTTTAGAAGTGACTACAAAAGATGGTTGATTCAAGCTACATGTTTTAGCTATTTGAAGACTGGTCACATAAGCAAAAATTGTCCAACAATGTCAAAAGCACCTAGAAATGAATTAAATAAAGGAAAATGAAAGGTTGATATTGATTAAGTCAAAGTGCAGATGAATAATAAATGGAAGAAAAAAGAAGATTTCTAACATCAAGCTCATATACGATCACTTCATGCAATGGATCTAGTGACCACACCATCCCCAACTAGGCAATTAAGAGGTATTTGTGGGACTAATATTTTAAATTTCAAATATACATCATTTCTAAGAAATCATTTCTAAAAGGATCATATATACATGAAGAAAGATGCAAAGTATTAGTTAGAACTTAGAAGGAATCTACAAATTTTCATGTTACTACCGAGCATGAAAAGTTTCACTTTATTTGCCAAGTGAAAGTTAGTTGTTGTTGAGCTATCAAAGGTGATAGTGTTGGTGAAGATTGTTGTGGTTTCCGAGTGATTCATAATTTCTATTAGAGCCAAAATTATAGTTGTGTAAGTACTAAGCATTTAATGCAAAGTTGTAAGGACTATATGGTTGATTTTTGACTCATTTGCAATTATTCAAGATTGAATAGAGCATGAAGAGCTGAAGGAAAATTAGAAAGAAGGATCCAAGAATTTACAAAATGAATTCAATTGCTACTCAACACTAGTCATGAGATTTCTAAGGTATTTATCATGTGCCGAACTACCCTATTTGAATTTTCACAAACCCTAGTTAGTTGTTATAGCATCTAGCTTTTTTGCCATTGTGGTTAAGAAAGGAAAGAAAGTTATGAATGTTCAATTGATAAGTAATGAGATCAAACAACCACATTTCTAGGTAATTCTTGACATTGCATATAAAGGAGACCCATCTAATGTGCTATCGTTGATACAACCACAAGTTTTTGTGATACAAGATGTAAGATGCTACTACACTTGTAAGGTTGGAAGCATTGGACATATGGAGATAAGATAAATTGATAGAAGATTATGTGTGAATGGTGTATTAAAAGAAGAATACAAGGTAGTATAGAGAAAAGGGTTAACTTGTGCCTCAGATTTTCCAAACATGTTCAAAATGGAATGGATTAAGTTTTCTCTTAGTAGAATTCATGACAATTATGTATGTTTGGAGGATGGCCCTATAAAAATCACAAAGAGGATCATTCATAGAGGTACAATGTTAATCTCAAATTGGTTTTGACATATGAGTGACAATATACTTAAGTCATTTACTTAGTTCATGCTGAACAAGTAATATATGTTGAGCGGAAAATATTTAGAATGTGTTGAGTAACTAGTAAGTGTTGAGTCACTCAAGTGTTGAACTGATAGTATGTACCAAGCTATTTAGATACCAAGTGACCAGTGGATGCTGATTCATTTAGAGGTTGAGTTACAACATTGAAGTTGCAGTTGATGCCAAGCATCATGGACGTCAAGTGTTGAGTTATATAGTTTTGACATAGTTGTTTGTAATGGTAAAAACTTCTATGTAAACTATTGTTGGGCCAACTTAAAGAATTTTTTATGATCTTAGATGATAAGGATGAATCTTAATTATGAATTCGTATGCATTACATGCATCCAATCAAAAAAAGGGAAGGATTAATCGACAATATGGGTGAATCACAATTGTTGATTCATACCTAACCCTAAGTCACCTAGGTCTTCTTAAGGGGGAAAAACCCTAAAAAATTTAAGAATGTTTTAGGAGAATTGAAGAGAAGTTTTCATGCATAGATAGAGCATTCATGGTGAGTAAGGAGTCATAATTTGAGATACATTGCAAAATTAGTTAGAGGAGAACAAAGCAAAGGAATTAGAAGACAACAAAGATACATCTAATTAGAAAGGATCAAGTACACATCAGAAAAGATGTGATCTAAGATCAAGCAACAGAGTGCTAACCAAAGGATTATTGCTGAGACATTATAATAGGTGAATCAATTAACTCTCTTAACAGAGTAGTCTTGACAAGCTGTTGTATATTCTTTAACAGGGTAAGATCTAATAATCTTGTAAGCCTTTAATAGGGAAGACCTTTCACAAGGTAGATCATGTTTCATGATCAAACATTGTAACCTTCATTGGATACACTTTATCACTGCAATAGTGAATATTTTTAGGTGTCATCCCCACCCCAATTTTACCTTTTCCTTGAAGGGTTTCTAGGTAACCAAATATCATGTCTCATTCATGTGTTGAATGTTTTACTTTCATGCTATGGATGTATATTCTTAATTTGGTACTTTAGTTTATATGCATAGATTGTGAGATGGATGTGTGGTGAATGTTTTTGAGGTTGAAAGTTTTAAGTATTAATTCACACCCCTCCTCTTAGTGTTCACTTCCCTGTTGTATATCCAACAATTGGTATTAGAGTAGAGTTCTCTAAAAAGTAAATCTTTGTAGCTTAGAGGAAAGATCTTGAAGATGGAAGTCAATAAGTTAGGAAAGACTATTGAGAATCAAATTATTGAAATACAACTTTCCCTACATTAGCTAAATGAGGCAAGAGACGAGTTCAAGTGATCATTGAAAAGAAGGAAGGAAATGGATATTGAAGAGAATGACACACAATACCAAGAGATTGACACTACTGAATTGTTTGCAAATGGAAGCACCAATGAATTTGATGCAATAGTTGTAGATCTAATAGAAAAGAATGGAACCCTAACTGAAGAGGTCAAAAATCTTAAGAGAGAACAAGAAGTCCAATCAATATTACTATGTGAGATGATTGAGAAGAAGAAGAAAGATGAAGAGGAAAAATTCATGATTGAAGATGAAAAAAGGATTTTGACCAACAAACTAGAAGAGAAAACATTAGAAGTAAATAGGATTGCTAACATGCAATTGGAAACTTTGAGTCAAATGATGATTGCAAATCATGAACTGAATATAAAGGATATTGAGATCACAACACTGAAGTTACATAATGAGCAACTAAGAAATTATCTAAAAAGAGAAAAAGAATTTGTTGAAAGTTTCAAAAAACCTAGTGAAGCCATCAAGTAATATCTCCTAGATCCAATAATGATACTTTTGGATTGGCTTACACTAGTACTAAAGAAGGAAATAACAAAGGTAAGAACTCCAAACCTACTTGTCGTAATTATGGTAAGATAGGTCATATTGCCAATGTTTGTAGGAGCAATATTGTGATAAGGCTAAATATTGTCTCTATTTTATGATAAGTTTTTAAACACTTTGTTAATACTCATTTTCATTTTCATCAAGACATTTGTCAACTTATGTTTACCTAAACCAATGATTTAACTATAGGTAGATGGTATGTTATCTTTTGCCAATATCATATATATGATGCACTATTTCATATAATTATCAAAATGTGTGTTCTTATATTTGAATTTAATTTGAAAATGCTTATTTGAAATTATCTCTACATTATAACTAACTTGTTAGCAATGAAGTTGAAGATGATTGGACCAATTCAAAGATGAATGTGAAAGACAACCAATAGCATTAAAGGAGAAAAGAATGTTGAGGTGTAGCCATAGTAGAGAAAAGTCATAACAGTACCAAAGGACATGGTAGCAAGTATGGAGGAGCTACGAAGACTTACTACATTCTCTGCATTTATTATTATGGCAAGCGGTTGTTTAGACTTTATTATTCCTGCCTTGAGCCATTATTTCTTCTTCTTGCCTTGAGTTGTTATTTTCCTTCTTTCTCTCTTGTGGATTTATAGCTAGGTTGTTTACTTTTCTATTTTAGAGTAAGTGTCAATCTCCTATATATAGGGATTAGACTAAGTGTATTAGTTTAGTTAAAGGAAGAAAGTTTATGAGAATAGATTGTTAACTTTTACAGTGAGTTGTATTTGTATAGTTCTATACATTGTTTCTATATAATGAATTTTTCAAATGTAATGAAATAGTTTTTGGCTTCTATCCTGTGTTAGTAGTTTAGTTGAAACTAACCAAGGGGGTCCACTTGGGAGGTGGATTAGATTAGATTAGTATAAATTTATTTTCAAGCATTTTTAGTATTGCAAGTAGAAGTTGTAAGTTCCTTCTTGTAGCATCATACTCTGTGAATGTTCCTACATCATTTGTGAGAATAGTTATAGTGGATGAACTAAGTTGGAATTTATGCTAGTCTTTCATTGTATTTCTAGTATTCATAGAGTTAAGTGTGTTAGTTTCTTGCAACAATAGTGTAAATTTTTTTCCTTGCATTTTACTTTCTTGCAGCATAAGCATAGTGACTCATTAAGAGACCTAGTGCATGTACTGTGCCGACCATTTCAAGTATATGTCCTTTTGTTGACAAGATTAAATGCACCTCATAGTGGGAAAATTAATCCTTAGATTGAATACATTATTCCTAAGCATGGCCTAGAGCATGATTATTATATACCTATTGTGAGGCAAGTCATTTTTGGCACCATTGCCAAGGATGGTGTCAAGCTAGGAGCATTCTTGAGTCATAGTTCTTAGATAAAGTTTTTTTACAAATTTATAGTTTTAAAGCTTCCTTCACTAGTGTGATGAGTTCAATTGTATGCATCGAAGAGGAAGATGACGAGATGAATATGGTAGATTTCTTCCACAAGAGTGTATTAATTTGAATGAAGAAGTTGAAGAAGAAGAAGTTGAGCTACCTATTGAAGATGCAGGCCTTGTTTTTCCTACATAATCATCTTCAAGACCAAAACCTATAGATACAAGTGGTCTTCAACCTTTTACTGAAATTTTGGCCAATTTTCTTGATAATATTCCTTTAAATCTACTAGTTGTTAATAATCCAGTCTCCAATGTTCCTTTTCAGTAGTAACCTCATAATCTAATACCTCCAATAATGGCACAACCTACTTTTTAATTTCCTCTCCCAAGCCTCATAAATACTGATAATCTCAAGAATATACCTGCAGTTACCCTTCCAAAGTTCTATGGCCTTGCAACCAAAGACTGTCATACTTTCTTATTTGAATTTGATATACTCTGTTGTAGTTTTGACTACAACATTGATGCCCATAAGCTCAAACTGTTTCCAACAACATTGAAAGAATAAACTCTATGATGGTTCATGGGCTTAGGGGCCAATGTAGCAGGAACCCTAGATGAAATGCAAACTCTATTTTTGGATAAGTATAAAGAGTATTGTAAAGCATTTGGTTCAAGTAGAGATGATGTCTTTAGGATATCATAGAAGAAGGAAGAAAAATTGGAAGACTATGTTTCACATTTCTTATATACACTACAAAAGAACCCTCAGCATGTGTTGTTTGAGGATTCACAAAAGCTAGTCTTTCTAAGAGGTGTAAATGATAATTGTCTAGAAGCACTAGACTTGATGGCTAGTGGTGATGTATATAAAGCTTCCTGGGATGACCTCAAGAAGAATTTTTAGAACTATTTGCCGAAAGAAAAAGAAGAATTGCCAATGTAAACTGGTTGTAAGCATGGAGAACCAACATCTTCCAACTGAGTACCTCAAGATAGATGGAGATGATGAGAAAGTATTTATTTTTGCTCAACACTTGCCATGGGTTCAAAGTCAAGGTATGCCTTAGGATGCTTTGCAAAATTCAAATTCATATGGTAATCAATGGAAAAATTGTACTCCCCAAGGTCCTCCACAATATCAACCTAATTAAAATAATGTTGGACACAACAATACACAACAACCTCAATGGCCTTAGAATTCCCAACCATCCTAGCCCAACCGGTAGAATAACCAAAGGAAAAACTAATAAAACTACTAGCAAAACCAACAGAACCAATGGTAACTACCCCAAGGGAATCAAAAATCTACGAATCAATGGAGGGGATCTCAAAAGTGACCTAACTAAAATACTAGTAGTCCACAATTACCTTCTCTAATTCAAAAACCTGTTCTAATGCCACCACCTACAAATCCTGGACCTCAAAAGTAGACACAATTACCTGCACAACCTTAGCCAAATCCAAATAGTCAACAGCCACATCAACCCATGTATAGTGTTGATGCTAAGAAATATCCTACTTATGCTCTAAGTGTTTCAAATATACACTTGAGGAACTTTACAAAGCAAACCTATACAAGCAGAGGAACAACCTTTTGATATTATTAATCAGTTGAAGAACATACATGTCCAAATACCCCTGTTCCAAGACATTAAAGATGTTCCAATCTATAGAAAAGCCATTAGAGATGCTTTCCTAAAGAATCCTAGAAGGAAGAAAAAGGACCCCACCATAGTGCATGTTGTGGGACAATTGGCTGATATTATGTTAGGGAAATTGATCACACCAAAATATTCTAATCCAGGTAGTCTAGTAGTAAATGTTAGTATAGATGGTCAGTCTATTAAGAATGATTTAATACATCTTGGTGCTGCTATAAATGTTATGACCAAGGACACTATGAGGAAGTTGAAAATAGAAGGATTAAGGGCTACTCCAACAATTCTGCAACTTGTAGATAGTTCTACTATTACACCTGATGGGATGATAGAAAACATAGTTGTAACCTTAGATTCTCTAGAGTATCTTGTAGACTTCATGATTCTATCCCCCAAAGTTAATCTATCTAGTTACCCTATCATCCTAGGTCAACCATGGTTAGCCACAACTGATGCAAATTTAAGTTGTAGATTAAGGAATATGACCATATCCAATGGCCAAGAAACAAAGAACTTTGATTTATATCCTCCAACACAACCATTACCATATTTGAGCACATCTGTTTGGCCAGATCTAAGGGATGAAGAAGAAGAGTTAAATTCTATAGTATAGCTCATGATGTTATACAGACAATCCTTTCTGAAGTTACAATAGGAAGATTTAGTACTTTAGAGTATCCTTACCAACAATTGTGTGGTAGAAAAAGATGTATCTGAAAGTTCTGTGTTGAAATTAATCACATATGAGGAATGTGATGAGAGTTGTACTCTGCTCAAGCAACCTGACATTCCTCATCCACTCTTACTCTGTGAATTAGAAGCAAGTCCAATATCTGAAGTTGCTATGATAGAGTCGACAAATAATGTTGAACTATCCAAAGGTCATAATCTCCATGTTAATCCCAAATTAACACCCACACAGATAGAACAATTAATAGAGTTGCTTAAAAGACGTGAAAAAGCCTTTACATGGGATTATAGTGATATGAAAGGGTTGAGTCCTAAATTGTGTACCCATAGGATATACATCAATGAAGGGTGTCTACCACTCCATCAACCCCAGAGAAGGATAAATCCAAGACTTGGAGAAATAGTTAAAAATAAATTGCAAAAATTGCTTGATGTTGGCTTCATTGAGCAAGGCCACCAAAAAGGATCACTTTCCTTTTCCATTTATAGACCAAGTGTAGACACTTTAGCTGGAAAGATGTATTTCTCTTTTCTAGATGGGTATAGTAGTTATAATTAAATCAGTATTGCTCCTGAAGATCAAGACAAAACCACATTTACATTCCCATGGGGTACTTTTGCATATGTTGTTTTACCATTTGGTTTATGTAATGCTCCTACAATGTTCCAATGAGCTGTTATTAGCATCTTTGTTGATATATCACATGATTGTATGGAAATATATATGGATGATTTCACAACATTTGGAATCACTTTTGAGGAAGCAATGATGAATCTTGAAAAGGTTTTGGTAATGTGTCAAGAACATAATTTGGCACTTAATAGTGAAAAATGTTTCATGCTCATGTAGGAAGGTGTGGTACTTGGCCATTTCATATTAGCTATAGGAATACAAGTGGATCCAATTAAGATAGAGGTAATTCAAACATTTCCCACACCTACAAAATCAAAAGATATAAGATCTTTTCTAGGTCATGTTGGATATTATAGACATTTTATAAGAGATTTTAGAAAAATAGCTAGTCCCTTGTATAAATTACTCACAAAAGAAGCTAAATTTAGTTGGACATCCGAATGTGATGAAGCCTTCATGCAGCTTAAGAAACTTCTCACTACAACCCCAGTTTTACAATTTCTTGATTGGAATTTACCTTTTCATATATATATATAGATGCTTCTAACTATGCCATAGGTGCAGTTCTAGCATAACAATCTCAAAATCTTGAAAATGCAATATATTATATTAGCAAAAGCCTTCATGGACCAAAATTAAATTACACAGTGATAGAAAAATAATTGCTAGTAGTAGTTTATGCCCTAAACAAATTTTGATATTACATAACTAGCTACTCCATATTTGTCTATACTAATCATGCAACAATTAAATATCTCATGAACAAACCTACTATAATAGGCAGGTTAGCAAGATGGTTATTGTTGTTGCAAGAATTTGGTATAACTATTGTTGATAAGCCTAGAAGAGCCTATGTTGTAGTTGATTATTTATCAAGAATTCATCATGATGATACTGCCACTACTTTGGTCGATGATGTATTTCCAAATGATCATTTATTTCATATTGTTGTTCAAACTTCATGGTATGCAAACATTGCTAATTACCTTGCAGCTAATAAAATACTAGAACATTTTTCTTACAAGGAAAAGAAGATGCTTGTGGACAAAAGTTTCCATTTCTCTTGGATAGATAATCTTTTGTTTTACACTGGACTTGATCAAGTTATGAGAAGATGTGTGAGAGAGGATAAGACATATGACATTCTACATGCATGTCATAATGAACCATGTGGAGGACACTTTGTAGCAAAAAGAACAACCTTGAAAATCTTGATAACTAGTTATTATTGGCCTACACTTCACAAAGATGCAGTCAACTATACATAGAAGTGTGATAAGTGTCAAAGAATGGGCCAACCAACAAGGATAGATGAAATGCCTCTTAACCCATAGATGGTGTTAACACCATTCGACAGATGGGGCATGAACTTCATTGGTCCAATTGATCCTCCATCTAATAGAAAATCCTATATCCTTGTGTGCATTGATTACCTAAAAAATGGGTAGAAGTTAAAGATATGAAGCATGCTCATGATGAAAAAGTTGCAAAATTTTTGTATGAAGAAATTTTTACTCACTATGGTGTACCCAAAGAGCTATTCACTAACCAATGTGCACAATTTACCTCTAATCTAATCTGAGAACTGATGAAACAATATAGCATCAGGCACTAGAAATCAAGTCCTTATCACCCTCAAGCTAATGGACAAGCAGAGGTCAAAAATCATGAGCTAGGGAACATCCTGACAAAAATGGTTCATCTACACTATAGGGATTGGACTAGCCAACTACAGGAAGTTGTTTGGGCCTACAGAACAACATGGAAGACTACTATAGGATTCACACCATTTGAGCTCCTATATGATAAAGTAGCAATGCTCCCCATTGAATTTGAACATATTACTTTAAGAACTACACTAGAGTTAGATATTGAACTTCCTGTAGCACAAAGAGAACATCTTCTACATCTTAACTCTTTGGATGAAATCAAAGCTGCTTTGGAGCATACTAAAATTATACAAAAACAAAGAAAATAGTGGCATGACTCCCATATTATTAGTAAACAATTTCAAGTTGGTGACTAGGCACTACTCTGTGATTCCATATTTAAAGATATGTCAGGCAAACTGCAGACAAGATGGCTAGGTCCATATGAAATTAGTCATGTCTTTGATAATGGAGTTGTGTAATCGACTACCATTGACCTAGTACCTTTCGAATTATTAGTCAATGGTCATAGACTCAAGTTATATAAATGGCCCCAAACCAAAGAGGACTTCCTACAGTAATTCCAGTGGCCAAATTCAAATACAAACTAGGTAACTCTTCCTATAGCCAAAGGTGTCAACCTTCTGCTTGCTTCTCTTCAACACTAATTTCTTTGTGCATGCTCATAATAAAAACTTTATGCCCACATAAAGTTCCAAATTTCTCCATTCACTTTCTCATTTCATCTCATTTCTTTAACTTCTACCCATCCACCTCATCTCATTTCTTTACCTTCCACACACCCATTTCCACATCATAATTTTCTAATGCTTTCAATAAACCCCACGAGTTTGCTGCTAAATTTTGTCACTACTGATGTACCTTTTGCTACCTTTTTTGGCATGTGCAATGATCAAGTAAAAGGTATAAGGTTTTCAAATTATTATTCATTTATAGTCAACAGATTTTATTAATATATTTAATATTGCATTCTTTATATTATGGCAGTGTTATGTCAGTTCCATACCCCATACTAAGTCTGACAAGTGTGGACACTTATCCATATTCTATAGGGGGAAGATAAGGTTACTCAAACCTAATTAGTGCATTTATTCATAAATATTTTCCCAAATCTTCATATTTCCGTAAGTACACAAGTGTCTAGGTGTCATACCCCTTATTTTTTAATGATCTTATGGTTAGGCTGTGATATGACTTGTGTTTAAATTTTAAGTGATTTGAACCCCATTTTTGGATGATTTTCACACACTTCCATGATTTACTCTCATTAAATCCATATTATTGCTCATAACAAATCATTATCCCATTAATTACCTGTAAAATGAAATGTGAAAATGGTCTCTAAAATAACAAAAGAAGCCTGAATTTGTAAAGGGCAAATAGTGAAGTAGTTGTAAGGAAACTTGGCAACAAAGAATATAACCATTTCCACATAACCCATAATAGATCTGAAATAAACACGGAATTAAAATCCACATGCAAGAGAATAGATAACATACCCATAAAATGTGACACAAGATATACCCTGGGAAACCCTCATTGAGGGAAAAACCCAGCCTCCAAAAGCATCCATCATCATGTATTATTCAGCAAAAAATATCATTGCCATACAACCATGGAAGCCTTCATGGCCATCGCCACAACCGAGAAAACTATGTGAACAAGCATGAATCCACACATCCCATGCCATGCTTTCAACCTTCACAAATGCTCCCTTGGATAACTTGTCAAGCCTTGTCCCGCTCGACTCTTGCCTTTCTCTTCTCCTTGTCACTCTTACTCTATACAACAACTACCCTTGTGGCTGCTTATATAGTAGCAAGTCCCACAAAACCACCAAGTGGTATTACATAAACCATGTGCTACCCTAACCCACTGACCCCACATTTAATATTGGGCATTTAATTCTTTTCCCCAATATTAAATAATTACATAAAATATTATCACAATGTTACAATACAACTCATCAAGAATATTTCATGGGAATCTTTTCATGTTGCACATCCATCTAGGCACAACATTACATAATAAAAATAAAAATAATAAAATAACAATTTTATGCAATGTGTGCAACACCCATTATCTCAACAATCTCCCACTTGTTGTATACATTGCATAGGGTCAATCCGTAGCCACATAAATGAACAAGGGAACAATCCCTCCCAGCACATCCACCATCATGGATCAAAATACACCAAGTGCTCCATCCTGGTACCCACAACAAAATCAAAGTATCCAGCATCTCAAACATGAATGATCTCACCTCCTATTATGCCACTACCATTGGACATACATAGAAGCCATTAAAAGAGAAAACCACTCAATCTATCGCATTAGAAGATCATAAAATCCTGTACCAACTAAAATTCCATGCACAAAAAACCTGATCCAAAGGTAATCACATGTATCCGTAGTTGTCAAAATATCCATAGCTGAAATAGCACCCACAGCAAAGTGCCAAACCCATCCAACTATCCATACCTCAAAGGTATAACAAGTGAATCTCATATCACTAACATATCCAATCTATAACCTGCAATCATAAGCCCCAAGAGCAATACCTGCCACATATATACCAAGAAGCTCCCATTGCAAAGGATAATGTCAAATCTATAACCAATCCACTCACAACATCTCAAAGAAGTGAATCCATGTAGTCTCAAGGAAATTCACAATACATAAACTGATATCCTACAAGAACAACTCTCATAACAAGTCTCCAATGCTCTCCCAAGTTCATCACAACCAACAGAGGAAAGAGATAAAGGAATAACCATGTCATCTCTCACATTACATACATGAGCACAAACCAGTGATCAAAATCTCTAACCAATCTCAAATCCAATGTAGGCAAAACTGAACATCCAGGAAGATAACCAAGACTGGAGAAACCATGCAAATCATAACCTGTATCATGTCCTTCGACACACACCTCTAGATGTAAACTGTGCAAGTATGATCTCCTCCATAAAACCCCAACAAGAAGCCTCAACAACACCCAAACCATACCATATAACTCATCATGGATGTAAGCCTCTCACAAGAAGATCAAACTCAATAAACCATTCCTAAACCAAGGAAAATGCCCAATATAAAACCATCTCCCAAACTCAACCAGCATAACAACATATGCACATGGAGATAACCAATGCTAAAACCATCTCTCAAATGAACCCTCCAGAACTAACCCATGTACCATAGCTCAAGATCCATATCCATGAAAGACAAGCATAAATATAATGCACCTGAGAGAAACAATGAGCTATACCTCTCAAGTAGCAAACTGCCAAGTAGACCAAGAGTGGGGAATGAGAATGCTCATCAAGATACCCAAGTCTCCAACCAAGACTCATCTAAGAACAATCTCCTCTCAAGTCCATATCAGGTGATTGCCCCTCGGACTTCCTGCTGAAACCATCAACTGTCCCAACAAATACTTCTCTAATCCAAGAGAAATCAACATCACCACCGTCTCTAAGTATCCATGAGCACCTGTAACCAATCAATCCATGCCAACTCCAAATGCAACATAGCAGTATCTAGCTTATGATCAGTGTACGCAATACCAAGAAACTAAACTAAGATCAATGTCAAAGTTCCAACCATGGCCTCAGGAACATAAACATGACAACATGATCTTACCATCTCAACTAAAGAGATAACATGCTCCACATGAACACACCATAACATGTCACAACTCTAAACGCGTATCAAGAGTATACCATGACATAATAATGAAACCATCCTCATACCAAGGATAACATGCCAAATAAAAGCATAAACCACACTTTTGTCAAGAACCCTGTGAGTCCTCAAGATGCAACCATCTCCACACACCATGAAGAAAACCATCTCCACATACCATGAAGATAACCAAGAACTCCATGAGTCCTCAAGATCTAACCATCTCCAAACACCATGAAGATAACAAGTGCACCATGCAAATGTCAAAGACGCTTCTGCAGCAACAAGATCTAAGACAAATCTCCAACATCTGCAAACACTCAATAAATATATCAATGCCAACAACTCCCACTCAACCATGGTACCAAGTCACCTATGACATCATAAAATCCATCTTCTATATGAAGATCCAAACTAAACCAGGAACTAATCCTGCACTGTCACCTCATCACTGTCACAAGCTCCCACTAAACCATGCATCCAAGCTATCCATGACATCATGATGAAAACCCATCCTCTAACCATGAGAATCAACCAAGGCATCAAACCATCAAAGAACTCAAAGTGCACATCATGAGCTCCTTAAAAGAAACCAAATAACTATGATCCTCAACCACGAAGATATACCACCATAACCAAATTAGAAATTCAAGCTAATGAACATCAAGGATGTACCTGTATAACCAATCATTTCATGCCAAAATTCATGACACCATGATCACATCCATGAACCGAGCATCTGGCTCTCAATATGTCCAACCTATCAGCATAGTCAACCACAATCCTCTGCCATGACTGTACCTGGTAACAACATCTCATCCCTTCTACATGAAGATAAAATCATGTGACTTAGGGCATAGACAACCCAAATCCAAGCCACCAATCTGAATATGCATCAATAATGAAAGATCAATGGGCAAAGACAACCCATAACCAAGCTATAAATGCAACCTATAAGTATAGACCGCTTACAACACTGCACAACTTGTAGACCCAACAAGTCATCATGCATATCCAAACCAAACACTGATAACCATATCATCATCAAACCAATTTGAAATATGAACTGAGTATACAATGACATCAAATTTTAAATCTCCAATGCCATAAACTCACAATGTTACCATAGTCAAAATACTTATAAACTATTTAGATAAATATATCAACAAATAAATCATGCCAAACCTACACCAAATCTAAACCAATGTGTAGAGCTCTCCAAGAGCTTTTCGTTGACTACTCGAAGTCCAAAATTCAACTCTGTATGCCCAAGTTATGCCCCAATTCGTGCTCAAAATAAACAACATCTAACTTTAGGGCTCTCAAAACCTTAAAAAATCTCAAAATCACATAACCAAACCTACACCATCTTGTAGTGCTCTGAATTATCTTTCCAACGCCTATAAGAACTCTAAAATCTAATTTTCTGAGAGAAAGTTATGGCCATTTTACTAAGACAGTCTTTTTACCATTTTCAGTACGATTTTTCATTTTTTATTTTTTCAGTGACAAAAATTCCAACGAAATTAAATTTGACGGCCATCATGGGCTGAAATCAAAAAAACTCTTTCATTTCCTCTAAAAATGGCCAAACTAGGGCATATTATATATCAAAATTTATGAAAATGTCAACCCGGATCCAATGGTGAGGTCTGTTTTTATCCAGAAGATCATTTCTGCAAGCTCCCCCCAAAACCCTCATTTTAAATGAAACATCCAAAAAACTCTTTTGTCCAACAATTTTACATGCCCAAATCTTTTAACATCCCATCATAATAGCAAACCCAAAACCCTCAGATCTGCAATAAATCATTCATATATTTTACCCTTTTCTTTTTTATCCTCTCATGCATTCGCATGGATTCAATCTAGAGTTACAATAATAAAACCATAGCTCTGATACCACTTGTAAGGAAACTTGGCAACAAAGAATATAACCGTTTCCACATAACCCATAATAGATCTGAAATAAACACGAAATTAAAATCCACATGCAAGAGAATAGATAACATACCCATAAAATGTGACACAAGATATACCCTGGGAAACCCTCATTGAGGGAAAAACCCAGCCTCCAAAAGCATCCATCATCATGTATTATTCAGCAAAAAATACCATTGCCATACAACCATGGAAGCCTTCATGGCCATAGCCACAACCAAGCAAACTATGTGAACAAGCATGAATCCACACATCCCATGTCATGCTTTCAACCTTCACAAATGCTCCCTTGGCTAACCTGTCAAGCCTTGTCCCGCTTGACTCTTGCCTTTCTCTTCTCCTTGTCACTCTTACTCTATACAACAACTACCCTTGTGGCTGCTTATATAGTAGCAAGTCCCACAAAACCACCAAGTGGTATTACATAAACCATGTGCTACCCTAACCCACTGACCCCACATTTAATATTGGGCATTTAATTCTTTTCCCCAATATTAAATAATTACATAAAATATTATCACAATGTTACAATACAACTCATCAAGAATATTCCATGGGAATCTTTTCATGTTGCACGTCCATCTAGGCACAACATTACATAATAAAAATAAAATAATAAAATAACAATATTATGCAATGTGTGCAGCACCCATTATCTCAATAGTAGTGCAGATGGTGAAAGTGTTAAAGAAGAAGGGGTGAACAATTGCAGAGGCAAGAGCCAATGGAGCATACCATTTTTCTTTTAGATGTAGAAGCTTTGAGGAGATTCAATGCATGTGGTTGGTTAGGGTACTTTTTAAGTTTGATTGCATTTGATGAAGAAGCAGCGACAAAATTCACAAGGACATCTGATGAAGGGGAAGCTTCTATATGGAGCTTAACATTGGTTGCTAAAGAAGAACATATAGTAGAAGTTACTAGGTTATCAGTGATAGGAGAACATTATCCCAACACTCATGATGCAAGATTAGCTAAGGCTCAGTTTGTCATACCAACTGACCCTTAAATGGATATCACCAAGCAAGATTGCAAGAGAATGTCTCTTCTACTACCATACAACAAGCTGACTATGCACATTACCAAGTACCTCACATGCGAAGAAAGATTTTCATATTTACATGCACATTATTTTAAATTGCTCAATTTTATAAGGCATAATCATCTAGTTAATATTCTCAATTTCTTGTACAATATGATGTGTATTAGTGCAGAAGAAACTCAAAAAGGAAAAGAAAATTTTGTCTCCCATCATGCCCTAATTAAATTACTCATAGAAAGGTCACTTAAGGATGTTTCTCCCTTAGCATGGGAAAAAATTTTCCAAGCCAAAACCTTACAACCCCAGGCTACCTTTCATGAATGGCCCAATGAGGAGAATATAGTTCCCACTAATGAACCTACTGAACAAAGCACTCAATAGGCTGAGGCCAAAAATGTGCAAGGCAATGTGGAAGAAAATGTGCAAGCAAGGCAATGTTCCTTCACCTGTTCAAGAAACCCAAAAACCTACCTCTAGCCGAGCAAAGAGAAAACAAATTTTGCAAGAAGAAATTTTTGTTCTAGTAAAAGAAGAGCCAAACCCTACAATCATAAGGCAAAAGAGAACCAAGAAGGGTCCTATGGTAGTTACTCCTATAGTAGAGACACCAAAATAAAGAGGTAGGTAGAAGGCTATGAT
Organism: Cupressus sempervirens; assembly: GCA_028749045.1. Classification (NCBI taxonomy): domain Eukaryota; kingdom Viridiplantae; phylum Streptophyta; class Pinopsida; order Cupressales; family Cupressaceae; genus Cupressus; species Cupressus sempervirens. The sequence continues at coordinate 480,984,944 of CM053785.1, forward strand.
ATTAGAAGAAACCCCTGTAAGAAGAAGTCCTAGAATGAGAGGACAAATTTCCAAAGAATCCCCCTCATCCAAGCTATCTACTAAAGAATGCCCTGTATAGATTGTTACTGATCACTCTCCTCCTCACCCTAAAATTGAAAAAATTCCTAAAAACCTTAATGATGAATGTAGGGTAAAAGTCAACGAAAATCCAAATGATACCCCAGCAAGACAACTAGGTACTTCAAGTTGTAGAGATGAAACAGTTCTTGAAAAAGTTGATCCAAACACTGCCCTAGTTCCCTATAAATCAACATGGCTTATTGATTTTGCAGAATAAGTATGGAGGGAATAGAGAAAGAGGAAAAGAAACCATGAAGAAGACAGTGGTTCCATTACCTTGCAGAAACTCCTTTTCCAGTTATTTGGGAAACATATGCTTGCTAAGACCTTATGGGAAGAGGAGAGGAAAAGAATGAATAAAGACATAGTGACTCTAAGTGCAAAAATTATAGATTTGAAAGAGAAATTGGCAAATCAAAAACAAAGGATGGATCATACCCTCAAATTAACTAATCAAGCACTTGCCTGTAGACCACCGCCATGAATCTATGCTCTCTATTTAAAAGAACAATTTCTCTTATTTCAAATCATGCTAACCCTTAAGAATATAAATGAAGAATTTAAATCGGCCTAGGAATTTTATGGTTTGTATCAGACTCTGCCATCCTAGCAATAGAATTTTCTTTGTGAATTATATGTGCATAATTTTATTATCCCTTCAGAAACCCAATGGAACCCTTTACTCTATATAGGGGATATACATTTAAGAGCTTTGATGTCCTAGATGTCTAATGAAGCAAACTATGATAGGTAGCTGAATAATTATAGAGATGAGGAAAGGACATAACCCCTACCATTAAGAGCTGAGAGTGGTAAACTAGAAGAAGTTGTTAGGGACTAGTTTAGGTTAACTTATGGGGATAAGAACAAGGGAGTAAGGGATAGAATCTTTGCTGCCAGAGCCAAAGCCTATGAGAACTTTCCCTACTTTGCTTTCCAAAGAGCTGTGGCTGGTGCTAGAAGTAGATGGCCTAGATTACCTGAGTCATTTAAAAGGTCAAAGCTGCATAGTCCCATCAACTTGGAAGCTACCCTTCACCGAGCTCCAAAGTATCTAAAGCTAAGAAAATAGGCTAGACCAAAATTATAGTGCCCACTCACTATGCAACCTCTAATGCTCATGTGGCCTTTATATGATATTAATGCTAATAGACTTGACAAGCTATAGGAGGACAATAGAAGGGATGTTTGGGGAAGAACATGAGGATTCTATTATACCTTCAAGAGTAAAAGAAAATGAAGAACAGAAGTGGGGGAATTCAAGTCACTGACTAGAAAATTCCATGCTTGAGGACAAGCATCACTTTACTAGGGGGCAGATGATGAGGCTAAATATTGCCTCTATTTTATGATAGTTTTTAAACACTTTGTTAATACTCTATTTCATTTTCATCAAGACATTTGTGAACTTATGTTTACCTAAACCAATGATTAACCTATGGGTAGATAGTATGTCATCTTTTGTCAATATCGTATATATGATGCAGTATTTTATATAATTATCAAAATGTGTGTTCTTATATTTGATTTAATTTGAAAATGCTTATTTGCAATTATCTCTACATTATAACTAACCTGTTAGCAATGAAGTTGAAGATGATTGGAAGAGTTCAAAGATGAACGTTAAAGATAGCCAATAGCATTCAAGTAGAAAAGAATGTTAAGGTGTATCCATGATCGAGAAAGGTCATAATGGTACCAAAGGACATGGTAGTGAGTATGGTGGAGCTATGAAGACTTACTACATTCTCTACATTTATTATTATGGCAAGTGATTGTTTAGACTTTATTATTCCCACCTTGAGTTGTTATTTTCCTTCTTTCTCTCCTACAAATTTATAGCTAGGTTGTTTACTTTTCTATTTGGGAATAAGCATAGATCTCCTATAAATAGGGATCAAACTAAGTGTGTTAGTTTAGTTAGAGGAAGAAAGTTTATGAGAACAAACTGTTAACTTTTATAGTGAGTTGTGTTTCTACAGTTCTATGTGTTGTTTCTATGTAATGAATTTTTGAAATGTAATGAAATAGCTTTTGGCTTCTATCCTGTGTTAGTAGTTTAGTTGAAGCTAACCAAAGGGGCCCACTTGGGAGGTGGATTAGATTAGGATAATATAGATTTATTTCCAAGCATTTTTAGTATTGCAAGTAGAAGTTGTAAGTTCCTTCTTGTAGCATCATACTATGTGAATGTTCCTGCAGCATCTGTGTGAACAATTATAGTGGATGAACTGAGTTGGAATTTATGTTAGTCTTTCATTGTATTTCTAGTATTCATAGAGTTAAGTGTGTTAGTTTCTTGCAGCAATAGTGTAAGTTCTTTTCGTTGCATTTTACTTTCCTGTAGCATAAGCATAGTGACTCATTAAGAGACCTAGTGCACATAATGTGCTAATAATTTAAAGTATACGTCCCTGTGTTGACAAGATTAAATGCACCTCATAGTGGGAAAAATAATCCTTAGATTGAATACATTATTACTAAGAATGGCCTAGAGCGTGATTATTATATACCTATTGTGAGGCGGGTTAGATTGCAAATCAAAATCCTACGTAAAAGTTCATGGGTCATTTCCACAAATGCAACAAACAAGGGCATCAAGCACATGAATGCAAAAATAAGACCATAAACATGTAACTATTTGAAGGATATTGCTATAGTTGTTAGATGTAAGGGCATAGAGCATATGAGTGTAGATCTAAGCCTAAATGGTCATAAAAAAAGCAGACACAGGTAAAGCACAATGGGAACTCTTACAATTGGGATTATAATACTAGGTATAGTTGTCACTATTGTCAAGTGTATGGACATGTTGAGAATGTCAAAGATGAGATGAACAAGACATGGAAGAGAAAGGAAAATTATAGGACATCAAGTTCAAATGGAATCACTTCACCCAATGGGTCAGGTGATCACACCACCTCCAATTAAATAATCAAGAGGCATGTGTGGGACTAATATTTAAAAGATATACTATGCATTAGTTCCAAGGATTTAGTTCTAAAAACATGATATTTTCATGAAGAAAAATGCAAAGTTTTGTTAAGAATCTAGAAGAAATCTTATAAATTTTGTCAATTTTCATGTTATTGCCAACCATGAAAAGTTTCACTATGGTTGCTGAGTGAAATGTTAGTTGATGCCAAGCTATCAAAGGAGATAGTTTTGACCAAGCTCATAGTGGTTATTGAGCGTGAGGAAACTTCATGGAATTCAAGTGAGTTGAAAACTCTATTGAAGTTGAGCTTATAGCTATACAAACACTAAGCATTAAATGTGAGGTTTTAAGGTCATGATTGATCATCATCTCAATATATTTACAAAGGTATTTATCATGTGCCAAGCTACGCAGTTTGAATTTTTGCAAACCTTAGGTTTTCATAATGACGTCTAGTTCTTCAGCTCCTAAGGTTAAAGAGGGTAAAGAAGTTTTGAATGTACAATTTATAATCAATGAGATTAGACAACCAAATTTTAGAACCATTATTGATATTGCTTACAAGAAAGATCCATCTAGTGTGTTATCAATGGTACCACCTCGAGTTTTAATGATTGAAGATGTGAGATGTTGCTACACATGCAAGGTGGGTGGCATAGATGACATGGAGATTAGGGAAACCTATGGGAATTTATGTGAAAATGGAGTGTTGAAATATGAATTCAAAATTGTAGAGAGAAAAGGGTTAACCCATGCCCTAGATTTTCCCAATGTCTTCAAGATTGAATGGATAAAGATAGTTCTAAGTAGAATTCATGATAATTCTATATGTTTGGATAATAGATTAGTGAATATCACAAAGAAAATTGTACATAAACTAATAGGTTATCCAACCCTAGACTGACCTAAAACCATGATGAGTGAAGCTAAAGAGGTTGTGAAGAATACAAGGGCAGTGTGGAACAAATGAGGAATGATAATTGACACTACCTCAGACCCCCTAATTAATTTTGGAGTGAGGATTATAGCACATAAATTCTTTCAATGTAGAAGGCTCAATAGTGTACCATGTATTTTTGTGGACATGGGCTACAAGATAGCTAAGAAGGATAATACCTATGAACTTGTCAAGTTGTAGATGCAACACTTGTCATAAAATTTGGGAGCAATAATGAACCAGAGTGCACAATGTAAATTTGTTTCAATTCTTAAATGTATATTATTTTATGTACAAAGTACATTTTGTACTTTTGGTAAAGTTTCATGGAAAAAAATAGATCTATTGCCTTGCAAATAGGTGAATTTATTGTGCAACTTGGAAACAATTTTGAGTATGTAATGACTATCTACTTTGAAGATGTCACGTAGTCAATGAAGAAAATATTGAGGATACTAGTTTTACTAGTTGAGAAACATTTCAATGATGTTTTCTTTCTATTTGAGATTGATTTTACATATGTTCAAGTTTTTATTCCAATGGTAAGGTGGCTAAGGCCACCAGGCTATGAGATAAATGTAGATGAAGCCTCTATAGCAATCACACCATTACTTGTAGAAGATGTGTAGGGCCCATTTGTTGTTGCACCAAAAGCCATGACTTTTAGTAAACATGGAACACCACATAATTAACCACCTGTGGGCAGAGGCTCCACACTAAACAACAATCTCCCACTTGGAGACTGATCCTGTAGCAATACAACTACCGCATGGGGCTCCCACTGCATCAAACCACCCTGGACTCTGCTGTTCTTTTATTCACATTTAGTCTAAAAGACCAACTGAAGTTGAAGAGGAGTTCAGCTTCTCCCTTGTGACAACCTTTGTCAACATATCTGCTAGATTTTCATTGGTATGTATCTTCTCCAGCTTTAACTATCCATCCTCCAAAACTGACCGAATGAAATGGTACCGCAACTGTATGTGTTTGGTCTTAGAATGCAGAGCTGAATTCTTAGCAAGATGAATGGCACTCTGACTATCTGTGAACAAATAATTATCCTTCTGAGGATGTCCCAATTCTTCCAAGAAGAACTGAAGCCATATCATCTCTTTGGCTACCTCTGTAGCAGCAACATACTCTGCCTCTGTAGTGGAGAGAGCATTAATCTTCTGTAGCCTAGAAACCCAGCTCACGGCTGCCCCACCAACAGTAAAGACATAACCTGTAGTACTCCACCTGGTATCAATATCCCTAGCCAAATCTGAGTCAACATAGCCCTGTAAATCAGTAGTAGAGCCCCCAAAGTGTAAACACTTATTGGATGTTCCTCTCAAATATCTGAGAATCCACTTGACAACATTCCAATGCTCAAAACCTGGATGACTCATATACCTGCTAACGACTCCCACTGCATGTGCAATATCTGGCCTAGTGCATACCATAGCATACATAAAACTTCCTACAACTGAAGCATAGGGTACCTTGGACATCTTATCCTCCTCTTCCTGTGTCTTGGGACACATCTCCTTAGTCAATTTCAAATGACCAGGTAAAGGTGTGCTGACAGCTTTAGCATTCTCCATAGAGAAACATTGCAACACCTTCTCAACATAATCAGCTTGAGATAGCGTCAATGTTCTATTCTTCCTATCTCTGCAAATCTTCATACCAAGGATTTGTTTTGCTGCCCCCAAATCCTTCATAGCAAATGCATGTGCTAACTGGCATTTTAGCCCCTTAATATGATGCATGTTAGACCCAACTATAAGCATATCATCAACATATAGACATAAAATAATGTAGCTATAATCATCCAACCTCTTAAAATAAACACAGTAATCTGAATGACACCTGTTATATCCATGCTCATGCATAAAACTGTCAAATTTCAGATACCATTGCCGAGGTGCTTGCTTCAGGCCATATAAACTTTTCTTCAATTTGCACACTAAGTTCTCCTTACCTTTGACCTCAAAACCCTGTGGCTGAGCCATATATATTTCTTCATCCAAATCACCATGAAGAAAGGCTGTTTTAACATCCATCTGCTCTAAATGCAAATCTTCAGTAGCCACAAGACTTAAAATAGTACGAATAGAAGTCATTTTAACAATAGGAGAAAATATCTCATCAAAATCAATTCCCTTTTTCTGTGCAAATCCTTTTACAACTAACCTGGCCTTAAATCTTTTCTTACCTCCTTCCTCTTCTTTCAACCTGTAAACCCATTTATTCTGTAAAGCCTTTTTACCTGCAGGCAACTTGCACAAATCCCATGTCTTATTTTTCAGCAAAGAGTCCATTTCATCTTTCATTGCAGACTCCCACTGAATCTTAGTATCCACCTGCACAGCTTCATCATAACTTTCAGGTTCACCAGCATCAGTAAGTAAAATAGAATACAAAGAGGGAGAAAACCTTTGTGGAGGTCTAATTGACCTTTTTGACCGTCTAACATTCACTGTTGTGTGTGGTATTTGTTGTTGCAGTTGTTGCACATCATGAGGAATGGCTGGAACATCAACTTTTGGAGTATCATCCAGCACTACATAATCATCTTCTTTCTTCTCATGTTGCTGCAACAGATCTTTGTACAACACTTTTTCATTGAATATGACATCCTAGCTTCTTATAATTTTATGATTTTCAAAATCCCAAAGCCTATAGCCAAATTCATTAATTCCATATCCAACAAAGACACATTTCTTTGATTTCGCTTCTAGCTTGGTTCTATTTTCGGAGTCTATATGATAAAAAGCTTCACAACCGAAGGTCTTGAGAAAAGAATAACTCACCTTCTTACTAGTCCATGCTTCCTCTAGAATACCACAGTGCAAAGGAGTAGAGGGACCTCTATTAATCAAATATACTGCAGTATTGACAGCCTTTGCCCACATGTGTAAGGGCAACCCAGCATGCAACCTCATGCTCCTTGCGCGCTCCATTATAGTCCTATTCATGCGTTCAGCCACTCCATTTTCCTGTGGAGTCCTTGGAACAATTTTTTGTCTACGAATACCATTAGTGGGGCAATAATCTTCAAATTCATGACTGCAATACTCACCACCATTATCAGATCTGAGACATTTTAATTTCTTACCAGTCTCATTTTCAACCAAGCATTTCCATTTCTTAAAAGTTTGAAATACATTAGATTTTTGTCTAAGGAAATAAACCCATACTTTTCTAGTTGCGTCATCAATAAATGTAACATAATAATGAGAGCCACCAAGGGAAGATACTTGAGCCGGTCCCCATACATCTGTATGCACAAGCTCTAATTTCTCCTTTTTGTTTTCCTTCCCTATCTTTACAAAACTCACTCTGTTTTGTTTTCCATACACACAACTTTCACAGAAATACATATTCACACATTTTAGACCTGGTAAAACTTTCCTTGAATGAAGTACTTTCATACCTTTCTCACTCATGTGCCCAAGTCTATTGTGCCACAGCGCTGTATCAGAATCTACAGCAGCTATTTGTTCTCCCTGCTCAACTGCAGTAATTGTTCCTGAATATTCATTTTTCTCTGAAACAATCAAAGTAGAAGGAACAATATGACCTGTACAAAGATATAAAGTGCCTACTTTCACACCTTTTGCTAATACAAGGGAACCTTTTGAAACCTTCCAATTTTTATCATTAAAAGTAATTACACAACCCTCATCACCGAGTTGCCCTGCTGAAATTAAATTCCTACTCAACTTTGGAACATGTCTTACCTCATGTAGTAGCCAATGATTCCCATTCTGCAACTTAATCTTAATTTTTCCCTTTCCAACAATCTGACAGGGTTCATTATCCCCCAAATAAACAAGCCCAAAATCCCCTTGGACATAATCAATGAAATAACCTCTATGAGGTGTAGCATGAAAAGAAGCACCAGAATCTAAAACCCATGAATCATCAACACTCTCTAAAGACAGAAGGAAAGCATCCTCTTCGGATTTATTACTTACCACATTTGCCTCTTTGTCTCCATCTGATTTATCTCCTTCATTTTTCTTTCGAGTCCAGCAATCTTTCTTTTTGTGCCCTGGTTTCCCACAGTACCAGCAATCATTTGGTCCTCTTGATTGAGACCTCCTCCCCTTTGACTTTCCTCTTGATTTCCCACGATTTCCAGAGTTACTTCCTCTTTCAGTCGTTCTGCCCCTGCTTTGTGCATTTAAAGCACTTCCTAATGTAGATCCACCTAAGGATTTTCTACGAGTTTCCTCACTTAAAATAACACTGATCACATCATCATATTTTAGGGTACTTGATCCAGGAACAGAATTACTCACCGCCATTACCAAGCCATTCCAGCTTTCAGGCAAAGAACACAAAATCAAGAGAACTCTGAAATTCGATATTCTAAGAGAAAGTTATGGTTGTTTTACTAAGACAGTCTTTTTGCCATTATCAGTACGATTTTTCATTTTAAATTTTTTTTCAGTGACGAAAATTCCGACGGGATTAAATTTGACGGCCATCATGGGCTGAAACCAAAAAACTCTTTCATTTCCTCTGAACATGGCAAAACTAGGGCATATTATACATCAAAATTTATGGAAATGTTGACCCGGATCCAATGGTGAGGTTTGTTTTTACCCAGGAGGTCATTTGTGCAAGCTACCCCCAAAACCCTCATTTTAAATGAAACATCCAAAAAAATCCTTTTCTCCAACAATTTCACATGCCCAAATCTTTTAACATCCCATCATAACAGCAAATCCAAAACCCTCAGATCTGCAATAAATCATTCATATATCTTGCCCTTTTCTTTTATCCTCTCATGCATTCCCATGGATTCAATCTAGGGTTATAATAATAAAACCATAGCTTTGATACCACTTGTAAGGAAACTTGGCAACAAAAAATATAACCGTTTCCACATAACCCATAATAGATCTAAAATAAACACGAAATTAAAATCCACATGCAAGAGAATAGACAACATACCCACAAAAATGTGACACAAGATATACCCTGGGAAACCCTCATTGAGGGAAAAAACCAGCCTCCAAAAGCATCCATCACCATGTATTATTCAGAAAAAATACCATTTCCATACAACCATGGAAGCCTTCATGGCCATAGCCACAACCGAGCAAACTATGTGAACAAGCATGAATCCACACATCCCATGCCATGCTTTCAACCTTCACAAATGCTCCCTTGGCTAACCTGTCAAGCCTTGTCCCGCTTGACTCTTGCCTTTTGTCTTCTCCTTGTCACTCTACAACAACTACCCTTGTGGTTGCTTATATAGTAGCAAGTCCCACAAAACCACCAAGTGGTATTACATAAACCATGTGCTAAAACCATGTGCTACCTAACCCACTGACCCCACATTTAATATTGGGCATTTAATTCTTTTCCCCCAATATTAAATAATTACATAAAATATTTTCACAATGTTACAATACAACTCATCAAGAATATTCTATGGAAATCTTTACATGTTGCACGTCCATCTAGTTACAACATTACATAATAAAAATAAAAGAATAAAATAACAATATTATGCAATGTGTGCAACACCGATTATCTCAACAAGATGTAGATGCTAAAGCTTCTTCCTTTGGGAATTATGATGTGGCTAAATCTAAGATAACAATGGGTTTGAAGACTACCTCAATCATAAGAAAGAAAAACAATATTGTCAAGAAGCTTAAGGAGAAATTTGGTGAAGGAGTAGAGGAAAATGAAGAAGAAGATGAGGATGATGATGATGAAGAAGAATATATACCTGCTCAAGCACCATTGGCCTTAACTCAAGGTCAAGGGGAAGATCAAGAAGAAGAGGTAGAAATTGAAAAAGGTGTTGAGGGAGAAGAAGTTAGTGAAGCACTTGAGAAAAAGAAGAGGAAAGCCAAGACTCAAGTAGTGAGCAAGAAAAAGAAGGTTACAAAACCTAAGCCTATAGTTTCCACTACTAGAGAAAGCACAAGAGATACTATAAAAAAGAATCAAGAAGTAGATAAGCCAAAAGAGAAGAGGGCTAGATTAGCTAGTAAAGAAGAGGAGCCTGAGAAGAGACCAAAGAGAAAGTATATAGCTCTAGCTGAATTTGATGAACAGAGGACTAAATCTAATGACAATAACCAATTCCAAGTGGTAAGTCATAGTTCTTCCTTAGATTTAGACAATGTGTGTGAAAACATAAGGAATAATGTTGATTTATCTGATCTCACACATATTGACTTTGATAAACTTGGAAAAGTTGAGATGAACCATGTAGAGGAGTCAATATATGCCATGATGGCAACATTCAAACATCCTCCAATTGAGATTGCCAACTCACTACCAAAAGATCTATGTGAAAGAGTTGAGCAGAAGTGGCAATATAGTCTCAATATAGAAAGATAAATAAGAGAGACTACCCTTGTACAAGTTATGCTAGAATTGGATAGGGAAAAAATGGATAAGGAAATAAAGAAGCACACTGGGAAATTTGCACCTAAATATAGGGCATTCAACATACTGCAAAAAAATAATGAGGATGTTGTCGAAAAGACCACCCATTTGTGGAAATCATTATATGGTTTGACAGCACCCAATGCAATAAAGAAGACACATATTGAGGTAGGTAAGGACAAAGATGAACAACAAAAATTAACTAAAGTTACCATAGTTGACACTAAGATAGTTGCACATAAGGAAGGCACTAAGACACATGAAGATACATAAGCACTAGTTCAGAATGAGTAGCAGAAAAAATAGTGACAAGTGTTAGTCCTCAACATGAGTTGAATACATACAATGATACTGTACAGATAAAGGATGTTTCTGATTTTGTCACTCAAAACATCAATTCCCTTATAGAGGAAGACTTGAAGAAGATACTAGTAGAATCCATTATGTATACTAAACTTTGTAAAGATCCTATACTGGTGAGTGTTGATGAGATTGACAAGGAAAATAAGGCATTTGCAGGGGAGGAAATTTAGGCAAAAGAGACATCTATAGTCCCTCCTCAATTCACCATGGTACAAACTACATTACCTATTGTGGTATATCAAAGGAAGGAGACAACAACTTCCACTATTAGTACATTGGTGCAAAGTACTCCAATCTCAATCAATGTAAAGGAAAAAGAAAATGACAAGGATAAGACAATTGGAGAGCATAAAGATGCATTAGAAGATAATGAAGGAACACAAGCACAAACAAGTCAAGTAGATAATATTTCACCTACAACACAAGATCAAGGTGCAACTAAGAATGAAGAGAAAATAAAGAATGAGACTGAAGTGCTACATTTGACTACAAAACCTGAGGAGCAACTTGCAATACAAACACTGGTAACTTTTCCAGAATCTACTACTCCTCCTAGTCAAGCTCTTCATAGGCCGAGTGTAGAAGCTATACCCCTACAATCATCAAGGAAAAATCTAAGCACATCCAAGGTAGATGAAGTTACATCATTTTTTGATGTGTACTTGGATGAAGTTATTGAATTTCCCAAGTTTGATTTTGCAACCATCACTATTTGAAATATGAGCGTACTATAGGATGCTCTTGCAAAGAAGGAAAACCAAGAACTGATTAGACATGAGCATAGGTAGAAGCAATTTTTTAAAGATATCAAGGACATTTTTCTTCATGCATTTAGCTTGCCAGTACCAGAAGCAACAAAGCTTATCATAGAGTAGTAAACTAGCATAGTGAAGAAGGTAAATGACACATACCTAGATTCAAATGTGAAATTACTTGAATGGTCTGAAAGAAAGTTTCAAATTAAGGTTGATGAAAAGATATCAAGTGCTATTGCACTATCATAGGTTGAATTAGCAACTCAAATTCACAATGTGAAGAAGGTACAAGAGAACATTTTATCTTTGTACACCAAATTGTGCAATCCAAGACTCTTCACACAAGAAATTAGGAGCCAATAATGAGTTTGGAGAGTCATATGCATTCATTTGGCATAAATTTGCCAAAATCTCTAGCCCAGAGTGAGAAACATCTTAGGAATCTCCTAAACTCCTAGAGTTAGTTAACGGTACTACATGTAGATGAAGCAAACATAAGGGCTAAACTGATCAACATTCAGTCTATCCTGACTCCACATATGGAGACATTGCACAAGGAACTATCCTTTTTTGAAAAAATCATAAAGAAAGATCCACAACTTTCTACTCATGAAGGCTTAGTTCACTTTACAGTCGAGCTTGCCATCCAAATCAAATCATTGGAGGTAGCTTGTGACAATTGGGATGTTGCTTTGAATATCATTCTTGAGGTCCACAAAACATTTTTGGACAAATACACTCTAAATGTATAACCCTTTAACATAAGTGTCAAAATGGGGCATAAATAAGAGGAAATTAGTATGGGGGAGAAATTGGAGGAGATAATATTTTAGGGGGCTACTATTTTTGCAAAAAGATTAGCTATAACAAAAATAGAGTACACAAATCAGCTTATGCAAATCTACTCAGTAGGAGGAATGATTTTGGTTCAAATATAGAACAACACAATAAAATCAAGGGGAGTTATTGAATTTTGAGGTATGACTGATGAGTCATATGTTTTTTGCAAAATTTTGAAGTTTTAAAATTTTGTATGTAAGTGGATATCATTTGATTTATGCTTGAAAGGCTAAAGGTTATTCATGCATGACCACATATTTTACCACTCATGTCAAAGAGGGAGATCATTAATCTTAGATTGGTTTTGACATATGAGTGACAATATAATTAAGTCATTTACTTAGTTCATGCTGAACAAGTAATATGTCAAGCATAAGTTGTCAGATAGTATATTTTGAGTGATAGTTATTTAGTATGTGCCAAGTAACTAGTAAGTTCTGAGTCAATCAAGTGCCAAGTAGATAGTATGTGCCAAGCTATTTAGATGTTAAGTTATTAGTGGATGTTGAGTCATTTAGAGGATGAGTTACAACATTGAAGTTGCAGTTGATGTCGAGCATCAGGGACTTAAAGTACTAAGTTATACAATTTTGACATAGTTGTTTGTAATGACACAAACTTTTATGTAAACCATTTTAGGGTAGACTTAAGGATTATTTTATGATCTTCGACGATAAGGAAAAATCTTAATTATGAATCCCTATGCATTACATGCATCCAATCAGATAAAGGGAAGGATTAAGTAGAAATATGGGTGAATTACAATCATTGATTCATACCTAACCCTAAGTCACCTAGGTCTTCTTAAGGAGGAAAAACCCTAAAAAATTTAAGAATACTTAAGGAGAATTGAAGAGAAGTTTGCATGTACAAATAGAGCATTCATGGTGACTAAGGAGTTGTAATTTGAGATACATTGCAAAATTAGTTAGAGGAGAATAGAGGAAAGGGATTAGAAGACAACATAAATACATTTTATTAGAAAGGATCAAGTACACATCAAAAAAGAGGTGATATGACATCAAGCAACATGTTACTAGCTAAAGGATCATTGCTAAGACATTCTAACAAGTGAATTAGTTAAATATCTTAACAGAGTAGTCTTAACAAGCTATTGTAAATCCTTTAATAGGGTGCTTACTTCATTGTAAGTTAAAGTCCTTTTACTAGACACTCTTCTAACAAGGTGTTGAAATCCTTAAATAGGGTAAGATCTAACAATCTTGTAATCCTTTAACAGGGTAGATCTTTCACAAGGTAGATCATGTTTCATGATTAGACATTGTAACCGTCATTGGATACACTTTATTGCTGTAGTAGTGAAGATTTGTGGGTGTCATCCCCAGCCCAATTTTACCTGCTCCTTGGAGGGTTTCTAGGTAACCAAATATCTTTTGTCATACATGTGTTGAATGTTTTAGTTTCATGCGATGTATATGCTTCATTTGGCATTTCAATTTATATGCATAGATTATGAGATGGATGTGTGGTGAAGTGAATATTTTTGAGGTTGAAAGTTTTAAGTGTTGATTTGCTCACACCCCCCCCCCCCCCCCCCCAACCTTAAATTTTACTTCTTTATTGTATTTGCAATAGACAAGGTATCCAAACCTAGATAGACCAAAGACAATGAGGAGTGATGCAAAAGAGGCAATTGAAAAGAATATAGGGCATTATGGAAAAAGAGAGGAATGAGAATAGACACAATTTATGATCCCCTAATTGTATTTACAATGATAATTAGTGTACATAAGTTCTTTCAATCCAATAGGTTAAATAGTGTACCATGTATGGTTGTGGATTTGGGCTAGAAGATAGTAAAGAAAGACCATTCTTATGATCTTGTCAAGTTACAACTCCAACAATTATTAGAAAACTTGGGACCCATAAGGAAAATAAAAGTGCACAACAAACATTTGGTTCAATACATGTTTGTATTTTTTTTTTTGTGCAGAACACTTTTCCTACATTTGGGAAAGTATCTTAAAAGACTAACAGATCAGTTGTAGTGCAGATCGATAAATTTAGAGAGCAACTTGGAGATAATTTTTAGTCTGTGATGACTAGCTACTTTGAAGACTTTAATAAGTGAATGAAACAAAGATAGAGGATTCTAGTATCACTAGTAGAGAGGCATTTTAATGATGTTTGTTTTCTAGTTGATGTTGATTTCACATATGTGCAAGTTATTGTTCCAAGGGTGAGATGGATTAGACCATTACTTTATGAGATTAATGTTAATGAGGCACCTACAACCATCACTTCTTTACTGGCAGAAGAAGTAGATAAGGATGCTCCTACTTTTAAAAACTATAATGTAGAAAAGTCAAATATCACAATGGATTTAATGACAACTTCTATGATGAGGAAAAAGAATAAGGTTGTGAAAAACTCAAAGAACAATTTGGTGAAGGGGAAAAAGGAGATGATGAAGAAGAAGATAATGAAGATGATGAAGATGCACCTACCTAAGAACCACTTCCTCTTACAAAAGGTCAAGGTAAAGACCAAGGAGAAGAAGATGCAGAAATCGATGAAGGTGTCAAGGGAGAAGAAGCAAATGAAGCATTTTTTGCCATGGAAGAAAAGGAGCCAACGACAAGAAAACATAAAAGGGTTGTGAAAGCAAAGCCTATAGCTCATTTTACCAAGGCTAGCATAAGAGCTATTATTAAGAAGACTGGGGAGGTTCAGAAGCCTAAAGGCAAGAGAGCTAGTACAACTACACAAGGAGGTGAACCTGAGAAGAAGCAAAGAAGGAAGTATATTTCCCAAGATGAATTAGATGAGGAGAGGATAGAGTTAGATGATAATAGCCAATTCAAATTCATAGTCCCTCTTATGATTTGGACAACTTGTGTGAAAATATTAAGAATAATGTTGATTCAAGTGGATTTACACATGTTGAGTTTAATCCACTTGGGAAGATAGAAAAGAATAAAGTAAAAGAATTTATATATTCCATGATGGAAATTTTTCGGAAGACTCCAATTGAGATTGACAACTCTCTATCCAAGATCCTACGAGATAGAGTTGAGCAAAGAAGGCAATATAGTCTTACAACTAAAAGAAATATTAGAGAGACTACACTTGCAAGAGTGATGCCAGAGTTGGAAAATTTTGAAATGAAAAAGGCCATTACTAAGTATAAGGGGAATATTTTCTCCAAAGTAATGAGCCTGTAATATCCTACAGAACAAAATTAAAGAGGTTTTTCAACAGAGAACACATGTATAGAACATGATCTATGGGCTGAAAACACAAAATGCTATTGAGCAAGAACCTAGCAATGTAGGTGAAGAAAAAGAAGAGGAAGAGGTAGTTGAAGAAACAAATGATGAATCTATGATGAAAGTACATGGGGAAGGCACTATAGAGGCAATAGTTGAAGAAGAGAAATAGACAAACCAAAATGTACTAGTAGTACAAATACTGAGTGCCAGTCCTCAAGTAGATATAGTAAAGGTTAAGGATGTGTCTAACACCACCATTTAGAAAATAAATCCCATCATAGAGGAGGATACATAGAAGATATTTATTGATTCCACCACCAAGGCACAACTATGTAGTCATCAGATTTTGGTGATTGTAGATGAGATTGGGAAGGCATAATTGGCATTTGCAAGGGAGAAACCACAAACATTATCCATTGCTCCCACTCAATCTAAAGAAGTGCAACCTACCACACATATGGTACTATAAAATAGGAAGGACACCATGCCTTCACATATCAACACTAAGGTAAAACATGTTTCAGTACCATCATTTAAAAATAATTAAGAAAAAAAGGAACACCAATTCAAACAAGTCAAGAAGCCAACCCTACATCTACACCACTAGCACGAGGTGGAGTAGAAATCAAAGAGAAGGAGAAGGAAAGGAATGAAGATTTAGTCTTGTATACAAAGATAGAGGAAGTAATAGCAATACAGACACTAGTTACATTACCAGATGTTGCTAATCCTACTCCTAGTCAAGCACTTCATAGGCCAAGTACTGAAGCTACACCATGGCAAACATCAAGGCCAAGTCCTAGAACATCTAAGGTTGATGAGGTAACATCCTATGGTGACATCAACTTAGATGAGGTGATTAAGTTAGCAAAGTATGATCTTACAACAATCACAATAGAGTAGATGAGCATATTATAAGATGCTCTGGCAAGAAAGAAACACCAACAACTGCTCAATAGGGAGCACAAGTAAAAGCAAGCACTTCATAACATCAGGGACATATTTCTTGATGAATTTAACCCCCCTACACCTGATGAAACCAAGCCAATTATTGAGTAGTTGGAAAATATTATAGAGAAAATCAATGATGAAGACCTAGATACCAATGTAAAAATATTGGAATGGTCTGAGAAGAAATTTCAAACCAAGGTGGATGAACAAATATCTAGTGCCATTGCACTACACTAGGTTCATTTAGCAACCAAGATTGAGGGTGTAAAGAAAGTATTAGAGAATATTTTATCTCTATATACCAAGTTGTGTGATAAAACTCTATTCACACAAGAATTCCAGCAACATATTGACACTCTAAAAGGAGATATGAAGCTAATAGGTACTACTCTACCAAATTCTCCAGCTCATAGTCAAAAGCACTTCAAGAATTTTTTGAACTCCCAAGGTTAGTTAGTAGTATTGATGCTATTATTTGGGCTACATTGATCAATATCTAGTTCATGTTAACCCCACACATGGAGATACTACACCAAGAACTAGCCTTTGCAAAAATAGTGATGAAGAAAGATCCCCATCTTTCTACACATGAAGGACTATTTCACCTTGCTACCAAGTTCTCTATCCAAATCAAATCATTGGAAGTAGCATGTGATAACTAGGATGGAACTCTAAAGATAATCCTTGAGGTCCATAAATTTCTTTTTGACAAACACAGTATATGTGTATAACCTTTTGGCATAAGTGTCAAAAAGGTAGAGACATAAGTTTTGGGGAGACATAAGAAGAAGAAAAAGGAGTCAAAGACATAAACAAAGCACAATACAATTCAACATATGCAGAATCTACTCAACACGAGTATTTATTTTCAAAATCAAAAGAAATAAGTAAGGGGGAGACATAAGTTTTGGGAGACATAAGAAGAAAAAAAGGAGTCAAAGACGCAAACAAAGTACAATACAATTCAGCATATGAAGAATCTACTCAGCAAGAGTATTAAGTTTCAAAATCATAATAGAATAATTAACTTATTGGGAGTTATTGAATTTTGAGGTATGACTGATGAGTCATAAGTTTTGAAAAAATTTGAAGTTTTAAAATTTTATATGTAAGAAAAATACTAAATGGATATTATATGAGTTATGATTAAAGAGCTAAGGATATTCAAGCATGACCAAGTATTTTGCCACTCATGTCAAAGGGGGAGATTGTTAATCTCATATTGGCTTTGACATATGAGTGATAATATACTTAAGTCATTTACTTAGTTTATGTCAAACAAGTAATGTATGTTGAGCATAAGTTTCCAAATAGTATAAGTAATGTAACTAGTATGTGCTAAGAAACTAGTATGTATCGAGTCACTCAAGTGTCGAGTAGATAGTAAGTGCCAATTCATTTAGATGTTGAGTGATTAGTGGATGTTGAGTCATTTAGAAGCTAAGTTCAAGCATTGAAGAGATAGTAGATGTTGAGCATCAGATGCTTCAGGTGTCGATTAAATAGTTTTGGACATAGTTATTTGTAATGGCAAAAACTTCTATGTAAATCATTTTTTAGCCAACTTAAGGATTGTCTTGTGATTCTAGATGATAAGGAAAAATCTTTATTAAGGATCCCTATGTAATACATGCAACCAATTAGTTGAAGGGATGTTTTAAGTGGAAAAATGGGTGAATCACAATCATTGATTCATATCTAACCCTAAGTCACCTAGGTCTTCTTAAGGAAGACAAACCCTAAACTTTATACGAATGTGGAAAGAAAGAAAAGAGAGAAGTTTGCATGTAAAAATAGAGCATTCATGGTGACTAAGGAGATGTGAATTGAGATATATTATAGAATTGGTTACTGGAGAACAAAGGAAAGGAATTAGAGGACAGAAGAGATACATCTGATCAATGAGGATCAAGTACACATCAGGAAAGAGGTGATCTATTATCTTGCAGTAGAGTGTGACCACAGGATCATTGCTAATAAATTGTAGTAGGTGAATCAGTTAAATCTCTTAACAGAGTAGTCTTAAAGTTTTTTGTAAATCCTTTAACATGGTGCTTACTTCATTGTAAGTTAAAATCCTTTAATTAGGCACACTTCTAATAGGGTGTTGAAATCCTTTAACAGGGTAGATATAACAATCCTAAAGGCTTTTAATAGGGAAAACCTTTCATAGGGTAGATCATGTTTCCTAATCAAACATTGTAACCTTTATTAGACATACTTTATTATTGTAGTGGTGGATATTTGTGGATGTCATCCCCACCTTAGTTTTACCTTCTCACTGGAGGGTTTGTGGGTAACCAAATATCTTGTGTCATTCATGAGTTGAATGTTATTTTCTTTCATACTATGGATGAATATGTTTAGCTAGATATTTTAGTTTACATGAAAATTGTGAGATGGATGTGTGGTGAATGAATTTAGGGTTAAATATTTGAAGGATTGATTTAGCCCCCCCTTAGATTTTACTTTCCCTATTGTATTTCCAATAGAAGGGTCCAAACTAAACACTTCTTAGGTGTCTAGAACTAGAAGAGTCCAAAAAGGTGTTGGCCAAAGTCCATGATGGAATTTGTGAGGCACAGTCCAATGGCTTTGCACTTTCTCAAAAATGACTTAGGGTGGGCTACTATTGGCCAACTATGCAGGCTGATGTAGTAAGATATGAAAAATCTTGCAAGAAATGTCAATACATGGTAACTTGATTGATGCTCTTGGATGCAAACTTATACCTTCTATTACATATTGGCCTTTTCAAAAATGGTGCTTTTATTTGGTTGGAAAAAATCATTCAAGTTTGTCCAGTGGCCACAACTTTATTATCATTGTGACAAAATACTTCACAAAATGGATTGAATCTTTGCCCTTATCTAGTGCTATAGGCAAGCATGTTACCTTGTTTATTCTCAACCATATTATTTTTCGCTATGACATCCCATCCTCCATCATTACTGATAATGGAGGACAATTCAAAAACATGGACCTTAAAAAACTCTGTAGGAAATTCAAGATCAAACAACACTAGTCCTCAATCTACTATCCCCAAGGGAATGGTGAAGACAAGGCCTCTAACAAGACACTACTCAAGATCTTACACAAAATAGTCCACAAATTAGGTAGAGATTGGAAATTATAGATCAATACAACACTATGGACTTACATGACCACTATACATACTCCTATAGGGGCTACACCTTTTTTTCTAGTCTATGGTTCTGAGGATTGTTTGCCCTTAGAAGTCAAGATTCCCTCACTACGAGTCCCCCTACATGGATTAATAACTAATGAATAACATAGGGCTATGAGAATAAATGAGCTAGAAACCCTCTCTAAATGTCACAAGCCTATTTTTATCATATGAGGGCTTATCAAAAAAGGATGTCTACTACCAACAACAAAAAGGTCCATCCTTACATAGTCACAATGACATTTGGATCCAATGCCTATCATATTTCTACTCCTAAAGGGGAACAACTTGATGAGCCTATCAACATTCTACACTTGAAGAAATTTTATGCTTAAGACTAATAACTCAGCTATCTATATATATTTAATGATCCTAAAAAAAATCCTAAAAAATGGAAAATGTCCTGAAAAAATGACCATCTTAGTGAAAACCTAACAATAGGCACTTTGATTTATCACCAAAAAAATTTTAAAAATACAAAAATGCAAAAACAATGAAAAAAAATCCTTGCCAAGTGGTGAAAACCTCAAAAAAAGCACTACTTAAGACCCTTGCATCTATGTCTATCAGTCTCATTCACTCCACAACTCAATTTCCTAGCTTGGAATTGTCTCTTTTCCTCATCTTGGGGGCATGACTACTTATCTTAACAAGGTTTTCTTGCATGTTAGGGTTTCTTTGGAAACTAATGAAAAACAATGTTTTTCAACACTACCCCCCTTGACATCGAGTGTTTCTCAACACTTTTTGGATACTCTACCTACAATCTAGGATGGTACGATATGTCTCATTATCATATTTGAGTCTTGAAGAAATGGCCATGTGATACACACACACACTCTCTTAAACTTTAAACTTGTTGAGATATGACAAACTCATCTTCTTTGTGTGTTTTCTATGACTATTTATTTGCTAAGTGTTCCCCTCCCTAATAGTCTTTCAAGGATGTCATGGACTATAGGACTAGGGGCATGGGACATGTTTTACTTGTTTTCTTCTTGTGGGTATACTTTGTTAGTTTAAGGTGCTGCGAGCCTTTGCACTTGTCCTACTTAACACTTTTGACATGCAATGTATCATCTGTGCTTGTTTTTTCAGGACCACACTCGGTGGTTATCCTGGTGCTTATTCCTTGATACAGGTGTTATCTTGCTATATTAAACTTAGGGAATCTAATTGTGTTACTCATCGTGACTTAAATGTATTTGATGTTTAGATTGGATTCCCATATTTCTATCTAACATAGATCATATTCATATCCTCATAGTTATACTAGTGATGATTATATGATCTTCTGATGTCCCTAAAATAATGCTCAATTGTGAAATTAGAGTCTAAATATTTTGTATCCCTTGCAAGAAAACAATTTTTCATACTAGTTTGCATTATAGGCTCATTCTACCTTAGTCTTTCATTTTTCATATGGGGGGAACTCTCTCTTTATCTATCATGGACACATCAACTAACTATTTTCATATCTTCTCATTCTTTCTCTTAATCAAGTCTTTCATTCCTTGTCAATCATATCCAATTTCTTGCTTCTTCTACACCTGTCATCACAAGGGGTTAATCTAATCATCACATCTAATCTATACAAGTATCACATTTTCAAAACATAAGTCTACATCATATGCATGAGAGATAAACTATCTATGAGAGAGATCAATGAACATATTAACATAACATTGAGCATACATAAACATGAGCAGAAACTGAAACATCACATGGAAACATAAACATAAGTGCTGAAATATCCATATACAACATCCAACAAATGAGTATAAAATGAGACAAGTACACAAATAAATCAATTGAATCTAGTATCTCATATATATCAAGTATGTCAAACTACATATACAATATGGGATCCAAAATTTGGATAATTCTCTAAAAAATATATATGGTACAACAAAATGTCACAAGAACATTATCCTAGACCTAAGACTGCGTACCCCCCTCATGATTAGGTTGTGTCTAATAAGGAGCCACTAGTGCCCTCAATGGTGGCTGATCTGATCTACCAGCTCTCTTTGAGTACATAGGTACCTGTCGATCCACAAGAACTACAACAATGTATACACCATGATAATAGGTTGTATGTGCTTCCTGTCACTGTACCTCTCATTGAGCCTTTTCTAGATTCTCCCTTAGCACCTGCTCTTATCTCTTGGCCTCTTTTTGAGTATCCACTAGATGTTTGTCTCTAACAACTATGGTCACATTCAATCCCTACACCTCTACCTCTAATGCTAATATACAAGCATCTCAATCATCTTCTCCTCTACCCCCAACAGGTTTCTCCTATTGTGGCTCCACTCTCTCCACTCTCCTATGTTTCATTGGATGCTCCTCCTCCTCCTCCTCCTCCTCTTCATCCTTCTCACTCTCCTCCATCATAGTAGCTCAAGCCCACGTCTGCCTCACCCTAGCAGATCAGGAACTACTCCTAGTCTCCATCTACCTCCTGCCCTACCTCCACCTCCTCCACCATCTCCACTATCTCCCCCCTATCTTACTACCATAGATGGTGCATCTAGCCATGTAAACCATGGGAAGGGATGTCTCTTCATCTCATATAAATAGGCGAGATCAACCCCCACATCTACCAAATCTAGGTAGAAGTCTTGAGCCTCCTACATTAGTGTCACTCTATGCCTCAATGACATCTAATAATCCAACATGGGAAGCCACCCCCAAACTCCTCTTCATGAAATCTAGCATATGTGGTGGTCTCCATCAAGATCAACTACCTCTTCCCAAAATATCTACAGACTTACATCAAATCTCTCCACTATCTCAGAGTGTCTCCCAACCAATGACCAATTGTATCGCATGTACTCAAGCTCCCATGTGTTCGACCATCTACGAAACTAGAGATATGGTTGCAAGATAAAGGATATGAGCTCATAAAAAAAAAATTATTAATACATTACATCCCCATTATGGCTCTAAGGGATGAATCTTCTATATCTATAAATGAATGGATCATTTCATTCTCGTGGCTGCACTTGTGCCTAGATCATTACAATATGCTCCCAAGCCCATATTTGAGCTAGAACTATTTCACTTGCCCAAGTCCTACCATCTTGGTACACTATCTCATGCAACTCATGGTACAAATTTGCAAGCATAGTTGGGCCCCATATCATGCATCTTGGTGTAACCAATCTTCCTCATCCCAAAGGGAAGCCCTTCTGGCCCCTGTCAATGACAATAACCTGGGAAACCAGTAAAAAAATGAGGTAGGGTAATGGATATTGATCACCATACTTTTCTATGGGCCTCTCCCAACTCAATTGATAGTCTAGGATGGTGATATCCTCATACAGATGTTGTACTTCCAACCTCCTCTCTATCGAGGGCTAATCATAATAAACCCATGACATGCAAAAGCTCATATCAGTACAACTCATATGGATATCAAAAACTTAAAACAAACCAATTTGAAAACATAACAATTGTGCTCACAAGGTCTCCATGGCATGGAACATGAAGGATGTGATACACATCCTCCAAAGTAATGGTGGCCTCACTAGTGGGAAAATGAAAAGTGTTATGCTCATTGTGTGTAATGTCCCCACTTTAACATATAAATTAAATAATTAATAAGTATTATATATTAATATTAATATTAAAATAATAATATTTTATAAATTATATTAAGTTATAATCATGTAATAATATCATATTATATTGTATTATAATGGTAATCGAAAAATATAATTCTCATACAAGAATAATGATATTATCATTATGATATATTTTAATATGGTAATACTATATTAATACAATATAATATAAATATAGTTGATATATTAAATGTAATATAACTATTAATATTATATTAATTGTTATAGCTAAGCTTAAAATATATATAATTATATAATATAACTATTAAATTAATATAATATATTATGAATGGGCATGACTCTTTAACAAAAACATATATATAATGAATAAACTCTAGAAAGGGAGGGGCAGATAGAAATCATAAAAACCAGTCAGAAATAAGCAATGGACCCCCAATTTGGGTTCATTACAAATGGTATCAAAGTAGGATTTCCTACCAACCTATGAGATTAAAAGGGAAGCCCTTCAATTATTTGAGAAAATGTAGCAATGAGGATTTAAGCCAGATCATATTGTGTTTGCCAGCATTCAAACTACATATGCCAACTTAGAAGCGCTGGAGTATGGAAAATAGAATCATACCCAAATAATCAAATTTGGATATTACATAGAAATGATAGAAATTGTAGTGAATACGCACACTAAACATTTGAAATGACAATTACATTTATCATCTAGATAGCATAGAGAAGCTTACGAACTCAATCTAAAGTGTTGATTCGGTATAACCAAATAAAACAAAATATCATATTACACTCAGTGATTAGAAAGAGGACTCCACAGATCGACTATGCACATTAACATTTGGCTCAAGAAAAGAATGACCAAGAACCATCATCAAAGGAACTCAGAAATAGAAAGATAATTTTAAAAGAGATATAGGTTAGCATATAACACAGTGACTGAGCATTCCCAGTCATGAATTCCTAGTGCAGTCATTAGTAGGGAGTTGTCTGCTAAAGGAGCTACAGATACATCATTCTAAGATATTTAGAAAGTGAATCCAACATCACATTGAAGGGGTAATTCTAGGTATAAGGAGTTAATAAATTATCATATGTTTATTCCAGTTAGATCAGTTGGAGGAATAAAAAAGGATGCAACTGATGATATCCATTGAAAGGAATGAATAATGAAGAATAGTGATATTAAAAATATTAATTGACCTTTTATTTTACTCCATTATTACAATTACTACAACAAAAAGAACATAAAGAAAATGGTCGAGCTTTAGATACTACAACATCCATGGCTAGCTTTGGACGGAAGATAAATATGATCATGAATAATAATTGAGACTCAAAAGATATTATTAATTTTTGAAACTTAAATAATTATTATTTATGAGAGGTCCTGATTCATTCCAAATAGAGTTAAACTTGGCAACATGTAATATTGAAGGACGCAACCTAACTTTGTGCAAAGAAAAAAGATATAAATATCAAACATATATGATATTAGTGAACTTCATAGATAATAATCTCATATCGATGGTGGACAAGTTGATAAGTAAATTATATAATTGGTGGACAATATACATCATCGAATATATCATTTTGTTAATATGCACTTCTGATGTACCATTTTGAATGGACGAGTACTAGTATTTAAACTTACGGCAACATAATTATTTCTCCCTTCATCACCACATTTGTCATGATGGATTGATGTTGGTGATATAGAAAAAACTAAAGGAAGGAAATTTATGAACCAATCCTATCTATAATTATGGAGTCTTTATGAGATGAGCAAATCCATATTAACAATAGGTAGCCAGATTACAAGTAAGAAAAGAAACAATATGATGAAAGCATTCAATATTCAAGAAACAAATCTGTGATTAAAAGGGTGTGGTGAACATCCATTAAAATAGATAGCAATGATGATGGTAAATTGAATGTGAAGCCAATTAACAATGTCTTGAATATTACCAACTTAGAAAGTAATGATTGGACAGCAATGTTAATAATATGGAGGAGCCGACATTGGTTTACAATGATGTCAATGTTTAAGAGACAACATATTAAATTTGAGAGAAGTATCGTATTCAAAAAGATGAGAATCGATTAGACAATAATGTATTGAGCATCCCACCAAAATGAGTTAAGTCCAATATTATGACATAGTCAACATCACTATCTAAATTAGAGATATCCAATACAATTCAGTGTAATGCATGATTCAGAGTCATCAAAGGCAGCCAACATCTAATATTTTGAGAGAAGAAAGATAGCAATATTTTGATGTTAAATATGGTGAGACATCCAACACATTTCAAGCAATAAAATACTCAAAATAAATAAGGTACGAAACTTAGGTGATGATTATTACATGCTTTCAAAATGCTACTCCATTTCAAAAAGGTAAGGAGGTAACTTATATATCTTCTTCATATTTTGTTATCCTATGAAAAATTGTTAACATAAGATATAATTTTTAGTATCTTTTTCATTATTGACACATTTGTTATTGTGAAGAATATTGAATAATCAATCAATGATTCTAATTACAAGAAATGAAATCACAATATATGAAAATGGAAAATATATATATGAAAAATGAAAAAAAAAATGAAATATAAATATGTTGATTTAAGGAAAACATAGTAATTAGAATACATTTCAATTATAGTACAGAGAGTCTATCTCTTGTCCAAATTATGTAATCTTAGATAGGGAGTTGGTGGGGGGAAAGGTGAAGTAATTTTGAGCACTTGTCAGATACGCTTGGAGCTTATTTCACGCACCCTCTGCACCGTCATTCTACCATCAAGATGATCGTAACAAGGAGAGAGAAAGTTGTTGGTGTACTATAAGAAAAAATCTTTTAAATGAACTAAGTAAATTAAATTTTATACTTATCTTCTCATCCACATTATGATATCCTAAGGTAGGGAGTTGGTGGAGGGAGAGGAGGAGTAATTTTGAGCACTTATCAAACACGCTTGGAGCTTGTTTCACACGCCCTTTGCACTATAAATCTACCATCTTATGATGATCATAATAAGGAAAGGGAGAAAGATTTCTTTCAAAGGATTATGTAAATAAGAAAAGGGAACCCTACCACTTTCCTATGGAGTCTACAATCAAGAGAAAACACCCTATTGTAGTGCTAGCTAAGGGAAAGATAGTAATGGTTCCTTTTCACAAGAATCTTTCTAGCCAAACAAGCAATCCACTAAGTAGACCACCCTGTGTGGATGCCTAACACCCACCACGGGGGCCAAGGGGGCCAAAGTTCCACTCTTGGGCTTAGTATGGAATTGGCTTGGAATAACTAATTATTATTCAAATTTTTGAAGTTTATATATATTTATATGCATGTACTGATGCTTATTTTGTGGTTGCAGGGTTCATAAGCCTAATGAAGAAGTATAGTCATTGTGCATTGTTAATTTTAGGATCTAATCAAAGTTATGTATGATGTATCTACATCATGTATGCTTTGTGTCTTCATCTGTCTACATCATGTCTACTTTGTGTTTTCATTCATTAAAGATGTATGTGTTATAAACCTTCTAGGCCTTTCGTAAGAAAATATGTTTTGTATCTATGGCAAAGCTTGTGTATAAAGATTTTGCTTGAGGGCAAGCAAATTCGAGAGGGGAGGACTGTAATGTCCCCACTTTAACATATAAATTAAATAATTAATAAGTATTATATATTAATATTAATATTAAAATAATAATATTTTATAAATAATATTATATTATAATCATGTAATAATATCATATTATATTGTATTATAATGGTAATCGGAAAATATAAATCTAATACAAGAATAATGATATTATCATTATGATATATTTTAATATGGTAATACTATATTAATACAATATAATATAAATATAGTTGATATATTAATTGTAATATAACTATTAATATTATATTAACTGTTATAGCTAAGCTTTATATATATATATATATATATAATTATATAATATAACTATTAAATTAATATAATATATTATGAATGGGTGTGACTCTTACAACAAAAACATATATCTAATGAATAAACTCTAGAAAGGGAGGGGCAGATAGAAATCATAAAAACCAATCGAAAATAAGAAATGGACCCCCAATTTGGGTTCATTACATTGTGCCACTGCTTAGCTAATGCAATCAACAACTTGTGGTTCACCCATATACAGGGAATGTATGACAACCACCTGAATCCCATTTTATTTATGGCAGCCTTCTCATCATCCTTTAGATGATGAAGAATGCATAACCCCATCATCTTGGGGGCTCTAATCAAAAGGGTAGGAAAGAGAATTTGCATAAACAAGTCAGGAAAACTTTAAAAATGTCACTATTAACTATAAATAGATCAAGAACATCATAAATAGATAAAAATGATAGAAAATAATGCTCACACATATAAAGTTTGACACTAAATATTCAATAATGCTCAACAAATACTTGTGCAATACTTTTATAATATATGGGTGATACATTTTTATAATTAAGTATTATGCAATAATTTTTATAACACCCTTGTGATACTTTCCTTCTATGTGATATTTCACACCATATCGTGTGACATTTAGGTATGGCTGATATGATAGAACTTTTTGACGAGTACGATAAAAATTGGGTAACAGAAGTATCGCGCAATACTTCTCAAAGGAGTGATGCAATAATTTTAAAGTATCATGCAATATTTTTCAAAAACCCTAAAATTACATTTAAAACATGTTAAATGCTCAAAAAAAAAGAGTCATCAGGGCCTCATGCTCAGGTGGCTAGTTGTGCAACCAGACATGCTCAAAATAGTACATGTGCATTGAAATGCCTGCTAAAGCCACAATCTCTCTCAATGTCAATAAAGAGCTCTCCAAAATCACAAATGAAAAATGAATTTAAAATGACCCTTGGACCCCTTATATAGTCCTTCAACCTCATTTTGACTCATTTTTCAAACTCCTCAAAATTCCATAAAAATTTCACCCCTAGCTTATTTTGACATCTTGGATCTATATTTGGGATTGAAATGAAACCTTAGCTCATCTTAATAGTCAAATTTGTATTTCAAAATTCTACCTTCTTTTATGAAGTTAGGTGACCTTCTAATGTCTAATCTTCAAATCTTCACTAGGGAATTTTCATTTCTCTATGAACATCATTTCATGTCTACCTCAATTCATATATTTCACTTTTGAATCACCATTCTACTTGACTTGACCTAATTTTCATACTACAACCTTCCTGGTCAACTCTAGTCAAACTAGGGTATTCTATCATTTCCTTATAGTTATTCTTTGGTTCTAATCACATATTTGTCATCATAGATTTTTCTATATCTCAATTTTCTCATATTTGGCTCATTTATACATTCTCTTTAGCTCATTTCAATTTTGATCCCAAGGGAGCAAAATTACCCTATCATTTCATGCTACATCTATCTATCTCTCAAGAACATATGTTTGATATTTTCATTTGTTCTTGATCTATCTACCTTTCTTGGTGTTACTATTATTGAATTTTGATATTGTCTCTCTCCTAGTGTTTAGTTCCATCACTATCATACTTTACATTAAGGACCTCCTATTTCTTGTTGCATTTCATTCTTCAGAATTAGATTTCTCTACCTATTGTTGTCTAATTGGATTTTATATTCTTTGACATAATGTGTTCCCAGATCTATCACCCATTATTCAAAGAGGGGGGCAAATGTAATCACCCAAAAATGGTCATCTAGACCATTAGCCCTCTTCTCATCATTTTGGCTAAATTAATGAATTAATTCCCTAGAACAAATTGCTAAAAATTAATTTATTTTATTTTAACATATAGTTTAACTATAATATCCTAAGTCCATATTTTATTAAAATAATATGTCCCCATTTAATTAAATAAAATACCCCATTCTTCTAACCCACTCAATGTTCACACACAAAGTCTTTTTCATATTTTAAAACTAAAAGAAAAGGCTTTTTGTCTCACATGAAAAGTCAACTCATTTTCATTGGTTGACTTGCTCTTACACATGGATCGTTCCAAAAGTTAACCCCCACCCTTGATCATCCACATATTGATATTGATCTCAACCATATATCTATCTTTAAAAGAGAGAGCTCTCTCCCTTTCTAAGGATTCAATTTTTTAGTATTGTTATGTTGCAGGTTTCTTGACAAGTTTTCTTGAGAGTACATGTGGGGAACTTTTTGCATCTTGTCTCATTCCCTCATTTTCATTATCATTCATAGTTTAGATGCATTTTCAATAGCTTAGTATTTTCTATTCACATTAACATAGCTCACATAGTCTAATTAGAAATGGTTGTAACACATTTATCTTGTTTAGCTTAGTTGCATCCTTGCACTCACATTAGCATAGTTCATTCTTACATTTCATGTTTGAGGCTTCTCTTGGACGCTTGCATTCTTGCTTTTTTCTCAAGAACCTTCCATTTCATGGTTTAATCAAAATGGCTACATCTCTAAGGCTCATTTGAGAGCTAATTTCATGATTATTTTATGCCTCTTGTACTCCATGACTAGGGAGCTTTAAGATGACATTCGAGTGTTCCAATTCATGGGATATCTTGGATAGAGAGGTTTAGAGAAGTTCATAAACTGAGTGTACAAGAGGCTCCTACACCATTAATTATACAATGGATATGTTGCATACTATCATGAACCATGACCCTAAATAGGAAGGGGATAATTTTTATTACACCCTTTAATCATTTGGTATGAAAGATAGAAACAAATAGAGAAACACTAGCATAGAGGAATGGTATGCTTGCAGTGCTTTATTTAGAGTTGAATAGACTTCCTAGGTTCTAGAGAGAGATCCTCATAGTATTATACTCTTACATGTATGGCTATTTGAGAACTTCCCATACACCAAACCAATAGGAATTCTAGTTTCACTAGAGGAGATCCTTCAAAGAGTGTGTGTGTGTGTGTGTCCATTGGAAAAGATATGATAAACTGGGGACACATTATACTAGAAACTAAGATTTTATTAGATGTAAGAGGAGGACATAGTATGGAGACCATATTTCCACGTGGAAGAGTGACCTATGACCATATACTAGATGAGATTCTTATAGAGAAGGAGATTGCTAGAGGGATGACAAATGAATGTGATCATGTTGTACTACTATGTGTAGACATCTAAATCTGATTACATCACTAGGTAATTTTATTTAGTCATCTTCTAGGACATTATTGATTAAATATTTTATATTTAATTAATTAATTTTCATCCACAAGTTTATTTATTTATTTATTTAACTATAGTCCAATTGATCAAATCAAATGATAACCCAAAATCAATTTATCAATTAAATCCTCATTCCTCTATAAAATTAAATAAATGCAAAAAACATCCCCCTTTAATTAAATATAGAATTTAATAAATCAATCCAAAATCTCTAACTATCCCTACACACTATCATTACCCTCATCCAACCCATTCACCCATACTAACCTCATTTAGCCAACTAGCTAACCTACGTCATTATGCCACAACCCACTTGTCTCCTAATCTTCTCCTAAGTCAAGCCTAATCACCCTCCTAAACATTTTCACAACTTTAAGCGAGGTTTAAGACTTTCTAACCCAAGTGAAAGTCAAAAGTCTTCCCTATCCTCTTACAATCCTATCCAAGAACATTAGTGGCTCTTAAATGACATAAATTCCCTTAAATGCCTCTTGCATCCTTATTCCACACTCCTCCTCCCTCATAATTCCATTTGACCCCCAACTTTGACCACTCAATCCCCTTGTGACACTTGTCACAAGGCTAGATATTTTGAAGAAGCACAATCCATGTGCTCCCCCTTCTTTGCATCCTAGCCCTTCCTCACATTTTCTCCATCCTCACATCCTAACCTTCCATCTCATCACCCATTAGCTTATAAATTGAGTCACTCCCCTCTCACAATTCAATCAACTTCCATGCAAACTTATAATGACACTTTATCTACTACATCACACCCATTTTACATTCCCACCATGTCAAAATCCACACACAGCTCCATTGTTAAACCCTTCATCCACCTCGATGTTTGATCACAAATTCACCACTTGAAGCTTGAGCACACCCGAGCACACATCCATCTATACTTGGACATATCAACCACATCACGGTCACACTTGGGGAGCTTACTATTCTTTGTTTGCCTGCCTTAATGGTGTTTCCTTTTTCTTATCATAAGTTTAGCTAATTTACTTAGTTTGAGAATGTTAGTCTAATTAGCAACATTTTTTGCACACTAGTTTAATAAGATCTACATTTTGGCACACCCAGTGGGACCTCACTTTTTGGTCATTTTGATCATATTTTTCACCTATTTTGTTAACTAACCAACCTGACATGATGTGTTTTCTCTTATATGTGTTAGATTTTTAACAATTTTTTGCAGGAGCATAAGTCTCAATCAGGAACTGCACTCCCAACCATATAACCAACTTTTCACCAACTTACTTTAAAAACATTAAATTTTTGCAAACCTACAATTATGAGTTCGAGGGAAACAAACCTACATGATCACAAACCCACGAATGTAGGAACATGTTCATCATGAAACATAACTTCCACATGGAAATTAAAACCTTTCCCATCACTACCGCTATTCCTTCTTACCGCAAGAACACAAGTTTTTGCTAGTGGGTTTGTTGGAAAAACTTGAGAGAACACTTAGCCAAAATGGCCAACCCCAAAAATGTAGTTTATAAATTTCACACTCAAACCCACAGATACACTTGTTAGTTGGATTTTCTTCCAAAACCTATGGGATCACTCTATTGCGAGTATGCTCTATGATTATTTTTCTTGTGGCCCTCTTTTCTTTTGTTTTCCCCAATTTTTGCACCATGATCCTGCAACTTTTTACCACATTCCCACGCTGCAGGATCATAGGTTGACTCCCACAAGTTCACTAGTTTGATTAACTAGTTTAGTTTTCTAATTTATTTTAGAGGGGAGTATCTCACAGGTATCTTGTTGCAATTCTTACAGTTTAGTTTTGCAAGTTTATTTAGTTTAGTTGCCAAAAACTCAATCTCAAATGCTTAAGGATAAATTTTCATGTATTAAATGGAATGAATGGTTAAGCAATTTAGCATGGTTGTAATTGGAATGATTGATTAAGTAATTAAAAAAACAAAATCTTGAATGCCAAGTGCTAAAAAAGAATGAATGCATTAAACATTTGATTTTAAGTGTTAATGAATACTATGTGTAAACACTTCAACTTTTGGGCTTAAAATGAACAAAACTCAATCTCAAATGTATTAAAGCCATATCATCCTTATTTCCATCTCTTTCAAAGTTATCACTCACTCAATTTATTTTTTTGACATAGTTTATTATGTTGACCATTGTTGTAAGTTGAAAATGAACCTTGTATGATAAAATCATGAGTGTTTTCATAGTAGTCACCGGGACACACTAAAAGCTTCCAAAATAGAATGAATCAAGTGCCTTATGTGTCTTGAGATTGTGCCTTTTAGCACATCTTTGACTTCTCTATTTTTCAAATTAGGACCATTTAAATATGTGACAGATGTATCGAAAGTTTTTAGCAAGATCATTCACAACAACCTAGGAGTGATTCTGGTGAGTTCATCCTCCTCTGGGAAGTGAGTCCCCCTTAGAGAGAAGCTCAAAATGGTAAATAATTTGGCTAGTATATAAATGAGAGGAAGGGTAAACCTTCTTTCTCCATCAAGAAAGTTTAGGCAGTGTGTTGTTGGGGGTATCCTAAGGTGGGAAAACTTTCCATGATTTTAGCATGTCCAAAATAGATTCTTCAATGGATCACATACATAACAACCAAGTGTCTGAATCCACAAACCTAATTATGAACCAATTTAGTAGCTACCCTTTTATCCTTTGCAAGAGAATGTAAGGCTTCTCTAAAGTTACCTAACATGCGTGTTTTCCCTGGTAGAGGCATAAGGCCACTTTGGTTTCATCTCCAAGAGTCATGGTCCCCATAGAAGGGGGGCTTATATTTGTCATACCTTGAAGGATCATTGATGTATAAGTTTTTCAATCGACTCTTGTATTGACTCACCTCTTCGATTAGAGGGAAATATCATACTAGATCTAGAAAACATCAAGATGGGCACCTCCTAACAGGCCTAATGAGCATTACATTGGAACCAAAGTGACTTTAGGGATAAAAAGTGTGCTTGAATTATCTTATTTGTGCAAAATACCTATGAAAAAAAAAATTTAGAACATACATAGTTTTAATGGTTACTATCAAAATCCTTTTTCCAAAGAGATCATTTGTCTCTCTCTCTCAAAGTTGCTTTGCCCTTTGAGAGATTGTTTGCTCACAAATACATTGTATCTAAAGGAGTCTTATACTTGTTGTTTCATAACAGTTGTTATCAAGTATAGTCACAACAACTTTAGGCTAGTTTGTTTTACTTCACCTTTTCTAAAAAAATTGAACGTTCCTTGTTGTTTCAAAAGAGTTGTTAATAAGTTTATTCACAACAACTTTAGTCTAGTTGGTCTTACCTCACCTATTCCTAAAAAAATGTTGTTATGCCATCCATTGATAAAGATTATTACATATCCACTCAAAGTCATCCCTTTATTAGATCAAATTTATCCTCACCACCTCAAGAATATTGTTAGAAAGTCTATTTGCAACAATCCTAGGCCTAGTTTTTCCTATTTTACTCCTTATAGTTAAATTCAAGCCATTTTTTCCTTTGATAAACACCATTACTTAGACCTATTTTTTTATCGAAAGCATCTATTTTTTCCAACCTAAAGTAAAAGGTATACATACTATAGTCACTACCTTAATCCATGGTTGTGATAAACCTATTGAGAATACCTTATGTTAGACCAACCCAAAACTAAGCTAAAAAAGGTCAAGCTTCCACAAATAGAAATTTATAGAGAGATAAAAGAAGAAAAAAAAAAAGTATACACCTAGTTGAAGACTTGCCAAGTTAGATCAGATTGAGAAGGAAGGTGTTGAAGTTTCTCTACAAACCAAGTGGGATCAAAAAATTTAGAACTTAACCCTATGATGTGGAGTCAATCAAAGCCTTATCAACTATACTAGCTATACCCATTTTGATTAGGATCTTCTTCTTCTACACACACTTCACACTTGTCATATCATAGATTAGGAATCTATCATAGATTTAGGTTATCATATAGGTCTTTATCCTACTTAGGCATTTTATAGATACATCATCTTTTAGTCATGCTTTAGTAATCCAACCCCATCCAAATCAAATATCATAGATCACAATCCTACATCCTCCCCATCATACTTAAACATTTGGTGTCACTTTGTTGAGAATTGTCTACCCTAAATTCTACATCCACCACACTATCTTGATTATCCCTCAAACTAAGCATTTTTTAGGGTAACTATCTTTGTCATGTGTGTGCCTCATCACCTTGAGCAAAAGGTTGTGATCATCATTTATCTTCCAAATGTCACAAGTCTACCTTAGAGTTGACATAGCCATCATATCTTGAGCATACATATAGGGAAAGGCATCACATCACTCATCCTTAGGCTTCCATAGGTATCATATCATTAGAAATAAGGTCCTTCCTTCACATTTATCATACATCTTTGTGCATCCTAGAAAATCCTTACATCATCATTTTTATATCGCTAGAGCATTTTTAAAAATCATTCACCCATCTATCATTGCATTCATTGTTCTACCATCCTTAGGAACATCATCATTTCATGCCACCTACCACATGTTTCACCAAGAATAAAAGGAAGAAGAAAGACATGGATCCTAATATTAGTGGCAATTTATCTAGTGCACAACCATACCCACCAGTATCTACAATCACACATGATCCACCGCCAAAAAATCTCAAGGAATTTGACCCTTCACAAGACATAGAGGCCTTTATGAAATCAACCCAAAAAACCAGACACAACTATTGTCAACATCATCATGGATCAGAATAGGGAAACCATCATGGCCAACTTCTTAAGAGATAATGTTGGTGCCTTCAACTTTTGAAGACCACCACCTTTTGACATAACTAATCCTAAATATCCTTTGTTTAGATGATTTCCACCAATTATCGGTCCATCTGATCCCAATGATCCACTTTTTAATACCAAACAAAGGATATCTATCAACACAACCAAAACCCATGGATCCAAATATACTATCAACCCAAATTGGTGCTCCAATCCCACAAAGTAATCATAACAGCATAGCATGATCTTTAGTCCACGCCACATCCCTACATACCACCACTGCCTTCACTACTCCATCTACTTTTATCCCATTTAGAAGTACTACATCCTCCACTTCTACTTCATATGCATCTACTACTACTACAATCCATTCCTCTTGGCAACACAACCAATCTTCATCTCATTATACCATAGGAATTCCATCCTTGGGGTCCAACAATCCACCTTTTATCTTGTTTGTTATCAGTAGTAACCCATTTTCTACTAGTCATAACACCACTAGATCTTTTCCATTAGGTCTGAATTTTACATAATCACAAGGTCCACCTACCAACCTTTTCACTAGAAATCCTTTCATGCCTAATTTCCAACCATCACCACCATTTTCTGTCACCCCCATACCTACCATCACAAATTATTTTTCTATGCCACCTCTAGGAAGTAACCAAACCATACCACAATAGTTAGTACTAGTGCTAGGTGCACTTCCTTATACTAACTATTTGGCTCCATAAAACTCGCATTTGTCACATCATCCAAGCACTTAACCCAGAATTGCAACACCACTCTATCCACCACCTCCACCCTTCCAACAAATCCTACTATAGTCATCACATGTTTAAACTTCCATACAACATCCTCTGGTTGAACAATAGTCCCACATCTATCCTTCATTGCAATAACTACCTTATCAAAACTACATCCAACAAGCACAAAAATATGTCCAGCCACCATTCCCACAACCCATCACTATCATCCTAGTAGTGGTGAAATCCACATTTAGTCCACCATAATATATGAACCAAAGTCACCTACCTTCACCTAAACAATCAAGTACATACCCTCCGTCGGGGGCACCAAGATTAGGGCCACTAGCCATAAATCCTATTAACCCTAAATGGGAACAGATGAAAAGTTCCTTAAAATCACTCAAGGATGGAAAAAGTCCAAAACCTTTAAGTTTGAAAATTATTGTCCATATCCATATGACAAGACTATAAAAATGAGGCATTTTCCCAAATACATTGAAATCCCAAAATTTGATAAGTTTAGGGGGAAAGGTGATCTAGTCACCCATGTCAAAGAGTTTTATATGCACTACCAAGAGGTGGCTTATAATGACATATTCCTCATGCAAATTTTCCAAAAAAATATAGGAGGCCCCACTCTTGAATGGTTTTTTTGCATACCCCAGGACATAATTAGTACCTTTGTTGATCTTTCAAAAGCCTTTGTGGCCTAGTATGATCATTTAGTCAAGAATGAGTTATATAAATAGATCTAGTTCACACTAAAAAAAAAGGAGGAGAAAGCCTTGCAGATTACTTGTTACAGCAATGGAAAAATCTTACAACTCAGATCTCATGCACCATACCCAAATGCCACCTTGTCAAGATGTTCATTAATAATGCACATCTTAGTCTTGCAAACCACATGGTTATGAACTACTTGCAAACATAAAAAGACATCAAGGAAAAGGGAATGGGCCTAGAGCAAGGACTCATTAAGGATTTTTTCATCAAAATATACAAATAAAATACCTAAGATCTAGGGTAATACAATGAAAAACCATGATATTAGAACAAAAATAAAAACATGGTCCCCCATGGTGCCATTGATACGCGACAATTTCATGTTGTAGGGACAACACCTAGTGCACCTAATCCCCCTTATCTAAAATTGCCACAACAACAAAAATCCACTTATCAATAGAGTGCATACCAACAATCATACCAATAGCCCCCATCACAACACACTCAATACAAACCACAAGAACAAAGTTCTCTAAATCAAATCAATTCCATTACAATCAAAGTTGTCTCAAGGCAATGTATACACCTCTTTAGGGGAACCACTTGATGCCATCTTTGAAAAGTTGGCTAAAAAAATCTTATTTGACACCCACAACCTCAACCCTTAGAAAAAAATTAGTCATGGGCATCTTGGTATAAGGAAAATGAGTTCTACAAATTTCATCATGTTAAAGGGCATCCCACCCTCAAGTGGATGCAAATCAAAGATTACGTGAAAGATCTCATTGATCAAAAGGAATTCATAGTGGTGACAAAAAATTCCTTATAAATAGGATTATTGATATATATGAAAATGCATTTTCTCCACATAGCAAAAATGTAGGCAAAGCCCTTGTGAATGATACTACTTCTAAAAACACCAACAAACTTGAAAAAGATCAAACCAAACAAGGTGATAGTTGCAATACATCACATAACTATACCTCAGCTTACTTGGACTGCAAAAATCTAATCGGCTACATATCTCAAATAGAACCTTCTATAAATGTCATCAATATCAAAGTCCTAGATAATCACTGTGTAGTTACCACAAGATGAACTTGACTCAACATAGCTAGACCATGTGTACCTACCCCTTCAAGACCACCTCCATTAGGACTACTCCCATCAGGACCACAATATAACATCTTGGAACACATTGGAAATGTGCCAGCTCAAATCTCCATTTTAGATCTCTTGCGCACAAGCCCACTTTATTAGGACATCCTTAACAATGCTCTTCATGAGTCATGCATCCCTACTGATATCAATGCCACAAAATTTTGTAACCTAGTAGGCCATCTATACTTATCATGTGCATTGTCCTTTAAAACTTTAGACATCCCCACTATTGAACCAGATCATATACTTCCACTTCACATAGATTTCATGGTTTCTAACTTTGTTGTCAAAAGGGTCATGCTAGATAATGGGTCAGCCTTGAATCTCTATACATTAAAATTCATCAAACAAGAAGTATACGCCAAGGTAGATAACCTAAATGAAGTCATCACTATCAAATCACATGACAATTTGGAGTAGACCATTGAAGGAACTATCTTTCTACCTATCAAAGTTGGCCCTATCACTCAAGAAACAATATGGCATATGGTTTATCTTAACCTTCCATATAACATCATCCTCGATCAACCATAGATTCATGCCATGAAGGTTATTCCCTCCACATATCATCAGTGCATTAAATTTTTGCATAATGACTATTACCCTACACTTTTTTGCAATGTGCAATATTATTAGCAAAGAGTCCTTTTTACAACTTGAAATCAAACTTGAAGTTTTAACCTACTTCAAGTTCAATTTCAACTCCACCCACTTTTCGTCACTCTGGCAAGGTCTTTACTCATCAGCCCGAGTTCATATCCTCAAAGTTAAAGTTGAAGTAGGAGCTGACTTGAAACTTCAACTTCAACCTTGATTTCATGGTTTCCTAACATTTTCTTGTTTTCTTGCAGGTTATATATTAAGAAATTATGAAATCATTTGTGAGGCAAGAAATGGGTCCCACCCAGTAGCAATCTTAAAGACATGAAAGGAAATAAATATGAAAGCTATAAAAAATTGTGGAAAAGTACATTTACTTTTATGGGAAAAGGTGGCATTTAGATTTTTTTATATCATGAGATGTAGAGCTATGTGCAAATTTGATGGGCATTAACTACAAACAACCTTGCAAGTCTTGTCAGGTACAGGCAACACACTTGTTATAAATACTTCTGCCTACTCATATCTGCCCTGAGATTTTCAAGAAATCATTTCCTACAATTACCCATCTAGCTTGCATAATTTCTCATTTAATCATTTTGAGCTCTCGACGTGAACTGGTAAGCAAGAGAAGTGAAAGATGTTGATATCATATTGGTTTTTACAAGTGAGTGTCAACACGCTTAAGATATTTACTTAGTTCATGTCAAACTAGTAATGCATGTTGAGTACATGTAAATATTAGACCATGCCAAGTTGCAATGAGTTCTGAGTCACTCAAGTGTTGAGCAAATAGACCATGTTGAGTGATTCAAGTGTTGAGTAAATAGTAGATGCCAAGAAGCTCAGGTGCCAAGTCAGAACAATGTATGTTGAGCATCAAAGACTACATATGTCAAGTGACACAGATTGGATATATTTGTTTTTTATGGTACAAAAAACTATGTAAACTATTTTTTAGCCAACCTAAGGATAGATTTCAATCTTTTGGAGATAAGGATGAATCTATATACAGATTCCTTATGAAATTACATGTAACCAATCAGAAAATGGGAAGGTTTAAGCAAAAAAATGGATGAATCTTAGCTATAGATTCATACCTAACCCTAAGCCACCTAAGTCTTTTTAAGGAGAATGAAGCCCTAAATTTTTAATGATGTTGAGAACATTGGAAAGGGGTGAATTATCAAATTGGAGGAGAGAACAAGATAGTTTGCAAAGCATTCAAGGTGACTTAGTAGTAAGAGTGAATTGTGGAATTAGTTAACTAAAGAATAGAGGATAGAGGATACAACATTGATACATTAGATCATGAAGGATCAATTAGAGATTGGATAGAGGTGATATGTTATTAGGCAAGCGAGTGCCAATTGCAAGATCTATGCTAAGACATTTTGACAGGTGATTTTAGTTAAATCTCTATACAAAGTAGTCTTAACAAGCTGTATGAAATCTTTTAATAGGTGCCTACTTAATTGTAAGTTGAATTCCTTTAACAAAGCATAGTTCTAATAGGGTTTTGAAATCCTCTAACAAGGTGGGACTTAATAGTCTTTGTAAGCCTTTAATAGGACAGGCCTTTCATAAGGAAGATCATGATTCATGGTCAAACCGCTGTAGTAGTGAAGATTTGTGGGTGTCATCTCCACCCTAGTTTTACCTTCTCATTTGGAGGGTTTCTAGGTAATCATATCAAGTGTTAAGTGTGTATGTTTGATTACATGTTTACATGATTGATGCATATGCTTTATATTTTATTTCAATTTATTATGCATGTGATGTATGAAAGGTGAAAGTTGTGTGGGTCCAAGTTTAAACTCCTGATTCACCCCCCCCCCCCCCCCTCAGAAGTGTACTCTTTTCCCACTTATAATTCCAAGAAAAGGTTGAGCTCTATTAAGAACTATAAGTGCATTATCCTCTACTCTGTCATTTTTGTGCCTAGTTTTCATTTAAGTGCTTTTGTTTATCTTTGTAAATCTTTCATCTTTCAAATTAAACCA
Source organism: Cupressus sempervirens (assembly GCA_028749045.1). NCBI lineage: Eukaryota > Viridiplantae > Streptophyta > Pinopsida > Cupressales > Cupressaceae > Cupressus > Cupressus sempervirens. Next base: position 481,025,467 of record CM053785.1, read on the forward strand.
TAATGTTTTTCCTCCCTAAGATGCCTAACCTAGAAAATCCATGCCTCCTAAGTTCCCTCCCCAAAATTTGGGATACTTTCTTGGTAAATAAAAATCTACCTTAAATAGTTGAGCAGGCGAAAAAAAGTCCAATCTAGGCCCATACATCAGAAATTAGCCAGTAGTGGTTTACTCGAAGCTGCCACCTTCCCATCAGCCATAGAGCATCTAGAATTGGTTTCTAAATGTGCAAATCATTATGACCCCAACACTAGGTGCATAAAGAAGGCTTCTAGAGAAGTGTAGGTTAGAATAAACATGGCTAGTGTTAGTTCAACTCTAAGAATTCCTCACAAAGAATCTTACAAGCCCTAGACATTTGAGGAAGTAGAACACCTATATGGTGATACAAAGAAGGACTATGATTCTATTGTGGCTCAAACCTGGCTTTTAAAATTGACTGAAGGATGCTCTAGATTTCCCAAACCCTTGATATTGAGCATTTCATTAGGGAGATTGCAAATATTGTGTTACTTTTAAATAGAGTCAAGGGTAATGACCATGCCTTCCACTAGGAGAGATGGATGTACCTCTTTATTCAAAAGATTGTAAAAGGTGAAAAATTCATAATTGGGCTAATTTAATAGCTGAAAATTTACATAAGGGTCTCATAGTTGTGAGTAGTTTTAGCTCATTCTTTCTGTCCTCCTTTTTAATCTACCTTTTAGTGACATTTAAGGAATGAGAGGGACTTCCACACATGCCTTAGACCGATGAAATGACCATCTATCAATACTACAAAGATCTCCAGGAAGCTGAATTTTGTAAAGAATTTAGGAGGGTTAATGATGTATTCCTTGAGAGGTTAGTATTTGAGCTCCAAGGACATGAAAATCATAGGTTATTAGAATAATCAATGCAATCCATCAAGATTTATGGTTGTTTCTATATTCAATTTCCTAAATTTATGTATCTCAAAGTTGGAGGTTTTTCTAGTGAACCTCTTAGGTTGCCATGCTATTGTTTAGACAACATTGTCTTATCTAAGATATGTAGGCAGTTTGTTTCTATGATAGAGTCTCTTGAAAGCACTAAAAAGTCATATTCTTTCATATTTCCCATTGAAATTGGCCATTATAGATGCTCAAACTTCAAGCAGGCTATGTTGACAAAAACTACATTGTCATGCTTATGCCTCAAACCCTACTCTCCTAGAGAAGATTTTGACTATCCAAGTTTTGCTAGGGATAATTTCAAGCATGCATCTTCACTAGTCCATGTTCCACATTTGGAAGATTATTGGGCCAATTGTCATGATGAATTTGAAGTCAGAAAAAGATTATGGTCTAGGTTGATGGTTAGCTAGACTAACATGTTTACAGTTAACCTCATCGCCTATGGGATAATGGAAGATGAAGTTGAAGAAGTGATTGACCATTTTTATGTTGATCAAATTGAATGCATGCCTATCTTTGAAATTGATTGGACTAGAAGGGAAGAGGATGATCTACTTTCTCATACCTCAAAAGTGTTAAGAAGAACTAAAAAATGGTTGAAGTCAAAAAATGTGTAAACAACTACCCTTAGGGCCCTAGAGAAATACTCAAGATCCAAACATAAAAAGGTACACTCAAAGCCAAAGGCCATAACTAACCCAAGTATTGATGATCCTATTGCAATTTTCCTAGAAGTTGAAGCTAAAGTAACTTCATAGACACTTCAAATTCAAGTTCATAAAGAGGTCCCAAAGGTCAGGAGGGTAACTCACTTGGGTACTAAGAAAGCAACACAAAGAAAAGGAAAGGACATAGTGACAGTTGATCTAGATCCTGCCAAAACAAAGTCAAATCTAGAGCAGTCTCCTAGTTCTCCCATGATCGATAATACACCAGAACCTCAAAATTTACCTGAAAGCATTGGTACTCAATGAGGTACCCTTTCCTTAACTAAGGTTTCTCCCATGATAGGAAAAGACCCTGCCATGCCTAAGTGGCTAGAAACCTCCATCAAGAAGAAAAGAAGCTTGGTGCCTCTGTCAATGCCTATCGATGACCTGGTTAGGAAGTGCCTAGGAAAGTCTTCAAAAACCAAAAAAGCTAGAGTAGAGTCTAGGATACATTTTGATAAATGTTCAGGACATTGGTCAATCGAGATAGCCAAACCACTGGAAGGTAGTTTGCATGAAGACCTCACTCCTCAAGATTATCAGGTGTCAAGGATTGATCTTGGAAAGGGGAGTTGTGTAGCGGATATGAAGATTTTTGAAGTTTTAAACAAAAAGATTGTAGATAGGATCAGGAAAGATGTTCAAGATAAACAAGATATGAAAGAAGCAATGAGAAGCATGGCATAATATATCAACGCTATCCTACACCCAAAACCCAAACCTCTAAATGAGATGTTGGCAATTGTGGATGTATATTCTTTGGACAACCAATAGTTTTTAGATAATTTGCAAAAATGTAAAGTTGTTGCAAGGACATCTAAAGAATGGTTTCAATTTTTCTTGAGTGAAATTGTGAAGCAGATAAGCCATTTAGACAAGGCTTCAAAAGAAACTACTACCATCACCAAGAAGGTGGAGTCTAATAATGAAGGCTTTGAGAAAGAAAGAAATAATTAGGTAAAAGTGGTGCTCTAGATAGAGGAAATTCAAGTATTTGGATTGCAAAGGTTCCAAGTTGAATGCCCTATGGCTGACCTAGATGATAAAACTTTGTATGTAATTAAAGATTGTATCAAATGGAGGAATGAGGCAATGGTCCAGGTAGTAAGTGAAATCAAAGAAATCTTGGATGATCTTAAGCTTGTGGATGAAATAATCCAAGGTGATCTAAAGTGGTTCAAAAAGCATTGTGTGGGTAAGGAAAGTGACTCCATAGCCCCCATGGAAGAATTGATTGATGAAGTCCAAAATAAATTCCAAGAGATTCGGGATAAGAAAGTGCTATGCATATATGATTTTTCAAATGTCGCTCATGCTAAAGCTATATTGATAATAAACCTGAAACATTTTGAGATGCATGAAGAAAAGGTAATAGAACTGAAGATGAGAAAGGACATCTAGAAATAGAGAATTGTATACATTGGATTACCTCATCAGTCAGTCATCTCTACATTTACCACTGCATACAAAACATGGAAGGCCACAAGAATTGCGACTAAACATGGCACATGTTCATTAGGAAACTACATTTTTATTTCCTCCTATTTATTTCTTTTATGCATTTTAGTTAACATGGTTGTGTTAACTAAGAGACAATTTACTCCTGGTGGGGCAAATTTGGATAACTATCCAGCCCTATGCTATATAAATATGTAATAGATAATATCTAATAGGGTTCATCTCTCTGCAGACTAAAATAGAAATATTTTTGTTTTGATATTCTACACTTTGAATTTTGAATAGAATATTTCCTAGATTAGCACCAATTAAAGTAAAATTCTATAGTTTTATGTGTTGAAGCTTCCTGAAGTAGATACTACTCTCTACTTTATGATGAATTGCAATTCTTGAGGGTGTATGTTATATGTGGGAGTGAAGTTATATTTGTTGCATATTCTAGAATTATTTGTTTTAAATCTTGAAGGTTGTGGTAGGTGGAATCTACATTAATTTAATATTTATCCTTTATTTTAACATTTGATCATGTGGTTGATACTGATTGTTAAAATCAAATGGTTTTTCAATATTCACATTTATCTTGTATTCATGAGATAACTTTAAGCTTTTCAGTATTTTTAGTAAAATACTCATTAGGAAGTTTTTCCCTCAATAGAGGACTTAATGATTATCTTTTCATAAAAGGTTAGTTGCACCTTGTATAACACAATGTAAATCTCAAGAAAAGAATTCCTTATCTATAATTAGGAAATCAATTTGTGAGTATGCAAGTATCTCCCTTTTAAAATTGTCAAAATCTTGGGGAAAACTATTTAATAACATTTTTGGCAACTCCACTAGGGAAACCTTAAAAGATAGAGTTTTCTTTTCTTTAAGGTTTCTAATAGATTATATGGTTTTGGAAAATGGTACTTCCTAACCATAATCAATTTCCTATTCAACAAAAAACCTAGGATTTCAATATACACAAGAAGATATTATTTTTTATCTTAACTCTTGTGCCTGGGTTAATCGATTCAGTAATCAATAATATCTCCAAGTGCAGTTGGTACTAGAAAGATAAGAATAAATAGCTGAGAGAAACAGTCATGGTAGAAAGGGTTGCCCGTGCAAGAAATTGATTAAATCATATTAAAACTTTCACCTTGGTTGCAAAAAAGGTATACACATACTAACATATTTTTTAGGTCTTGTGGATGAAGATTTTGAAGTTCTAACTAGAATTGACTTCAAGCCTAACCTTTCTTTGAAAAGGAACAAAGCTAAAACCATCAAAAAACCACCATCTCCTACTAAAAGTGGTAGTCCTTTTCTTTCTGTGCAATCCCCAATCATCCCTGGAACCTTAATCCCTTTTGATGTTACAATCCCACCTATCAGTTTTTGATTACCAACCCTAGGGTGTTGTGATAGGACCTTTGTAGCTTGTAGGAAATATGGGTAGATTACCTAAAGGAACAAGAGAAATCCTCCCTAAATTTAGTAGAGATGGGAAAAGATCACTTGAAGAACATTTAAATGATTTTAATACAACATGTGGAGTTTTGGTTATAGCAATAGAAGATGTTTTCATAATGTTGTTCATTCAAACCTTAACTGACTCAGTGGTTGATTGGTTTCACCATTTCCCTAATGCATCAATCACCTCTTAGGATACTATGAAAAATGCTTTTGAGGCTAGATTCAAAGTAACTAAAGATGCAATTTTTTTGCTCCTATAATTAAGCCAAATGAAAAAGGAAATACATGTACCCATGTGTAAATTTGTGACCAAATTTAATAAAGCCCTACATCAAATACCTACAGATAGCACACCTAATGACGAGAATCAAAAAGGTTTCTTTTTAAATATAATGCCTTTAGATTTTTCTTTTCTCATGAAAAGAGTTAACTCTCCCACACTTGCAACATCTCAAACTCTTGCTATAGAGTTAGAGGATGATCTTATTATATTTCACAATTGGAAAAAAGATGTGCAAATAATAAATTCTCAACCCTCAACATCATCATCTTCCAATGATGTGCTCATCCAAAAGCTAGCTAATGACCTTCTAGTGGTAAAGAAGCAACTCCCCAAAGCCTCATTTCCTTATCAATACATTCCAAGGAATTATCCTAATCATAATGCTCCTTCCCAAGGGAAACAATTCACCCTACCTCCAAGTCAACAAAAGATTGCAAATTGAATCTCCTCCTAGCAAGACCAACATGTATGTTTTTCACCTCACTAATGATCATGAAGGGTCCACACATCTTGAGAACATGAGACATGAGCAACTTGAAGTTGAGAAAGTAGCCACAGAAAATATAATAGTAGAGGAAGATTCTTCTAAAGGACGTAGCAACTCTATAAGTTACTACCTTGAATATGAATCTAATTTTGATAGAGGTAGTGGAATTCTTTTAACTTTGGAAGAAGCTTCATGTTCAGTTCTGACCACGGGGCAAAGAGTGGCCACAACTAATTCTCAATCTAAAAACACTGCAATTCCTACTTAAGCAAAGGATTTCAAAGCCAGAGGGGAAGGTGAAAGTAAGTCATCAAAAATGCAAGCTCCTATTGCTCAAAGTCCAAAAAGGTTTGATCTTGACTCTGAATTTGATATAGTTGAGTTTTGTAAAGCATCTAGAATTTAGATATCCCCTACTAAATACTTGAGAATGAACCCTAGAGAACTTAATAAGTTGACTGAATAAGTCCACCAATATCCACTAGATATGTCTGGTAAACAAACAAATAAAGTCTTTGTTAGTAAAGAAGTATCTGCTAAACAAAGGAGCAAAATCCCTGTCAATGAAGAAACCAAAATTTAGAAGTTGAATCACCATAAGGAGCTAATCCAGCCTGATAAAGTCAACCCTGAGTTACCTTACCATGGAAAACCTAACCCTTTTTATGTATCTCTTTTTCTCCATGGCTTTAAATTAAGCAATTGTATTATAGACTCTAGTGCATCTAATAATATAATGCTAGTTGGAGTGGAAAAATCCATTGATCTACCTCTCACTAAGACTTTTGGAAAGTGTTATTCAATGGATTCCAAGAAAGTACTCTTAGTAGGCCAAATCAAATATTCCCAAGTTTCTTTAGCATCCTTCCCAGAGAAGAGAATAAAGCTTACTATCCTAGTAGTTGACATCCCTACCAGCTATGCATGCTCCTTAGCCAAACCTTTTGTCAGGATTTGGGAGGAGAGGTCAAAATGGATTGGTCCCAAGCTATCATACCCATAGGGAAAGAGAAAGTAACCCTGCTTCCTAAAGCCAAGTCAAAGTATACAGTTTTCCCATCTGATGACCCAAAATATCAAATCCTTTATCAAGAAACAAATTTTGCTAATTACTTGATTATGTCTGAAAATGAAGAAGCACGTATGCGATCTGAAGATATGGATTCACCTTGGATGTTGGAATTTGATGGAAGCTACTACTCAAGGGGGTTTGGGGCTGGTATTGTATTAGTATCCCCTACAAGTCAAACTTTTCACTCTTCTTTCAAGTTAGCCTTTGAAAATATGAATAATACAACAAAGTATAAAGCTTTACTCCTGGGACTAAACGACGCAAAAAAGAAGAATATTAAGTTGTTAAAGGCCAAAGGTGATGTGGAATTGATAGTAAAGTAGGTTAGGAATCTATTTTTAGTGAAAAATGAAAGATTGAAGCACTATAGAAATTGGGTATGGGACAAAATTGAAGATTTTGAAGCTTTTTCAATAGAATTAATTCCTAGAGACTAAATACTAGAGCAGACTCCTTGGTAGTATTGGCTTCCTTGTTGATCCCTCACCTATATTTTGTAACTGATAAGTATTCTATAGAGATTATTCATAGACTAAGTGACCTGGACAACAATAACTCATGGAAAGTATTCAAAGATGATGTAGATATTAATACTTTCTTGCAAAGTATAGAAAATTTTGCCACTAATTATTTTGAAGGCTCTATATTAGAATGTAGGAAGTTTTGTCTTGACTCAATAGATGAAAAAATAGAAGGTATCATGTAGTTGAAAGGAAATGTAATACCCAAAGGTCTAGTTGAACTTGAGAAGCCTTTTGATAGACAAGATGCTTTCTTAGCTCAAAGTTCACTCCCTAAAGAGGTGAAACTGGCAAGTATGAAAAGGTTAACTTAGGAGATAAACATAACCCTAAGGTGGTGAACATAGGGACCTATTGTGAGGTAGATGAGAAGATGAGATTCATTAAACTACTGAGAGAATATATTGATGTTTTCACCTAGTCATATGAAGATTTGAAGACCTTCAGGAGAGGACAGTTCAAGCACCACATTACCCTAAAGCCAAGTACTTCTCATTTTAGACAAAAGTTAAGGACCTATAACCTAAAATTTTTAGATGCAATATTCAAGGAAATTGATAAGATGCTCAAGGCTCATATAATTTTTCCCATACATCACTCTACATGGGTGGCAAATATAGTGCCAATAAGAAAAAAGAATGGAGAAATAAGAATCTATGTAGACTTTAGGCACCTGAATAAGGTGAGGCTAAAGGATAACTTTGCTTTTCCCATAATGGATCAGATTCTCCAAACAGTAGCTAGCTCAAAGATGATTTCATTCTTCATATAGGAGTTGTTGAAGAAGATCAACATAAAATAGCATTCACAACTCCTTGGGGAACCTTTGCCTATAAGAGAATGCCATTTGGTTTGATAAGTGCTAGCACAACTTTCCAATGGGAAATGAGTTCAACTTTCAAACATCTAGATAAATGCATCATGATTTACTTTGATGATATGACTGCTTTCTCTAGGAGATGAAAAAAAACTTTGAAAGATTTGAAGAAAGTACTCAAAAAGTGTAGAGAACATGGCATCTAATTAAATCCCAAGAAATCAATCTTTGCTATGACAGAAGGAAAACTATTAGGATATATAGTTTCCAAGGAAGGGATCAAGATCAACCCTAAGAGAGGGAAAGAAATCCAGTAGTTATGTCTCTTAATTAATTGTAATGGTATCAGGTCTTTCTTCAGCCATATCAAATTTCTTAGAAAGTTTGCACCTGACTTTGCTGAAACCATAAAACCTATGGTAAAGCTTTTAAGTGAGAAATAGAATTTCAAGTGGGATGACCTGGCAGATAAAGCATTTGAAGAAGTAAAAGAAGTTATTGCAAACACACCCACTCTTTTTCATCTTGATTTTAAGAAATATTTTATAATGTATTGCTATGCATCAAATCATATTATGTAAGGTATTCTACTTCAAAAAAATGAAAAGGGAGAAGAAGTACCTATTTCTTTTATGAATGTTCCTCTAAAGAAGCATGAACTATGCTACTCTCTAGATGAGAAGAAAGCATTCATTGTTGTGAAGGTTGTGAAGCAATTCTGATACTACATACTTCACTCACATTTTTTAATCTATGTACCATCTATAGTAGTTAAGAACATTCTTACATAACAAGATGTAGCAGTAAACAATGTTGGAAATTTGATTGAAAAGCTCATTGTTGTTGAAGATCAAAGAGGGAGATTGTTGTAAATGAATTTTTTCAATCATTATTTTGTCATTGATGTCAAACCTACTATTTGTAGGGATGATATTTTCTTATAAGATCCAAGTACTATCACTTAGTTGATTGATGAAGAGTATTTGAACAACAAGATGTAACAAGAGCACCTAAGGGAAAGGTTGAGTTATGATGTTGTAATGAAGTACAAGGATCAGTTAAGATAATGGTTAAGTAATGTATTGATGACATACTCAAGGATACAGAGTGTGGTCACACTTAGAAACATTGGAAGAAAATGTTGTAACAAGGTTGATTGCAAAGCTTAAACTAAGATCTTTAGTGGGTGTCGAGGAAGTTAGGTGAAGCCAAGCAAATTATCAATAGAAGTCAAGTAACAAAAATTCCTAGTGTGTGCTGAGTGAAGATTAGGTGTTGAGCATCAAAAAAATTTCAATTGGTGCTAAGTGATCTTTAGGTTCTGAGCATAAAAAAAAAACACAATTGATGCCAAGTAACACAGTATGTGTCGAGCATCAGTATTTCAATAGTGTTGAGCTATTGCATTATTTCAAAAGATGAGGATTCATCAATTCTAAGCTGACATAGTGGTTACATTGAATTTTGTGAATGAGTTGGAAGATAAGGATGATGAGTTGGAGGCACAGAATCCTATGTAAGCCATTTTTGGGCGAATTCTAAAGGATTATTCAAGAAGTTTCTAGAAGAAATAGAATATGGGTTAGATGCAATGAATCCTATCTAATTCATGCAAATTGAAATTGAAAAATGGAAGAATTGAGTAGGAAATGGTACTCCAAGACTTATATTTAAGAATTCATAGACCAAGAAGCAAAGAGTTGCTGATAATATTGCTGCTAAAGAGCCAAATCTACAAAGTGGTCAGAAGGGTGTTAAGAAGGAGACATCTAGGAGAAGGAAGAGTACAAAGGCTTTCCTTTTACAAGAGGTCATGAAGAGATGATTACATTGGTACATTGAGTGTGGAGACTTAAGGAGACAAAGCTTAAAAGGAGGACAAGTTGTCAAGAGTTGTAGAGATTAAAGGCCAGGCAAGGGTATGAGCTGAGAAGTGATCTGAGATCTGCAAGATAAGTTGTATGTTGTAGCTAGGTCAAGATTTTCTAATGCTCTCTAGTAATTGTATTAGATCTAAAAATCCTATGGACTTAGGTTGGCCTAATAGCCATTTGTAAATCTTTTAACAAGGTGGCATTCCAAGTGAATGTTCTAATTTCCTTTAAGCAGGCCCACTTTTAATAGGGTGGTTAAATCCTCTAACAAGGTCACATTTAACAGTGTGTTGTAAGCCTTTAATTAGGAAAGCCTTTAATAGGGCATCACTTCAGAAGAGTAAAAATTGAGTAGCATGTTACTGGTGGTTTTTCCCAAATTAGGTTTCCACATAAATAACTATGTCATGTGTTGATTCCTTGTGTGTTATGCTTGCATGTTGATTTACAGTAACTTGTTGATTGGATAAGTTAAAGCTTGGATGAATGAATAGTTGAATGGATCCACTATACCTAGTGAAAATTTTGAATAGGACATTTAGATATTGAATAACTAATTCACCCCCACCCCCCTCTCTTATTTATTCTAGAGAAATTCTAAGAATTGGTATCAGAGCCATCTGTTGATTTAGTTTCAAGGTACTAGAAGCAGGATAGATCAAGATGTCCAAGAGAGAAGTTCCCAAGCTCAACAAAGAAAACTTTGCTGCATGGCAGAGTCTGATGAAATTGCACCTTGGATAAAAAGGTGACTATGCAAAAACCTCAATTGGAACAGAACATGTAACTCTAGCAAGACCTCTTGCTATAGATGATTTGAACAAAAAGAAGGAGAATAACAAAGAAATGTTGGAGATTGCTCTTGCACTCAGCTAAGAAGAATATGATGACATCAAAGATTGTGACACTACATTTAAAATGTTGAAAACCTTATCAAAAATCTATGGAGGAGATTAGAATGTCTAGAGAGAAAAGAGAGAGATTCTAAGAGGAAATTTTGATGACATGAAGATGGAAGAAGGTGAAAATGTTGCTCAGTACACTGCAAGAATGAAAGAAGTGGTGAGTGCAATAAGAAGTCTAGGTGGAAAATTGAAAGAAGAAATAGCTATTATAAAATACTTAAGAACTCTGCTTCCTATCTATGCTATAAGAGTTTCATCCATCCAAGAACTAAGGTGTGTACAAGGGAACACACTAACCTTTAAAGGAATAGTGGGAAGACTTACTATATTTGAGCTATCCAATTTTGACAACTATAGACCTGAGAACCTTTAATCTACTTTCCACACCAAGATAATAATAAAAGATACTAAGGAGGACACATCAAGCAAGAGAAGAAGAAAAGGAAAACATGCATCCAATGATAACATCACAGATGAGGAAGATGTAGAACTATTAGAAGCACTACTGGCTAGGAGATTCCATAGAAGTGAAGGAAAATTTAAAGGTAACCTCCCTATCATATGTTTCAATTGCAATGAAGTAGGTCATATAGCTACAAGATGTCTGCAGAAGAAGAACTACAAAGAAGGAAACAAGTTCAGTAACAAAAGAGAAGATGACAGTAAAGAGAATGGCAAGAGATTCTACATTGTTGAAGAAGACTCTAATGAAAATAATGATGAAGTAGTCTATGTATCCATGAAGGATGAATCAGACAAAGATGAAGATGAAGCAATAGCATTGGTTACCTATGTGAACAAGAATGACAAGTGGGCCATAGACAGTGGATGCTCACATCACATGATAGGAGACAAAAGTAAGTTCATTACCTTTACTCAATATGATGGAAATAGTGTTAGATTTGGTAATGATGTCCCATGTCAAATCAAAGGAAAAGGCTCTATCAAACTTACAAAGAAAATTTCATGTGATAATGCATACTATGTTGAAGGATTGAACTACAACTTGTTGAGTGTATCACAGTTAGGCAATGTAGGTTGCAAAGTTGAATTTGGAAACAAACTACCAAGATCTATGATACTGATGGAAATCTGATAGGAAAACGTGAACAAATTAGGAGTAATCTATTTTACCTAGATATGGAAGACGCAACATGTCTTGTTGTTAGACTTGATGATGTGTGGTTATGGCATAAAAGGTTGTGTCATGTTAACTTTGATAATCTGATTAGTATCAACAAGGACAAGCAAGTCAAAGGGTTGCCCAAGTTGAATAAACCTAAAAACACAATGTGTAAAAAATGTAAACTATGGAAGATGACTAAGTCTAGTTTCAAAAGTAAAACATACACTTCCAGAGAAGTACTGGAGTTAGTCCATACAGACTTATGTGGCCCAATAGAAGTGCAAAGCTACCTAGGAGACAGATGCATAATGCTATTTGTAGATGACTACTCTAGGATGATGACTACTATATTCTTAAAGAAAAAATATGATGGATTCCAAATGTTTAAGAGGTATTTGGCTAGAGTTGAGAAGGAAATGAAAAAGAACCTGAAATGCTTAAGGTCAGAGAAAGGAGGTGAGTTCACATCAAGAGAGTTTGAAACATTCTACAATGACAAAGGTATCAAAAGGAAAACATTAGCACCAAGAAATCCACCATAGAATGGTATTTCTGAAAGGAGGAATAGGTTAGTGATTGATTGTGCCAGAACCTTGATGATGGAGAAAAATGTTGCACTAAAGTATTCAAGAGAAGTTGTAAGTACTGCAGCCTACACACTAAATAGAGTTCAAGTCAAGAAAGGAACAAATGCAACACCTTTTGAAATATGGTATGGTCATTCACCTAATATTAAACATTTCAAAGTATTTGGTTGTAAATACTATATTCTAAAAGATATTAGAAATGACAAGTTTGATGCAAAAATTGATGAAAGCATATTTCTTGGATACTCCACTAGAAGTAAGGCATATAAGTGTTTGAATACTAACACTAACAAAATTGTGGAGAGTGCAAACATAAATTTTGATGAGCATACAAAAGTTTAGGTTAATGAGTCAAAGCAAATAGAGGATTATAAATCCTTTGGATACTTCTATGAAAGAATGATAGTTGAAGACAATGCTACAAATCAAGTTGGGAATCAACAACATACTTTAGTATATGTTGAGTCTTAGCCTATGAATGCCAAGCTACATTAAAAAGCTGAGTACAGAATGTAGAAGATGCACATTGTGATTCTGAAAATAGTATGCAAGAAAGGAATGATGAAATGCAAGATGAAGAAGAATGAAATGATTCTAAAGCTGAAGGATCAAACATAGAAAGAAGGATTGAACCCAGATTAGCCAAGTACGTAACAAGACATCACCCTATAGATCAAATCATTGGTGACAAGGATGCAAGACCAATGACAAGGAATAGGCTTAGAAATGAATCATGTCTACTTAGCAAGGTTGAACCAAAAATAGTAAAAGATGCACTACAAGATGATGACTGGTACAAAGCCATGGAAGAAGAAATAGATCAAATTGAGAAAAACAAAACATGGTCTCTAGTTCCTAGACCAGTGAATAAGAATGCGATTGGTACAAAATGGGTGTTTAGAAACAAACTTGATGAGAATGGTGAGATAATAAGAAACAAATCTAGACTAGTTTGTAAAGGCTGTGCACAAGAAGAAGGATTGGATTATGGAGAGAAATTTTCTCTCGTTGCAAGAATGGAAGGAGTAAGAACATTACTTGCATATGTTGCATATAAAGGTTTCAAAGTCTACCATATGGATGTGAAGTCTACTTTTCTAAATGGTATACTATAAGAGGAAGTTTACATAGAAAAACCAAAGGGTTTTTTTGATGAGAAGAATAAGGACATGATCTGCAAGCTACACAAAGCACTTTATGGATTAAAGTAAGCACCTAGAGCATGGTATGAAAGATTGCACAAATATCTTGTGAAGATAGGATTTGAAAGAAGAGATGACAATAGCAACTTGTACATCAAAGTTGAAGAAGTTAAAGACATTTTGATATTAGAAATCTTTGTTGATGATATAATATTTGGAGGAAAAGATGTTTTATGCAAAGATTTTGTTGATCAAATGAAGCATGAGTTTGAAATGTGAATGTTTGGAGAAATCAAATTCTTTGTTGCATTACAAGTACATTAGTTAAAGCATGGAATATTTGTAACCCAATCCAAATACATCAAGGAAGTACTCAAAATATTTGGGCTAGAAGACTCAAAACCAATTAGCACACCAATGGCAACAGGCCATAAACTATCCAAGAATGATGAATCTGTTGATAAGACATTGTATAGGTCTATGATTGGAAAGCTACAATATATTGTACATAGTAGACCAAACATTGCATTAGCTATTGGAATAGTAGCAAGATTTTCTACAAATCTAAGAGAAAATCACTTAATGGTAGTGAAGAGAATATTGAGATATCTGAAAGGAATTGATGACTTTGGTTTATACTACAAGAGGTATGAGAAGTTTGAACTGAAAGCTTACACTGATGCAGATTGGGGAGGCAACATTTATGATAGAAAAAGCACTAGTGGAGGAGCACTTTTCTTAGGAAAGAGGTTGATTACATGGACAAGCAAAAAGCAAAGTTACACCTCACAGTCTATTGCTAAAGCTGAATATGTGTGATGCAGGCAAGAGGTGAATAACTAGGGCCAAAGGCTCACCCAGCTATCCAAACCACCCTACAAGAGTTAACACAATGGAAGAAACACAAGCAATAGCAACCAAAGGAGGAAGAAGAATGAAATAATTTTATTGATTCTTCAAATATTCAACATGTATGCCCTGCTGTAAGGCCTTCTGGGTTACAGCCAATTACAATACATTCATATGCAAAGATCCAATAGCAAATTTGTACCTTCAATTCTGCTCTAAAATCCTCTTCTCCAAAACTTACCTAACTCTCATCCAAAACACTCAATATATATTTTCCAAAATAGCTTACAGATCATTCTATAATCATAACATAAGAGGAAGGCTAACCCAATAACAATCTGGACTCATCCCAAGAAAAAATCTTAACATAAATGTCATGAACAAAATAAATCTTGCAAGTCAACTCGCAAAATCACATCCAAATACTAACACTCGACATACACTGGGTAACCTGGCACATGAAGAAACACTCGGCATACACTGAGTAACTCAACATGTGAAGAAACACTCAGCATACACTGAGTAACTTGGCACATGAAGAATCACTCGGCACACATTGGGTAACTCGACACACGAAGGAATTGCTACAGTAACTTAACACATGAAGGAATTGCTATAGTAACTTGGTACATGAAGAAAACTAGATTGCTAGGCACATGAAGAAAACTGGATTGCTAGGCACATGAAGGAACTGCTAGGCACATGAAGGACTGCTAGGCACATGAAGGAACTACTAGGCACATGAAGGAATTGTTAGGCACATGAAGGACTACTAGGCACATAAAGGAACTTCTAGGCACATGAAGGACTACTAGGCACATGCAGGAACTGCTAGGCACATGAAGGACTACTAGGCACATGCAGGAACTGCTAGGCACATGAAGGAACTGCTAAATGAACAAAATGAGTAGCATAACAAGGCAACCTAGGATGCTCCTACATCAGATAACAAGGGTTGAGAGAAATCGTTCTCCTAAATCATTGAGATGTCCCAACCTGAGCTGAATCCAATTCAAATTGAGAAATCCATGAAGCATCTTCAACAGGTCTATTCTTCCACTTCACCAAATTTTCATGGTAATATTTTTCTCTTGCACTCTTGCCAACTCTTTGATCCAATATATGTTTAAATTCTTCAATCTGCTTCTTAGGATAATCATTTGATATAATAACTTCATCCTCTAACTCATGATACTTATACAAATCAGCAATATTGAATATAGGAGATATATCCATGTCATCATGTAACTTAACTTCATAAGCATTACCATTGTCAAACTTCTTCAAGATCTTACAAGGTCCAAATTTCTTCATCTTCAGCTTACTGTATGTTCCAATTGGGGATCTTCTTTTCTTTAGATGAACCATTGCATCATCACCAACTTGAAAATCATGGTGTCTTCTGTCTCCTTATACTTTTGATTACTTTGTTCCAACCTCAACTTCACTTCCCTATGCAAAGACTCGATAAAATCAGAAAATTCTTCTCCTTCAGCACTTTTCTTTTCTTCACCAACAACATCTCTCAAATCTAATATACCTCTAGGATGCATTCCAATAACAATCTCAAAAGGTGTCTTCCCTGTACTCCTATTCACAGAATTATTATATGCAAATCTAGCGTGTGCCAATACCATCTCTCAATTACTTGGGTTATTCCCAACCAAACATCTCAACAAATTTCCTAAGCTTATATTCACCACCTCTATCTTTCCATATGTTTGTGGATGGAATGTAGAACTAAACTTGAATTTAGTATCCATCTTCTTCTACAAAGTCTTCCAAAATTATCCAAAAAACTTACTGTCTCTGTTAGAAATAATACTTCTTGTTAATCCATGTAATCTTACAATCTCTTTAAAGAAAAGTTCAGCAACATGCTTAGCATCTGATGTCTTCTTACATGGTATGAAATGAGCCATCTTAGAAAATATGTCCACTACAACAAATATGGAATCATACCCTTTTATTGTCTTAGTCAATCCAAGAACAAAATCCATACTAATGTCAGTCCAAGGTTTCTCAAGAACAGTAATAGGTGTATACAAACCAGTATTTTGACTCACTCCCTTTGCAACTTGACAAAATCCACAACTCTTTACAAATTTTTGAACATCCTTATACATTTTTAGCCAATAATACTTCTCTTTTAGTAAACTCAATGTCTTATCAATTCTAAAATGTCTAGCTAATCCACCACTATGCTTTTCTTTAATTAATTTCAACCTCATAGGACTTCTGTGAATACACAATTGAATACCTTTGAACAACATACCTTCTTGAATGAAATATACATCATACTTACTTATATTGTATGTTAGATTTGGTGCCCTCCACTCTCTCCATGCCTCAGAAAAATTAGGATCGACATCATATAACTCCTTCATCTCATCAAAACCAAGAACTTCAACCTTCATTTCAGTCAACAAAGAATATCTTCTACTCAATGCATCAACAACTCTATTAGTAACTCCACTCTTATGCTTGATCACAAATGTAAAATTATGCAAGTACTCAACCCACTTCATGTCTCTAATTCAATTTATGTTGACTTCCCAAGTATTGTAAAGCTTTATGATCAGTATACAGCACAAACTCCTTAGGAATCAAATAATGTCTCCACTTCTTCAATGCTTGAACAATAGCATTTTTATCTCCCCTCATTGTCTTAGGCATAGAGTTACAAATAGCACTGAAATTCTTTATAAACTTTCTATAAAAACTAGCCAAGCCATGAAATAATCTTACCTCATTCACATTCTTAGGTGTAGGCTATTCCAAAATTGTTTTAACCTTCTTAGGATCCATCTTCAAACCATCAGTTGAAATCACAAATCCCAAATACATAATCTCCTCTTGAATTAAAGAACACTTTTTCAGATTAATCAGCAACTTTTCCTTTTTCAACCTCTGTAATACTTGTCTAATATGCTCAAGATGTTCTTCCTTAGTTTTACTGATTATTAGAATATCATCCAAATGAACAATCACAAACTTACCCAAGAATCTTTTCAAAACTTCATTCATCAACCTCATGAAAGTACTAGGTGCATTAGTCAAACCAAAAGGCATAACCAACCATTCATACAAACCATCTTTTGTCTTGAAAGTAGTCTTCCATTCATCACCTTCTCTAATTCTGATCTAATGATAGCCACTCTTCAAATCAATCTTGGTAAAATACTTTGCTCCACTCAAACAATCCATTATGTCATCCATCCTCAGCATAGGAAACCTATATTTCACTGTTATCTTGTTAATGGCTCTGGAATCAATACACATTCTCCATTCTCCATTCTCTTTGGGTGCTAATAGTGTAGGTATAGCACATGGACTCAAGCTTTCTCTGATCAAACCTTTTTGCAACAACTCATGCACTTGTCTATTAAGTTCTTCATTCTCTACAGGTGTCAATCTATATGGTACTTTTTTTGGCAAACTAGCTCCAGGAATCAAATCCATACAATGACTTATACTTCTTACTAGAGGTAAATCATCCAGGATATCATCAGCAATAATGTCTTTATACTCATTCAACAATTATCTAATTTCTACTGGTACTCAGCTATCACTATCTACTATCACTCAGTCATTACTATCTTCTACTACTTGGCCATTACTACAAACACTTGGTCCTTTAGGAACTATGGCAAAATAGACTTGATTCCTTTTCATTTCCTTTTCAAATTGTTTCCCATTAACCATGCAAATTTTTATAGAAGTACAATTAACTTCATCTAGACTTTCAATCAAAGGCAGCAATGTTTGTTTCTTCCCATTTACCCAAAGAGTATATTGATTCAATCTTCCACCATGTATAGCATATCTATCATATTACCAAGATCTACCCAACAAAATATAACAACAATCCATGGGCATAATATCACACAAAACTTCATCAAAGTAATTTCCAATTTTGAACTTCACAAAGCATTGTTCACTTACCAATATCTTATGCTCATCTTTGATCCATGAAACATGATAAGATTTGGGATGTTTTAGCCTTTGCAACTACAACTTTACAACCAGCTCCTCTAATGCTAGATTTTTATAACTTCCACTATCAATGATCACTTTGTAGCATTTTTTAGCCATCTTACATCTTGTCTTGAAAAGACTTCTCCTTAAAATAGGTTCCTCATCACTTCCTTTATTACATAAGGCTCTTCTCACCATCAAATTTTCTCCAGCCTCAGGTCCACTTGGTGAACCCTCATCATCTCCTTGAATCACATCATTTCCATTACCTTTCCCACTTTCAAAGGATCTACATTCAAAAGATCTATGCCCTTCTTTTCCACATCTAAAACAATTACCATGAAATCCACCTCTAGAATAAGAATTACCTCTTCCTTGGTAAGAATTAGTGCATCCTCGATAAGAATTACCACTTTTCCATTTGTTCTTTCCTTTCTCATCATTCTTCCATTTGGATTTACCTTTATCTTGCATAGAAATTTCAGATCTACCACCTTCACCATAAGATCTACCTCTGCCTCTTTGGAATCTACCACCTCTACCTCTTTATCTTTGTTCATGCTTCTTTGTCAAGATCTCCTCAGCCTTCAAGGCATATTGGTATGATTTTTCCACACTCTCCAACTTCACAAAACTTATTTCATTTTGTATTCTAGATCTCAATCCATTTATGTACCTTGCAATTTTCTCAACATCATCATCCACATGTCCAAATCGGATGTCCAGTCTATAGAATTCCTCTATATATTGTTTCACAGTCATGTCTTTTTTCTTCAAATTTTGTATCTTTCTCAAAAATCTAACTTGGCAATCAAAAAGAAGGAATTTTTTCTTTACCTTGTTCACCATCTTTGGCCAAGTTTTGATCTTCTCCTTTCCTCTCCTTTGTCTATCAGTTTGCAAGTGCTCCCACCATAGTGATGCATGACCTTTCAGCCTAGAGACTGCAATCTTTACCTTTCTGTTATTAGAAGTGTTTTCATACTCAAAGAACTTCTCCATATCAGAGATCCAATCCAACATAGCATTGGTGTCCAATTTTCCATCATAAGGAACAACTTCTATAGTAGGCTTTGAATTTTCCCTAGACAACACTCGCAACAATCTTTCCTCATCTTGATCTTCTTCAAGTTCTAGATTATGGTTTGGTGTTGCTACTTCATCATCACTTACATCATCAAGATGTGCTTCTCTCCTCTAGGCTATCTCTAGAGCATCTAATCTGGCTGCAATTTGTCTCAATCAATCCAATATAGCATCATCAACATTTCTTCTACCACAAACCATCTTTACAAATTAGGTTCCTACAATATCGTAACCCTCTGCAAGTTATAGGTCAAATCCACAGATCTACCACCCTACAACCAAATCCAAATCAAGGTTCTACACAATCCAATCTCCACAAGGATGAACCTCAAGCTTTGATACCAACTGACACAGGGAAAAGGTGAATAACTAGGGCCAAAGGCTCACCCAGCTATCCAAACCACCCTACAAGAGTTAACACAATAGAAGCAACACAAGGAATAGCAACCAAAGGAGGAAGAAGAATGAAATACTTGTATTGATTCTTCAAATATTCAACATACATGCCCAGCTATAAGGCCTTTTGGGTTATGACCAATTAAAATAAATTCATATACAAAGATCCAACAACAAATTTGCACCTTCCATTTTTCTCTAAAATCTTCTTCTCCAAAACTTACCTAACTCTCAGCCAAAACACTCAATATATATTTTCCAAAACTACTTACAGATCATTCTAGAATCATTACATAAGAGGAAGGCTGACAGAACAATGGTCTAGACTCATTCCAAGAAAAGATCTTAACATAAATGTCATGAACAAAATAAATCCCGCAAGTTGGCTCACAAAATCATGTCCAAATATTGACACTCAGCATACACTGGGTAACTCAGCACAGGAAGGAATTGCTATAGTAACTTGACACATGAAGAGAATTGGATTGCTAGGCACATGAAAAAAATTAGATTGCTAGGAACATGAAGAAAACTAGATTGCTAGGCACATGAAGGAACTGTTAGGCACATTGAGGAGTATTAGGCACATGAAGGAACTACTAGACACATGGAGGAATTGTTAGGAACATGAAGGACTACTAGGCACATGAAGAAACTACTAGGCACATGAATGACTACTAGGCACATGAAGGAACTACTAGGCACATGAAGGACTGTTAGGCACATGAAGGAACTACTAGGTACATGAAGGACTACTAGGCACATGAAGGAACTACTAAATGAACAAAATGAGATGGATAACAAGGCAACCCAGGATGCTCCTGCATTAATGTGGTAGCTGCTATAAACTGCACCAATATTGTATGGATCAAACATTTGCTGCAAGGTATGAAGGAAGAGGTAATTGAGCCTGTGACACTTTATTGTGGTAATACGAGTGCTATTAACATATCAACGAATCTAGTAATGCATGCTAAAACCAAGCATATTGCAATCAAGTATCACTATGTACATGAACTGGTGGAAGACAAACAAGTGAAGATAGAATATGTTAGCTCAAAGGAACATATTGCTGATATCTTCACAAAAGCACTACCTAAAGATACTTTTGAGTATCTTAGAGGTAAGTTAGGGGTGATACCCCTAGCTAAGGCTACTTAAAACAAAAATCAAGTATGCCCTACATCAAATAAGATGAATGTTGAAGATTTTATACATTGATGCAGAGAATGTTTACTTTGGGATCCATGCCTAAAGTAGTAAAGTGCTGAAATTTCAAATCAGTCACAAGCAAGGTGATAGAGGGAGACATTGAATAAACCAATAAAAGCTACACTTGCATATTAAAGATGCTAATATGTCTTTGGCATTGTTGTCAAAAGGGAGAAGTAGACAACTAATCAAAAATTATTGAAAGTGTGTAAAAATGATCAAATAAAGATAGAGGGAGATTTCAGAGGTTGATCAAAACAACAGAAGATGAGCAATACAGAGGGAGAAAGACAAAGAATAAGGAAACAACAAAAAAGAGGGAGAAGCTAAAATCATAATAGTAGAAGGAAATGTGATGTTACAATTTATTTCTTTTTTTTGGCATTTGACTTACTGTTCTAACCTAGTAAGCTTGTGGTTGAATAGTTTAGTCTAATGGTTGATCGGTTTGGTTTGCCATCAATGCCAAAGAGGGAGATTGTTGGAAATCTGATTGAAAAGCTCATTGTTGTTGAAGATCAAAGAGGGAGAATGTTGTAAAAGAATGTTTTCAATCATTTTTTTGTCATTGATGTCAAACTTGCTATTTTTAGGGATGATATTTTCTTATAAGATCCAAGTACTATCACTTAGTTGATTGATGACGAGGATCTTATCAACAAGATGTAACAAGAGCACCTAAGGGAAAGGTTGAATTATGATGTTTTAATGGAGTACAAGGTTCAATTAAGATAATGGTTAAGTAATGTATTGATGACATACTCAAGGATACAGAGGGTGGTCACACTTAGAAACATTCGAAGAAAAATTTGTAACAAGGTTGATTGCAAAGCTTAAACTAAGATCTTTAGTGGGAGTTGAGCAAGTTAGTTGAAGATGAGAAAATTCTCAGTAGAAGCTGAGTAATATAAATTCCTAGTGTGTGCTGAGTGATCTTCATGTGCCAAGTGAAGATAAGGTGTTGAGCATCAAAAAAAAATAGTTGGTGCCAAGTGACCTTCAGGTGCTAAGCATTAGAAAAAAAAACACAGTTGATGCCGAGTAACACAGTATGTGCCAAGCACTAGTATTTCAACAGTGTCGAGCTACTGCATTATTTCAAAAGATAAAGATTCATCAAATCTAAGCTAACATAATGGTTACATTGAATTTTTTGAATGAGTTGGAAGATAAGGATGATGAGTTGGAGGCACAAAATCCTATGTAAGCCTTTTTTGGGAAAATTCTAAAGGATTATTCATGAAGTTTCTAGAGGAAATGGAATATGGGTTAGATGCAATGAATCCTACCTAATCCATGTGAATTGAAATTGAAAAATGAAATAATCGAGCAAGAAATGGTACTCCAAGACTTCTATTTAAGAATTCATAGACCAAGAAGCAAAGAGCTACTGATACTGTTGTTGCTAAAGAGCCAAATCTGCAAAGTGGTTAGAAGAGTGTCAAGGAGGAGACATCTAGGATAAGGAAGAGCACAAAGGCTCTACTTTTACAAGTGGTCATGAAGAGATGATTTAACTAGTACATTGAGTGTGGAGACTCAAGGAGACAAAGCTTGAAAGGAGGACAAGTTGTCAAGAGTTGCAAAGATTAAAGGCCAAGCAAGGGTATGAGTTGAGAAGTAACCTGAGATCTGCAAGGTAAGTTGTATGTTGTAGTCAAATCAATATTTTCTAATACTCTCTAGTAATTGTATTAGATCTGAAAATCCTATGAACTTAGGTTAGCCTAATAGCCATTTGTAAATTCTTTAATAAGGTGGCATTCCAAGTGAATGTTCTAAAGTCCTTTAACCAGGCCCACTTCTAACAGGGTGGTTAAATCCTCTAACAAGGTCACATTTAACAATATGGTGTAAGCCTTTAATAGGTCAAGCCTTTCATAGGGCATCACTTCAAAAGAGTGAAAATTGAGTAGCATGTTACTAGTGGTTTTTCTCAAATTGGGTTTCCACATAAATCACTGTGTCATGTGTTGATTCGTTATGTGTTATGCTTGCATGTTGATTTACAATAACTTGCTAATTGGATAAGTTAAAGCTCAAATAAATGAATGGTTGAATGGATCCACTATACCTAGTGAAAAGTTTGAATAGGACATCTAGACCTTGGATAACTGATTCACCCCCCCCCCCCCCCCCCCAACCCTCTTAGTTATTATAAAGCAATTATAACAAACAATAGGGAACCTAGGTATCTAAAGTGTAGGAGTTCAACCTAGATATCAAACCATCCAAGCTAGTTTATGGTCAAGGTCTTTGCAAGCTTATGTCAAAAAATAAAGAAGAAGGAGCTCGCCCTAATTGCTTGTTAGTTGGTTTGAAGGATGAATGGTTTTCAAACATAGCATACTTTCTAACCTATGGATAATGTCTAGACCATCTAAAAGGAAAGGACCAAAGGAGCCTTTAGCTCAGAGTATCAAAGTTTGTGATTGTAGAAAATGTCTTGTATAAAAGAGGACTAGATGGTATGTTCTTGAGATGTGTCAATACTGATCAGAAAGAGAAGCTACTCAAAACCTTCCACAATGAAGCTTGTGGAGGGCATTTTTCATCCACAGTGACTACCTTTAAAATTCTAAGGAGTGGGTATCATTGGCTAGGTATGTTTAAGTTTTCTTATAAATGGGTAGCATAGGTAATTGTGAAAAATGTAAATTGTTTATGGGTGAACTACCACTCGCTTCGCTACCTTTGAAACCAATCATTATAGAAGAACCTTTTCAGCAATGGGCACTAGACTTTATTGGCCCAATCAATCCTAACTCTAGCATTGGTCATACCCATATTCTCACTACCATAGACTACTTCACCAAATGGGTTGAAGTGATTCCTATGAAATCTACAACATCTAAGGTGGTCACAAGTTTTTAATAGAAAATATCCTAACTTGCTTTAGGGTGCCAAACAAGATAGTAACTGATAATGCTCAAAATTTCTTGTCCCAAGAAGTTTAGATATTTTGTTATGATCATGGTGTTCAGCTATCAAATTCCTTTGACTACTTCCCCCAAGGCAATGGGCAGGTCAAATCACCTAATAAAAATCTTATTAATATCATGAAAAAATTGGTGGATGAAAAAGGGAGAGACTGGCATAAATGATTGTATGAAGAAATTTGGGCAGATAGGACCTCTCCTAAAAGAGTTATTGGTATGAATTCTTTTGAATTAGTATACCGAGTTGAAGTGTAATACCACTAGAACTAGTTGCTCTAAATCTACAAAAGGTAATTGAAGATGAGGTATTCTCTACTTCTATTGAAAAATGAATATTGTACCTTTAGAAGATTGAAGAAGAGAGGAGAGAAATAGTGGATCACATCACCAATCATCAAGAAAGGGTAAAGAAAAATTTTGATCGGAGAGCAACGCCTCAGAAGCTCATGGAAGGAGATAAAGTATTACTATGGGAAAAAAGGAGAGAGCCTAAGGGAATGCATACCAAGTTTGAAAGCCTATGGAAGGGCCATTTTTCATATCAGTAGAATTGGGTTCCAATGCATTCAAACTTAAGTATCTTAATGGTAATGATTTGCCCCTGTCATATAATAGACAGGATCTTAAGCTTTTTATTTTTAGGTCTGCTTGTTGTCTTCATTGTAAATACCCATTTTCCCTTTGCTTTGTTTCCCTCCTAGTTGTGTTTTTCTATTTCTCCTATTTTGGTGTCTTTTTAGTTTAGGTCTATCCAAAGTTAGTCTGTGGAACCAGAGATCCTAAGTTTGTATATGAGCCTTTTCAGTCTCATTCCCTAGTCAGAGCCAATTGTTACCCTACACTTTTTCATAATGTGCAATATTATTAGCCAAAAGTCCTTTTTAAAACTTGAAGTTTGAACCTCTTCAAGTTCAAGTTCAGCTCCACCCCCTTTTTGTTACTTCGGTAAGGTCTTTACCCATCGGCCTAACTTCATATTCTCAAAGTTGAAGTTGAAGTAGGAGTTGACTCAAAACTTCAACTTCAACCTTGACTTTGTGGTTTCTTGATATTTTCTTGTTTTCTTATAGGTTATATATTAAGAAATCATGAACTCATTTGTGAGGAAAGAAATGGGTCCCACCTAGTGGTGATATAAAAGACATGAAAGGCAGTAAATATGACAATTGTGAAACATCATACCAAATTATGGTTACTTTAATGGGAAAAAGTGGCATTAAGATTTTGTGATATCATGAGATGTAGAGTTGAGTGTGGATTTGATGGATATTAACTACAAACAACCTTGCAAGTCCTATCAGGTACAGGAGACACGCTTGTTATAAATAATTTTGCCTACTCATATCTATATTGAGATATTCAAGAAATCATTTCCTATAATTACCCATCTACCTTGCATAATTGCTCATTTAATAATTTTGAGCTCTCGACTCGACTAGTATGCAAGAGAAGTGGAAGGTTGAGCTCTATCAAGAATTGTAAGTGCATTATCCTCTACTCTGTCATTTTTGTGCCTAGTTTTCATTTAAGTGCTTATGTTTATCTCTATAAATCTTTCATCTTTCAAATTAAACCATGACACTTTTTTGTCCTAAGATACCTAAGCTAGAAAAGCCATGCCTCTTGAGTTCCCTCCCTAAAATTTTGGATACTTTCCTAGTAAATAAAAATCTAGTTGATATAGTTGAGCAGGAAAAATATGTCCAGTCTGGGCCCATACATCAGAAATTAGCCAATAGTAGGTTACTCAAAGCTGCCACCTTCCCATCAGCCATAGAGTGTCCAGAATTGGTTATTGAATGGGAAAATCATTATGACCCCAACACCAAGTGCATAAAGAAGGCTTCTGGAGAAGTGTTGGTTAGAATAAATAGGGCTAGTGTCAATTTGGCTTTAGGAATTCCTCACAAAGAACCTTACGAGCCCTGGACATTTGAGGAATTAGAATGCCTATATGGTGATACAAAGAAGGACTATGATTTTATTGTGGCTCAAATGAGGCTTTTAAAAATAGCTAAAGGAGGCTCTAGATTTCCCAAACCCTTGACTATTGAGCATTTAATTAGGGAGATTGTAGATATTGTGTTACTTTTAAATAGAGTCAAGGGTAATGACCATGCCTTCCACTAGGAGAGCTAGATGTACCTCTTTATTCAAAAGATTGTCGAAGGTGAAAACTTCATTGATTGGGCTAATTTAATAGCTGAAAATTTACATAAGGGTCTCATAGTTGTGAGTAGTTTCAGCTCATTCTTTCTATCCTCCTTCTTAATCTACCTCTTATCGACATCTAAGGAATGGGAGGGACATCCACACATGCCCTAGACCAATGAAATAATCATCTATCAGTACTACAAAGATCTCTAGGAAACTAAATTTTGTAAAGAATTCAGGAGGGTTAATGATGTATTTCTCAGGAGGTTAGTATTTGAGCTCCAAGGAAACAAAAATCATAGGTTATCAAAAGAATCAATGTAAGCCATCAAGATTTATGGTTGTTTCTATATTCAATTTCCTAAATTTTTTGACATGGATAACTCATTGATTGGGACCAACCAAGTGTTATCCATGTCAAAAAATTCTCCATGGAGCCTATGCTCCTAAGATTCATGGGAGCTAAAACACCACACAAAAAACAACTTCCACAGTTAGCTTATGTCTACAAGTTGGACCCAAAAGGTTACTCTAGGAAGGAGGAAATCTCTAGTCACAAAAATGATCAAAAGAAAGACAAAAAAAAGAATAAAGGAAAAGAAAAAGTATTGCCCGATGAAAACTCTTTTGGAGCTCCATCAGATCACTCAAAAAATAAAATTAAAATAACGGACGTATCTAATAGTGAAAACCTTTCTGAGGCACTTGAGGATGGATATTTCATCCTCCCCACACCCCCCCCCCACCTTCGCAAGATCACAAGCTAGCAATGTCATCAATCTTAACAAAGGAAACTAGACCAGTCAATATTAGTCTAATAAAGACACCAAAAATAACATACATTGCAACATATTTACCACCCAAACAAGTAGATATTCTCATTGAGGTACTTTGAGGAAATATAGGATAATTCACATAGTCATATCAAGACATGTTGGGGTTAGACCCTATGTTAGTGGTACACCACTTGGTTGTAGATCCAAAGGCTGAACCAATCAAGCAAAAACTTCATAAGATGCATCCCAATGTTTCCCTACTAGTAGAAGTGAAGTTAGAAAAACTACTAGATGTGAAGATCATTCACCTAATTGACTACTCAAATTGGATCTCCAACATGGTACCTGTCACAAAACTTTCTAGTGATATCAAGAGTTTTATAGACTTCAGAGGCCTCAACAAAGCTTGTCCAAAGGATGATTTCCCAATTCCAAATATAGACATGATTGTTGATCTCACCACGTCCCATGAGATCTTATCACTAATGGGTAGTTTCTCAAGATATAATCAAATTCAAATAGTAGAAGAAGTTTAGCATAAGACAACATTTACTACTCCTTGGGGAACATTTTTTATAACATGGTGTCGTTCAGGTTGAAAAATGTTGGGGCAACCTATCAGTGAGCCATGACGGTCATCTTCCATGACCTCACCCACAAAACTCTTGAGGATTGTCTGGATGATATTTTAGTCAAATCTCTTAATGTCCTTGATCACTTATCTCACCTTTAGGAAATGTTTGATTGACTAGCTAAGTATTGTCTCATGCTCAACCCCAAGAAATGTGTCTTCAACATCACATCTAGGAAGCTTGTAGGGTTCATTATATCAAGGCATAGTATTGAGATTGACCTTAAAAAGGTTAAGGCCATCATGGATAAGTATCCTCCCAAGACATTTAGATAGCTTCAATCTCTCCAAGGGAAGCTATAATCAGTCAAAAGATTCATCTCATAGCCAGCAAACAAGTGGCAACCATTTACACACTTACTCAAAAAGGATCCAAATTTTAGATAGGATCCTATTTGCCAACACATCTTTGAAGTGATTAAGAAATAATTGACTAATCCACCTATCCTAGTTCTTCCATCTACCACATGACCATTGATATTATACATCAAAGCTACCCCAACAACACTAGGTGTGCTTCTAGCAAAGCTTGAAATCAATGGAAAAGAGGGGGTTATTTACTACATCAGTTGCACTCTAGTTGGGTATGATCTTAATTATATACCCACTAAAAATATTTCTTAGTTTTGGTATTTTTCACTCAGAAGCTTTGTCACTACATGCTAAGTCATATTGTGCAACTTATATCCAAGATTGGTCCTTTGAAATATATGTTATCATGCACAGTACTTATAGGATACCTAAGCAAATTTGTCATGCTTCTTAGTGAATTCAACACCCAATATATCGATAGAAAAGTCGTTAAAGGTCAAGCTATATCAGATCACTTCGCTGATGTGCCCTTGGTTGCTGATCAACCCCTCATTATGGAGTTCCTAGATGAAAATCTCTACCTGATAGAGGAATAACCATCATGGAAGCTATATTTTTATGGATCCTACACATCTCATGGTTTGGAATTTGGCATGGTGTTGGTCACTCCTCAAGGTGACTACATTTCTAAGTCTTTTAAACTCTAGTTCTAGTGTACCAACAACATCTCAGAGTATGTGTTAGGATTAACCTCAGATAGAAATATTAGTTACATGCAAATAGAAGCAATATCAAAAAATAATAGATCGCACATAAGAGAACACAATACACCAAGATTTAACACGGTTCATCCAATCCCTAGGCTATGTCCACCAACAACAAGTTAAATGTTATTGTGATCCCATGATTACAACCTGATTACAATATGTAACCCCTTACAACTCAATATCGCCACAAGAACCAATTTTTGCATCACACCTTGTGAAAATCCCTAACCCTAAGCCTTTTTATACAAGTCTTTTGTCACTTACAAAATTAGGGCTAGAATAATAGAAAAATAATAGCTAACACCTTTTACAATATGAGTGCACAAGACCCCATAAGGGTGCTACCCCTTGACCCCATCTTGGGGGCACTACCTCCAAAACCCCATAGAAATAATCTAGAGGGAAACCACACTAAATAAACCTATGAGTTTGACTAGGATCCACATCACAATAGTATGAAGCTCTTATTGCATGGCTCAAAATAACAATTGAGTGGAACATCACAGAGCTATAGGCTTTTGGAGATTCACAAATGATTATTAAGCAAGTCCTTGATGTGTATCAAACCAAGGATGATAAACTTCATCCTTACAAAGAATTGGTAGATTATTTGAAGCAACACTTTACTCAGATCCAATTCACATAAGTGCCCATATTGCAAAACAAGGCTACAGATACCATGGCTACTATTGGTTCACTCTTAGAGATCCTTAGGAAGCTACACAATATGAATTCTTAGTCAAGAAACTACACAAGCCTACATACAAGAATGATGAATCAACATGGGTATGTGTCTTGGTTGGTCCCCAATCCCCATGGTACCACAAAATTTATGCTTATTGATTAAATGGTATCATATCTCCCCATCTCATGAGAACCCAACACAAGAACCTCATTTTTAGAGCATCCCTCCACACTATCATAGCTAACACCCTATATTGTTGAGGTTACCATGATACTCTCTCTCAGTGTTTAGACCAAAATGAGGCTGAAATGACTCTCAAAGAGGTACACATTGCACTTTGTGGTGCCCATATGAGCAGTATAGTCCTATCTAAGAAAATACTAAGATAGATATGATTAGCCTATTCTAGAGCATGATGCTTGTGACTTTGTCAAATGATGCTAATCTTGTCAGAAGCATGCAAATTTAATACAAGCTCTAGGTCAAGATCTTCAAGCTATTGCACTGCCATGGCCATTTTCATGTTGGGGGTTTGACTTTATTGGTGTTATAGCACCTCTATCTTCAAAAGGTTACAAATTTATAATATTTTACTAAGTGGATAGATGTAGTCCCATTTGTCACTACCAAAGGAATTCAAGTTTCCAAGTTCATCCTTTATCATATCATATGTCAC
Organism: Cupressus sempervirens; assembly: GCA_028749045.1. Classification (NCBI taxonomy): domain Eukaryota; kingdom Viridiplantae; phylum Streptophyta; class Pinopsida; order Cupressales; family Cupressaceae; genus Cupressus; species Cupressus sempervirens. The sequence continues at coordinate 481,055,306 of CM053785.1, forward strand.
TTTGGCATCCCGACTACCATTTTCACTGACCATGGAGGTAACTTAGAAAACCACAATATGGAAGAAATATGCACTTCCCTTCACATCCATCACCATTTTTCTAGCCCCTACTTCTCACAAGGTAATGGTCAAACTGAGGCAACTAACAAAACCTTACTCAAAATCCTAAAGAAAGTTGTTAATGATTCCAGTCATGATTGGCATTTTCCAATCAACCCTAGCCTATGGGCCTAATGTACATCCATAGACACAACCCCATACTCCTTAGTCTATGGGGCCAAAATAGTAGTGCCTATTTAATTTGAACTCCCATCCTTGTGCATTTCTTTGTGAGCATATATATCAAATGAGGATTACAAAGTAGACAGACTCACCCAACTAGATCTACTTGATGAGAAAAGGAAACAAGCGTATGACAATCTCATTGTCTATCAAAATTGTATCAAGAGAAACTTCAAAAAAAGGTTCAGCCAAGGGCTTTCAAGAACGTGACATAGTGCTCAAAGAAAATCTAAAAGTCTAGGAAGACTGAGAAACAAAGGTCAAGTTTGAGCCCACATGGCTTGGTCCATATGTTGTCATGATGACTTTTGGCTCTAGGGCTTACTAACTATCAATCCTAGAAGGTGAAGTACTGAATGATCCCACCAACATCATTCACCTCAAGAAGTTCTATGCCTAAGATCCTCAGTGTATCTTGTTAATCATATTGAAAAAGCAAAAAAGACAAAAAAACATCAAAAATTCAAAAAAGTGAAATAAAAACAAGTGTCCAATAGTGAAAACTTGGCAATTCAAGTTCCTTGGATAGGTGCCTTGGTGAAAACCTAGCAAATAGGTACCATGTGTACTTGACCTTTTCATTATCTATCTATGATCTACACCTCCCATACCATTGTCCATGCCTCATTACCCATCTTCCCATTTCGCCAAGGTGTTCCAAAAGTCCATTGTCACACTATCACTATCATAGCATACTATCCCCATCCCAGAGCTTCAAAATCTAATCAAAATATTATATTATATCATTTTTAGCACATATATCATACCCCTTACCTTACCACATGTATCATATTAGTTGTATTTTAACTCTTGTACCATATATGTGTATACACCACTTATAACTCTAGCAATGGTGTACTATATTAGATCATTCACCCTACATCCTCATCTTGAGTTTTTTTTTTCCATTGTCAATATACTGCTAATCTTTTACTCTAAAATTTTGAGCAAAAACCCTTGCACATATCTTGGTCCATTTTTTGTATATCTCCTTTTCCCAATCCTCCCTAGTCTAGCTCATTCTTTGAAGCCTATAACGAGATCCCATGTGATCAAAGAGTTGTCCTAAGAAAGATTATAGTTTCCAAAATCTTCATAAAGTTCCAAATACTATCAAAAGGTTCTTGCGGGATATATCCTTCCTTATGTCTAACCTTGGTCTGTTAGTGTCCAGTCCTACCAATCTCTTTGGTTAAAGGTTATTTTTTTCATGGATTCATTTCTTTCTCTTGATATTGGATTTCACATTTCGTTCTTACAAGTATCTTTTCCAAGCAATTTGGTTGTTCCCTCCTCAAGGTCACCATGATCTTTTATGTCATGGTGCATTGCGAATAGGGAAAATAGAGAGAAAGGTTTTGATCAGGTATTTTCTACTTGTGAGTTAGTTCAATGTGACCCTTGCATGTTCCAAACATATGATCATTTTATATCCCATGGTACAATTGGGAAATATCATTTTCTTGTGGACTATCCAGTATCATTTCTACTCTAATTCCTTTGGGATTCATGTGTGATGCTAGGGCAATCCTTGCATGTTTGTTCGAGTCAATCCTATGTAATATTGCAATAAAGGCCTTGATGTTTTTAGTAACCTTGTCATATACCCAATATTCCTATATCAAATTAAGTTCTCAAACTACATGGTGGAAATTCTTTAAGCACCCCACCCTCAAGCTTCAAGCATCATTCCCTCATCCCATCACCTTGTTCCATAAAAATGAAATCTCATTCATCTCCCTTTTACTGCATCCATACTACCTAATCCTACATGTTCTTATCTACCATACACATTTATCCTACCTACCTAACCAATTTTAACTCCTAATAGCATCCCCAGATCTTCTATCATCCTATCAACATTCCACCCCATCCCCTAGGATCCAATTTAACAGCCTATCTCCTTATTCTCTTCTTAATGATCCCCTAACCCATCAGATCTCCTAAATCTCCTATTCCACAAATATTATGTTCAAAGTTGTGTACAATTTTTCCCCCCCAACCAAGGCTATGATTGATCAGTGATATCCTATAGATCCTATCCCTACATATGTTTCACTATCACTCTACTTGCATTTCATATCATGTCCACTCATCAATTACCATATTACCATGATCTTTTTTATTTTTAGTCATCATTTACATTGTCATAATTCTTTAAGTCCCAATTTACTTATCATTTCCATTATCATAATCTTTATAGTTCATTTTAACTCCTCATTTCATTACCATAAGTTTTAGATCCTCTTTTTTTTGTAGTTATAAGATACATTTTCATTATCATAGTTTTAGATCCATTCTCATCATCATAGTTTTAGATCCATTTTTACTATCATAATTTGTATCCTTTATCATAGTTTTAGTTGTTCACTTTCATTATCATAGTTTTAGGTTCATTTTAATCCGTTTCCATCATCATAGTTTTAGGTTCATTTTTATCCTTTTCTATTATCATAGTTTTAGGTTCATTGTCATCCTTTTCCATTATCATAGTTTTAGGTTCCTTTTTATCCTTTTTGATTATCATAGTTTTAGTTTTATTTTTATCTTTCCCCATCATCATAATTTTAAGATTCTTTTTTTATCCTTTTCCATTATCAAAATTTTAAGTTCATTTTTATCCTTTTCTATTATCATAGTTTTAGGTTCATTTTTTATCCTTTTCCATTATCATAGTTACGGGTTCATTTTTATCCTTTTCCATTATCATAGTTATAGATTCATTGTTATCCTTTTCCATTATCATAGATTTAGGTTAATTTTTATCATTTTCCATCATCATAGTTTGTCTGTTCATTTTAGTTATCATTTGCATCATAGTTTAGGTTCATTTTTCATCATCATAGTTTTGTAGGTTCATTTTTAATATATTTTACATCATCACAATCATTTCATCAGTTAGATTATTTTTATCATACATCATATAGAAAGCATCACAAAGCATCAATAACATCATGCATATCATACATCTCATATAGAAAGCATCACATCTTGGCATCCTACATAACACATGTCAGTCTATCTCATGCATCTATCTGCATACATCCCATGAAAAATCAAAACAATATAGTAAAAATCACATGGCACATAACTCCATGCATACATATCCCACCGCAAAGAATGATCATATATATATCACATCCTCAAAGAATAAAAAAGCATCACCCATCCCTAAAAGAATAGAAAAGTCCATCATAGTCAACTCCAATGTCCATATAGTACAACTATCCATACAAATAAATCAGTTTGTACCCATAAAATACATTGCAAAAGTACATCCAAAATATTTTACATCATCACAAAATGTAGCATATCACTACTCTTCCTCATCCTCATCCATCGCATCCTCACCATGAGACTCATAATGTCCCTCTCTGCACCCTGTGCCAGTAGTGTTTCTGCCAGTGGTGGCCTCATCCACCCTCCTCTAGTGCTTGAGCTCTCTACCTCATCCCTCCTCCTACATAACCCCATATCTCACCTCTAGCTCTATCTAGACCTCTGACTCTATCCTATGCACTGAGACCCACCATTCCTCTATGAGCCCCAAGTGCTCCACCCACTCTCTCCCCCACCTTGCATGCCTTTATGTGTGCCATTTGTATCTAACCCTGTTGGTCACCTATAGTGCTCAATCTGATCCTTTGGCACCACTACATGATACCTCCCTCTATAAAATCCTTCTCTCTCTCGAATGTCCCTCACCTCCCCCCTTAATCATCTCAACTCCTCCAAACCACCCCCAGTGCCAACTACACTCTCAAAGTCACCACCTCCACCCTTAGTTGTCCTAGCTCCTCCACCCCTCCCCCCACCACCATTTGTGCCTGCACGATCACCACCTCCACTACTAACTAGTCTCTCTCCTCCTACACCATGTCTAATCTCCCCTATAGCCTCTCCCTCTCCCTCTCCATCACTTCTAGTCTCCCCTCTAACTATCATGCCTCTATTTGTAATGTCCCCAACTTGACTTCTACTTGTGCTACCTATTCTTAAGCTATATCATTCTCATGCTAGAACTAATCTCACTCCACTCTAAGATGGTCTCTCTCCTATTACATATCTTGCAATAGCTATCTAGTGGCCTCGTATGCCTAATGTAGGGACATGTATCTCCCTGCTAATCCATCATCTCCTTCCCCTGATGATGATCCTCCCCCTCCTTCACCCACTGGCCCCTAGGTCCCCTCTCCTCTCTCTCCTTGTGGTCTCCTCACCTCCTCCTGTCTACACTCTCCTCACTCCAACAACCCCCTTTTCCTCTAGCCTTGTTATTTTTGCAATTTGATTGTCATTTTAACACTCTTTAGTCCTTATGTGTCATTTTGTGTCCTCCTGCTCACCCTGGCTTATTATAACTTTTCAATAAGTCATGAGCCTCATTTTCTCTCCCTACCACCTTCTTGAGTGAGCATCACACAATCCATTCTCTCCTCTTCTACTCAATATTGGGGCAACTATGTTGCTTTAAAAAAACTTCTTCATGTCATTTATATTTGAACTTCTTTGAAATAGTATTATTCCAACACTATGTCAAATAGGAGAAAAATGTAGACATCTAAATCTGATTACATTACTAGGTATTCTTATTTAGTCATTTATAGGAAATTATTGATTAAATATTTTATATTTAATTAATTTATTTTCATCCCCTAGTTAATTAATTTAATTAGTTAACTATTATCCAATTGATAAAATCAAATCATAACCCAAAATTAATTTATCAATTAAATCCCCATTGCTTTATTATATTAAATAAATACAAAAAACCATTTAATTTAATCTCACATCCCCCTTTTATTAAATATATCATTTAATAAATCAATCCCAAACCCCTAACCATCCCTAAACCCTATCATTACCCTAATCCAACCCATTCACCCATACTAACCTCACTTAGCCAAATAACTACCTACCTCATTAAGCCTTCACCCAATTGCCTCCTAATCCCCTCCTAAGTCAAGCCTAATCCCCCTCCTAAACATGTGCACAAATTTAAGAGAGGGTTAAGACTTTCTAACCCAAACTAAAGCCAAAAGTCTCTCCTATCCTCTTACATTCCTATCCAAGAGCATTAATGGCTCTTACATGCCATAAATGCCTCTTACATCCTTCTTCCTTACTCCTCCTCCCTCATAATTCCCTTTGACCCCCCACTTTGATCACCCAATCCCCTTGTGACACTTGTCACAAGGCTAGAGCTTTTGAAGAAGCACAATCCATGTGGTCTCCCTTCCTTGCATTCTATCCCTTCCTCACCTTTTCTCCATGTGCATAACCATCTACATCTCCACCATGTCAAAATCCATACACACCTCCATTGTCGAACCCTTTGTCGACAACCATGCTTGATCACAAACTCACCACTTGAAGCTTGAACACACCTAAGAACACATCCATCCATACTTGGACATATCAACAACATCAAGGTCACACTTGGGGAGCTTACCATTCTTGGTTTTCCTATCTCAATGGTTTTTCCTTTATCTCATCATAAGTGTATCTAATTTACTTATTTTGTGAATCTTAGTCTAATTAGTAATGTTCTTTTCACACTAGTTTAATAAGATTTACATTATGATTGGGTACTAATGCAGTTTGGCATACAACAGGATGTCTCAAGATCAATGTACTGGTTATGCATCCTAGTAGATTGAATTAGGTACCTAGAGTCATACCCAGGCCAATAGTAGCTGATATAATTTTGAGCAATATAGAGAAGTGAGAAGATGCTCTAGTTTCCCTAAAGGAATATGTAGGCTCTACCAAAGAATAGTTTTTCTACTAAACTAGAGAGAGAGAGAGAGAGAGAGAACTTTTGAGAAGACTATCCCATTGGTGATCCAAATCCATTCTAGAGAGCTTAGAGAAAAGTTGAGAGAGAGGAGAATTAAGCAGTGAGAGGGTATCATGAGGAGACATAGGATGAGCATCATCGACCATATGATGATCTCGTGGATGATGATATCCCTAAGCTAGAGGAGAGAGGAGATGAGTGATAGTAGTCCTCAATAGAGGATAGAACAAAGGAGGCTCCCTTAGTAGGACATGCCATAGACATAGAGCCAACATTTAGTATACCTGCTACACTCCTTTAAGCATGGAACCCACTCTCACAAAGTGATATACCCCTCCTATGACCAAGACAATTAGTTTATGGAGAGACTATTTATTCCATGCCCCCACCCTCATCATCATAGAGAGATATAGAACACTAGGAGGGAGATCCAAGTATAGCACAACTATCAATTTATAGATGCAGACTTGAAATTAAATAAGAAAGATATACTGATAAATAAAATAATTTGATTACAGTGACCATGGAATAGTGGAGGAGATTTTATATTAAGACCCTAAAGGACCCAACTATAGTATTGAGGATACCATCCACTCGACAACATAAGAGAGTTTATAGATATCCTAGTAGACATGTTGATATATTTGTATATGTTGTGCTAGAGCTAAGACTAAGAAACAATAATGAAGAGAGACTAGAGGGATACATAGTAGAGTAGGAGATTGAGCTGTGATTTCTTTGAGAGCATGTGTATGAGTGTATCCATCTAGGAGCCATTATTGGAGCACTACATCTTACAAGTCATCCTCTTCAAACTATAGATCTGTGAGTCACTACCCCATGGAGCATTGAGAGAGAGATAAGAGATTATGTATTATGATGATATCAAAGGAAAAATTTGTATGACTCATTCATGTACTAAAAATTGATGATATATATATATATATATGAAAAACTCTTTTATTTCTATGTTTAATGATAATTAACTGTATAAAAAATAAAAATAGAAAAAGAATGTACTAACATTTCTAAAGCAATAATTTTAGTGACAAATAAAGTACACACACAAAAAATAGTAAAATATTTTATTAGGAGAAATATGAGAACATAAAGAAAGAAATATGTAAGACATAATAATGTCAAAGATGCATAATATTAATGGGTTCTTTTAAAGGGAACACAGTCCATATTAGAAATCTTATAAGCACCTAAACCATAAACTTCTATAACAAAAAAGGGACCTAACCAATTGGGACTAAATTTTCCTTTTTCCCTAGGTAAAGCATTCGCAATCCTCTTTTTTTCATAAAGAACAAGATCACACACATAAAAAGGATGTTCTATAACTTTGTTGTTATAGTGTTTTTGGAGAGATTTATAATAAGCTTGTATATGTTCCAACATATTAATTCTTTGTTTATCTAAAATTTATAATTCTTGCAAACATTGTTCCCTAAGACTTTTTTTATCAATAACCCCATGAAAAGAAACTTGAAGAGAAGGAATTTCTAGCTCTAAAGGCATAGTAGCATTAAAACTATAGATAGTATTATAGGGAGAAGTACCCATATCAGTATGAATACTAGCCCTATAAGCCCATAATGAATAGGTTAACTAAGTATCCCAATATTTTCCATCCTTATTAACAATTTTTCATAAAATTTTCTTAATGACCTGATTAGATGCTTCAACTTTCTCATTGGATTGAGGGTAATAAGGTGTAAAAAAATGTTGATGAATCTGATACTTCTCCAAAAAATTCTTAACTTCTTTGTTTAAAAATAAGTATCATTATCAAAAATAATGGTTAAAGGAATACCAAAACAAGAAATGATGTTATAGAAGAATAAAGTCATGAATAACCTCAGTAGTGGTGGAATGAAGGCTGAAAACTTCAACCCATTTTTAAAATAGTGAATGGCTATCAAAATGTAGGTATGCCTTTAGGAGGAAGGAGGAGAAATTTGTCCAATGAAATATAAACCCCAAAAACTAAAAGAACATGAGGATAATTGAGAGTGAAGTGAGATAGGAGGAGCATGAACAAGGTTATCATGATGTTGACATTGTGGACACCTTTTGACAAAGGCAAAATAATCTTATTCCATTTTTTTCCAATAGTATCCCATTCTCAAGATATTTTTTAACCAATGAATTTCCACCAAAATGTCCTCCACAAGATCATGCATGAGGTTCTTGTAAATAAACTTGAATCTAATTGTTACCAAGACATCTAATTATATTTCCATCATAGGATCTCTTATAGAGAGTATTAGCTAGATAATATAATGGACTACCTATTTCCAAATCCAATTTTGGGCATTATGGGTAGTAGATCCAAAAAAGGTTCCATCCTTTAGGCAGTGAAAGATGTGGGAATATTATTAATTTGAATGCTAATTAAAACATTGATCCATAATTGGACAATCCTCAAAAATACAAGGTTCAGTTATAGTATGAATAGTGAATTGAAAATCCTTATAAATATCAAGGCACAAAAGAGATGTAGCACTAGCCATTGCATTAGCATGTCTATTTTCTTTTTGAACTATCATCTCAATATCATAGGATGAAAATTTAGACAATAAATCAAGGGTTGATTCCTAGTTTTTTTTCATCATATAATTCTTATCTTGATATAGACCTTTTTTTTTCCACAATGAGCTATGAATCACTAAATATGTATAAGTGTTTGGTTTGAAGGAATAAGGTTGCTTACGAACCATAAATAAGATCCTCATATTCTGTGATATTATTAGTGCATTGAAAATTCATCTTGTAAGAAAAAGGAAGTCATTTCTTAGAAGAGGGAACTATGATCACACCCTTGCCAGTGCTAGTTTTAGACCAACATCCATCAAATTAAAGCTCCCAAGCATCATCTTTACTTATGGGCAAGATTCCCACATCAAGATATTCGATAAAAGTAGTAACCATATGCAAGGAAGGAGCCTCATCTAAGTAATCAATCAAGGCTTGTCTTTTGATTGATCCTTTTGAAATGAATTTAAATCAAATTCATTCAAAAGCATGACCAGTTTCACAAGACATCCAAAAAATTTAACTTTGGAAAAGAGATTCTTAAAAGGGTCAAACTAAACAATAAAATTCACTACTGCATTTAAGAGATCATGTATGATTTTTTGACATGAAAAAACCAAAGCAAGACATTATTTCCCCATATCCATGTATCATGTCTCATAATATATTGAGGTACAACTAATGTAATGTACAAGATTCTCTTTATGATTGTTATCATGTTGAGCTAGAACAATGCTTAAAGCCTTAGAAAAAGTCAATATATAGAGATAGAAAGGCTTATTATGTTAAGCAAGTTACAAGATAGGAGGCTTAGCTAGGTATTCTTTAAGATTATCAAATTATTTCTTACATTCTTCATTGAAAGAAAAAGTGGAATCCTTTCTAAGAAATGAAGTAAAGGGAATAGTTCTAAAATCTAAGTTTGAAACAAACCTTCTAATATCCCTATAGGCTTTTGAGATGCAATATATTTTTAGGAGGAGGCATGTCAGCAATGGCGCCTATCTTTTCATTATCCACTTCAATACCATAATAAGAGATAATAAATCCAACAAATTTCCCATTGTTTACCCCAAAGGCACACTTGAGAGTATTCAAGCACGTATTATAGCTCCATATTAGTTCAAATATTTTTCAAAGGAAAAGAATATTCCCTCCACATTGAATATATTTATAAAGAATAGCATCAACATAATCTTCAAAATATTTATGAATATAATCATGAAATATGAGAAGCATAGCACATTGATAAGTTGCACTTGCATTCTTTAATCCAAAATGAACTATGACTCCACAAAAGGTTCCCAGAAGACTTATAAATGCAATTTTGTATTGATCCTCAAGGGAAAAAAAAGATTTGATTATAACCAGAAAAGTCATACATGAAAGATGAAAACCCATGTCTCTCTATAGAATCCGCTATCACTTCAATATTTGGTAAAAGGATATCATTTTTCAAAGATTCTTTATTTAAATCTAAAAAATTAGTGCACATCCTTATCTTATTATGTCCCTTAGAAACAACAACCATATTCAATATCCAAGGAGAATGATCAATATAATGAGTAAATCCAGCATCCAATGTTTTCTATTCAATCTCTAACTAAAAGAAAAATAATAGGATTCACATTACAGATCTTTTGGTTAGCATTTGGTGTAAGCACAATGTTATTCATCACAATCTTGGGATCAATATTAGGCATATCTGAATAAATATGTAAAAAAATAATTAAATTCAGCCAAGAGACCACTAATTCTATCACATTCTTCTTCAATCAAACATTTTCCAATCTTAGTCAACTTTTCAGGTAGATCCAGATCAATTTGAATATTGATTGTCTCTATGATTAACAAGTTAATTTTTTGTAGAATCTTCTATTGGTGAGATGTCATCATGTTTTTTTTCAAAATAAAATTTTCCTCAAAGTAGTCATTAGTATTTAAATGATATGGTCTTCATTTCTTATGATGAAAATAAGAAATATCATCATATCCCCTAAAAAATCAACTAGAGCATAATCATCAAGAAAAGGATCCATTTTAGTTCTTTAGTCAATATCCAAAAGATTTGGGCCAAGGAGTTTTAAAGGTCCACTAAAAACATGATTAACATTCAAAGGAAACAATGAAGGTTGCTTGGAAGGAGTAAATCCTAAACCATAAGTATGTTCAATAAATGCACTATCTAAAGGCACTTGTATACCTTGTTCAAACTTCCCACAAGCTTTAGCATTAAAACTAGCTTTGATTAACTAATTTTTGACACAAGATCTTGCACCCTCACCTAAAGTATTACCTAAATGTAGCCTCATGTAACATGGAAACAATCTTGAAAGTGTAGGACTTTGCAACTTGAGATTGAGTCTTTGGAGAAGGCTAGCTACCTTACTATCATGATGCACCTAACTATTTCTTGAGAGGTAAAGGGAAAAGAAATGCATGAAAGAAAAATTCCTAATCTAATCTAAGAGGAGGTGATACACCAAATAGTATGTTCAACCTTATCTTTACCAAGAATACACAGTTTGTGACCAATATAACCTCAAAGTATACAAAATCAAGCATTTCTTAATCCAACAACCATATATAGATAGATCAAAAACCAAAATAATTCTATAAGGAAGAGACTTCACTTTATATCATTCAAAAACCAAGTAAATTCAATCATATAGTTGAGAAATGAAGACAATACATTAACACAAAGGCAAGAAGGTATTGCACATTATATTAATAGAAGAAAGAGATACAATAGAGGAATGAGTTATCTCTGAGGAAAAGGAAATTAAAGTAGTAGATCATAGACATATAATGCTATAGAATCAAAGAAAAGATTGACCCTTAGAAGGGTTATAAAATCTTATTTTATAGTTTAACTTAGATAGCTTCTACCCTAAGGCAAACTCAACAAATGCATTTAAGGTTGCACAGAAAAATTACTACAAATCTAGAAGAGATCTAATCATGGCACACATCCAGAAGCAGGAAAATCACATATTTACCAAACAAAACCCTAAGAAGATAGAAATGGAAGCCCTTATCATTCTAACTAGGTAGATGGATAACCAAGAAGCGATGGTGTGTCGCTTCATATTTATTAGGCATGGGCAACATCAAAAAGTAGTTGAAGGAGATTGAAAAGATCAGGTCCACCATCAAAGAGTTACTTCCTTTGTTATCAACGTGCCAAGTTAGCCATGTCATCAGTCAACTAGAGTCAATCCTTAGGCTTTGCTATGTAGACTAGTCATATTCTATCATTCTACCACCTAACCACTCTTCTATCTTCCATGTTTGACCTTTGACTATAATTAATTATAGCTTCATAACCCTTTATCTTTATTAACTATTTTACCTTGTAAAACCACAAACAAACCATATTGCTACTTCACAGTTTATCCTTTACATCCTCTCATAACTTTCGCGATTAGGCAACAATGTAAAACTAGCATTTCACAACATTGCCCTAGTTAGGGCTTTGACATTTATCTTATTTGCAACACTGTGAAGCTAGGACCTTTACTTTATTGCACCATCATAACCTAACAACCAACTAGCATTATATGCTTATGACCATGTGGAACTATGATCCAGACTGCTAACATACCATTCACATCGTTGTGGCTTGAAGCTTGAATTAACATGAAATGCCCATGACTTTGAGAAAATAGACTTAACTGTCATTGCTTACTCTCCACCCAAGCCCACTAAGATATGTGTTGTCACTATCTTGCTATGTCTTTTTGTCATACATTTTTTCTTAGTGGCATAGCGACATGCATTGATCTTAGGATTAGATGGCCATGGGAGAACCATAGTTTACCACTCATGTCAGTACTTCTAATCAATCCAATACTGCCATATCATTAGAGTCATCCATATGATGCTATGCCACAACTCCATGACCTTAACCCACGATTATCTTTAACTCATCACAACCATGCAAGTAGGAATAGATACATGATCACAGTACTAACTATAGTTCAAGCCATAACTCCAACGAAGCTACAACAACCATTTGGTCTTCTCATTTCATGTTATCATTGTTTCACAGCTTGATCTTTAACCCATCATTGACCCCAGTGATCATGTGCTGAAGGTGATTCATGACTTTGCCATCCTAACCATGGTTAACACAAAACTCTCTATGATCATGTGAATAATGAAGGGTTGCGACATTGCAACTTAAACCTTGAGTCAAGATCATAACTCTATGACCAAGTGATAAAGAAAGATTGCTACATCACCACTCATAACTAGATGATATCCTTCTAAATTATGAAGCCACATTGATTTCTAAAAAGACCGTGTCACACATTCACACCTCCCATGATTATTAAACCATAGACTATAGTGACTAGGTGATGAAGGAAAATCACATGATCGCAACTTGAATCTCCAAGAGGATAAAGCATAAAAAACCTAAGACTTATGATATTAAATGTAACCCAAGGTTTTAAATATATGTTTTATAACATGTGATCATTTGAGTATTTGAAAATATGACCATTGGCCATGCTTGATGGGCAAACTCAAATTTTGGCAAGAGGGCAAATATGGCTAACACTAATTATAACCAAGGCCATTACATCCAACCATATTCATAGGAGTAAAAGGTGCTTCCTAAGTCATTATATCATAGAAATCATGCTTAATAGCCTCAACATTTTCCTTAGTGCAAGTAGGCACAAAGGTGTTTTTAAGTCACCTAAAAGGGGAGTAGGAGTAAACAGTTTCTTTTGAGGTTTATATTGTGTTTTAATTAAATGTAAATCAAAAACCTCATATTCTTTGATAAAAGTAGGATTGAAATCTAGAGTACCCCAATCATCTTTGAAAAGAGAAGAGGATCAAGTTTCTTCATGCTTTAGAGAATCATCTTTAGTCTCAAATTCCTTAAATAGGGATTAGGTGCATCATCTACATGAAGGGTATACATGAGATTTTTGTAAACAAACCAAACCTTTCATTGAAGAGTCTTCCCTAAAATAAGGTTATAGTTTAGAGGTCTGGGCATAACATGCATGGGAGTATCCAATATTATATGACTTAGTTTAATAGGTAATGTAATAATGCCCAAAGCTCTTTTATAAATATATTCAAACCCATAAATAAGAATATTATTGGGATGAATGGTGGAAAGATCAACATTTATAGTCTTTAACGCATCCATACTAAAAGCATTCAATCCTGATCCATTATCAATGAGAATACAATGTATGGTATTCTATCAATAGATATAGATACCATAAGAGCATCATATTTGTTTTGAAATTTAGGAGAAGGAAGATAATCTTCAGTGAAACCTTTTGTAAATATTTATGGTGGGTAAGTGAAGTTCAAAGTAATTCCCAAACAGGGATATTAGTAGGATTAGTTCACAATTGTTCAAGTAAATATTTCTCCTTGAAAGAAGTAGATAATATGGGTTCTTGAGGAAGCACATAGTAAGAAGGTGGAAAATAAATTGGAATAGTATGCAGAGGATTATTCCAAGTGCAATAAGCTCTATTAATGGAATTTGGAACATTGAATTAGTTCAAAGGGTTTGTATCCTTAACTTTAACATTAACTTTAACATTAATCTAGTTTTCTGGTGTCTCTCCTTGGCTTTTTCCTGTGTTTTTCTTTGTTTAGGGAGATGTAGTTTCTTTTTCTTTTTGACTCTTGATAGCCTATAACATTTTACTATTGACTATTTTTTCTATGATCGAGTTTCAAGGCCCTTTTAAAGCTTGTTTTCCTTAATCAAAAACATTAATCAGAGGAAAACCCTTAACACTCATCAAAGGTTGAGGATAACATATGCAAGGTGTACCAATATGAAAAACATGTATGGAAGAAGGAAACCATATAAACAATCTATTATAAAGATTTATAGAAAAAGATGTAGAGGAAAGTGAAATAGGAATAGGATCATGAGAAACCATATCCAACAATGTAACATCTTCACAAGAAAACTCCTCATTTAGTGCTCTATCCTCATGAATAACAAAGCTATCATCAAAATACTCATAAAATAAATAAAACATCTTGAAAGTAAACTAAGATACCAATGCAATGATATTTTTTTGTTTTTGCATTATTAATTTTTTATGGATTTTTTTAAAATTGCAAGGAAATAAAAGAAACCTAATCTAATATGTATTAAATATGTAAAGAAAAGAATGAAAGTAAATATAATACCAACAAGAAAGATTTGTCACAAGTGGGTTCACCAAAATGTGTAGGGTGAAATGTGAAGAAAGGAAATAAACTAAGGTACATCACATAACCCCAACAATTCAAGAGGATGATATAAAGGAGAAGGATTTCTTCTAACTCACCTCCAAGTTTACTAGATCTTAGGAGGTTAATATAATCCAAATGTTAATGGAACACTAATGAAAGCTAGTATATAATTACTATGGAGATAGATCAAATAATTTTTGAATCCTTGTGGTGCTCACAAGTATGTGCGTAGATTACTTCTAAACCTTAGAATAAGAATAAAAATATAAACTTGCAATGTAAAGTGTTTGAATTGAAAAAATAAAATAAGGTACTAATTACCTTGACAAATGATCACCAATATATATAAAAATTACCCTATGGTGCTCCAATCAACATGCAAATTAGGATCTAGGCCTGTAATAGGAAACCTTGCTAAACACAAAAATCTTTTTGTCCTCTAGTAGGGTTTGCCTAAGGTAGTAGGGTCGACCTAAGGCAGAAAGGTTGACCTAAGGTAGTAGACATTGATCCCACATGCATCTTTGGCATTAAGAATGAAAGAAGTATTATTTTTTTTCATTAATGGCCAAAAGTATATGATTGCTAAAATGTGTGAAAACCAGTCAAAGGAAGAAGAAGGAGATGGAAGTCTATAGTTACCAGTCATGAAATACACTAGCATAAACTCTAGCACACCCATGTTGGTACGATAAGTTAGATATGGATAGCACTTGATAAAATTCATCAACACAGTGAGTCACCACTAATGTGATAGAAGGAAATGGTGCAAGTAGACAAGGATAATAGGCTACCATTCATACACAAAAAGGAAGGGCATGGCTACAAGTCTAGACTCTAGGCATAGGATTCATGGGTCTTCTATGAATGAAGAAAGAATGGAATTCAAAATTTGAATTCAATAATTAGTGGGATAATTTTCTCATGGTTAATTGTGTCATGGCATTGATAAAAGAATATTTGTAACAAAAATAAAATTGAAAAGGGAGAAAAAAATTGTAGAGAGAGTTGTCATGATTCATTACTACAGTAACAAAAGTGAATAGATAGTAGAAAGTTGAGGAAGATAAATCCAATAGACACAAGAGAAGTAGAGTGAGAAGAGAACATTGACAGACTATTTCAGGAAATCAAGGAAGAGGTGAGAATGAAGAACATTATGCTCACCAAGAAGGAAGGGATATCAGAGCATATTCAAGGAAATTGATCAAAGATATGCACAACAAGACAATGCTACATTTGAAGGTCAAAAATCTAAGAATTATTTCTTACCATTGCATATGTTCTTAAGCTCCTAACAAGGAAAGCTTCATTAGTAAGCTTATTGTACAAGTCCTTTAACAAGGTGTCTCTTAGAAGGAGACTTGTAAATCCTCTAACCAGGTAGCTTTCATAGGCTTTTGTTACTCTAATAGGTTGCAAGCATTCCTAAGAAGATGTACTTTTAAAAGAATCACTTGCATCTCCTAACAGGGAACCCATATGAATGCATTATAAGGGATAGTAGCTATATTATCCCCACCATGGTTTTCATCCTCACATCTAGGGTTTCCACATATAAAATAGCTATGTCGTCTTGATGAATCCTAATGTGTGTGAAATTATTTCCTTTTATATTATTGCATTTATCATGATACTAGTTGCAAAGTGGGTAGTAATAAGATTAGTTGAAACAATTAGAAGGATAAATAGTTTTTTGGGTGATATTGATTCACCCCTCTTTTCAGTACCTGTTGTGACTAACAATTAGTATCATCGCATAGATCCCTTTAGAAAAAATTCTAACAACTTGAGGGAATATCTAATGACATCAATACAAAGATAGCTAGAGGAATCCTTGAACACCATTGAGGATTTAAAGGAAAAGATAAGAAAATCCTTAGCTAAGAGGAAGAAGTTGATGTTGAAGCTTAAAAAAATCCAACAAGTCACTAAACATCATCACTGTTGGAGTTGATGAAAGCCAACTCCAAAGATGCCCAAGATCACCTGCATGTGAAAACATGTCAAAGAGAAGCCAAGGAGAGGAAGAGCATGGAGCAAGGGAAAAACCCTAAACAGACATGAGAGACCACATATGCAAACACAAGAAGAATATGTATTTACAATGAGAAGTGATAATGTGATAAAAATACAAAGAGGGAGCCCACTTATAAAGATCTCATGGAAGCTTGTAGAACAAGCTAGAAGGTGGTAGAAGATAAGGATGACAACTCAGCACACATCTACAAAAGGTGGAACATGCTAGAAGGGAACAAACTCTCATGTTGTCAACAACTAACCACTACATGCATTAAATACAAAATATTAAATAAATGCGTTAACCTAAGTAAGCTTAAGTAAATAGAATAAATAATTAATAAATTAATTATTTACTCTAACACCCCTCCTTAAGTGCAACTTAGGGAAATGTCGTAAGCTCAAAAAATTAAGATGAAATGCATAATGGGTCTTGACAATGAGGCCATGTTAGGTACCCATGTACAATGTAACAAAATGCAACCTCTAAAAATGGGGAAAGAGAGAAAACCATGTGGGAAAAACCCTCCCTCAAAAAGAGGTAACCTAGTGAAGAACTGAAGAAGCCTCCAACTAGGGAAATGTCCCCTAAAATAGGAACAAAGAGTGATCATGAAGAAGCATCACTAAAGCAAGAAGAAGCTACAAAATCTTCCAAACTGCTGATCTAAAGAACCTCCATGGAAGAAGAAGGCACGAACCGAGCATGTCTATATGGTAGATGGTCCATCTCACCGAAATGCATAGGTAGCCAGCCACTGCAGTTGCCTTGTACATAGGATCAACCACTAAATACATAGTTCACACTATCAAACCATCAAACCATGGATGCATTAGAACAACATCATAACCCCCCCTTAATGCAGATGGGGTGTGATGAAAGGCAACTGAGAAGGTGGGCCAAAGTCTCCTGCAGACAAACCAAGAACGACGAGAGAGGAAAAGAGGTACAAACACCTATAAAGACATCATCAAACTGACTCTGCATGGGCTAATTTCATGGAAGGGACACTCACTTGACAAAGGGAGAATGCCTAAAATAGCAAACAACTATCCCCCCCATCGTGCTTTATAAAAATAGTGCATGTACAACTAACTCAAAACAACGTTCATGACCCCTGGAATGCAAAAGTGGCACTTTATATCAGTTTGATACATAAAAGTGCTTCAAAATGATAGCTATAATGATCAAAATTGAAAACAAGCTGCAAAAAAACAAATTACAACCTAAAAAAAGAGAATCCATGCCAAGAAAACGATCCTCGGGCCTAAAACACTCAAGATATCCACCATATAGCAAAAATGCCAAAACTATGATAGAAAGAGCATGGGCCAAAAACTCAAGAAAAGGACCATATTTCTAAAAAGGTGACAAAACCAGCTTTCCAAAAATATAAAGTTTTCAAAAAATGGGCATGGGACGCAAAAGATATGTTTGTCAGAGTCAAAAAAGGACTTCAAACTTTGATTAAAAAAATAGGTAATAAAAAAATCAAAACCTAAAAATACCTACACCAATGTCTCCATCTCAGAACCAGCTTTTCGGCACTTCTTTTGGATTAGAAAAATACCTCCGTATGCAAAAGTTATGGCCAAAAAACCAAAGGTAGGTCCAAAAGTGACCCTGGAGATGTGCAAGCAAGTTCTGATGACATCATGATGATGTCATGCTAACATCAGAAAAATACTACAAAAAATTTGACGGCCACATTAGTCGTCATGCAAAAAAGAGGATCCATGAGGCACGCCATGTAGCAGTTCCACGTGGCAGCCACGTGGAAAAAAAAGGTGACGTGGCAGACCTGCCACGTGTCAAACTCATGTGGCTACTACTAACATGGAGGATGCAGACGTGTCACTCCACACTGGCTGAAGGAGGTGCTGACTATGCAAAAATGCCAATTGTCACTGAATCAAATAAGTAGAGATGGTTGTAGGGGCGGAGCAGCGAGGAGGCGGAGTCCACTAGTGCAGAGGGAGGAGTGGTGCCTACTTTGCCTGTCGGTGGTGGCCGAGCTGCAGCGACTCTGTGGCGGTGCTGCCAGTGGTAGCGGTTGGTGAGCTATGTAGTGGCAGTGTGGCAGTGGCCACCCAGCGGCACTATGGCTGCATGTAAAAAAAAAAAAAATTGAAAAGAAAATTGCCGAAAAAGTCTGTACAGTCCATACGGCAGACCCTACAAGGGCTTAAAAAAATTTGCCTCTCGAAGCTCTGTCTCCAAAATCGAAAAGCTTTATATGAATCCTGACTACAAACAACCTTCCAGATCCAATGGCGATATCCATTTGGGCTGAAAGTGCTCCACAAATTTTGTTGATCCCCTGATTTGAAGAAAAAATGCACAAACAAACTAGGGTTTGTGACTTCAAATCATGGCTTCAAAAGTCTTCAACGAAGCAGCAGTATGAAGGCTCTGATACCATGTTGGAGTTGATGAAAGCCAACTCTAAAGATGCCCAAGATCACCTGCATGCGAAAACCTATCAAAGAGAAGCCAAGGAGAGGAAGAGCATGGAGCAAGGGAAAAACCCTAAATGGACATGAGAGACCACATATGCAAACACAAGAAGAATATGTATTTACAATGAGAAGTGATTATGTGATAAAAATACAAAGAGGGAGCCCACTTATAAAGAGCTCATGGAAGCTTGTAGAACAAGCTAGAAGGTGGTAGAAGATAAGGATGACAACTCAGCACACATCCACAAAAGGTGGAACATGCTAGAAGAGAACAAACTCTTGTGTTGTCAACAACTAACCACTACATGCATTAAATACAAAATATTAAATAAATGCATTAACCTAAGTAAGCTTAAGTAAATAGAATAAATAATTAATAAATTAATTATTTACTCTAACAATCACAATAGCTCTAAAGAGTCAAACGAAGCCATCTCTTATTTAATAGTTGAAGGAAACCACTTCTTAATAATAAAAGAGAGAGATGAGATATCTAGATAAGTTTCCAAAGCTCAATCTCAATGAGATGTCATCATTCTAAAGATGGATGAAGCCACAACATCGGTAAGGAGAGAAAGTGAGTTAAAAATTGAAGAGAGCAGTCACCCCAATATGGAACAGATCGTGGAACTAAATGAGAAAATTCTCAATCTCACTAAAGAGTTGAGAAGATTCAATGAGATATCCAAGAAGATTGATGATAAAATTAAGGCTCAAAGAAGGAAAAAATGCACAACTAGTCTTGGTTACTAAGGTGATAGCAAGACTGAAGAAGGATAGACCTCTAGAGTGAAGAACCTAAATGGTAGAAGATTAGGAAGCACATCTTCAAAAGGTAAGAGTACTTCTAAAAAAACCTATAGTTTTTATGATAAGAAAGGACACACATCTTATGTGTGTTGATTTAAGTAGATTACGTATGTTCAACAGTGTACCTACGAAGGGTACTACAATAATTTCCATCTCTATGGCCATAAAAGACAACCGTGTATTTATCATTGTTAGAGGGAACTTCATATTGAAAAAAATCTTACCTCTCTTGTACTAGATTCTTTTTCTTCTATTGAGAACTCCTTGATGAATTTTAAACAATAGAGATCTTTATTGCTAGGTTGTGGGAAAACCAAGACTAGCACTAAGTGCATTTACTTGGTTCTTTCTAAGCTTCATGGAAACTTTAATATTTTTGCTTCTACCATCCATTCTACCATGGATGCTTTTGGTACTAGATTTATCATTCCATCCTTTAAGGTTTTTTTGTGATTGTTTGACTCAAGAGAAATCTAAGCTCTCTCAGTTGAATTCTCTCACAAGCTCACAAACTCATGCATTGGTAGCTTAGACATCTTCTGGAAAGAAGGAGAAGAAACACAAGTCACATCCTATAGAGTCTCAAATTGACTCTAGCCCTCACATCACATCAATCTTACCTCCTCCTAAAGGGGATAAACCAAAGAAAAAAAGACTAAAGTGTGCTTTTGGTAATAAGACCAATCATGATGAGTCAAATTCCTATGATAAGAAGTTAGATGGCTATGCCAAATAGGTTTCAGATTTGACAACTCTCCTTCAAAAGAGCAATATTGATATTCCTTCTACTTCTCATAGATCTTCTTCATCATCACCATTTCATTCAGATGGTAAAGACATTGGAAAAGGTCATGCACTATGTGGAACTCTTACTCCACATTCTTCTAGATGGTTATTGGATTCAAGTGCTTCACACAATATGACATCTTCTCAAGATTTGTTCTCTTCTTTTGAGGCTTCTCTTACTCCATACATTTTGGTGGGGAACAACATTTTTATAACTATGTATGGGAAAGGTTCTATTGACATTGATGATGGTTTATTTCATGATGTACTATATTTTCCATCTTCATCCTCTAAACTTCTCTCTATTTATCAAACTACATATAGTGGGATAGGGAAGATAGTTGAGTTTGCACAAGATCTAGTGAAAATCAGAGATAGTGAGACATGCAATATTTTTTCTATAGAGACTATATATCATTCTTCCCTCTTATACTCTTTCTCTCATTTTGTTCCACCTTCTCCACTATCAGAGACTCACTCCCCTTTTTCATGAGAGGCTACTAAGGTGAAGTCAAGTCACTTGAACTTATGTGTTATTCTTGAGACTAGTGTTGTGACTTCTACACCTCCACCTCATATTTAGATTCCATCTATTGCACAAGATTACTCTTCAACATTGCCTATCATTGTAGCTCTAGTCATTGAGCCACCTACTACAATTTTTACAAATATATTAGAGGGCACACATCTCCTTTTAGATGACAAATTACTCACACCTGTTATCCCACCTCCATTGGAGATTCCATTTCAAGATTCTCATACATTCTCCTTTGAGCATCATCTAAGACTTCTAGCTTCACCTTACACTTAGAGGTTTCATCCTCCTTATCCACTACCTTTGTTTCTTTCAGATTGGAACCACATTATATTTTTCATTGACATAGGAGTTCCATCATTCTGGGAGGGTTATGAAATCTCAAGCCTCTACCATGGGGGGTTTCATTATACTTATGGTTTTGAGAGAGTCTCTTGAGACATATCATTTGTACTTTTTTTATCTATCTCTTTTTGGAGTAGGGTTTTTCCCACATGGTTTTCCCTATTTCTCTATTTCAAAGAGATTTGGTTGTGATTGGGTACCTCATCAAGCCTTGTTGCTAGGACCCAAGTTTGCCTTTAGCATTTTAGTTTCCTTTGTTTTTCATGCATTGTTTGTAGTTGCATTTTTGCTCATCTTAAGCTGGGGTGTTAGAATAAAGGGTTAATTTAATTTAATTTATTAAATTACCTTTACTCCCTTCTTAATATTTCCCTTTATGAACTTACATTTATATTTAATAATTAAATAGTAATTATTAAATGTCATTTACCTCTTAGGGTTTCCCTTTTAGGTTTTACGATGTCCTTCTATAAGGATTAATTAATTGTAAAATGCATTCAACTTTTCAATTTTATAATATAATTTTCCATAGTTTCAAAGAAAAACCCTTGCCTCTTTTTGTCTTTTCTTCTTTGTGACAGGTTTTTGCATGCAAGTGCTCTTCAAGTTTTGTAGATTTTTATCTCTCAAATCTTTCAATAATTTTAATGAGAAACATATAAATGGGTGTTTCTACTATTGTAACAAGTATGGGAATAGAGAAGATGATAGAAAAACAAGAGCTTGAGATAATCAAAGGTCTTTAAAGGCAACGAGTCCCAATATTGGAAGGGACAGGTTTCCCACACTAGTCTATACAACCTATGGAAATAAAGGTCATCCTACAACTTAATGCAAGTTGAGGATGATCCCAAGGAACAACACCAAACCATAGAAAGGTACTAGAATGACCTATTGTATTTTCCAAAAAATAGGTCATCTTGCAAGGGATTGGAGATATAGTAGAAGACAAGGTATTAAGTCTTGAGTCAAAAAGAGAAGATCACAGCCATGAACAACTAGAAAAGGACTTCTCCACCAAGTGGACAAAAAAGAATAAAGTGGCTAAAACAAAGCCAAATGAGGTTGAAAACTCATCGGTTAGTGGTGAGACCTCACAAACTAAATAAGCTTACAAAGCTTAGAAGGGTTAGAAGATAAATGGAAATAATGATAAAATGATCCCCTAAAGTAAAACTAGTAGTCATAACATAAAGAGGAGTGTTTATGATGAAATAAAATGTAACCTATTGATAGAAGATTGAGGTGGTAAAAAATAATTGTTGCAGAATGACTCAAAGCATTAAAGGCATATGTCCCTTGGTAGGTGAAACATCTTGTCAGCCATTGTAACTCCATTGTTACAATCTTGTAACATAAATACAAGGATCAAGAATCAATCAACACTTTGCATTATGAAATCACTAGTGTCTTCATATTGCAAAACCCTAAGAGATTACAAGTGAAGATTACAATAATGTCATTTACAAGAAGAATCTCTCATAGCGATCAACAATGAATCTTGAACTAAGAAAAATCAATGGCAAAAGAAATCAACAAGGTGAATCTAATTGACAACAAGTAAAGTAGTCACCCTAAGTATTAAGAAATCATAGCAAAATGGAAGGGAATTGGAGATGAAATTGTACTATCATCTTTTCCTAATGATTTCTTTCTCACAGAAGATGTGAATGCATACTTGGAAGTTGAGATACAAGATATTGGTGAGAAAGAGATAAGAGAGATGTATGATACATTCTACTCAAAGGAAGCCCTAAAAGAGGAACACAAAGATATAGTAGATTCTAAATTAAGAAGAATACTAGAAATATCTAATTATTTCCATGAGGAATGGGTAAGGTTTTTTCTTTTACAAAATTCATGAATAGTATGTATAGTTGGACAAACTATACAAGATCACAAAGGCCCTAATTGAAAAGGTAATTAGGTTCAATGCATCTAGCATTGATCTGTCAATGAACATTTTCTTGGTAAGGCATGAAGCTTCATTGACTAGAGGGGAGAAAATAGAAGATGGAATGGGTTGCATTATAGATGACATTACAAGCCCTAAGTTAAGCTTTTTATCCTTAATGTTGGATCACAAGATGTGTCACACCAATAAGAAGAACTATGATTTGGGAAACATTTCTTATAGAGTAGTTTAGATCATCTAAAAAACATCAAGGGGTTATTTCTATAGATATTTGCATAAGAAGATTATGAAAAAAATTAGGAAAATAATGAATGGCCATCAGAATTAGACTATATGGTTTGTACCCATACTTAAATATATCTTTTTCTATCTAAGGGGAGGGTTACTTGGATTACCAAGCATCAAGTGGAGTGAAGACCAACTGGTCATGGATCATATAGGAGAACTATAAAGGAGATTATAAGTAAAAGGAAATGCTATGCTATGGGAATAATTCAAAGGTTTCCAATAGTAAATGAACCAAAGAGAATGAATACCCACAAGTCTAGTGGAAAGCTACAAAGACAAAGTTTTCTTTCTAACAAGCACAAATAAGTCCATTGTATGCTCAGCTCAACCAAGAGCTCTATGGTTGACACCTATTGGATATGATGTAAGAGATGAAGAGGCTAGGTCCTACATAGAAAATTTATCAGCCTCAAAATTTATCTCTATCCTGCCAAGGTTTGGCACTTGCATAAAGATAAGAAACAAACTATTCTTGGAACAAAGGGAATAAGAGAAGCCCACTTCACAAAGAGTAACTAGGAATCAAGCACCCAAGCCATTCAAAGAAGTGTCATCCAAGGTAATTAGTACCAACAAGATGAAAGATGAACTAGAAATAAGTCCCCCTCACATAACACAAGTACTAGAGAGGATAGAATCATCCCTAGATCGACTGAAGGTTGAGGGAACAAAATTTGAAGATAATGATAGTAGAGAAGATATGATCACATAAGACACTAAGAAAGAGGGATTAGAAGCATCCCAAGTACTTATGAAAGGTAAGGAAAAGTCTAAACCGATCCCCATCAATGAGATTGTGAATACCACTATAAAGAATCATGATTATATTATTTTTAAGAATAGATTTATAAAATTTTCAATGGAAAACAAGACCAAAGAAATAAGTGGTGTTAACTAGTTTAAGGATAATAAAAAGAAGGCCATATGATGTTGGGTTACAATTACCTGAATATTTGAGCAAGATATTGTTTGATAAATGGAGTACTAGAGTAAAATGCTATAAGAAAAATGGAAGATCTCTTAATCAAGATGAGATAAAAAATGAATGAGTCTCAAAAGAAGGAACTAATAGAGGTTTTAAAAGGAAGATATAATAGCACAATATGTTTAGTAGACCTCATAACCAATCGAATGAACTACACAAGAGAAAACATTAGTCAACATCTAAAGGAATTGACTCCAGACATTGATGCCTACTTAAGAAATCAGCAACCAGGAGATGGAATGAAACCAATTGGTTCGAGGAATATAGGAATAGAGATGCCTAAGATAGTAGAGGCATAAGCCAACACAAGATTTAAACAAAAGGAAGAGAAGAAGAAAGAAGGCAGGAAACTCCTAGTCTTGAAAGGGATGAATATGTATCATAAGAAGAGGAACAAGAAATGATCAAAGTGGAGGAGTCAAAAATGACCAAGGTAACTAATGCATACAAGACCACAAATACAACAAAGAAAGATGAACTACTGGTAGATGCTCCACTAGCTTCATGAGCTAGTGAGATAATCATAAAGAAGCAGTTCAAATTGCCACAATGCATGACTCAACAATAGATAGATAAGCCAATCAACACTACAACCATATATATTGACTCATCACTGGAGAATGATGATGATGATAAAAGTGAATAACCTATTCTAATATAATGAAGCTATAGAGGAGAAGTCCCCTAAAATAGAAGAAGATGCAGAATCACCATCCAAGAATGGAAAAGAGGAAGTAGAACCAAAAAAAGGACATGGTATTACAACTAGACCTATGCCATCAAGATCAAGAGTGTCTAAGAGAAAGACACATGAAAAGGAGAGTAGAAAGAAAGCACCAATCATATCCAAAACAAAAGGTAGAGAACAAGTGAGAAATAGGAGAAGCCTCCAAACACATGATGATATCATCATCCTCATTGTCATCATCATCTTCTAGCTCATAAGATGAAGGATAATTTTATGAAAAGGATGAAAGAGGAACAAAAGGAAAGGAGGAACTTGATACACTCATAACTGCTAAGAAATAAATGATAAAAGACATGATCTAGAAGAGATCAATGAGTATAAGAAACACTTTAAGAGGCAACTAGAGATAAAGATGAAACAATAGGATAACATGCTAGTACTCACTAGAAACATTATTGTAGAACAATCCTCAAATATCAAGTATGATCCTAATACATATCTCATTAAAAATTCTCCACATTGGTTGACAAGGTGAAAGATGACCAAGGAAGTGTAGAAGCACTAGTCAAAAAGAAGCTTAAGACCAAGAAAGTAGATGCATTGAAGAATCTGCTCAGATAGAACTAGGCCACACTACATGAAGCCAAAGAAAAATTGAAAGACACTTTGTAGGCTTCAACACTAATCATGAAGAATTCATCATACCCACATGAACTCATACTTAATCTAGAACAAAAATTGAAACAAGCTCAATAAGAGCTCTACAAAATCTGAAACATAATTACAATGTAGTCACTAACTCTACAGTTAACTATCTATCCAAAACTCAAGGGACACTAAATCTCATACATCAAATCAAGGATGGATGGGAAAAGAATGAAATTAGATTAATAGAAGTTCAATACAAAGTATCCCCAATGATAGGCATTATCAAACACACATTGGAAATGATAATGCAGTACTCAAAAAGCTCTCAAGCACCACCATGAGTGAATTAGAAGCACTTTTCAATAAACTAAAGAGTGAGATCATTGCTCTCACATATTTGAAGGTACCATGGGATGCCCATGTTTCTATAATATAAGGTCAATACCAAGACATATTTAGCAACCTGTAACTTCCCCACCACCCTTCATCATTGATGAGAAAAGGGGAAAAATATCAAAAAATAAAAATAAAAAAGGGGAGATATACACATAGGGGGAGAATATATGTGACTCAAAAGAGTAGAACATCAAATCTGGAGATTTACCAAAAGAGGAAAATATCAACAAGGGGTCAATAGAAATAGAAGGAAGCACATGAGCATCAGTAGAAGGGAACATAAATAAAAGTGACATGAAAGCCCAAGTTGATCTATGAGAACCATCCACTGGTATAGGAAAATGTATGGTAAGGGAAATTTGAAAAGAAGAATGAGGGAGCATGGGAGTAAATGATGGTTTTCCATCAATTCCAAAGGGGGAGATTCTTGACCCAAAATGCATCTTTGGCATGAAGAACTAAAGAATTATTATATGTTTTCATCAATTGCCAAAAGTATCTGATTGGAAAAATGTGTGATAAATAGTTAAAGGAAGAAGAAGGAGAATGAAGTCTATAGTTACCAGTAATGAAACACATTGGCATGCATTTTGGCACACCCACATTGGCAAAGGAAGTTAGATATGGAAAAATGTTGATCCAAGTCATCAATAAAATGAGTCACCATTGATGTGATAGAAGAAAAAAGAAAAATGGTGCAAGTAGGAAAGGACAATAGTCTGCCATTGGTTCACAAAAAAGACTGGCAAGGCTACAAGTCTAGACTCTAAGCATAGGGTTCACAGGTCTTCTATAAATGAAGCAAGGATAGAATTAAAATTTTGAATTCAAGAATGAGCAAGGTTTTTTTTGTTCATGGGTAACTATGCCCTAACATTAATAGAAGGATATATGTAACAAAAATAGATTGAAAAGGGAGAAAAAAATTGCAGAGAGAGTTGTTGAGTCAGTACTATGGAAGAAGAAGTGAACATATAGTAGAAAGTTGAGAAAGAGAAATCCAATAGAGCTAAGAGAAGTAGAGTGAGAAGAGAACCATGATAGGCTATTGTAGGAAACTAAGGAAGAGGTGAGAAGGAAAAGTAGAGAACTCACCAAGCATGCAAGGAATTCATAGCATCTTCAAGGAGACTAGTCAAAGATCTACACGGTAAGTTACTACTACATCTAAAGGTCAAAAAATTTAGAATCCTTTCTTACCATTGCATCTATTTATAAGCTCCTAGGTATTTTTCATAGGCTTTTGTAGCTCTAATAGGTTACGTGCATTCCTAATAGGATGCACTTCCAAAAGAACCACTTGTAGCTACTAACAGTGGACCCTTTACATGCATTATAAGGGCTAGTGGGTATATTATCCCCAACATGGTTTTCATCCTCACGTCATGGGTTTTTACATATAAAATATGCATGTCATCTTAATGAATACTTTTGTGTGTGAAATTAATTGGTTTAATATTACTACATTTATTCTGATGCTAGTTGCAAAGTGGGTAGTAACAATATTAGTTGGAATAGTTAGAAGGATAATCAATTTTTTGAATGGTATTGATTCTCCCCCCCCCCCTCCCCACTCTCAATACTTGTTGGGACCAATAGTAGAGTTGACCTAGAAGGGTTATAGTGCATCCTTGCTTAATAGTGTTCAATCAAAAAACTATTTTTTGATCCTACAAAGTTCCATGAAGTAGCTATCTAAATGTGTATTATGTTCCACTCTTTGGAATCTATTTATATCTAAAATGGTGTATTTTGGGTGGATATTTAGGGGTTTTCCTTATTCAACCCCCCATTTTAGTGGTTTTCATATCTAAGGATAGTCGATGAATCAATAGTAAGTTATGTGATGCTTGTATATGATATTTGGATGGAGTGCATCTCTACTAACTAGACCCCAAAATATTTGGTAATCCCCCAAGGTCCCAGAATAGGTCCTAGTTTCAAGAAATTAGGTACAAATATTGAGAAAAATCAATTTTAGTGTGGAAAAATAATTATGATGATTGGAAGAAGAGAAAGAGATGATGCAAGTGGATAAGTATTGCCTCAAGCTTTACATCATGAAATAGGAATGCTAAGAAGGACCCATTAGATCCTACCTTGATTTTGTCTATGAGAAATAGAGAGACATATGAAAATGCATCTTAAATATAGATTTAATATTAAATTACATTAAATAGGTGCTAAACAGTCATTAAAATGAAGTGATTCCAATTTAAGATGATACAATTTCACATGTAGAGAAAAAATATTTTTTAAGAAATAGGCAATTTTGAGCATAGGGTGAATCAATATTGCAACAATTTTACACCAATTAATTACCTCAAAACTTAATCATATGAATCCACAAATAATAGTACTAAAAAAGAAAAGCATATAACAAGTTTAAACCCATAACACCCTAATTTTAATTTTTTGGAGGAAACCCTAGCCAATGGAAAATCCTAGTGGGGCTAGTACCCACAACTATATACTAATCTAAAAGTACTTTGTTAGAATTTCTTACCCTATTAGGAGTCATTACATACATTTAGTACATTAGTCCTTATAAGAGGACTTGACCTTGTTAGAGGTCTCAACCCTATTAGGAGTTGTTTTACAATGGGATCTCACTACTTAATAAGGACTCACTCTCCAATATACAAAAGGTAATAGTTATAATACCAAAATGAGTATCATGGTACCATAATACTCAGTTAGTTCTTAGATTATCTTGCATCTAATTTGACAAGAGAATCATGTGTAACATCTAACTATTAATTTAGCATCATTGTTACATCATATATAAATTCTCGTATCATTATCATACATTACATCCAAAATCTAGCTCTACTTATACCCTTCTATTTTGGTGAACATGGAAGAGGGTAAAATAGGACCTAGGTCTCCACTTTTTATTCAAAAGCATTCAATATGTGGGGGGGGGGGAGAAGGAGAACTTTCAAGCATGATCCATTTTTGAATTTCAATGATATTAGCAAGACCCAAATAGATGAAGGGATGCCAATACAGACTATGATAGAATGACATACTCTTTGTCTTGTATGTGATATGTGAATGTAAATGCAAGATGGAACTAATTGATTAAGTAATCTATCTTATGTAGATCTCGGTGCTAAATAAATACAAATTGACTCAATTAAGATGCAAGGTTATGTTAAGTGTAAATTGAATGAAAGATATAGAACTTACATTGAAATGTGTAGAGGAAAGTTTTTTATTTCTCTTAAAAGTGTGGATATAAACTTGATTCTAAATTTCTATCAGTAGATCCCTAAATGAAGCAGAAAATCCATAATAAAACTAGAAACTATTTTTCCTTTTGAATCCTCAAGAATAGGTTGACATGTAGGAAAAGTCTCTAGACACCATTTCACAAAGCCACCATCTTCTCGAGACCTTGTAACCAAGTTGACCCATTTTTTTCTAAAAGGTCTCAAGGAGTCTTTTCCAAATATATAACCAAAAATTTCCTATCATGTTCCTATACACCCAAAAAATCAAAACTTTTTTTTGGTTGGATGAGGGCTTGTCTTGTTCAAGCCCCAGATTGAGGAATCAACCTTGATTTGAAATGTAAATGTATGTAATAGAAAAAAGATAAAAGTATTCACCTTTCTTGTAAAAACCCTTTCCAATAAGGAATTTTCATAGTTCTATGTTATAGATGTTGAACTTTGTATGTAGAAAGTAGGATATCTACTCAATTGTTCTCTTTTGATGGAATGACTAGCATTCCACATGTATGAATAATATAATGTATACAACATAACATGTAACAACATATGGAGTAGGAGAGATATAAATAGAAGAACGTGTATGATATGTTTGACTACTTTAGCATCATGGGCCAACAAAGATTGTCTAAATCAATCTATACAAAACATATAACAATGAACACAACATGGGGTAGACAGAATACAAAAACACAAAAACTATCATGGTAGAGAGGTCCATGTCAAGAATTTTACATGCCTTCCACCCCATCTTGGATTGAAATGTTAGTGGAAGGATAATGACTCATGAGAGGAACAATGTCCACCATAGTAGGAACTACAACTAGATCTAAAGAAGGATTCTATTACTGTCCTAATCACTAAAAGTGAGTATAAGTTTCATAGCAAGCATGTTAGGAAAATCATATGTTAGATAACTATTAACCATTTTTATCCCCCCACCTCCACTTTATCAAATGGCCATGTTGCTAGTATCATGAACATCTAGGGTGATAGCCATGTCTACATTCATTAGATTATTCATTAATTACCATGCAAGCATATTAGAGATACGCAAAACTTTGACTCTTCCTTATTTCCCTAAGTATTTTGTTCCTTCACATCATATGAGAGATTTTAGGTTGTGATAATGTAATTCTTCCTTCATCACTCTATCACCCCAATTCATGACTTAACCATCAAATGGCCACAAAGGCATCACACATTCAAATTCACAATCAATACAACCTCACAATTGTTAGATTAGCATTTAGATTCAAGTCATAAAGTAAGACTAACTATGGATCCCATGATTGTAGGCAACATCAGGCTTAAAGGGATTCAAGTTGTGATAGTGTGATAGTTAACTACAATAGTTCAAATCATCATTGCAAGTGGCCAAAGATTTCCCAGAGTCAAGGTGGGTTGGTTATGAAATACATTGTATTCACACTATCTTAGGGAGTTCAAAGTAAACTAAGGTTAAGGCTATGAAATCATGCAGGTCATTGATCACACCATCATAGGTTAAAACTAAGGTCTTAACCTTAAGTTCTGATGTTGTGATGGAAATTAGTTGGAAGGCTAGTCATCATTTCATAATGGTTAGTTGAAAGGAGCAACAAATAGTCATGATGGAGAGATCAACAGTAAAGGTTTGTTTTTGCAACTTCGTAGGTCCTAAATCTGCAGTTAAGATAATGGTTTTGAAGTTGAGAAGGGTATGAAATAGTTAAATTAATGAAGTCTTCTCACTATCACAGGTGTCTAAGCTTTACTCAAGTTTTAAGTTGTGATGGTGCAAATGATAATGTTGACAGTTAGGTCCATGGTAGTCATAGTGTTGCACACAATTCTTGTCAACCTGAGATTAAGGTCGTGAAGGGGCAACAATGGTAAATTGGATGGCTTTGCATCATCGCGTGGTTAAAGGATTGTTAATTCCCAACCACCGTGAGGCTATGAGCAGGCCAATTTCATGTTTTTTATAGGGTCACTACAATCAAGGGCTAAAGTGATAAAGAGTTGAGAAGTAGTGATAAAGCATAAAATGGGGAAGTCATGATTTTGGAGGACCAAGAAGTTAATGAAGAAGATAAGTTATGAAGTTTTGAATAGATGTAGGCACAGGTCAACAAGATAGTTATAATGTTGGGTGAGGTGGAAAATGTTACAAAGGCATGAGGCCACATGGTAGAAGGAATGGTTGAATTCAATTGAATTGTTGATGTAGCTAATTTGGCATGACATAAATATATTCTCATGCAATAGTTGGAAAGATTAAGGAAAAATAACTTGTTCATCTTCAACCAATTTTGGGTGTCCTCAATGCCATCATACTCCGTGCTTCTTAATTCTTATCATGATCAATTTTTCTTTGATTTTTTATCTTGCAGTTGAGTGCACTCTTTCCCTTGCTCTTTATATCTTTCTTGTGGGCATTTGCACTTCATGATAATATTTTCTTCTGATTCTTAGTTATTGCTCTCATCTATGATTTGATCTCATAGTCATAGGGAATTCAAACTCAAGGTTTCTATCTAGGTTATGCCTGCACCCTATAAAGGCAAGTGGTGTTATTATCCAAGGGATCTCTCTTTATTGATCTTTTGGAGATATTCTCTGTAAATGTTCTTATCTTTTATTCAATAGAAATCATAGCTATCATCTTCATTCTTAGTTGGTTAAATTTGTGTAGCCTAATCATTCCTCATTTTTATGGATGTATTTTGGAAATTATAATACTATATGATTATTTTCATTTTGGTTAACTAATCTGTTAAGTGAATCTGTTGCATTCCTTGCATGGTTATGTTGTCTTCTTGACTTCTCTATGGTATTAAGATTGAAAGAATATAGACAGTGGTATGTTTTGTGAATTCTATTAGATTATAGTGTAGTTGTCAGGAAAAAGTAGATCAACATATTATTTGGTGTATTACCCCCTCTAGGTTAGGATAGGTAGTTTGATTTTCAAGCATATCCTTCTCCCTTTTCCTCTCAATAATTATTTAGGTGCATCCTAATAGTGAGGAAATTGGCCTTCTTTGGAGACTCAATTTCACAGTTCAAGTCCCATAACTTGGAGACTATTTCCATGTTACATGAAGTCACTTAAGGGTCATACCTTAAGAAAGGGTATAGACTTAGGTGTCAACAATTTTTGGACACCCTATGGGATAATATTGAAGCACTTCTTAAGTCCACTAGTTCACTAGTGTCAAAGAAAAGAACTTTAAATTAATGTTGAGATAGTGTTGCTCTTAGCATTCCAAGCCTTTAAGAGGCTCACATTCAAGCACTTCGTGACTCCACCTCTACATCTTGGTTGTTGGACCAGAATTGATGTGATTCATGACCAAGGCTCAAAATAGAGCATCTTCTAGAGGTACTTTTCAATATATTAAACTTTCATTTTGAAATCCTAGAAGAAAAAGAAGTAGACTATCTCTATCACTAGTTAGGAGTTCAGAAGTAACACATACACATATAAGATCTTTGTCTACTCCTCTTTTTGATAGATCACAATCTAGGGTACCATCATTCCATCTAAATAGACCATTATTCCACATGGCCCTCACTAGGAATTAGTTGTTTTCTAGTTTTAATGGTAGAAGTCCTCCCCAAAGACATGATATCCTAGTGTCTTCTCTTAAAGGCCTATTAGATTTTACTGGTGAAACTTCTATTTCCCCAAGAGAAAATATTCAATAAGTCTCAAATATCTATAATATACATGGTATTATAGAGGATGATATTTTTTTTAGACTATTAGCTTCATCTCTAAAGAAAAAAGTCTTATAATGGTATAGAGGATTGCTAGATCATTCTATCAATAACTGGATGAACTGGGAGAAATATTGTGTACACATTTTGAAGATAAGAGTGATAATCTATCATTCTTAGAACAACTAACTACAATCAAAAGGGCACCTCATGAGTTCATGATAGAATTTAACTACAGATTCCAAAAAACTTGGGATAGGATCCCTGTTGTAGTGAAGCCTACTCCTAGTAATGCTTTCTTGCTTTATCTTAGAGCCTTTAATAGTGATATTGCTACCACACTACAAACCATGGGAGGGGGCACCTTTCTAGCTACTTATGAAATTTCTATAAAGGTAGAGAACACTTTGATTCAAGGAGGAAATTTAGCTCCAAGGCCTCCAATGCCACTATTTCCTGACATGCCTACACACCAACCTGTAATAGCTCCCACCCTAACTACAACTACATGTCAACCTCTTGTTGCTTCCTCTTCAACTTACTCATCTTCCAATGGGATAGATGAAATTAAGATCATGATGCAGGATATGATGCAAAATATGGATAAAATCAAGGATCATAACTCTAATATAGATAAAGTATTTCAAGATCAAAATGCAATGATGTAAAAAATGAACAATGAATTGGTGACTCAAAAGAGACAAAAAGCTTAAGGTAGTAGGCCTTTTTAGACCAACTATGGTCTAGACCCATTTAACCAAAATAGACTTATGAGTAATGTTGCCCATGCAACTACAAATGCAAATCCAATAAGGACTATAGTTGCTCAAAATGACTTGGCTCAAGAACAAAAGTATTATTCAGATTGTAATTCTTTATATGAGAAATGTATCTTCCATAGACTAAAACCTTCTCGGCTACACAAGAAAATAATAGGGCACCAATATGATGTTAATCAACCCATTATTGATTTTCAATCCCAATAGCAAGGTGACTGCACTTTCATGAATTATTAGGCTGAAAATTATTGCCATGTAAATCATGGTGGTAATGATGGAATAGCTCATAACAATAGAAGAAAAAGGAGATCTATAGAGGAAACCCCATCCTCTTCATCAAGTCAAGATGCAACTTTGAAGACTATTCCACAAGCCACAAGTGCAAATATACAATAGAATGTTGTTGCTCCATTATAAAAGCATAACAACAAGAGGACTAATATCAGTGTCCCTATATGGGATGTTCTTGCAATGCTATCTCAATTGGAATTTCTACAACAAGAATTAAGACTCACAAGGTGCAGGATAGACCAGCCACCATGGAAGGAGCAACAAGCTTTGTGCAACCTATAAGAGAGGAAGAAATAAGTAAGAAGAGTAATTCTTCCCCCTTTTATATCTCTTTGATTATAGGAGATAATTTAGTTCACAATTTCATGATAGACTATGAAGCTAGCAACTCATTTATGCTAAATTTTGTGGCTGATGGCCTTGGTATGTAGTATGAACCAATGGATAAAGTGGTCCTTTAGCTAGATGGTAGCTCTGTTGCAATAGTAGGAGTGTTTAAAAATGTGAAGATGGCATTATGTGCATGTCTTGGTTGTACTGTCACATAATACATAATAGTTGTTGAGCTCCCTCCACATTTTTCTATTTGCTTATCTAGTGACTTTACTACACAAATTGGTGGGTATATTGCATCTAACTAGTCCTACATGTTTTTTAGAACAAGATATGAACAAACGCTTCCATAAAGTCTGATCCATTAGCCCTTAATCATATAGAAACTTATACTCGCAACCCCTTGAATATGAATTACACAATCTGGGAAGAAGATGAGGAATTCATAACCCATGAACATGATAAACTCTTATTAAGGGTTCCTAACTATCTTTTAGATGAATGGTGTAATACTTTCCAACCTAACCCAATACAAGAAGCTAAAGAGATAGGTTATGGAACTTATTGTACATTTGAGGAAGGTTCTCACATTCCCAATCTCATGAAATTAAAAGAAGATACAAGTGGATTGTGGAATATGTTCTTCGATGGCTCAAGGAACAAGAATGGTTCAAGTGCTGGTGTAATGCTTGTTTCACCTAACCTAGAGAAATATTACTTTTCATATAGACCCCAATTTAGCTACACTAATAATTTGGTAGAATATGAAGCCCTAATCCAGGGTCTCCAACTTGCATAAAGGAGAGGCATTAAGCTCTTGAAAGTATTTGGGGCCAATGAGTTGGTTGTAAAACAAATAAAAAATCAAAATTTCATGAAGAACAACCTTCTCAAGTCATAAAATCATATAATTTGGGATCTTCTTGAAAGCTTCCAAGAATTCAAGATTTAGAGTGTTCCTAGGAATAAAAACAAACATGTTGATAGGCTTGCAGCAATTAATGTTCATTATGACATACTAGAGCATGTTGTTGATGTAAAGAAATAATAGATCAAACTTGATGTAAGGCATATTGTCCTAGATAATTGCACAAATTGGAAAGTATTTGATTCTAATTTGCAAATTATTAATTTCCTACAAAATGAGGCAGAGTACTTTGCTAAAAATTAGTCCAAGCCACAAAGCCAATATGGAGATCAGCTTATGAATCTTTTTTCAAATAAATTTCCTAAAGGTATAGTCACTTTAGAGGGCATATTTAACTCTGATGATCAAGCAAGAAGCAAGGGTTCAAACTTGACTGCGAGGAGGGATGACTACATTCCTATCACCATTACTGATGGAAAGACTCTTAACTTGGGAAAGGTATGCACTATGACTAACCAGGAATTTTTCATTAATTTTTGTCAAGAATTTAGGGATATATTTCTTTTACATACGAAGACTTAAAGGGTTTTGACCCAAGCTTATTCCAGCATACTATAGATTTAAATGATGATGCAAAGCCTATTAGATAAAAGCAAAGACTACCCTAAGATCAAACCATTAATGAGAAAAGAATTGTCTAAGCTCATAAAGGCTAATATCATTTTCTATATCAAGCGCTCCTCATGGGTAGCTAATCTTGTTCCTTTTAGGAAGAAGAATGGTTAAATTAGGTTATGCATAGATTTTAGGGACCTTAATAAGGCTTCTCTTAAAGATCACCATCCCCTTCCTTCTATGGAACAAATTCTGTCCATGGTTAGTGGCTCAAAGAGGTCTTCTTGCTTAGATGGTTTTTCAAGCTATAACTAGGTGTTAGTCCAAGAGTCAAACTGATATAAGACAATCTTCACTAACAAATGGGGTACCTATGCCTATTGTGAAATGCCATTCAGACTAACCAATGCAAATGCATACTAGAGAGTTTTGTGTTGGTATATTTTGATGAAATAACTATCTTCTCAAAACATATTGTAGATCACTTTGATCATTTGAGGAAGGTATTCATCAGATGCAGAGAGTATGGTGTGTCTCTAAACCCAAAAAAGTCTATTTTTTCCACTAATCAAGGAAAAATCCTAGGATACATGGTATTAAGGGATGGGCTAGTAATAGATCCAGAGAGGGTAGAAGCAATTCTCTCTCTCCCACTTCCTAGCCACAAGAAAGGATTATAGAGTTTTATTGGTAGGATCAACTTCATGAGAAGGTTCATCCCTGGTCTTGCTTCCATGGTGAAACCTCTCACAACCATGCTGAAAAAGAATATGATGTTCACTTAGACCAAGGAAGGGAAGGCTAGTTTTGAGGAGATCAAGAAATCAATTGCATCAGCTCCCACTCTTGTTAATTCCAATTTTGATAGAGATTTTATCCTTTACTCTCTTGGAGGAGATTCAAGTATATCATTTATTCTAACACAGTTGAATAAAGGGAATTTGGAGTAGCCCATTTATTTCTTTAGTGAAGGTCTTAAAGATTATGAGAGAAGATATAGTTATGTAGAGAAGCAAGTCCTTGCTATTGTAAGGGCTCTCAAAAAGTTCAAACATCTTCTGTCTCATAACAAGATCCATTTCTTGGTCCCACATGCAAGTGTAGAGGAGTTCCTCTTGAATAAGGATATCAATGAAAAGAGAGTTGGATGGATTACCAAAGTCATGGAATGTGACATTGATATTAAGAACACCAAGCTTATGAGAGGAAAGGGATTGTGTGAACAAATGGTCTCATTCCCTCTTAATACAATATGAGAAACTAGTAGAGAATGAAAATTAAAATGATTAGTTGCATGACATGACTATCTTCTTCATAGAAGAAAGATATCTCCAAAGCCTAGATAGAGCCGAGGGAAGAAAATAAATGTTATAATCTATTCCTTATATCTTGGTGGATAGAATATTTCTTAGAAAGGATTCTAACAGAGTCCTTTTGAGGTGTATTGAACAAAGCAGGCCAGCAGGTTGTTAAAATAATTCCATGATGGCCCTGTTGGTAGTCATTTCTTAGCTAGGATTATAGCAATGAAGATATGAGGGCTAGTTATTATTGGCCGACCTTGTTTAATGATTCTCATAGGTGGGTAAGAAAATATTAGAAGTGTGCATTCTTCTTGGGAAATAAAAGATTATTCATCCTTCCTCTTTATCCTATTTAAGTAGACTAGCCTTTTTCTCAATGGGGTTTGGATTTCATTGGTCCAATAAACCAACCTTCTAGTTTTGGTCACAAATGGATCTTGGCAACCACAAATTATTTCACAAGGTGGACAAAAGAAATAGCTTTGAGAGATGCAACATAGGCTTCAGTGGTTGAGTTCCTTGATGGAATCATGACCAGATTTGTTGTTCCTTCAATCATATCAGATAATGCCAAGTCCTTTGTTGGAACTCATATATGCTCTTGAACTCTAGTACTTCCTCTAATTATTATCCCTAATAGAATGGCTTGCTCAAATCCTCCAACAAGAACCTCATCAGAATAATAAAGAGGATAATTAAAGATAATTAGACGTGTTGGCATACCAAGTTGTGGACTGCCCTTTGGGATGATAGAATTACACCTATGAGAAAAATTGATAATTTGTCTTTTATGCTAGTATATGGATGGGAAGGAAGGCTTCCAACTTTCTTGAGTTCCCTTCTCTTGAAATGGATCATCAATTGGACCTAGCTAAGAATGATGCTATGGTAGTCAGGGTAGTAGAACTGATTGAATTAGAAGAGAAAAGACAAGAAGCTATACATACACTTTTGGCACATTAGCAATAGGTCAAAATAAGTTTTGACAAGAATGCTACAGCCAAAGTTTTCAAAGAAGGAGACCTTGTTCTCAAGTGGGATGTAGATAGAGCTAAACCAGGTAGACACTCCAAATTTGATGTTGTGTGGAGTGGCTCATATGTTATGACTAGTTGTAAGGAGGCCAATGCTTTTTAGTTATCTAGGTCTAATGGTGATATTCTTCCAATTCTAGTTAATGGAATCCACTTGAAACCTTGCTTCTAGAGAAGGTTGAAAGCTTCTGTACATAATAGAATATTTTTCCTATTTTCAATAAGTACATAGGCACAGGATATTTCTCTATGAGATAGGAAAGTTTTGAAGTTTTTTGGTTGTAGAGGTTACAATTTTTTTATTATTGTAGGTGGAATGACAAGGTTTGTTTGTGACTCCAACCCAATAAATTACTTAAGGCCACTAATCCATGCTTATTAGGAAAGCATCCCCTCTGAGTTGCTAGAAATGTTAACCATTTTTTAACACCCCCCCCCCCAACTTCTAAAATACTCATATTGCTAGT
Source organism: Cupressus sempervirens (assembly GCA_028749045.1). Lineage (NCBI taxonomy): Eukaryota > Viridiplantae > Streptophyta > Pinopsida > Cupressales > Cupressaceae > Cupressus > Cupressus sempervirens. The sequence continues at coordinate 481,094,664 of CM053785.1, forward strand.
CTCATGAACATCCAAGGTGATAGCCATATCTATGTTCATTAGATTATTCATTAATTTCCATGCAAAAATATTAGGTATATATAAAACTTTGACTCTTCATTATATCCCTAAGTCTTTCATTCCTTCACATCATATGAGAGATTTTAGGTTGGGACTATGTGATTCTTCCTTCATTTCTCTATCACTCTAGTTCATGACTCAACTATCAGATGGGCCATGAAGGCATGACATAGTCAAGTTCCCAGTCAACATGGTCTCACAAGTTTTAGAATAGCATTCAGATTCAAGTCATGAAGATGCGACTAGTTATGGATGGCATGATTGCAAGTAGCATCAGGCTTAAAAGGATTCAAGTTGTGATAGTGTGAAAAATAGCTAAAATAGTTCAAATTCATATCCTTTCACATCATTGCAAGTGGTCAAATATTACCAAGAGTCAAGGTGGCAAGGTTGTGAAATACATTGTATTTGCACTATCATAGGGAGTTTAGAGTAAACCAAGGTTAAGGTTGTGAAGCCATGTAGGAAATTGATGACACCATCATAGGTTATAAACTTAAGTTGTGATGGCAGTCAATTTGAAGGCTACTCATCATTTTGTAGTGGTTATTTGAAAATAGCAGTGAATAGTCATGATGGAGAGATCAATAGTAAAGGGTTGTTTTTGTAACCTCGTGGGGCCTAATCTATGGTTAAGATAATGGTTGAAAAGTTGCAAGGGGTATGAAATAGTTAAATTTATGAAGTATATGCACTATCATAGGTGTCTAAACTTTAGTCAAGTTTTAATTCACAACAGTGTGAATGGTAATGTTGATAATTAGGTCCATGGTAGTCGCAATTCACACATAGTTTTTGTCAACTTGAGATTAAGGTTGTGAAGGGACGACAAGGGTAAATTAGATGGCTTTACATCATCACATAGTTAAAGGGTTGTTAAATCCAAACCATTGTGAGGGTGTGAGTAGTCCAAATTCATGTTGTTCATAAGGTTGTTGTAGCTAAGGGGATAAAGTGATAAATATCTGTGAAGCAATGAAAAAGCATAAAATGGGGAGGTTGCAGTTTTGCAAGACCATGCAGTTAATGAAGAAGATAAGTCATGAAGCCACGAACAAATGTAGGTATAGGTCAACAAGATAGTTTGAATGTTGGGTGAGGTGGAAAATGTTTCAAGGGCATGATTTCATGTGGGAGAAGGAATAGTTGAATTCAGTTGACTTGTTGATGTAGTTGATTTGGCACAACATAAATGTAATCCATGCAGTAGTTGGAAAGATTAAGGAGAAATGATTTGTTTGTCTACAACCATTTTTGGTGTCCTCAAAACCATCACACTCTATGCTTCTTAAATTCTTATCATGATCAATTTTTCTTTGATTTGATCTCTTATGGCTGAGTGCACTCTTTCACTTTCTCTTTCTATCATTCATGTGGGTAGTTGCACTTCATGATCAAATTTTCTTCTGAGTCTCAGTTATTTCTCTCATCTATGATATGATCTCATAGTCATAGGGAGTTCAAACTCAAGGTTTGTATCTAGATTATGCTTACACCCTATAAAGACAAGTTTTCTTGTTATCCAAGGGATGTCTCTTTTCTGGTCTTCTACAAATATTCTTTGTAAATGTTCTTCCCTTTTATTCAATAGAAATCACAGCTATTGTCTCCATTCTCAACCAATTGAATTTGTGTAACCTGATTATACCTCTCTCTCTTTTTATGTATTTTTGCATTTGTAATACTATATGACTATGTTTATTTCAGTTAACTAATATTTTAAGTGAATTTGTTGCATTCCTTGCATGGTTATGTTTTCTTCTTAATTTCTTTGTGGTATTAAGATTAAAAGAATATAGACATTAGTATGTTTTTTGAAGTCTATTGGATTATAGTGTAGTTATGAGGAAGAAGTAGATCAACGTACTATTTGGTGTATTACCCCCTCTATGTTAGGATAGGTAGTTTTATTTTCATACATCTCCTTATCCCTTTTCCTCTCAACAAGTAGTTAGGTGTATCCTGATAGTAAGGAAACTGGCCTTCTCCAGAGACTCAATCTCACAATTCAGGTCTCACAGCTTGGAGATTGTTTCCATGTTACACAAGGTCACTTAAGGGTCATACCTTAAGCAAGGGTGGAGACTTATGTGTCAATAATAACTAAGAAGGGGGATGAATCAATTATATCCAGTTATCATATAGGAATTTAAAACAATTTAGTACCAATCCAAACTTCATAAAATTTCACATTAATAACTCGATAACCTCATTCAACTTCTCAAATCAAACTTATATCAACTTTACATCAAATTTGTATATAATTGGTCATACTTATACCAAGTATCAAAGTAATAACTTAGCTTATACTAAGTTGTAGCATTAACTAAATAACATGAAAATAAACTTTGCAACACATAAGAATTCAAACATTTAACATGGATATTTGACATGGATATTTAACATGGAAACCCTGTAAAGGGAAAAAACACCTTAGAACTGAAAACCCAAAAATTTCACTCTTTTAAAGTGATATTTGCTAGGAGCCAATCTTGGTTAAGGTTTACATGCACATTTCTAGTGTGACTTACTTAGAGAATGTTAACCATAGATCATCTAGAACTTTTCACTCCTTGTCATTACTATAAATTGGTCTTCTCTAAAGGACTTGCAAACATCAGTAATCGATGTTACCATATAGGCTTTCAAAGACTTGTAATGTCAACTCAATTAAGAAATTTTATCTGCTACAATGGTAAGAATGTAACTATCAAATGATCTATTAGGTTTAGTACTACCTTGCTTGTTTAGATCTCTGCTTCACTCAGTTTCTTTCTTTTGATCTCTTACTGGGTGATTCACACACTTTCACTTTCGCTTTCACTTTCACTTTCACTATGCACTTCCTCTGCTTGACCATTCTTCACTTTCTCTACTTAATCTGTGCACTTATTTTCTTTACCTTGATCAACTTCACCCTTATTAGTGAACTATGAACAACATTAGCAAAAAAAAAGTCTTTGTTGTCTCCTTAAATAGTAGACTTATGCCTTCTAGATCCTTCCAAATTTTTTTGCTCAATCACACTCATAGATCTTAGATTCATTGCATTTAGTCACTCTAGAAATAGAAATTCTTGAATATTTTGTTTATCTCCATCTTATTTAAATCTCCTTCATTAGATCTTGATTATATTTATTTAGTTGTAGATCTTATAACTAACATTGACTATATCCACTAAAAAGGATTACACTAAGGATAAAATGGACATGAAAACTAAAAAGAATAATGATGGAAAATCCCTTATCATGAAAGAGTATAGTTTGAGTAAGGAGAATAAAGAGGAGATTAAGGAGAAGCAGGACTTAAACAATGAGAACTAGGTCAATATCAAGGATAAAAAGGATACTACCATTGACTCTAGGAATACATCTTTTTAATTGCTTAGGGATGATGCTCATCAGGTAAACTTGTCTTTTTCCATATAGCCAAGATTAAAGTTGATGCTTCTCTTCAAGGTGATTTGTGGCTCGATAATGAGATTATGGTGCTAAAGAAAAAAGTTGGGGATATGCAGAAAGAGTTGGATCATGAAAGAATACTAAGAGATAATCTAGAAATCCCAAGTTGGAAATATTCTTGACAAACTTAAGGAGTGTGAACTGGAACTCTAACAATTGATCAAGGATAGTGGGTATTGTAACACTCTGCCATGTGACTCAAAAGAAGTTAACCTAAAGTTTTACTAAGTTTGTCAAATTTTTTTCTTTTTTAAAGATAAAGATAGAAAAATAATAATAGAATAGCGGAAGCAATTAACATACACTCATACATCAACAACACATAAACAGGTTACGACTCTTAAGGGTCCCATGGTGTTGAGTCACATTTAAATTTAATTAATCAATCTAATATATAATAAATCCACATCAAATAATAATATACTAGTATGAATCCATTTAAATAATATACAATTATATATGATGCCACTTGGAAATAAAAAGAATGCACAATCATCCACTGTACAGGTCACAGGGTATGAAAGGCTGAAATAATATACATCAAGAAATAAATTGCATCATCTCTTAAGATCTATGAAATCAAATACAATACACTAAGTATAACCATCCATCATAGAAATATAGGAATAGATAGAAAGGAACATCTACACAAACACATCCAGCAATGACATCCAATGGTCGAATCTCCATGGTGTAAGAAAAAAGCACTACCACCCGACCTCATGGAATCCAAAAAGGTCCACTCCCACCATGCTGAGGAGATAGTCTCAAGTCCCAAACAAGATAATAAACTCAATAATCAAATCCAACATCTAGGTTCATGGAATCACCTGAAAGCAATCTAACTCAAAGGTACCAAGACACAAGTATCAACTAATCCCAGAGGCAACACAAACACGTAGGGAATCTACTATGCAAGTAGGAAAGTGTCATTTCATGAATCAACACTAGAGCTACTCTAGTAGTCTAACTTGACCTTGACCCCCTAGTGACTCTATGTGGCAATAGTATCCTTTCATACTGACAAGGCATACTAACAAGGTGTGGTCACAACCAAATGTTCTCTCTACTCCCATCCTAGTCTGTACTAGCACTCAAGGTATGGGCGAGAACATACAAAGACTCTTATTAGGTTCATTTTATTCCCATTTAGTGTAATGTTTTTACTTATTTAACAACTTACAATGGGTTACCCTAGTAGCCACTTTGGGTCGCGACCTCCATTGCAAGCCACTTCCTAACATGACATATAGATAACCGATCCTAAGCTTAGTAAAATCAAAAGATCAAAAAAGACCACATACCATACATTAGTTCTTAAACAAGCAATTGACAAGTATTGAAAAACACTGATCATAATCACGAATTTCACCAATACGATCATCCTAATAGGATTGATCCCAAAATCAAGTATACATAAACCAATCCATGTCATAACATGACATCACTAAGAACAAATCATACAAACACCTCAATCCTATAAAAGTGACTAGAAAGCAATCCAAATACAACTAATTGAAGACTCAAAGGTTATATCAGATAGGCCACACCATTCACCTTAGTTTCACAAAAGAGGACTGGAAAGCAATAACAATCAATAGATCAACACACATCATTGAGCATACCAAACATGTTACCATGGTTGAGTATAAAATATTAAGATCAAAACATCATCATGACATCACAAAACAAAGCTCTCGAGCCTCTGGTAAACACTAGCAAATTTGAACTCAATTTTTGATGAATTTTGGTCAAATTTTGACCAAGCAATTCGTGGGAATTTTGATGAATAAATTCATCAAAAAAAATTAATTTTTGTTAGCTCTAATTTGTCATTGTTGGTCAAAATTTTCACCAATGGTTGGTCAAATTTTTTTAGAATTGGTGGAAATTTTGATCAATTCTTGGTAGAAAACTATCAAGAATTGGTCAAAATTTCCACCAATGTTTGGTCAAAAAAAAATTAGAATTGGTGGAAATTTTGACCAATTCTTGGTAGAAAACTATCAAGAATTGGTGGAAATTTTGACCAATTCTTGGTAGAAAACTATCAAGAATTGGTCAAAATTTCCACCACTATTTGGTCAAAAAAAAACTATAATTGGTGGAAATTTTGACCAATTCTTGGTAGAAAACTATCAAGAGTTGGTCAAAATTTCCACTAATGTTTGGTCAAAAAAAAATTTATGTTGCATCAAGCAATTTTTTCTTATCCAAGCCATTTAATTTGCAACCTTTTAAATCTCTGCATAGATAAAGTTGGAGCAAGAGAATTTTTCTTCTCAAAGGTGCCCTCTGATTGTAAAGCATCCATTCCATTATCTGTTGAAACAGATAATGGAATGGATGCTTTACAATCAGAGGAGACCTTCAATAGATAATGGAATGGATGCTTTACAATCAAAGGACACCTTTGAGAAGAAAAAAATTCCTGCTCCAACTTTATCTTTGCAAAGATTTACAAGGTTGCAAATTAAATGGCTTGGATAAGAAACAATTGCTTGATATAGCATAGAACAAATGGACATTTATGCATAAAGAGATGAATCAGAAACATATCAAACTTCTTGCCATCCTCAATTTGATTTTGTTATTCTAAGAGCATTATTGATATTACTAAAATTGACATAACATATATAATTGTTTATATAAATTTATCTCCATTATCTGAATTAGTCTAGATATAAGGTTTATATGGTTGATATTTGTTTGATCTAGATAACATCCATCGATGGTAAATAGTTAGCCTCTCATATAACAATTAATGACAATCTTGAATAACAGCTCCAGCACTACCTCCAAACCACCCTTAAATTCAATTCAAGCAAAGCATGACAATAAATGAAGAATAGTGTCTTTGTTGCCAGTCAAAATAATAAGATTGGAAATATGGAAGCCACATCAGACTTGACACAACTCTAATCATTTGTAATTACCTACAGAAAAAAAATGCATATATACTCAGCAATAACATCAAAAAGGAACAGAGAAAATCCAAACTAAATAGCAATCAAGACTAATTCAAGGAAATAATGATGTATTTGTTATATCAGCAATTATTAGTGATACACATTTGTTAGAGTAGACATGGTAGAGAACATCAATCTGAGAAAAGCATCTAATCAAACATCTGATACAACTTATATCTATGATATTGCATCCAACAAGGAGATCATATAGTAGTACATCCTCAATCATCACAAACATAAAACCTTCATTAGTAAATCAGCCCCATAGACACAATACATTAGTAAAGAAAATAGTAGAGGAAGAATGTTGAGATAATTCAGTGAAGGAATCCCAAACTTAATAATGATGACACAATGAGCACAACTTGAAGTTGATCTATTTGATTTTGTACCTTATCAAATCATGTTGACATAGCTCCATCATTCTCTGAAATAGTTAGTTCTTGCTCAACTTTTTCAAGGCCCTTGATCACAACTTGCATCTCTTCTTCCAAGGTCTTCAGTTGGATCTATCATGTATCACATTATTTTGAAAAATTAAAAAAATTGTAAATTAACATAAAAATGACAATAATTCTCATAATTCATTATGAGGGGCCAAGAATTCAATTGACAATACCTTTGAGGCAGCTTCAATGTGAACAAGATCCTTATCAAAATCTAGCAGCTCTGCCATCTTTTCAGTGAGTACCTAAAAACAAGAAGATCTAATATTAAACAAGTTTCAAAGCAAAGATTACAAGAACTTACTGTTTGGAAGGAAAAATTCAATAATAGATTATGTAAGAAACATAATTTACAGGTCAAAAGACCCTAGGGAACCATTATGAATACTAACATGTAAGTATATAATATTTACCACAGTTTTCAATGTAAAAATAAAACAAAGAAGCTACATAAATAATGATGGTGGCTTTGTCAAAAATGAAATAAAAAATTGCATACAATTGTATCTATGACATTATGTATACAGATCAAATTGAACAGTTTTAAAGTAAAATAAAACAGCTTGAGATGATAAGTCTTGTCAAATTTTAGATAGATGCATTTAAGATATTTGTACTAGTTTTACTACTAAGTCTAAACGAAAACATACATATTTCCATTGGGCTTCTTTAGACATTACCATGTACTATTGTGGTAGCCTTTTAACTAAAACTAGTACTTTCTTGGTAGTGGTCTTAGTACATCTTGGCCTCTTATGTTATTCAGGGCATCAAGTTGTAATGATAAAAGTTGAATAAAAATTTAGTGTTGGTCCAAGCATGACTTGTAGCATTGATATAACATGTAAAAACATACAAAAAAAGGACACATAACTAAGGAGCTGCTAGTCTTATGGTATATGTTTCTGTAGACACCTAAAATTGTCCAAATCACGTATCTTGACCAATTAAATAAATATTTATTATTTATTTAATTTCCTTGCCTTTAATTAAATAAATTTTACATTTATTTAATTATGTTCACATTTTCTTGATTTAAACAAACTAAGGTTTATTTAAATCCTAACCCATCCCCTTTAATTAAGTACTTTGTTTACTTAATTAATCCTTGCCTAATCCCTCTTGGAATTAAATATTAAATTTAATTCTATTTGAGCACATGGCTCCTACCTTTAACCCTCACCTAATCTCACTTCCCTAACCTAACCCATCCTTCTAACCAAGGTCAATCTACTTATCCACTAATTAATCTTAGTTCCTTATCTCATCACATCACTAATCATTTGCACAATCCTAATCAAAGGATTAGAAAACCCTAGTCACATGTGACATGTGAATCTTACACACTTACAACCTTGTCCCCCTTCACATGTGAACCAAGGTGTCTCACACATGTGTGAGAAACCTTGAGCCTCCAACCCTCTTACACATGTCATTGACCCATCACTTTCAAAGGTGTCTCACACATGTGTGAGGAAACATGATCTTACACACCTCTTACACCTATCATTGGCATGTCACATCAAAGGTTGCTCACACATGTGTGAGCATCTTTCCCCCTTTGAATGGTCAAAACCCTAATCCACATGGAGTCTACTTGGCCTCCACCTCATGGACACCTCATTGATCCTAAGAGATCCTAGCCATCCATCTTGCATTCAATCTTAACCATCCATTGCATCCATTTTCTATAAAAGGAGAGCCCTCTCCTCATTTTCACAAGCACCTTCTACCTCATTGTTATGCTACTGGATTTGTGAGCAACCACATCCCATGAGCAATGAAATCATCTACACTTGATGGTTTCATGAGGTTTGCATAGTGCTATTTTGTTGTTCACTTACATGTCTTCTTTCATATTTTGATGTTTTGCATGATAATTTAGGAATGTGCATTAGTTACTTAGTGTTATTTCCTTAGTTACATTTTTATGCAACACAGTTTCTACTGAAACAATTGCTGGTTCGAATGCTCTTGATGAAGAATAGTATAATTAATTGTTCACCTAGCTTTTAGTTTAACTATGACCAATAAGTACCTATTATTCTTTGTTCTAGCTTGTATTGTTTCAAATTCATATGTTGCAAATGGTGTTTTCGAATAGTTCTAATGATGCAAAATTGATTGGCAATGTAGTAGCGATAATATGCTACATTGTTTACAACATTATCATTCATATGAGTGACTAAAATGAGTTTCATAATGAGTTGACATATTTTTAAACATTCTAGGAAAATCAAATGTCCATCTACAATGAAGAGTAAATTTACAAACATTTGGCAAGTAATATTTACTGCATGGAATTTCACAAATAACTACAATCACTTAATAATCTCTAAAAATGTTGAATTGTCCAATCTTATTATGTAGATTACAACCTGTTTGATTTGCGGGTATGGAATTATAAGTGCAATAATTCTGCCTAGACTCAACGTGCAGCAACAACATGCCTTCACTACCTCACTCTAACATCCATAGTTGGCATTAATATCCAATTGCAACCTCAATCAATGTTCACAACTCCCAGAATTATATGTGTTTGCCAATGACACCTTCAAACTTCAAACCCAAGGCTTCCAATCTTGATCGTAGCCCTTCTAAAACAAATCAGAGAACTCCTAAATCAATTTTAAGGCTCCTTTTACTTGGACACAAGCCTCTAGGGGTTGGACACAGCACTGAAAATATTAAATGTTGCCTTACAATGATTTGGTAGCCACTCTAGAGTCAGATCAAACTCCCAAAACATGAAATGTAGGAGTTCCAGTGTAAACCAATTCAGTTTTAGCCTTCAATTTTCTCACTAATTCAATCACAACTATTTGCTCAAATGAATACTAATTTTCGACGAATTTTGATTTGAAATTCTATGAATGAGAAAATCATGATTGATTACAAATCTTAAAACAATTTTTACTAGTTATTTAATTAATTATACCAAAAAAAAATATGTACATATAACATCAAGTCAAGATGTGGCTTGGATAAAATCATACATGTATTAGAAAGGCTATGTATTCTTTTGCTAAAAGTTTGCAATTTGTGAAGTATAAGCTTAAAAAGTGAAATAGGCAGTGCTTTAGACCTTCATTTCAATCCTAGTCCAATTGGATAATGTAAGCTACCACATCTAGGTATTTGATCATGGTTTAACTAGGATTTGGGTAGAGAAGAGAATGTAAGTGCTAAGGAGTTGGAGAAATTGAAACTAGTTGGAAAAATTGGAACTATGTGAAGAGATTCTTTGGAAACATAAAACTCATATTGATTGGCTTCAAGGAGATAAAAATACTACTATTTTCCATACCTGTGTCAAAGCAAGAAGGAATAGAAACTTAATCACCTCACTTATGACTGTAGAGGGTATTCAACTTTCCTCTTTTGGGTAGTTTTCTTAGGAAGCCTCTCATTTCTTTTTATCTCTATTTACTAAGGACTCCATTTTGCAAGTGAAGAGGAAAACTCTATTTGATAATGCATTCCCTCATTAGTTTCACATAGTGAATGCAACTCAAATGAGACTTATCTCATTGTAGGAATTACAAAATGTAGTATTTAAAATAAAAAAGGGTAAAGCCCTAGATTAGTAAGTTTAAAAATTAAATATAAAGGGATCAGTCTAAGTCAGCATTAAATGTTTCAAATTAATAGAAGAAAGAACTCAGAGCAAGGCACACAATAACCACAATACACATATTTGATCTGACTTTTCCATATATCTGTTTATACTAAATTCGAGAAATGTCTTTGGATTAAGAGTTATCAATTTGGTAGGAAAGTATTTAGATCCAAAAGGAAACACTAAGCACAATAGTTGTCAAATCCTTTACCGAGAATCAAACATGAATAGATAACATATAAAATTCTAATTAATTAAATTTAAAACTTACTTTCAAGCCTTTGTAGCCATAGATCTTTCCATCTTCCCTCACAAATTGTTCCATATACTCTGGGTTGAACAACAATCCTTGATCTTCCAATTTCTTTGTGTCTTGCATTTCTTCCAAGTTGCTCACTACAGCCATGAAAATACAAAAGGAAGCAAAATGTGTCGATATGGAACTTGAGTACTATACTGAATGAGTTTGTTAAACAATATAACAACATAGTGCAATGATCACATCAAAAAAAGAAATGTATTAGATACTATTGAAATGTATTCTATTAAACATATTCAAAACTAATAGATAGAATACCCATGCCCTAAGTTCCAACTAGATGGATTTCCCTGAGGACGCACAAAGCACACTAAATGAAAGAAGACATACGTACCAAGATAGAGTGATATGCATTCATTTGCTTCAATTCTTGTGTCTACAGCATAGATCATTAATGTTTTAGTTTATAACTTTATACCATTCCATAAGTAGATATGTTATGTTGTAAATCAAATGTCATGGACAATAGTACATTAAATTTAAGTGCACAATTCTATTGATCTTACTTTGTATGCACACAATAATGCCCAAGCAACAATTTAAAAACATCATCTAAATTAAAGTGAAGGAAAACAATGCCACAAAATATTGACATTAATAATTTAAAAGTAATTTTTTATTGTTGACTGCATCCATGCATGATAAATAAGTCATAAAAAATAACTATAAAGAGAGTATAAACTCAAACATTTTTGTATCTTTTCAATAATTGCTAATCAAACAAATCTGTCCAGTAGACAAACAACACTTATTTCACTTTACTTGTTCAACTGAGATATTCTTTCTACAACCAAGCACAAGTACATCCTAGGCAATGCTAATGAAGCATATACATTAGCTTCTTCCCAACTTTATTCCATATATATCCACAACAATCATTCAAAAAAAAAAAAGTAACAAGATTTTTATTATTTTATATAGTTAGTCATAGTTTGATCTGCACTTGTAGACATTCAGTTACTAGCATGAGCTAAACACATATATTTATCATTTCAAAATTCAACTAGTGTCACACATTTAGACTCTGAATTGGCTTTCATTTAAGATTGCTTCAAGTATTTAAAATCTACATATGTTGGCTTCTTACTCAAGGACTGTTGGTTATTGAGCATGTAAGAAGGACAAAATTTATAAGTGCACAAGATGAATAGAATAAATTATATTCTTCAAATAAGAGGGCCCTATAGATACGCAATACATACTTACTCCTTTTTTGCAATATCCACAACAATCATTCAAAAAAAAAGTAACAAGATTTTTATTATTTTATATAGTTAGTCATATTTTGATCTACACTTGTAGACATTCAGTTAACAGCATGAGCTAAACACATATATTTATTATTTCTAAATTCAACTAGTGTCACACATTCATATTCTAAATTGGCTTTCATTTAAGATTTCTTCAGGTATTTAAAATCTACATACGTTGGCTTCTTACTCAAGGACTGTTGGTTATTGAGCATGTAAGAAAGACAACATTTATAAGTGCACAAGATGAATAAAATTAATTATATTCTTCAAATAAGAGAGCCCTAGAAATATGTAATACATACTTAGTCCTTTTTTGCAATATTCTAATTATGGATCAAAACACTGATGCAAAAGTATGTTGAGCACAGTTTTCTCCAAAAACTTTATAAATATCACCAACATGTAATAAAAGTTGATTTCACTGATACCTCTACAAGTCCAATAAAATACTTCTAAAATTGAATTGAAAATATTTTTTTTGCAATAGCCCTCAAACAAGGCGTAATTTTTATTGATGGCATTGATGATGGATTTGAAGAATTCATAATGCACAACATGCCTAAACACATTTTCTATGATGACATATGATAATTTGTGTTTGTGCTACAAAGAAGTGATCAGTTTGGCTTTGGCATTTTGGAGCTGAAGATTTCCTGACATAGCACAAGAACCACCAACATTTTTGTTTTAGTTCTTAAATTATCTGTCATTCATTGTAAAAACTTGGAACTAGCCCCACACTTCTTCTCAACTTCAAATGATGCCGATGAAGAAACACCCTTTCAAAACAATTGTTGAGACTTTGAGAGAGTTGATAATGCTACTTGTATCTTTACCTTTATGCAAAACTTTTTGAAACATGATTATGTATTTTATCTTCGATAAAATAAAGTATTCATTATAGAAACTATATCCTCAAAGATAATGCTTAATCAAATAGTTATCTCTAGACCCAAGTCACTAGATTGAATTTTATTACAAGATTTTCTTTGAAAATAAGTCACACAGATTAGAATATAAATAATTTTTGGCATATAGCTTCAAACATCCAAAGCCAAAATATAAACTTATAATAAATACAAATATAGAATATAGAGAGCCAATTATATGAGAATTACTAGTGGTAGCATTATTAATTGTATTATATGAGTAATATTTATTATCACTAAACCCCAATTAACAAGTTTAGAGAAAAACAACTTGGCATTAAATGTGTATTGCAAGCCTTTTCTTCCAGGATATCCAACTAGGATGGTGCTCCTAGGGTCAATCCAAGCAAGCAAAAAATGTAACTAAAGTTATTATAATAGGTAGATGGCAGTTTTTAGATTCTGGGCTTTTAGTTTTGTAATGGAGGAGTTGTTCATTTTTAATCTTATGATTTCCAACTTATCAAAGGCTAGTTTTTGAAACTTATCTTAGGGTAAGTGCACCAAGTTGTGGTGCCAAAAAGGTGACACCCTTTTTTTTCTAACTTTCAATAGCATGTATGCGCTTTTAAAAAACCCATTTTTTTATAAATGGGTTGCATACCCACAGTCCATTCATTTTTCCTCCATTTTCCTTCTTCCCCTCCTCATAGTGCATACATGGACTGAACAAATTGAAGGTTTTCACCACTTGCCTTGCCAATATGCCTCCTCGCCATCGAAGTTTGAGATCACAAGAAAACCGTATGTTGTCTAACATTCTTTTTGCATTGTTTTATATGTTTTTTGTATTGTTTTGTAGGTTTTTTTTAAATTTTCTTTAAATTTGTTTATTTATTTAGATTTCAATTGATTTCTTATTAGGAAATGTGAATAATCAACCAGAAAATCCCCAAGAAGATCAAAACCAAAACCCTCAACAAGATTCAAACCAAAACCCTCAACAAGATGAGAATCAAAACCCTCCACAACAAGAACAAAAAGTTTTGCAACCTACACCAATTGGAAGACCTCCTCCTGGCACACAAGAAAACATAATAAATGAAATAGAAAGAGGAAAAAATAAATTAGAAGCACTCATTGGTAGGTTGAAAGCTTTTGGACAAACCAATCCAATGAGAGCTCAATTGGCATCCTCCCTCGAGTCCATTAAGACCCACGTAGCTTTTGTTAGTGGTCAATTGGAAATTTGGTAGGTTAAGAGGGATGAAGAAAAAAGATATTATGCAAATAAATTATCATATCGAGATGTTTAAAAATATATATACCAAAAGAAAGGATTTGTGCATTATTTAGAAAGCTTGGTGAACAAGATACTATTAGAGAGACAACTGAATAATTCCTCGTCGATTGATGCATACACGATGGTATTAGGAATAATTTTTGGGATAGATGGTGGATGGTTTTTTATGCCCATCCTTGTAATAATCACGAGGTCTCAATGTATTTCTTAAGGAAATTGTATTGTGAGTTTGTCCTTGGGGAGATCCCCAATTATTTTGATATATTAGACTCTCAGGGTAGAGGTGGGGGGTCATCATTTGAGATTTTAGGGGCATGTTGTGACCCTAATGTAGTTAGGGCAATTTTGGTCAAGCCACAGGGTGAGTATGTGAATATTTGCTCAGTTGTGAAGGAACATGTAGAGCCTAGCACTCTAGGGACTATTAGTGCTTTGATGTAGACCCTCATTCATTGCATGATTCCATTAGTTGAGGAGGAGCCTTCTACACATTGCGGCCACATGTGCACATCATGCAGATCCTTATGCGCATTTGGCAATCATGCTGAAGATGGTGTGGATGATAGGCTAGTGACTGATCAATTCCTGAACTAGACATTTGGCATTGACACACAGGTAAATTACAATTATAATAAACTAATTTGATCACATTTCATATGTATATTGAATGACTAATTAATTACCATGTATTGACATTGTTCAAAATTCAGGATCAGAGTGTTGGCGGCCCTAGTATCAATCCCCCAACCATACCGTCGATGAGTCCAGAGGTATGTATCATTTTAATCATTTTAATTAAAACATATATTTACTAAGTAATCATATGAAGGATTGACAAAAAAATTTGTGCATGTGCATCAGTTCTCTATAGGACCATCGACATTCACTATGGACTCTAAGCCCAGACATGATACAAGCTTCATATAGGTACATTTATTTCTTGTTAATTTAATTCATTTGATTATATTTGTTTCATGTTTCATGTTACATGTAACATGTATTGTATGACATGCAACTCTTGACATCTAAGATGACTCCTCATCTTCGACAGTCCGTCAATCATGGAGTGGCTACAACTATGGCTAGTTCATAGCCATTGACTAAGGTATGAAAGAATTTTTTTGGTTTTAGTTGTTTATAATAGTTAGTATCAAAAATTCTAATGTTATTTATAAGTGATTATATTGATTGAATTTTTGTAGGGCCTTCTTACACCTGATCGTCCATGAGCCTTCGAGGTGGACTTGCAGAGCGACTATATGATGGCAGTAAGAAAAAAAAAAAAAATTGTGTACATATATTTGATTTCAATGTATAATAATTATTGATTCATATCTACTTTTTTTGCATCAGGTTGAGTTAGAGAAGAGCCTCAACAAGAGGATGAGTGAGCATGTGAGGAAGACCCCATCATCGCCATCATCTCACTCCATAGGATGACCGAAGACCTCTAGAGATTTGTTTCCTTCCCCTCATGGGAAGGAGAAGATATAGTTGATAGACATACATGTATAGGCATCAGTGGACATATATGTTGGATTTTATCTTAGTGGACATATTCGATATACATTTGATGTATATATGACATTTTATGTTTGATGTATGACATTTATTTGATCCATGACATTATTAGACTTATGACATTATTGGTTAATATATGATATGTTTGTTCATGTATAGCATTATTGGTTATCATAATATATTATGTGTTTGTTAATGTATGATATTATTGGTTATCATTTTATATTATATGTTTGTTCATGTATGACATTATTGGTTATCATAATATATTATATGTTCATTTATGACACCCCTGGTACTCTTACCCACATACCTAAGTACCAGGTACATGTATCCCAAGTACCGATTACTCGGTGGAGTGCATCATAGCTAAGGACCTTGATTGAGATTTCAGATTTTTTTTTTTGGCTTTTTGTTTGTGTATCATCTCGTTGTTTATCAAGCTTAATTCAATACCTAATCAATTTGAAACTTTGATAGAATATTGATTAACAATAAACTTTATCATTGTTTAAGCATAAGTTTATCAATTCCAATATGTCATCATCATATGATTTATGATCTTGTTCATGTTTAAAGTTTTCCTTCTCTATTATTTGTTTATCAAGCTTAATTCAATACCTAATCAATTTGAAACTTTGATACAATATTGATCAACTATAAACTTTATCAGTGTTAAAGATAGAAATTTATCATTTGCAATATGTCATTGTCATATGGTTTATGATCTTCTTGTTCATGTTTAAACCTGCCTTCTATGTTATGCATTGAAACATTTATCATAAATTATTATTACAAACATATAACAAATCTAAAACTGAAAACAATACATTACATTTGCAAACTTTATCATTGTTCTTGATTTGAAAAATCATTTTCATGACTCATAAATTCAGGTTTTCTATAAATATAAAAGTTTAATTAAAAATAAAGTTTGACATATCCAAGTACCCTCATCCCCTATTATAAAATATAGTTGTACCCATACCTATACCCATACCCATAACCTAAGTAGATTCTATACACCTATGTGGTCTATAGGATCTCTTTCTACTTAGAGCATCCCCTGACCTTGCCCAACCTCCTCACCAGGTTAATTAATCCAAACTTGCAGCATCACTCCCTTACTCTTCTAGGAATAGTATCCCTCCAAAGGTTTTATAGGTCTAATAGGGTACCATAGCACTCTCCAGTACAACCAAGGTTTCCATGATGTCCTAAGGTGTTATTGGAACACTTGTACTATGCTTGAATGGATAACAACAATGGGTTTGTACCCGATTTCAAGATTTCTTCACAAAAGGGCTACAAGGAGAGGCCCTAATTAGGCCTCCACCCAAATTTCTAGGGCCAATAGATCCTTTGTCTTAGAGTTTAAAAACCTATGGCCTTAATAAAAATTGACACATAGGACCCACGCTAAATTATTTTTAGGGTCTTAGGGTGCATATTGGCCATACAACAAAAATAGCAAAATTGAGGGTTTGGTAGGGTTTTCTTGGTTTCCTATTGTCCCCACTTTTAAGACACCTTATACACTTCATAAAGACTCCTCCTCCACAATTTATAACCTCCTCATACCCCTCTTTAATTCCTTAGAAGGGAAATTCTTCATTCTTCAAGCTTTGCTCTTGAGAGCTCTTTCTTTGTTGATAGTCGCTAGCTAGGCATTGCCTAGCTTGCCTAGGGCTTGGTCAAATAATTCTTTGCACTCACTTTCAGGGCCCTTGCTTTAATAATATAATGCATTATGGTCTATAGCCTTGAAATCTAGAAGACCATGGAATTTCCATGTTGGAGACAAGACTTTCAGCCCTTTCATGATAAATAACTCCAAAACTGGTAGCAAACAGGTATCTTTGAAGAAATTTACAAAATCTTTCAAAACTTGGTGACAAACTATAACTAATGCATGGAAATGGAAAACAAAAAATAAGACAACTACAACATGGAACAAAATGATAATAGCCACGTGATTTTCCTCCAAACAAGATCAAAAACCAGTAAAATCTGTGCTAAAATAGTCATAGTCTACTACATACATTCCAATGGTACAGATTTGTACAAAAAATGAGTTCCCAACAGTTGATTAGGGTTCCTCCAAGAATAAATAGGGTGCTCCTCAGGTTAGAGACAAGTTTTAGGGCTTTTTCAAAGCTTTTTTACAAAGTACATGAAAATATTATACCTATGTTGGAACCCAATATTGGTTTTCATGACAAGAAAGAAGATATTCTTAGTCAGTTAAATATTATTGCTTGGCAGTCTAGGAGAACTCGAGAATATTAGCATAGAGCTAGTAGAGTTCTCAAGGACGAAGAAGATATATAGATGATTTCCTTAGACAACTACAACAACAAAGACAAAGACAAAACCAAAAAACCTCTAGAAACCAAGAATCTCAAATATCTTAATCTGTGAACCGTTGTTGGGAAAATTGGAGTTTGTATTCTCTAGACAATACAATAGATCTCAAAAAAGGGAAGGTATCCCTAATTATATATTTTGATAATTACAAGACCTTAACTTCTCACCAAACCTTATAGGGTCTACAAGAAAAGCAAAAAGTAGACCTTCATCTCCTTTGAAGGAAACCTAGTCAACTCCCACCCTACTATTCCGAAAACTTAAACTTTACATGGGATAAATCTTCCCCCTAAAGTCACTATCTCAACTCTAATTGTTGTAATAGAACTACTCAAAAGAATTTTTTCTTTGTGAAATAAAATAAAATCGTTAATTTCTCAAATATTTTCCTTTTTTTCAAATTTCTTTGTCAAATAAGCGAATAATCATAACAAGATGCAATCAAATTGTAAACTCTAGAAATAGAGCATACACAGTAAAAATATTCAAGCACAAGAGAAGCAGAGCATTTTTGAATCCTGGCAACAATAATGGAAAGATGAAGAAAACTAAATCTTACAAACACAAAAGCAACCAGAATTTAAGATGTTTTCTGTCTGCGATTTCTACACCTCCTAAATTTGAAGACCTAGAAATTTTTTATATCATGTTTAAAAAATTATTCATTTACAAGTGTAAATAAGGAAGCCATTCATACAAGATTTTTATTCACCAATTGAGCGAACAAGTTTCCTATCATGACCTTGAAAAATGAGGCTCCATCAGATTTCAAAATCAAAGATAAATGCAAACACAAACAATTGTGTGTGCACCATTCACATGTCATTGATAATAAGAACTTCGTTGCCTGTTGTTCTCACATTTCAAATTTTGGAACTTGTAAATTCATGCATTTTTTAGAAGGTACTAAAAAATAATCACTATTGGCAAAGGATGAATTACAAATCTCTAAAAGTTTCCATAACATTCAGAGGAGGTGTGAATCGATTCAAATAATGAAACAAAGAGGCAAATGATTTACAAAACATTTTCTAACTTTGTACTGGCCAACACTATGACTTTCAACATCATCTAAGATGGCATTACAAAATTAAAATGGAGTAAGATCTCCAAAAAGTGAGAGAGGTTATTGTAGGTCTCCGCAACATGGTCCTATAGGAACTAGAATCACATCCATACCTTGCACGAGCTCCAAGATATGTCCCATCAAATATCTCTACCCTATGGCATTTAGTGACCCTTAGGGATATTTTGGTTTGGCATGTCTGAGAATGTTTGAGTGCTCAATAGGATGGGATGAGGTTGGGGATAGGGTTTACCTGGCCACCTAGAGCTAACAGAATAGATAGTTTGATGCCATAATGAAAGGTGAGAGAGATTTGGCAGTTGGCAACTTTGTACTAGCTAACACTACAAGTTTTAGCATCATCTGAGATGGTGTTGCAAAACTAAAATACAGTAAGATCTCCAAAAAGTGAGAGAAGTTATTGTAGGTCTCTCCAACATGGTCCTATAGGAACTAGAATTGCATCCATACCTTGCATGAGCTCTAAGATATGCCTCGTCAAAGATCATTGCCCTATGACATTTAGTGACCCTTAGGGATGTTTTGGTTCGACATGCCCAAGAACGTTCGAGCACTCAATGGGATGGGATGAGGTTGGTGATATGGTTTACCCAACCAGCTGAAGCTAATAGAATAGATAGTTCGATCCCGCGATGAAAGGTGAGAGAGATTTGGTAGTTGGCAACTTTGTACTAGCCAACACTACAGGTTTTAGCATCACTTGAGATGGCATCACAAAATAAAAATGGAGTAAGATCTCCAAAAAGTGGCAGAGGTTATTTTAGATCTCCACAACATGGTCCTATAGGAACTAGAATCACATCCATACCTCACACGAGCTTTAAGATATCCCCCGTCAAAGATCACTACCCTATGGAATTTAGTGACCCTTAGGGACATTTCAGTTTGGTGTGCTTGAGAACATTTGAGCACTCAACGGGATAGGATGAGGTTGGGGATGGGGTTTACCTGGCCACCCAAAGCTAACAGAATAGACAATTTGATCCCATGATACTACAAGTTTTAGCATCACCCAAGATGGCATCACAAAATCAAAATGGAGTAAGATATCCAAAAAGAGAGAGAGTTTATTGTAGGTCTGTGCAACATGGTCCTATAGGAACTAGAAGCACATCCATACCTTGCATGAGCTTCGAGATATGCCCCATCAAAGATTGTTTCCCTATGGCATTTAGTGACCCTTAGGGACATTTCATTTTGGCATGCCTGAGAATGTTTGAGTGCTCAATAGGATGGGAAAAGGTTGGGGATAGGGTTTACCTAGCCACCCAAATTTAATTGAATAGACAATTCGATCCCACGACAAAAGGTGAGAGAGATTTGGTAGTTGGCAACTTTGTACTGGCTAACACTACAAGTTTCAGCATCACCAGAGATGGCATCATAAAATAAAAATGGAGTAAGATCTCCAACAAGTGAGAGAGGTTATTGTAGGTCTCTGCAACACAGTCTTATTGGAACTAGAATCTCATCCATACCTCACACGAGCTCCAAGATATGCCCCATCAAAGATCGATGCCCTATGGCATTTAGTGACCCTTAGGGACATTTCGGTTCAGCATGCCTGAGAAAATTCAAGTGCTCAATGGGATGGGACAAGATTAGGGCTAGGGTTGACCCAGCTACCTGGAGCTAACAGAACAGACAGTTTGATCCCACGGCCCTTTTTCCACTAAGTTGTAAATTTGAGCAACTTTTACAACTTTCAATAATGCAACTTTGCACAAAAAGTGCAATTTTTTACATTTTTCAATTGATTCCACTTCTATGACTTGGAAAAGGTTTGGAAACACTAAAATAACTTATTTCCAAATTCTTAGCCCTTCACCAATTCCCAAACTCCTGCAAAGTTGTCAGCATTTTTGCAATTTCACTTTGACAACTTTTGTAATTTTTTGCAATTTTTGACATCTTAACTCCTAGATGCCTAAAAATTAACATAATGACCTTTATAACCTTCTAAGAAACATAAAAATCCTTTTTTCCTTGAAAAATACCTATATTGCTCATTTTTGACCCCTTGGTTCAATTTGGCACTCTGTCTTATAATGGCACCTAGAGTCCAATTGACCTTACATCTTGGGTCTTATTACATCATTTTGCACAAATAGGATGACACCTATCTATTTTTCTTGGTGCCTTGCACCAATGATAATCCAATTGGACAAGTTTGGAGTGCTTGGGTGCATGAAAATGCATTAAATTTTGGCACAGGGCACCAAGGCAATTTTGCTGCTTAAACATGTAAAAGTTGCAACCACCATTTTAAATGTGGCTATAACTATTGGTATGGACATATATATGTATGAGATGACCATACATACCTAAAGTGGTGTTAGTTGTATGGATTTGAAGTGTTTTGGAGCAATAAAACCTAAGTTTTCTGTCATTTTTCCTATTTTTTGCTATTGTACAAATGTGTATGGACAATAACATGTGAAAGAGTGATATGGTTGGATAGTTATTTGAATCACCTTTCATCTTCATTTGGTTTTAGGTTTTTATCTATTCATTTGTGTAAGTTATTGTTGTTTTAGTAAGGGTTGTCTGGTTAGTGTTGTAATATGACTAGTTTGCATTCACAGACCTCTAACTTGCAACCCAACAGTGGGACCAGGCTGATTTTTAGTGGGAAGAAATTTAGGGGAGTATTTTCACATATGGAAAATTTTCAAGGGTATAAAATTTGGTTTGCTATTTTTTCTTGCAGGCCCTAGGCTGAATATCACATTGTATCCAGCCCTATTCTAAAGAAGAAATGGTCTAGAACTCCCAAACTTGTCGCTATGACCCAAGGGAATGGAAAAATTATTTTTTGGCATGGTGAAGAAGAGTCCCAAGTGTTTGTGTTGATTCTATGACCCCATCTCTTGGCACTTTCTTTGGAAAGCCAGCCTAATCAGGCCTATTAGGATTGTGAACCTAGTTGGTATTTGGATATGCTAGAGTAGGATCCACCCATAAAACTTTGAGATCTTCAAGAGTCTGGAAAAGGGTATCTAGAAATGTATTTTTTTTGCCACTTTGTTTGGAGATTTTGGGAGTTAACCCTTGAAAACTAGAAATAGACCTATTAGGATTCTTAGCCTAGATTTGGGAACTAGGTCTATTGGTGGTGTTTGAACCTTGAAAGTGGATGAATCCTAGTGGGATAGGTTTGAGTATGACAAAACAAGTCTTTTTTTTGAACCTTTGAAAGCATTTTCTCTAATTTTCCTTATTTGGCCTAGTTGAGGACTAGTATCCCTAAAGCCTAATTGAGACCCAAGTTTGTTGGAGCCTAATGTGATCAACTTGACCAATGACATCAACTTGACCAATGAGCAATGACATTCAAACTACAAAACTACTATCCAGTAGGTAATGATTTAGTATTTATGAACTCCTATAGAAATCAAAGGTCATGATTTAGTCTTGAACAAATTCATTTCTCTTCAAATCTCTTACTTGTAGCCAAGCTCGTTGAAATGCCTCTCACTGGAATCTAGACCATCTGCATGCTCCTAAATCTTGACTACCAAGACCAAGGCAACTCTCCTGTTGGAATCCATAATCTTGGTTTCCCTCTTCTTTCAAGTTGATTTCAACTTGTGAGGAAAATTATTATTTTAGCAGCATCGTCAAATTAACTAACATACTACCTAGTTGTACAGAGAATTTATCCACCAAATTACTACCAATTAAAGATCAGAATCCAAATCTTGACACATGATAGTGAACATCTACCCATTTCATAACAATAGAACAACTTAAATGAAAATAATGTCTTGGAACAACTTCTTTGTCTAACTACAAGGTTTGGTTCTATCTCTCTCCACAACTCAATATTTGTGTAGCGGGAGAGTAGGATGGATTGATGGTCATTTATTCTTATCATCAAGTATGTGCTTAAAAATTCTCTACCGCATGAAATGAAATGCTAAGAGTAGAAATAGAATTTGAGTTAACCACTTTAATACTTGTGTGATATTTCCTTATATTCTAATTTTATTTCCTAGATCTACAAGTTTACACCTCTTTAGGCTTGAATTTATGATTTTTAAAGTCTTGAATTTCGTCCAAAATCTTATTTTCATTTATTCTTATTCTAAAAATGCCTTCAAACTCCTCAAAAATTCAAATGTCAAATGTGAAATTCATTGACTACAATCATGTCTACTCTTCTCTTTGACTATTTTATAGTTAGTTGGTTATAATGAGATCTTTAAAAATCATTGTATACAAGGTTTGATGAATAAATGCTACCATCATTTCTTCTCAACTATGCACCATCCCACACCTTGGCAATCGAAGACATCCATCAACCTAATATTTTTTTTTTAAATTCCATGTCCTCAACAAGAATTTTTGGTGTAGGGCACTCTAACCATCTCCCATGGAATCTTGAATCTTATTTAGTATGGTTTGAGCCTTGATAGATTATGAATTAGTTGTTTCATATCATGTTATTAGATGTTCAAATTAAGGTCATGTTGACAAAGTTCATGTTTTAAGTGTTACGAGTCATAGTGAAATAAAAAGTGTAAAAATGCCATGCAAAGGCATAAATGGAATATATGATAGTATTAAGATGTTATAAGATGATGATAAACCTTTTAAGGTACCTAGGAAAGTATATTAGAACTTATAATGCAAAATATGGAAAAGGTGTAAAATTGGTAAAAAGTGCAATCAACAAATTGTGTAAAATTGAGAGAAAGTGTAGAAGATGAACAGTCATTAATATTGTTATAACTTCTTAGGAAGGTAAAGAGTCATGTTATGCTATAAATAAATATAATCTCATATGGAGAGAGATGTAGAGTGAAGGGGAGAATTTGTGGAGAAGAGAAATGAAGTGTTTTGTATATAGCTGTGAAATGGAAATCAGTAATTTGGTGTAATATTGCTGCTATATTGGCATTTAGATTACAGTCCTTCTATCCTCTCTTAGTAATTCATGGTTATGATGATCTTTAAATTTTCCTATTTATGGTGAAGAGCATAATACTTCTGTGGTTGATAGAACATTTGTATGTTATCATTAAATATTAATACTAGGAATATGTTACTTGTTGTTTGGACAGTCAATTCTGTAATTTTTCAGAATATGGTGTGATAATGATTGCATATTCTCATTCGTGGAGATAATGGAAGGTATTAATTGTTCCCATGGTTGTTCTATTTTGTCCTCTTACTAAGTTAACACCTTAACTTGTTCCCTGTAAGGGAGATGCCCATAAATCAGCAAGTTACTTGCTGCTGCATACATTAACAATGAATCAGCAATTTGAAAATAAAGAAAATGTGGTAGAAGTTGATGTGTGGTCTGCATGCTTGTTGGGAGATTGCTTTTGTTCATAAGACACTAAAGAATCATTTTAAAGAGAAGGAAAGGTAGGATATTGGAGCTTAGAAGCCAACCATAGTAATCAGCAATAAAATTCTCATCAATACAAGGGTTTGACAATTTAAAGATCTCCTCAATAATTGGGAGTCGAACATCAGTAATTTGAAAGACTTTAATGAGGTAATGAAGTATATAAGTTCATTTGGTAGAGTTGATTGAGGTTGTTAAGAGTCATAGTTTGAGTGAGGATTGTATTCCTAACAGCATATGCCTAAGTCTTCGAATTATATGCTTGAATAAGCAAGTCAAAATCTCAAATTTTGGAATTGAAAAAAAAAAAGTGCAGTAAAAGGTATTAGAATCTACCTTTAGTATTGGTAGATGATTTAAGGGATTTGAGTTTTAACCTACATTCCAAGGTAGGCTATGACATAGAGTAGTTTGTATCAGTGTTTTGAAGTCTCTAAGGTGTCTAAAACCTTATGAATAATGAAGGTACTATATTAGCAATGACTTAATATCTTTGGAAGCTTATAGGGAGATGGTGTTGATAAAGATCCTGGAGGTGTAAGGTGATCGAGGTGTTGTGTGGTGAGGTGTAAGGGGGTTGTTGTGTGATTTTGTGAAGGTGTAGATAGAGAGAACTAGAATAGGTGAAATTGGCACAAGGAATAGGCCATTCACCTTGTCTCTAACCTTAGAGAATTGAAAGGGATAGCATATGTTATGCTTAGGTAGGCTTGGAAAAAGCCCAGCCTAGTTTGAGAGCTATAATCACAAATAAGCATTTTAGGTAATTGGGCACATAACATAGCTCCATCCACAAAAACAAGTTTTTTCAAGAGGTCAGAATTGTGAATATTGAGTTTTACACAAACATAAATTGCACAACCACTATGTCCTATACCTAAAGCCTAAACATTGATCAACCACCTATAATTATCCTTAAGGGTGTGGATTCTTCCACACAATCATAACCTTGCAATCTTGAGACTAAGAGTGAACAAACATAACATCCTATGGTCATCCTTAAAGGATTTGACCCCCAAACCCATACATATACTAAAAACTTAAATATTGTGACTAGGAGTGAACCAAAGATCATACACTTTGGTCTTAACACTTCCAGATAGACAACATCTAAAAAAATTATAAGATGGATTTTATAAGTTTATGATTTGGATATAAATTTGTTTTGGAGTTTATCTAAAATAATTATAGATGACAAAACAAATAAAAGATAAAAGCATGTTACTCATAATATCATTATTGGTAACAATGTTTCAAATGCAAAGAATTATTTTTTTAAGCTTCTAGCAATGATCAAGTGGCTTACTGAATGGCTTGATGAGTCTTGGAAACTTCTCCCATTGTATCCTTGCTTTTGCCAGTTTGAAGTTTCTAGTTACATGCACAGAATCATGACTTTACATCACAAAGAACTCACATTCTAACAATTTTCATGTTCTTTCATTACATTTTGATCTAAACAACAAATTTGAAACTTTCACTTATTCAAATGACTAATCTAAAAATGGGTCCTATTAAAAAATCTAATACAAATTCAAATAATGTATCCAAATTCTAAACAAATCAAAACATAAAATCTATGATTTAAACTTATCTCATCACTTAGACATAATAACAATACCCACCTTGTCATGTGGACAGTCTTGGGGGAGAGGTTGCAACATTGTATTTGGATCCAATTGATCACTCTTTATCTCTCTTCATCTCTCCCTATTCAATCTAATGAACCAACTAGATTTGCTCTACATTTTAATGTCTCAAGTATTGCCTCGTGGTCTGACTTACAGACTTTCCAAAGAATCTTATTATGCGGTTTTCCACCATATTTTATCAAGTGGACATTTGATGTAACAACAAGGTTTGAATAATGAAGAATCTTACTCTCTATTTGCCAATCCTCAAATAGCCACAAGTTAGGGTTCTTCATAGAATATCATCTAAGCCATGTCCTAGTTACAACCACTACATTGATATGGTACTCTAAACCTTCACCATCTACAACCGAGTGATCCAGTTTTGGTTTGGCTTGGACATAATGACACAAATAATAATCTATCCCTTCTTCATTGTCTTCGAGTGTAATAAGAGCAAAAACATGGCCTACAATGACAAATTCACAAAATGTGGTCATTAATTCATAAAATACTTAGGTAAAAGTAATAAAGTTACATATTAAAATTACAAAGATATATTAATATATATATTACTAGGTTGCACTAGATCAAACAAGCGGTCAAATTCAATAGACGAATCCATCTCTACCATTTTCAGTGCTTGTGGGGGATGATAGGTGTCAATTGGGTCCAAAACCCATATATCTCATTTGTCCACCCATTTAGTTGACTCACAGTCATCCCAATTTTTCTCTATACAAGATGGACAATAGCATGTCGTTTTTCATGTGTGGATACTCCATTAACTTAGAATAGAGCTTCTAAAAGAGTGCAACTCACTGGATCCTATTAGTGTGCAACAATCCTCATATGGTGCAATGTTAGTATTATCTATCAACCAAAAAAATCTATGAATCGTAGACTCACCTTCCTTACCTGGATCCGTTGTAGTGTTACACCATTGGATGATGGATTTTGCATCTATCAATATTGTTCCATCTATGTACTTTAGTTCTTCATGAGCTAAGGCTCTTTTGATGCATGCACCTACACCATCATGCTCTCCTTTCCATGACTAGCCTCTATGAAATTCCACATATATTGAATTCTACACAACCTATGCATCTTGCTCAACCAATAGAACATCTGTGCATTCTTGAATTGAGATACATAATTGTCTAACCAAATAATGTAATGATGATATGTTATGCCCCTGCAAGCCAAATCTCCATAAAATAGTTGAAAACAACCATGTACAAACTCTATAGAATGTGATCAATCATCACTAATGTAAAAATGGTACTCCTCAAAATCTTCATGTCATCCTCTATACTTGTAGGTGAATGCATGAATGTTATGTGAACAAATATGGAAACCTATTGAGAAGTATAATACTTTGCTTGCACCTCATTTTTTGGTTCTAGTGTGTAGTTCTCTGCAAAGTCTACAACTGAAACAATGGTATCTAGTGGAACTATATCCTTGCACAACTTGAATTGCAAATTCAGCTATCGAGCTCTATGTGTATGCCTTGTATACTTGTAAATAATCTTTTCATGAAAAATATTCATGAACTCATACACTGGAATCTTTTCAATGACTAAATCATATCTTTTACCCTATTTCCCATCTTTTAGAGCATATGTCATTGTCTTAAATTTTTTGTAATCTACTATTTCAAATTTCAATTGCATGTGTACTATCCATATGTTCACAAGTTGATAAAAGTTGCAAAGAACCACAAAATAATCATGTACCATCCAAGAATAATGTCTTGTAAAAATTTTGGCCATCCCCTATTTCACATAAAATGTTGGATATGAATTCCCTTGAAGAGCTTGGTGGCTCATTCATGTCACAATCCTGCAAAACAAACTTAGAATGCAAAAACACACATATATGCCTAAAAAAAACAAAATGGTTAGAAAATTCAATATGTATCCTACAACAACAAGTTGTGCGTGTGATTTATCTTCACATAAAAAGGTTTGCCCATCTCAAAAAATATTTGACTTATTCGAATTTGAGGATATATACCAATAAATTTTGCAAAAAATTATGTTTGAGTTGAGTCCAAAAAAAATTTCACATGTGGGTTGCGATTTTGGCTACCAATCCTCTTTCTTACAACATCTCTTTGATTAGGGGAAAAACGTGTGTTATTTTTTCAAAAATCTTCAATCAATGATTTCAAAACTTCACTAATTTCTTTATCCTTTCGCGATAGTCTATTGCTAAATGTCCATAACTCATTTTTTGTTGGATCTTCCAATCTCTTATGCCTTAGCATGGCTCTCCTTAGAGTACCTCTAACAATTTTCAATATTTTTCTTGTCTTTATCATGATTCAAGCTTTCTTCATTTGGGTACTTACTATTGTCAATGTAAGTGCTCATCTTGTGATATTACTATCTTTGGTGTGTGATATTACTATCTTTGGTGCGTGATTTAGAACCCACTTTGTCATAAGCACTCATTAGATTCTTTACAAAAAAATTCATTTGAATTTTCCATCGTTCTTAGCCCAAGAATCTTCATGATAGGCCTAAATTTCAAATTCCTCATCATTTCAACAAATAATTGGCATTGACCTATAATATTTAATTCTTCAAAGAATAATCTCCACATATGATTAACTTTTCTTTGACAAGTATGCTTGCTAATCTTGTCAGGCATTGATTTCAAAATGTTATTATCAATATCAATCAAATATTTTGGTCTTCTAAAAAAAATTTTAGAAGGTGTTATAATCTCTTCCATTCCCTCAACATTTTGAACATCAACATAAGGTTGAGTGTTTTACATACCTTGAACTGAAGATGATGTGCCTTGGCAATAAGATGCAAAAGATGGAATATCACCTACTTGATATGTTGATGTTGTGCCTTCAAGATGACATGATAGAGTGTGTACATCGTCGAATCTACAAATTAGTGTCTCTTCAACATGAGAGGATGATATGACTCCAACATTGGAAGATGGTGTAGCTTCACAATTCAATTGTCTTCTTGAGCGTAACAGTCTCATTCGTTCTCTATCTTTCCAATTCTTTCTCTTTGTTTCTTTGTATCGGTGGTTCTTGATCCTCTTCGAAAGTCAATTCTTCATTATTGCTTTGCAATTTTCTTTGTTCACATAGTAGTTTCATTTTTTCTCTTTTAATTGCCAAATCTCTCTCCCTATCTTCATTTGTTTGAGTTTTTGGTTTCTTCCTTGGCATGATGATGATTTCTACATGTCAAATTATTCAAACATCTGAATTAGTTACAATATGTAAATTACAAATCATTCAAATACATATAAAAATTATAATTATTTCAATGAATACACAATGTATATCAAACAACTTGCCAAATTTCTAACTATTTCCAAATAACAATTCATTCAAACATACAAATTTCAATGAATTCACTCTATATTAAACAACATGTCAAATTATAATCAAATTTGTCTCTATATATCAACAAACAATATTGAAAAAGGACTGCACTAAACTTTTCTATAGAAAGAATATTCAAAAAGTGATCCAATGATTGAATTTGGTGTTTTCTAGCTTCAAAAAGTCTTCAAAAAGTGTTTGCTAACTTCCAACAACTTGAAACCCGTGTTTTTTGTCAGAACAACAGAATGCACAATAGACAAAAAGCAGAATATGGATCAAAAGGGACCCAAACTTGCTTTTTGACCATTTTTAGGTGATTTCACATAGTGCATACACACTATAGCACGTACGCACTATAAAGCGCATATGCACTATGTCAAAACACATCTCTCCCTATCCCACCATCCCCCATCCCCTACTCTCTCTCTCTCCCTAGTCTCTCTCTCCTCTCTCATCCCCTACTCTCTCTCTCACTCTCCCTCTCTCATTGCCTACTCTCTCTCACTCTCTCTCTCCCATCCCCTACTCTCTCACTCTCTATCCTCTCCCATCCCCTACTCTCTCACTCTCTATCCTCTCCCATCCCCTACTCTCTCTCTCATTCTCCCTCTCCCACTACCTACTCTCTCTCTCTCCCATTCCCTACTCTCTCTAACCCTCTCTCCTCTCCCATCCCCTACTCACTCTCTCACACACTCCCATCACCTACTCTCTCTCTCTCCCATCCCCTACTCTCTCTCTCACATCCCCTACTCTCTCTCACTCTCCCTCTCCTACTCCCTCTCCCATCGCCTACTCTCTCTCTCTCACTCTCTCTCGCATCCCCTACTCTCTCTCACTCTCTCTCTCATCTCCCATCCCCTACTCTCTAGATCTCTCACACACACTCCCATCCCCCCACTCTCTCTCACACTCTCTCACATCCCCTACTCACTCTCTCTCATCTTGTACTCTCTCTAACACTCCCTACTCTCTCACACTCTCTCCCATCCCCTACTCTCTCTCGCTTACACACATTCCCATTCCCCTTATCTCTCCCCCTCTCCCACTACCTCTCCCACCACCTACTCTCTCTCTCCCCCCTTCCATCCCCTACTCTCTCTCTTTCACACACCCACACACTCCCATCCCCCCTCTCTCTCCTCTCCCATCCCCTACTCTCTAGATCTCTCACACACACTCCCATCCCCCACTCTCTCTCCCTCTCCCACCACCTACTATCTCTCTCTCACTCTCTCCCTCTCTACTCTCTCTCTCCCATCCCCTACTCTCACTCTCACTCTCCCATCCCCTACTCTCTTTGTACCACCCCTACTCTCTCTCACACTCTCACACTCTCCCATCCCCTACTCTCTCTCTTAGACACACTCCCATCCCCCTCTCTCTCTCCCTCTCCCTCTCGCTCTCCCACTCTCTCTTCCACTACCTACTTTCTCTCCCATCCCCTACTCTCTCTCTCTCTATCTCTCCCCTCTCCCATCACCCCCCCTCTCTCACTCTTGCTTTACCTCTCTTCTTCCCTCTCTATGCACTATTTAGGTCTTAATAGTGTGTGTGCACTATAGTGTGCACGTGCTGTTGAGACCCAAATTTTAAAAGCTTTAAATAGCACATGCACGCTATAGTGCACACGCGCTATAGGGCATATGCATTATTCAAACGTTTGCATTCTACCAAGCCTAAGGCTTGGTTTTTCCTTGGGGATCCAACCCGAAGGTTTGGAGTCTATAAACTGGTCTGAGACATGTTTTGCTGCAAACATACAAAAAATGATTGATTTTTCTTATGTGCTCTCCTTCAAGATTCCTCATGGTTGAGCATCAATAAGATCATATTACATGACATTGTAGGTCTCTGTGTTATCTATATAACCATATAATTTATTTTTTATTTGAACTATTTCAAGTCTTTCATCTATAATTTCTTTTGAATTTTTTTTTTCAAAAACCAACATGTACTAATTGGGCTATAGATTTTAGCTCGTTCATTGAATTTTGCAACAACTTAGTTTTTTAGAAACTAGACTCCATTCTACACACTTTGAAAAAAAGAAGTTTTGATTTTAGATTAGTTTTCAATCATTTCTAGGGGGAGCATACAGATATTTCACATTTTTGGGAAGTGTCTAGTTAAAAAATTCATAAAAAATAAAATAGACATTATAAAATTATCCAAAAAATCTAGGATAAACTACATAATGTTAATAACTTTTGACTAGAGCGATTAAAAAAATTTTTAAAAAATTTAAATTTTAGGGGGGCCACACTTTGTACTGTGTTATTTTTTTTGGAATAAATGGTACCATTTTCTATGGCCACCTTTTTTGAGGACCTAAAACTAAACCATTTTGAAAAAAAATTAGTAGTTTAGAAACTAGACTCAAAGGACTACTACTTTTGTTTTTATCATATCTTAAAATTTTGAGCATAACTATCTTTAAATTCTTGTTGAAATTTAGAAATTGCTGATTTCAAAAAAAAGGTGTCCACTTATACCCCCCTTTTGGCACCACAACTTGGTGCACTTACCCCTTAAGCTTACTAGGCAACAGTTCTCAAGCCTAGGTTGTGGAGAAATTTAATAGTAGGGAGCACAAAAAATTAGTTGCCATAAAAATCACTCTATTTCTTCCAATAATAGGATCAACGTCCTACTCTTGCATACTTGCATCTATATAGAGGCTTGTCATTAGGTCTCAAAAAGGTGGATTATTGTTATGAGAATTAGCTACTTATATAGTTGTCAAATAATAGGGCTTTCGGTTGATTGGGGAATAGTTTAAATATTAATTGGGCTATAAGTCTATATTAATGCTTATTGAAGAAGAAAAGAAAACAATGATTTATGTATACTTTGCTATCAAGGTATAATAGCAAGAGTGCCAAAGGCATCTTTGATGAGAGTGTTGCACTTTTTCAAACATATACAACGTATAGTGCAGGGAATATAAAGTAAATGGTGATTTTCCAAACAGAGGGATATCGTAGCAGAAAATGTAACTAAAGTTATTATAATAGGTAGATAGTAGCTTTTAGATTTCGAGCTTTCAGTATTGTAATGGAGGAGTTGTTCATTTTTTATCTTATGATTGGGAGACCAGTTCTGGGATTTTCTTTTTATGGATGAGGGACTTAGCAACCTTCATTTAATGCATCATATACAATGTATATGTACTTGAATTTTCAAAATACAAATATTTTTTAAATACCTAACCATAGCTTGGAGAAATCAAAAGAAGTTGAAGTGTTCAAGTGTAAGGAAATTAGTTGAACTTAGAATCCATCTAATAAACTGATAGTAATAATTATAGACATATGCAAGAAAAGAAATGTTGCATTATGCATGATGCATGGCTAGTGGGAACATTGAGTCACTGGATTAGAAAGTACAGGCATCATCCAATGGATATGTTGGTAGCTACTCATTGCTAGAACTTTGGGATTCAAAGTCACACACTTTCTAGAATGGGGCCCCGGTTGGCTGCACATCTTGGCTCTTATCAAGTTGCATTGCCTTCTTTGGCTCTACATTTTTTTATGTTGGTAGGCTATACATGTACTGGGATGTATTTTGAGGCATGATATTCAAGGCATTGTGTATGAACACATGCTTCTTTGCTTTTCAAGAGATAGGTTATGTTCCTCTTAGCAAAGTGGCTAAAGTTATATGTTAGTCTGCTCTTTTTTGTAGGAAAGGATCTAAATACTTGGTAGAGAAGGTGATTTCCATGTGGATGCAACAATCTTCAAGATTTATATAGTCACCACCACATATTTGGCCTTTTGTGTGCCTTGTTGGCCCTCTCTGTATATGCTAATTTATTTGGAGGTCTTTACAAGGCTCTTCTTTGTTTCACTGTTATCAATGAGAACACCTCTATTGATATTTTTTGCACATCATTTTGGATTCACTACATATGTTGTCATTGGTCAATGTGTGTTCAACTTCTCTCACTTCTCCTGAATATTGTTGTATTAGGCTCCTAAGGTGGGGTCACTCTCATGAATTGCAGCTTTATTCTAGGTAAACATGTTAACAAGGCACTTGTACATGCAACTTTAAGAATCCCCAAATCTGATGCCAATGGAAAGTTGCACACAAATCCTAGTTAACTTAGACTTGATCCAAACACATTGCTAACCAAAACCTCCTTATAAAATTTCCTTCCCTTGCCTTGAACTTTTCACTCCCAATCCAATCTTTTATCTTGATTATAATTTTCTAGGACTTCTACAACTTAATCATTTTATTCAAAAAATGAAGTAAGAAACATATGAGATCTCAATTGGATTGAGGAATTCTTTCATTGAAAAGGATTGAAGCAATGTCAAGGAGTTGTGATGGTTACACACAAGCATGCACACCTCCTTTGTCTCTGCCACTACCTTCTTGAACCATTAAATTTCACCAATGTCCTTGATCTCATGACATACACCTAATTAAGGGTATACTAGATGTGCATGTAGTTGGACACAACCAATTTACTTGGTTTCTCAATGAATATATGTCACATTTGTAACTACTTAAACTTCATTAGAAGAACATTCTCCTTAATGTGCTCTCTGAAAATTTGTTATTGGAACCTTGCATCCTTATATTTTCTTGAGCTAGTGATCACCCTAAGGAAATAAGATCCATTCTACATGAAATTATAATATATTTTTTATTGGCTTAATACAAAATATTGCTTAGAAATAGATTACAAAGGAAGTGACCCAACATTAAAAAACTTGAATGAGAGTAGAAGTGAGAAAGGAGCAAATTAAACAACGAGAGGACCAAAAAATGACATGATCAACACAACTAAAAATAGTGATTATTCCCACAAGAACTTAAAGTAACAACAACATTCACTACAAATTCTAGAGATTGGGCAAGAGAAAAGAGAATTATAATGCCTAGTTACTTTTAGAAGGAAGGATCATGCAAGTAAGATAAAGAACTAAATTAGTCCAAACACCACCAAATCAGAGCAAACAATAGTATGAATCATTCTCATAATACAAACACCTACCAAACCATATTCTCATAAATTAGAGCAGGAAAGAGGATAAATTAGAGTGGAGATCACCATATTCTCACAAAGAAGCACATAACATTTTTGAAATACAAACACCCACCCAAC
The DNA here is from genome assembly GCA_028749045.1 of Cupressus sempervirens. Lineage (NCBI taxonomy): Eukaryota > Viridiplantae > Streptophyta > Pinopsida > Cupressales > Cupressaceae > Cupressus > Cupressus sempervirens. The sequence continues at coordinate 481,129,417 of CM053785.1, forward strand.
CATGACAGCCAATTTTTTCACAAACTGTAATCATTAATGTAAATCTTTTTCCTTAGTTGCATTATGTGAGCTTGTAGGTTGAGCATGCTTCTTTTGAGTTCAGGGTAGTCTTGGAGAGAAGACTACAAAAGGAATATACAAGAGGAGAAGTTCTCATAGAGGATTTTAGTTTCAAATTGCAAGGCATAGTAAGCATGGGAAAAGACATCTAGACGTTGAAATCCCCATATTGTTTAAGGATACTATGTCTGAAGGTATGTTTGCAAGATTGTGTGATGCAAGCATTAGCTGAAAAAATAGTAGTTTTAGTGACTCATCAAGTGGAATTTCTTCCTACTATTGATATGATCTTGGTATTTATGCATAACCCGCCTCTGTTTCATCAATCTTTTGCAGCCTATCAAAGAAAAGCCTTTATAAATTTCCATTTCAATGGTTGTTTGGATATCATAAATTTGAATAGTGTCATCTATGTAGGTGATGGAAGGTGGAGAAATAGAGCAGGTAGGGAGCTATCATTAAATACTAGTAGCAGGGAAAACATTCGAACAACTTGTGAATGCCCATAAGGAAGCAATGGTTTCTACCAATAATGATCCCATGAACAACTAGGCTTCTCCACCTGAAGTGGAGATTGGATCCTTGTAAATTGAAAGGATGCAAAATTCAACTGAGCTCGTCGTCCAAGAAATTGGAGGAGATATTACACCTAATATGACACAATTGACTATGGAAGAAGAGAAGGAAATGGGGGATTTAGGATTGGAACCATATATTGACTATATTTGCATTGCAAAAGGAGCATTACTTTCTATGTTGATTGTCTTTTCCCAAGGAGCCTTTATTGTTGGGCAAGTAGCAGCCAACTATTGGCTTGCAAAGGTGATCTTGGATCCAAATATTGATAGTGGTGTATTAGTAGGTACATATGCAGGCATTTCACTACTGAGTGGAGCTTTTGTCTATTTAAGATCTTGGCTTGTTGCAGTGTTGGGATTGCGAGCTTCAAAGGCCATTTTTAATGGGGTGTTTACTTCAATATTCAAGGCACCCATGGCCTTCTTTGATACCACACCTATGGGTCTAATTTTATCACCATCTATTAATATCACTAGCTTTAATCTTTTCATATAGCCAATAACCTTAAGTGTTTAATGGAAGAAATCTAAAGCAAGAGATGAATAGAGATATGTGCTTCATGTGTAGGTTGTTGCTACAAGAAACCCAATTTTACATCTAAAAAATTCTTCAAGCTCACACGCTATTATTATACTTGATTAACATGGTCGATATCTATGACCTATAAATACTAGCATAGAATCCTAGTTGGTTACTAAAACAATAACTCAACCTTTGGCCCATAGATAACACTTAATTGAATAACATTGATTGTCTTTTAACAATAAATACCTCAATTACATCCTTGAGAGTCTTTGCAAGTGAGAATCCCTAATGATGTCATTCTACAAATGAAGCCCTTTTTCACCACATTACATACCCCTATTTATAATATTATAGATTTGATACCACACCTATGGGCCAAATTCTTATTAGGGTAAACAAAGCATGCAATGACTTATAACCAATAAAAATTAATATATTCAAAAAAAAATGACTACCAATTTGTTATCTCAACAAGAATCCTTGGACCTCAGTTTGATTGGTTTGGATCTAGCTTGGGGCTTCAACTATGTTTTTTCTTCAGGATCAGAATTATTAGGAATGATAGCAAATGCCCTTCACAAAAAAGGGAGTCAAGAAAGGAGATGGGGAGGTCAGATTCACCTGAACTGAGCAAGTCCAACCCAGTAATGGAGTAAGCCAAACCACAAGGCAAGTCCAACCTAAGAACGGAGATGGGGAGATCAGATTCACTTGAACTGAGCAAGCCCAACCCAAGAACGAAGTAAGCCAACATAAAAGAATAATAGTATATTGGGGTCAGGAAGGATGAAAAGGCAACCTGCAAGCCTGTTACTTGAGATTTTCAACCAAGTCATGTTACCCCACGATTTTCAACCAAGTCTTATTACCCCCACAATTTCCAACCTATGCGGGAATGAAGCTCGGCCTACATAAGGTGACAATATATAATAATAACAATTTCATTCACCTTTTCTTTGTTATGACATTTTTGACCAACTTGTGATTTTCTTTGTTATGTGATTGAGTTGGTTGAAATTTTGACCAACTCGGGAAAACTTAGGATATTTTTTACCAATATGGGGATGAAAACTTAAAAAAAAGAGAAATAATAGCTTTGGTCAAAAAATTTGGTAGAAAAAAAAGTGCAAATGTACCAATGAAATATCCTGACTGGCCAAAGCTAAGTCAAACCCTAACACCAGTAAATCACATGTCTCATAAAGCACATACAAAAGTGAATTTCATAATTCATTAGGTTTTGAAAACACTAAAGTTCAATATTTGCTAAAGGTTTTTAGATTAAATCACAGACAATTCTATAATGGAAATCAATTTTCTCAAACAAGAGTTTCAACCTAGAGAAATTTTGAAAACAAAAACACAACAGACACGATGAAGATAGGAATTCGAAGAATGAGCAACTACTGCACAAACCCACAAGATCCTACCTAGATCTGATGCTAAAATAATAAACCTACAAACACAAAAGAATCTTCCTTTTCCTTCGAAAACCCTCTTTTCAGAAATTGGCTCCCCCAAACCTATGTATCTAGAAATGAGCTTTAATTTCCTTAATAAAGAATTTTTCCCTCAAATCAAGGCTTTAATCATGTAATCATGTGAAAACTCTTTGTCTTTAATTACTATATTTTAATTTTCATGCACACACTTTATGCAATTTAATTAAAATAAATTTTATTAAATTAAAGCTTTCTCTCCCTTATTAAATCATGCGATGTTTTTAATATAATATTTATTAATTTAACTAATAATATTATTTAGAGTTTATTAAAAATAAAACTCCTAAATAAAATATTAATAAATTAAATAAATATAAATACACCTAACTTATAACTTTAATCAAATCATTTAAATTTAATTCTTTCATGCACATTTAAAGAACTTTTTACTTAAAATATTCTTTTATATTTTCTTTTCCTCCACTTATTAATCAATGTAAGCACTATTTAAAGCATAGTTTATTATTTAAATTAATAAGAATAATTAAAGCTTATTATTTAAATGCAACTCTAATTTAATAATTATTAATTAACTAATCATAATAAAATAATATTAAATCTTAATAAAATAATATTTATTACTCAACAAATAATATTATTTAGAATTTATTATTAAAATAAAACTCTTAAATAATTATTATTTAAATAAATATAAATATGCTAAAATTAAAACTTTAATTTAATCTTTTAAATTTAATTGTTTTATTTAATTAATTAAATATAATTAAATATTGACTTTTCTACATACAATTTTCATGCAACAACTTTATGCAATTTAAATTTAAATATCTTTATTAATTTATTTGTCTTTGTCATTTTAATTAATCATGAGACATTTTTAATATCATATTTATTAATTTAACTAATAATATTATTTGGAGTTTATTAATAAAATTCCTAAATAAATTATTAAATTAAATAATTATAAATATGCCAAAATTAGAACTATAACTTTATCTTCAAATTTTATTCTTTTATTTAATTAAATTCACAGACATTTTAATAATATATTTGTTAACTTAATTAATAACATTATTTAGAGTTTATTATTTAAAATAAAACTCCTAAATAATTATCATATTGACAAAATTTATTTTTGTATGAAGTGACTTAGGAATTGGTTTGATGGTGTCAATAGGACAAATTGGAGGAATTTTAATAATGTTATTATTAATTAACTTCAATGATGCAAAGGTTTAGATAAATCAATGTATTTACAATTAGGATGATACACAAAGGAAAAAGTAGTCATACCTTTAGATGTAGTAGAAAAATGATCATCTATTGTGTTTTTTGTCTTGTTGATTTTGATGTAGTTGTTAGGCTTAGGAAACTTGTTTTGATGAATAGAAGTGGCACTCTTATCAATAGTATCAGGAGCCATTGGAGTGATTCTCTTAAGTTAGATCACTTGTAATTGATAATGGTGAAACATTGCACAAAAATGTGAGAAGGAAGTAAACTTCATAAGGATAATATTATCTCTATTGTATTTTTGCAAAATAGAAATAAAAAATACATTGAAAATAATTATTAGCCATAGGATAAGACATTTGAGAATACAAATGTTTAAATCTACCAATAAAGTCACTAAACTTTACTTTAACATTTTGTTTACAATGCATCAAATCAAATAAAAAATTTGAGGACCAATGTTGTTTTGAAATTATTTAATGAAATCATTGACAAGATTTTGAAAGGAATCAATTGAATAAGAGGGTAAAGAGCAATATCATTTCAAACCTTTGTCCTTAAAAGTCCACATGAATAAATTGTTGAACCTGAAGGTAAATTATCTATTAATGCAAAACACTTAGTCATTTACTAGGCAACGTTGGTCATTCATCACTATGACTGATCCATCATATAGGTCAAGTTACAAACTATTGAAGTGAATAAGTTCAATGTGTTAAGGCAGATATAGTTGTTGAGTGCACATAAGCATCATCAAGCAATCCATATTTGCAAATCATTTCAGTGGTCGTCAAGTGATTTAGGAGGCAACATGCATCAAGCAATTCATAAAGTAAATCCAATATATGTCGAGTGAAGTTCATGGCAAGGGAAAACATGAAGAACAAGCATAGTCAAGCGCCAGAAGCCATATATGTTGAGTTAAACAATTTTTGTATTTGAGTCGAGAATGGTACAAATCATATGTAAACCATTTTTTGCCAAGCTAGAAAGTTGTTTCTAAGTTTGAGGTACGAATCATGGAGCTAATTATGCCTACAATTATTGATCATTAATACCAATAGTATGTTATCAACCAATTAGAAAAATGGAATGACTAAGTAGTAAAAACAATGAATCCTAATCATCAATCAAGATCTAGAAGTTTATTTAGATGGCTATAAAAGAAGGGTTTAAGACATAATTCTATATTGTTGAAGTTGTTAGTGAGAGGATTGCGTAGTTGAAGGTGAATCAGAGCTTGAAGGACTAAGGTAGCTAAGTAGTGCAAAGAGGAGATATTGCATATCAGTCACAGTGAGGTGATTACATATTGGAAAGAGAAGATATGACATCAGTAATTCAGTACAAACCTGTTTGTGAACAGATTGTCTTTTCAACTATTTAATAAATTCACTCTATGCCAAGGGTATTAGAAAACACAAAAATGTTCACCACAATTGAGAAAACTTCATATTATTTGGTTTTCTCTCTACATTTAAAGGTACAGCTTCCTTATAAAATTTTCATTGAATTCAAAAGATCATCTTCGCACTTTTACTAGAAAACACATAAGGTTCTCTCACATACTCTTAGGTAGTGAGGTGAGAATTCATTCAAACAATAAAGAGAAAATTCATCAAACTCTTCTTCTAAAAGACATCAATTCAAAGAAATTAATAATGCCACAACTTGATATTAATCACTCAAGAATCTTAATTAGAATGAACTTACAGTAAAAATAGCAACAGATACCTTGAACCAATAAATCAAAGCTCACCAAGTAACAATGATTTAAACACTTCGAACTCCAAGTTTCAAAGAAAAATCCAAGATGATATGTATATATATTAAATCTCCTTCATGCACACATTCATTCAAAAGCAAACATATATATGCTATCAGTCAATTGTTGTTTTAAAGTATCTATTAATCAAAATTTCCTTCTAGCTATCTATTCTAACCCCTATTTAGTTCAATGCCCCATCATTTATAGTTTCATTAAAAATTTGAAAGGCCTCTATCAAAACCCAACCATTTCAGGTCAAACAGTTAAGATACGAACAAAAAAAATAGTTATAAAAATGGTTGCCAAAACATGACCAAAAATAACTATCTTGTTCAAGCTTCATTGTCGGTCTTCTCTTCTTTGCCCATGGTTTGTCACACCACTTTCTAGCTTCTGAAGGTGTTCACAAACTCTTGCATTGCATGGGAATGAGGATTTTTCAAACTCAATAGCCTAGCCCTACACGCGTCCTTTTTCCATTTAAACTCCTTGAATTCCAGGCTCTAACATGGCATGAGGTTCTTGTTAAGACATAGCATGGATTCAATATTTGCCAACATAGTGAAATCACTACCAGTAGGTGATTCGCTATCTCTGATCTTCTCAACAACATTGTTGAAGTTTTTAGTCAGTGTTTCAAAATCCATGTTTCCTTCATCAAACTATAGAATCCCTGTAGGATTTTCCATATTCATGTCTTTGAGAAGTTATTCATGCATCCCAGTAATTTTTCCCTTAATGGCTTGCATCTCATTGATTGCTTCTTTATAAACCAATTCTTTCCAACCGATGTTATTTTTCATGATGAATAACATGCAAGGGTCTACATTCTTCATCATATTTTCATTTTGAAACTTAAGTACTCCAAACTTCTCAACTTCGGTTACCTAGAATAAAATTACCTGGCACCGGCTCTATTCAGTTTCCCATCCTAGAATTAGGGTTTGAATCTCTCCCAAGAGTGTTTCTCCTTTGGCATATACAGTGGTGAATTCTAGGATAAATTTGTTACCTTCTTTGATAATAGTGTTCACCCAGTCTTGCATTGCATGTGACAACAGCTTCCCCCTTTGCATTCACTTTACTAATTGTTGGCTATTTGCAGAATTCGGGTCAAAGGATTGAGGAGCTTGAACAACAAGTAAGGCTCCAAGATTCATCAAAGAATCAATATAAGCAGCCATAGTCATTACTAAACCCTTGAATTCCTTTTTCTCCCTGCTATCTTTTTCAGACTGGGTTAACATATGATTGGCAAATAATTTGAAAAAGTGATTACTCGTGCTCCTATTAATAGCTCCCAATTCGATTGAAGTGACTTTGAAACCTTCACTGTCGATTTCTCCAAACTCTATTTTTTCTTATATATGGCTACCTCAACTGTTATTTTCCCAGTCACTGGGTCCTTAGTCAAATGAGCATCAGTTTTTAGTTTCTTTGATTTTGAAGTTCCTTGAGCAGCATACTTGGTTACAATATCCTTCACGGGTGTTGAAACTGGCTGCAAATTTATTTTCTTAATGATTGAATTAGATAACTAGGATAGGATAGTAGGGCTGATAGAAATTGCCCAAGCATCCTTGGTGGGAATCATGAACCTAGGCTGATCCACTTTAGGGGCTTCAATAAATTGCACATCACCATCGACACTATCCAAGAAGTTGAGACCATCATTTGAATCTTGTCCCTGAGTCAACATCTTTTCTTTTTGAATTTCTTGTTGCTTAAGGGCTTTAGATTTAGCTTTAGACCTAGTTCTAGGAGCTGTATTTTGTATATGAATTGGTGTCCTTTTCTACTTACCTGGAGCCAACACACTACCTATAACAGGAGATGAAAGTTGGATGTCAGATGTCAATGGTTCAAAAAAAGATATTACCCTTGGAGAGGGTTCCTTCACAGCTTTCATGTTCTATCTTTTTAGCCAATCATCTGTATAAGTGAGTATAAATATAGCCCTTAGATTTATATCCTCTTCTTCTTCTTGGTTCCAATCAACTTCCAGTGATTTTGATTCATGGGGCCCTTCCTAGCCTAGTTCAACAATGTCTAAACCATCTTCAATTATCCCCTCTATTTGAAATTTTAGTTTTAGGGAATTGATTTATTGCAATGTCAATCTTGAATAATCTCTCCTCAAAACTTCTCCTTCATCTTTATAGTCCTACCATAATTCTTCTAATTGTGGAGTTGTTGTTGAGTAACCTTTGAGACTAAAGACTTGATCTGCAAAGCATTTAGTATCAAAATTTCTTCTACTTTGGTAAGAACCAAAACTAAATCCAAGAAAATTACTTCTTATGACAAAGGCACTGATCATACTATTACAAACCAAAGAACCAAGTTTGACAGGGAATAATGTCTCCCAATTCTCCTATGGTAAGTTATCTTTAATAACAGAGAATAATTGTCTACAAATTTCAGCTAAAACAAAGCAATCCAATGCATATCGTGGAAGTTTTATTGGTTCATCTTTGAACCCACCTATTCTCAAATAGGTGAACTTGGAAAATTGTATGAAATAGCTTTCGTATTGTTGAACCAATTTTTGAGCTTCAGAAGACAATCTGGGCATGGGTGTTTTCTTCAAAGATACATGCACATTTTCTATCAATACATCATGAACCTTCCTAAAATTCTCCAACACTTTGTCTTATTGCAATAGGGGGCAATATTGATAAACTATTATTTCTTCATTCCAGACTTCATGAGGGAGAGGAGTAAGATCAATAACACAGGCGATGTAGTATGTCAAGTATGAGACCATGTAGAAACTTTCCCTAGATTCTTTAGCATGTTTTAGTTGTGTCCTCAATGAATTAGTAATAGTTTCAGCCCAATCCATCCATTGTTCTCCTTCAAAATGATTTCTATATAACGATACATCTAGTCCTCGAAGATGAAAACACTAGCTGAACCCTTGACTCGGTGTAACAGCACTACAAGGTCATGAATATGAGGCTTAAGATGATCCTTGGTGACTATCTTAGGTAACCTAGAACCTCCACCATAGTTAGTTTCAATCCATTTCCTAGCTAGAATACTCTAGTATTCTCTTGGAGTTTCTCGGTATTCATCTAGGGATTGAATGGGAGAAAATGTGGCAAATGTATTTTCTAGTAGACATAGTATAGAGGCAATGGTTTCTCTTGAAATTGATAGCACTAGTTCCCCATCCTTGTTCATGATACTTTTTCTCCTTACATCATAATGACCAATGCAAATTTGAAGCAATTTGAGGCTCAAAAGGGAAAGGGAAAAAGTTGTGGCTTCAACTAGACCACTAGTCAGAATTTCCATGCACCCATTTGATTCATCAACATTCTTAAGGAAGTTTTTTTGCAATTTCTCCAATTTAACACCTTCTAAGTTGGTATCACATATGACAGACCTTTTGCATTCCAAACTTGAAATATTGCCAAAGAAATGTAACATAGATTTCATCCTTAAACAAATTAAACAAGGCTTGGAACTGATTTATCTTGGAAAACACAGATTACAGAACAAAAAGAAGGATTTTTGTGTCCTCATTTGTGACCTACCGAAAAAAATAATTTTCCTTTCCTTTCTCCTTAGTAGCTTCTCCTTCAAATTCTTGATTTGTCTCACAATAAACAAAAAGGGAAAGTTGAACTCATTTTAAAAGGAAAGAGTACTTATGTGTGAAAGTACAACCTCATTATGAGGCATTCATAAAAAATAACTCACGGAAAGGTTTACATGTTTGAAAGCCTTCTAACATGACCCTCTTATTTAATAACTCCCTTTGTGGTTGTATCAATAATAATTAGCCTCATAATGACATGCAATCCTCTTTTCAGCAAAAGAGTTTCCACTTTTAATCATAAAAATGATTCTTCACATTTAGAATTGAAGCACCCTTTTTAATGATTACCCTCTGACATGGTAATTAATGTTCTAGGAAATGGTGGCCCATTTGTACAACATGATCCAATCTCGTCGAAAAGTCTTTATTGTGGAACGGCTTTGAACTACTTTGAACCTAGGTTCAAAGTGATTCAAAGTGATTCAAAAGAATAGTCTATTGTTTTGGCCCGCATTTCTTGCAAGAAAATTGTTAGTGCAAAATCATTTGATTGAACTACTTTGAACCAAAGTTCAAAGTATTTCAAAGTGATTCAAATGAAGAAACAATAATGAGGAGTGTGGGGGAAACTTTGTACAACACTTCAAATAGTTGGGAATACATGGAATGACGAAAGAAGTACTTCGGCAACTGGATGGGAAAAAATTTAAGGGTGGATTTTTAAATATGGTGACTCATTGGATAACTAACAAAACCAAAGGATCATGGTATTGGTTACATTCTAACTAGTGTATCAAGTGAATCTCTTAACATAGTGGTCCTAACAAGCCTATTGTAAATCTCTTAACAGAGTGCTCACTTTATTGTGATGTATAAATCCTTTAATTAAGGTTGAATTAATAGTCTTGTAAAATTTTAACAAAGCATATCCCTCATAGGGTAGCTCATTACAAGCGATCAAAATTGTAGAATAGGCACACTTTATTTTTGCAGTAGTGAAGATTTTGTGGGTGTCATCCCCGTCGCAGTTTTACCTTCTCATTAGAGAGTTTCTACATTAACACATCATGTGTTATGTGTTGATCAATATTTTATGCACATGTTATTCATGTTATTAGATGTTAGATCTGATATTATGTGTTTTTATATGATGATAATGATTAAGGTTACTTAAGGTTGAGATGTGTGGTAATTAAGTTTGAATGTGGCTTATGTTTGATGTGGTAAATTTTTTAGAGATCATGATTCACCCCACTCTCGACATCTCACTTTCCATCTATATTTCCAACATAAATTTTCCATGGGCCTATATTCATGTGAAAAATCACTACATATAGTTTGAAAAGTCCTAACATGAATCATAGGACCACCCTTACCAAGATGAGTGCCAAAATGAGGTATCTTAATATTTTGTGGAATAATAGCATGAAGGATATCTAAAGAAAGGGGATTAGTGATGCCACATGTAATAATTTTATACTTAGATTGAGTGAAATCAAACACTTCTTGTTGCAAAGAGTAGATAGTTTGAACCAAGCTACTAATAGTGGGATTAGAAGATGTGATAGTAGGCATAGACACATTAGATGTGTTAGAAATTTTACTGTAGAAAGCAGAGGGAATATGCAAAGATGTTGGTGGAGGATTGGAAGAAGTGGGAAGAGGATTGAATATGTAAAAGGCATCGTATTGTATGAAGGAAATGAAGAAAGTGTAGAAGTATGAGAAATACTCATGGGACATGTAGAGTTAGGAAGACCAACACTTAAAGGATTATGAGATTTTTTATAAGATGTCACAAGAGATGGTGCATAAGTAAGAATGTTAGGAATGAAAGTTGAAATGGGAATGGAAGGTTCAATGGTTGTGGAAGAAGGAGTGTATCCTAACTCTTGAGAACATTTTTTCAAAGGCTTAGGATGAGTATTAATAAGATGTGATATGCCATATAAATTTTTAATGTTATTATCATCATGAATAATAAGTTTCTTAATATCGTAAATAGCGAAAACACTATCAAGATTTTGATTCTCCCACATAGGATAATTTTTCAATTTATCAAACTCATGATTGGGCTTGTCAACTTGGGAAAGAGGAACTCTTGAGGCTTCATATTCATCAGGGGAAGAGTGAGAAGACTTATTCTCCATGATAGTATTGAGATCATGAGTAAAAATGTTGATATCATCATGGGCCCTCAAAAAAAAAGAGGAATCGTAATCAAAATATCCCATGAGCCTATGATTTGGGTGACATATACTAGTAGGTTTACAAGATGATGGACATGTTCCCAGAGCATCTAAACAAATTTGAGCCATTTTTTTTTTAAATCTTGTGATTAATACTTTCCATATTCAAATTTGTAGTATTGATACCCTATTCCTACACACAAGAAAATTTGATTTTTGTCCTTGAAAGGAAATGAAATGTAAAGTGTGTACAAAAGAAATACAAATGTAAATATTCACCTTGCTAGATAAAACCTTGTCAATAAAGATTTTGCTATGCTTGAATGTTTTAGATGTTGAATATTTAATGAAGGGTGTACCTGAAATCTCCATAAATGTAGTGGATCTACCAACACCAAATCATATATATGTGGATGTAAATTTGTACCAAATAAGAAGAAGAAGAATTAGATGATTGTTTTAATGTAGATCTCCTCCCTTGATGACCAACAAAAGGCTAGATCTTGAAGAGGAAATGCTCACAAAGGATCCTTGAATCTTTGAAAACACCTTGAATTCTTGATGAATGCTTGAGAAAACTTTGAAATATTCTAGCTTGAGTGTTTATAGTTTCTTCTTGATGTCTAGTGGATGTCCTTGGATATAAAAATAAGGTTCTTAGGCTTCCCTTTATACTAGTTTTCAAGATTTTAAAAAAAAAGTAAGCTTATGGGGGCATCCAAATTTCCAAATAAAATCCTTGAGGCAAAACTAACCCCAAGACTAAATTAGCTCCGACTATACTAGTATAAGACAATTGGTCAACCTATACCATGGTTACCCTAAGAAGGGGTAACCCTAAGGTTTCAAAAATTGTAGTGATAAAATTTGAAAAGAAAAAACTGAGCAAGAGAAAAGATAGATTGACCATAAATGCATCCATGGTTCATAAGATCACTAAAGGAAGGGAGCTAAACTTTCTTAAATGATGGATACTTCTATTTTAAGATGATATACATAGTATGCTACTTGTGCTACAATTTTGAGAGCAAATTCCATACAACACAAAGAAGAGAAGGATGATAGAGGTCTTTGGAAATGGATGCGAAATTATATCGGTTTGCATTTAAGTCAAGTTATTGCATTAAATTACATTTTCCTCGTAGATAGGTTAAAAATGTGCATAAATCTAAGGTTTTGCAGTTGGTATTGATGATTAATGTTTTTTTTTAATTTTCTCAATCTAATAGTCTCTTAGAAAGATGATTAATTACCAAACTTGGATAATAGATTTAAAATGTCAATTGTAAATCATCCTCAACAATATTTAAATCTTTTAACTATGTTCTTAGCTACTTAGTCTTGGATTATAGTCTTGGATGTGATCAAAATGTTTAGAATCAAGATTCATCAAATTGGTAATTTGATATCCCATATTATTATATTTTGTTGTACAATTTTTCAAGACTCTTTGGACCTTTCTTAAATGTTTTGTATTCTTCAAAATGAAATCAAAAGAGACTAAGAAACATATGTGTAATGCCCAACATTTAACCAAGAAAATCCAACTAATTTACTTTTTTACCATTTACAATCATAGAATAACTATTATAATAAAACGATATGCTCTACACCTATAACAATTGTCACACCAACATTCAAATCAAGTAACAACTAAACCTTTTCTTTTTGTATGATTAAATCTCATTTCAATTATAACATTGTTATCTTCGTCCTCTTTAACACGAACGGCTTCATTATTTATATTCCTAAGTTTATTTAATACTAAGTTTTATTGTTATTTTGATGTTAATATTTCAATTCTTTAATAATAAGTTTCATCGTTATTATTTTAATTTTAATATTTAAATTAATATTACTAATAGCATAAATATCAATGTTATATGATAATAACATCATTGCTAATGTATGTTACAAACATTCCATCTTCCTTATAACTTTATAACTTTATATACACAATATTGCATAATATATATTATCATATGGATATAGGAAAAAATATTCCATACCCTAGTTATGCCCCCTCAACTTTACTCCCCACTTTATGGTTTCTATGACTATTATTTTTAAAATATTATAAACTAATAAAAAAGTGTTGAATAAATCATGATAATATTAGTTTAGAAAATTATAATTGATTTGGTGGTCAATTTCATAATTAGTGGATTGATGTATGTTTGAGTTATACACTAAATAGCATGAATCTTACTCATTACATACCATTTTATTTTTATTTATTGAACCATTTTTTCCTCTTCATATATAAATCTTGGATAATAACTAGAATATCCAACTTGTGAGACATTGGCACTATCTAGAAGATGAGGTAATGTCATCATTTATATTGATGTCGCACTTATATTACAATTTATAAATAAATTAAAATTTATTAAAATTTCCTTATATAATAATGGTAATAATGATTTTAATTATCATAATTTTTTGAACAAATGGTAATCACTGTGAAATTAACTCCCTTGTCCTTATAGATCAATCTTTGTCATTTTAAGTATTAATATTTATATCAATATTAACATAAATTGATATAAATATTGTCTATTTGAATTTTGTTCTATAACATTCTAAAATTTTATATTTGCATGACCTCTTGTGTGATTGTTTTACTTATTTAAAAATACTGAATTTCTTCTTTATGAATTAGTGATAAAAAAATCTTATATTTATTTATTATAAGAATATGTATCAATATTCTACTTTATTATGTTTAAATAACATTTAATAAAATCTTAAGAAAACTTACTTACCAAAACTCAAGAACCTTTTAATAATATATTTAAAAATAATAATTTTAACATAAAGTAATTTTCTTTAAAAATAATAAACAACCTTCAAGAAAATAACTTTCTAGATTATTTCTTATCTTAAAAGCATATCCTAGATTAGCTAAATCTTCCTAAATGCAAACAAGGTGAATAAATAAAATCTTTTTAGTTGTACATTCCCATTGTAATATAAGTTCTATTATTATTCCAATAAAACCTTGAATAAGAAGAGATAAATGTTAATTTAATATTATTATTTTTTCTACCATTTTATTATTTTAATGGTGCAGTTGAAGAGAGGAGGAAGAAAAAATATCGATAATCATGTTGAACAAGGACATTCAAACAACTCACTCTCTACCACACCATACTATCAATATGAGTACAAAGTGCACGCATTTGTTACATTATGAAGGATGATATAACCAAGTCAATTCAACATAACTCCATCCACCAAATTGTCATCAACCACAATTTTGTCCATTAAAAATCAGTGGCACACATTATCAATCCTTTCAAAAGTATTTCCTTTTGTCAGAAAATAAAATATGCTGACATTTTTCTTCTTTTCCCAAATGTACTAGAAATTTTGGGTATTCTCTATTAATATGATGGGGTAAAATAGTTTCTATTTCCTCTACCTTATATTAGGAAAGAGTTCGTTTGGTTGGTGGAAGATAAAAGGGAATTGGGATTTGAAAAAATTTGTATTTGTTTCAAAATTGGCAAAGTGGAATTAGAATACCAGACTTCTAATTTTGTCTCAAAAACTAGGTTAGCAGATTTCCCACTAGCAACTAGGAATTGAAAATCAAAACTTGATTACGCTTTTTGAGGAGTGTAAAAACAATAGATTGGACTACTTTTTTGGAGTCTGGTTGCAACTCCAAGCTTACCCATCAAAATGTATCTTCTCACTCATCTTTCGAGTGAAACAAATGGTTCAAGCAAAACCTTGACTTGGCTAAATCAAGGTTTGTAGAAATCACGATTTCTACAATTCCATGAACCAAAAGAATTTATTTTTGTATTTTTTCATTTTTTCTTTGAAATTACACACCATTTACTTGAATGATTAATTTTATGACATTATTTGAGATTTTTCGCTCATAGTTTATGGTTTCCACAATATTATGTTTTTATTTTCTGTTTAGGATTTACAAGTTGATCTTGTTCTGACCTAAGGTTCCATTGCAACCATTACTTTATCATATTACCTAAACATTTGGCACTATTAATATCACATATGTCTCTCAAGTTTATGAGTAAGGAATGCACTTGGGATATATACTAGCATACGTAACATTTTGATTAAAATTTTGTGTAAAATAAACTAGAGGTCCAATTTCAAGATATCTTATATTCATAGTCAAGATATCCAATTTAATTTTTTTCAAAAAAAATTACAATAAAGGTTAATTTTTAACCTTACATGAAACATTTCAATATTTATTCATGACTCTAAATGAGATTATTTTGATAGATAAAAATATCAATTTGATATTAGCCTATAGAAATTCAAAAAAAAAAAGTGTTTATGTATACCCTATTTAAAGCACAATCCACTAATTAAATCATATAGAAAAGTTCTTGTTTGATTTGACTTTTTCTTCTTTATTATATTTTTCTTTTGATATTTCTCTATTGTTACAATATGTTTTTTAATTTTTTAACAAATAAAATTCTAAAATTGTCGTAATTTATTTATTATTTAGTTTCTTCAAATACTTTCTAATTTTTAAACAAATAATTCCACTATAATTTTTAAAAACTTAGGATTTCTCTCCAAAAATATTTTATTAAATTGTTAAGATATATCACTATTATAAATTTTCCAAAAATGAGCTAATGTAGTTCAAAAAAAAAGGCAAAATTTCATTAGTTATTAAAAAAAATTACTATTATAAATTTTCCAAAAATCTATAGTTCAAAAAAAAGGCAAACTTTCATTAGTTATTAAAACAAAAAATTTTAAAAAATTATGACTCATAAGGAGAATTTATTAGAAACAATATATTGTGTTTAGTATTGAAAATCAAATTTTATGAATCTTATAAATTTGTTAAGAATGTAAATTGAATTTGATGTATTTTTTTTTTATGTTCTCAATTAAATTTGACATTACTTGATATTGTTTTGGAAATTTAATATTTTTAAAAATTGAATTTGATATCTTTTGATATTATTTAAACATGCATATAAATGAAAGACGTATTTCTATTATTTGAAATAACTATTCATGTAAATTTTAATACGTTTCTAAATTAAAATTGATTTGTTTATTTTTGTAATATTAGAGTTTATTTCTTTGTATTCTAATATAACTGTCAATTTATCCTTTTAAAAAAAAATTATTTTATCATATGGTAGAATACATTGTTACTTTATGAATTTGAAAATTTTCTAATTTTACAAGTTCCTTTGACATCATATCCACTTTAGACAAAGAAATGAACAATTTTGAAGAATAAATTAAAACAACTTAAGGTGTAATTTTGAATTATCTTGATATGCTAACAAATTTTCTTTACCACCTCTACTGAATTAAAGTTTTATGGTTGCATGTCACCTACTTGTTTATTACATAACAAGTGCCACATAGTGGCTTAGTACTTGCCTTTAGTTTTTATATAAATATAGTTTTAATTTAATAAATTTATTATAGTTTATAAAATATTTTAATTAATAAAAATATTATATATTTATATTTTTCTATAATGATATTAATTGTAATTTAAATTTATATATTATTTATTAATATAAATTTTGATATATATATTTTTTATTGTATATATATCATGTGATACTATTATATTACAAATAATTTATAATATCTTTATTATAATAATATTTCTTAAATGATTATATAATATAAGAAATATTTGATTTAGTATTTTAATTTAATGACAAAAATTATATTATAAAAATTATAATATTAAAATTAAAAAATTTAAACCAACTCAATTGCATTAAAAAAATATTAAAAATGAATCACATTCCCTCAATAAAAGTCAAATAACTGGCTAATATAAGAGCTAAATGAATTTACCCAATCAAATCCTAGCAAAATATTTTCTAAAAATTGTAAAGTTAAAAATCTTGCATCTATGGTATTCAACATATTAGTTTGATAACAAAAGTTAAAATCAATTAACTCTGAAACTAAAAAATTTAATACTAGTTAAAGTCTAAAATTCAAAATGTATCATGATAGTACTTAGCCTACCACAAGTACTAATAATATCAACTTGTGTTAACATATTACAATATATTTTTAGTTGGGGGAGATGTTGTTCCATTTCTATTTGAAGACATTTTTTCTACCTTAGTTCAATTTTATGACATTGCAGTTGAAGAAAAATCTCACTTCTCCTTAATTTAAAATATGGCCGGAATATTTGGGAGTGTTAGAATCCATATGTAAATTTGGAGAGTTTAAGTAAAACTTTCATTCTTTTCTATTCAAAAACTAAGTATGCATAATGTGAACCTTGGGAAAAGATTTGATCATTAGAAATCAATATGCTCTTTCTCATGGAATTGTACCTAATTTTTAACTATTTTCCATAGAAGCAATTAACCATCATTTTTTTTCATAATAACTCTTGTGTTGAGTTCCGATAGAAACAACATAAGCCTTCTTTTCTTTATATTTCAAAGAAACACTATACAAAATAGGTTATTCTAACAATGTTGATTATCCTAATAGGAGTATTGTTTCCTTAAGGAGGATTTTTATGTTGGAGCATATAAATTTCTTTACTAGATTATAGTTTTTTTTTTGTTACAAGCTTATTACATTCATTCATGATTTTGTAATCTTGTATTTTATTCTAACGGTAAATGACTATCTCATTTCATCAATTTATAATAAAATATTATTGTATCTAATTAATTGAAGATTTAAAATTAAGTATGGCCAACTCTAGAAAATTTACACTTATGTTTCAATACAAATATTGTTTCATAGATATGCGTATGTATTTATTTTTTGTAAATAATATTGACTATGCAAAAAAAGATGTGTTTAGTAGTGAAAATAACCTATGTGGTGGCCTTTGTTGGTTGGTAGCTCGCAGGGTTCGTACCTCATTGGGTTGCCTCGTAGGTGTGAACCCTCTATTAAAAAAAAATTTTGGGGCTCTAATGAATTTAACAATATTAAACTACGTGAGGTGAATTCATTAACTAGCCACTTCCACACTAATATGCAATACAAGAGAAATAGGGGCTTCCAAATATAACTCTCAATATAACTAAAGTTAGATCAAAAAAACTTGAAGGAGTAAGGGATGTCAATGCAAGAAAGTCACCTTTCATGCAGTGTAGGGTTTTATTAAAGATATGTAAATATAAATGTGCAATTGAGATAATAATTCAATAAGAAGAGTAAGATAGATCTAGGTACTAATTTTTGGCAAGTTGGCTGAGCTAAACACGTGAATGTTTTCATTAATGGAAACTTTATAAGGGTAAGTTATCTTATAATAGATATATAATTTGGTATGTTAGCATGAAGAAATTGCCCACGTATAACCAGGAAAAATAGAGTACAAACATATTGTTTTCATCAACAAGCTTCACTGGAGGCAGATATAGAGCTATAATTTTGGGATATGTTACTATAATGTCTCTACTTAATACAAATATGTGTTCTCTCAAGTTATTATTGTAGTTGGCATAGGTCTTGGGTTGAAAATTAGTGAACTATTTAATATCGCAGAGGCAGAGTATATAGGACTATTTTGGTATTTTGGCAAAGGCATTAAATTGACTTATCGATTCAAGGACTTGGGAATAAAGGGATGACATCCTAGATGTTAAACCTTACCTAGAAGATGTCAATAGTACATTTTTGGTGATGTGTTGGTTAATATAAGGTTGACTGAAGATAAAATTTAAAGAAAGGGTATAAAGGGAAAGGGTATAAAGTCTTATTTTGAATGAGAGAAGTTGTCAATGATTATGAGATGTTATGATTGTTATGTGTAAGATCTATTTATGTTAGAAATATTGTGTTTTGATGATCAAAGCAAAAATAGAGGTAAATGAGTGTGTAGAGATGCAAGGGACATCAAAGGACTATCCAAATATTTGAGATATCAACATATTCAAAGTTTTGGTATTTCTCTATAATACTTATAAAATTGTATATTTTTTTAAGAGCATCACATTTGAAATACAATTCCTTCCCTTCTTGTTCACATCTCCTTAGCTCCTTGACACGTGCATAAAGAGCTCCTAAGTCATTCTTAATGTTCTGACACATAGTGTCAAACTTTTGAGCATCATGCTTTACTTGGACTTGGACTACTGCCACATCTAACAAGTTACTAAATTTAGCATCAAATGCTTGAATCATTTCCTTAGCTCCGTCCTTTGGATCTAGATCTAATAATCTCACTGCAAGTGTTCTTTGCAACCTTTTAGTTACATCCATAACATTTTTCTCCAAACTCTTCACCTATCTATTCTTATTTATTATCTTACTTAGAGATGATATCAGCTCTAACTAACCATCATCATTTGATCCTATTAATGCTACAAGGGTAAGAGATGTGCTTGGTGCACTTGCCTTCTTTTCTTTTTCCTCCTCGTTATTCTTTTCTTCCTTCTCTTTTATTTTCTTCTTGTCTTCTTCTCTTCTTTTATGTTCTTCTTCTTCTTTCTTCTTTCTTCTTTCTTCTTCTTCTCTTCTTCCTCCTTCTTGTTCTCATCTTCTTCCTTCTTCTTCTCCTCAACCTCTTTTCTCTTATTTTCTTCATATTCTTTCTTCTTCTTTTCTTCATTCTCTTTCCTTTTCTTTTCCTCGTCTTCTTTCTTTTTCTTTTCTTCACCTTCTTTCTTTTTCTTCTCCTCATTGTCTTTCCTCTTCTCCTCACTGTCTTTCCTCTTCTTTTCATTTTCTACTTTCTTTTTTCTTCTCTTCTTTCTCACTCTTTCTTTTCTCTTCTTGTTCTTTCTTTTTATCTTCTTCGTCACTCTTCCTTTTCTCTTCATCTTCACCTACTTCCTCTTATGAACTGGTATAGCTAGAGATATTACCAACAATATTTTTACCATAATCCTTAAAAGGATTCCCAGTTGTATCAATTATGACTTTTGTGCCACCAATCTACATTTTGTTTGTTCCAATTGTGGTCTAAGGTGCTACTGTTGCTGCCTTGTTCAGTTATGCCATGTTTTGCACAATGGCCTTTTATGTTTCATCATTTACTTCCTAATAACTGCCTCTTATTATCAATATGGCCCTTTTCTTATTTCTAAGATAGGGTTCAAGATTCTTCATCAAGATAGCCATATGCTCATCGCTATCTACTTGGCATAGTTTCCTTATTTGGTTATGTTTGATGTTCTTATCCTCCTCAGCCACTCGCTTCCTTCTATTTAGTCTTTAGAAAATTTATGCTTAACATTCTCAAATCTCTTATTAGACATTATTATGTGTTTGATAACAGCATTTTCTAACTCTAATCTATCCATCCCTATATATAGATGATAGTACTTATTCAGTTGAACAAAATTTCCTTCACTTATGATTGCATTGTTTACCATTTTTAATTTTGGGCTTCCGTACCTTTCTCCTTGAGGGCACACTTTTTGGTTGCTTCTTTACCTTCTTCTCTAGCTCTACTTGACCTCACATTTTCTTGCTAGGCACACTAGGCATTAATTCCTTTTGCCTATTTCTTGGTCATGTAGCCATACCTTTCATTCTCTTCTTCTTCGAGATTTAGGTGACTCTTGCTTCACCTCTACTAGTCTCACTTTCACTTTACCTATACAAATTCTACTTCTTTTCCTTCTGATTCCTTTGTCAATGGTATTGCAGGTGTAATAGGTATCTATTGTTGGGACATGGTTGCATATGGAGCAATTGGTGTTGCATTAGCTAGTGTGTCCACTTTTACTCCTAATGGTCATGCAGGTGTTGACGGTGGAATGTACATCATTCCTTGTTGACCAAATTGTCTCATTCTAGTGATGGTCTGCCTCACTACTAGCTTCTTATGTTGTCATCCCTTCTTGTTCCATAGTCTTTCACATGACTAATTCTACTTTCTTCTTGGCTGACTTTTCCAACTAAACTTGACTAGCAGATTGAATCATCTCTTCATAAGTTCCGAATTTTTCAAACTCCTCATCCTTGTTTGACTCAAGGATAGCCTTGACGTAGCCTTCAATTTCATCCTCAGTTATTTCATAGCCTAATGGCTCAACATACAACATTCTAGGCTCTACTGGCTCTATGTAGGTAAAATCAATATCTACCATAAAGAAAATGTCATCTTTATACTTTTTATCATAGAGGGCGGGATTCTAAATCTTTCCCTCATCTCAGTCTAATATGTCTTCATAATTAAATCAGCACTATCATTGACCTTCTCAATAAGGTGTTTGTTGTATACTTTTGAAATATTTTCCATAGTTCTCTTATCACTTATCATTATGTGTTAATGATTGCATAAATAGAAATCTCTTAATCAAATGAAAATATATATGAGTGATCAAGGACTGAAATCTAAACTGATTGTTCTTGACTTTCTTGATCTTTTCCAAGTTCTCTGTCAACTGTGCTCTTAGGATTTCACACAAATACAGATCATGTAAGATGCTTGTATAAAGCCAGCTACCATATCATCTTCTCTGGAGCTGTAGCACATTCTTTCTTCTATGATTAGGCTTAGGAATCTAATGTCATCTTGCTTAATCTTACTAATCACAATTCCTCTACCATTCTATACAAACTTAGTATTGTCAAGTACTAACTTCTTGACATTCTTTTCATCTATTGAAATAGTACCTTCATTTTATAGTCTGGTCACCTCATGAATAAGGTTAGCTGAGATTTCAACCACATTATCTCCTAACCAAAACTTTCCATTATGAATTCTACTCATTATTGCCTTAGTCCACTCTTCATTATCAAATTCATAGTAAAATGGGAACTTACTAGGTCATTGTCCTTCAAGTATTCATATCCTTGTTGATAACTCATACCTTGGTTGTAAATCTTGTTGAATTCCTTAGAGATGTTTTCTTCTCCTAGAGTTTCAAACTTGCTTCTAAGATAACTACTCACATCTTTCATGTGAATAACATTTTCAAGCATTTTTGACAATGTGGTTCTAGGGTAATCAACTAGAGGTTTCACAGGGTTTATCTTCATCTTGGGTCTTGCTTCATCTTCCACATTATGTATCAAAGACTTGTCCATTTTCACACTGAAACTTGTAACTCAATTAATTGTTCAAACTCTTTTGTAGAGAGAAATAGCTTGATTCAATCACATAGTGAGGGCTTCTTTCCAATTTGCACTTGAAAATAATTTAATTCTCCTTCAAATCATTGTCTCTTCACTGTTAATTGCTTCTTAACTCTTCACACGGTTGAATGATGCTTGCAATATTGCTTACACATCTTATATCTTATCAAAATAAACTTTGCATTAATTGCACAATTGATCAATCCATAAAAAGTTGTTTTTATTCACTAGTGAACTTGTTTTCTTTCATATAACTTCATGTGATCTCCAAATGACATGTGCTCTTAACTAGAGCTTTCTCTTATCTTATTCTACTTCATATTAACTTTGTAACTCTTAACTCGATCTCTAACCTCAGTTTTTTCTTTTTGATAGTTGGTCTTCAATAAAAGGTACTTAATTCAAATACGATGAATCACATATAATAGTTGACCTTAATCTTTCATCAGGTGCATCAAAAAATATTTCTCTTATAATGCTACATGTGAACTTGATGGATTTTTTTCTTTGACAAATACCTCTTTGAATTCTTCCACATGTTCGTTCAATTCATCTTGTTGCTTGTTATTGCTATCATTCCTTCTGAAGTTGTTGTTATTGTTCCTTCTATAATTTGGATACATGTTGATGTTCCTTATGTCCATTTTGTAAAATCTTTCTATATGACCAATTTTTTTGCATAGCTGACATATGGGTGCATTACTTCTCTGATTAGGTCCAGACTGGTTATTTGGTGCTCTACAATTTCTGGCGATGTGTTCAAAGTTGTTACATTTGTAACATACAATGTTACTCCTTATTCCATTAGATCTTTCTCCTTCATTAGATTTGCTAGATGTTCGTTCACTAGATACCATTCTCTCATTACCTATAGAGTTATTATCTCTAAACATTCTACTATTTTTATTATTACTATCAAATCTAGGTTTCTTACAATCAACTGCTTTATGACCAAACCATGGCAATTATAATAGCAAAAATTGGCAATAGGCTTGGATGACTTACATGTACAGTCTCTTTTCATGTGACCAAATTCATTACATAAAAAGCATCTACCTTACCTCTTTAGGTGATCCAATTTGTTTTGTTTCCTTAGGTTCATCAATTTTGTCAGGTTGATTTACTTGTTCAACTTCTTTATGTACATCTTTAGATTGACTAGGTTCAAATCTCATTCTAATCATTCATCTTAGATTCAAGGTGTTCAAATACAGGAGCCGATTCCTTTCTTGATTCATTTCTCTTTTTTTATTTTTCTCTAATAAATTATCCAAGACCAATCTTATCATAGGAAGGCCTCTTAAAATATAGTTGCTCATCAATTTTCTCACTACTAGAATATAACTTTTCTAATTGTTTCTTAGCCTATGTTAACTCTCCTTTCACAATGATATTGTACATCTCAAGTTCTACATGCTCTATCTTGATGGCTTTAAGTTTAGATGTCATTTTAGTAAGATGGGATCTTAGATCTGCATTTTCAGATTTAAGATCTAATTCAACCTTGTTATCATCTTTCTTCAAGCTTAGCCTTAGTTCAATAATCTTCAACTCATGTTTTAGAATCTCATTTTCTTTCTCTAATGTTGATACCTCATCACTATCTTTTGTCTACTCTCTAGGTTCCTTTCTAGATTTGAGATTATCAATATTATCTTTCAATTTCCCAATGTAGTCTTTTGCATCTCCATACCTTTCTTTCATGTTATCTCTTTCTTTAGTAAGAAGATCAATCTACTCAAGAGATTCTTCAAGATTCTTCTGCAGCTGTTCCATATCCATAGGGATCTTACTTAAGATGTTAGGCCTCTTCAGAGTAATTGGGCTCTGATGTCAATTGTTAGAAATAGGAAATACTAAGAGTGGGTGAATCCATATTCTACAAACTTTTTCACAAAACTAGAAATAGTTGATTACTTTATAACATGCATATGAAAGTACACTAACAATGTTGAACATTAAACATAACCATACAATAAGAGAACTCATAACACCATATTTTGTTAACTAGGGAAACCTTGTTCAAGGGAAAACCTCGGTGGTGATGGTACCCACAAAATGATCCACTAAACAAAACTATCATGTTAAGGATGTTGACCTTGTTAGGATTCTATTACATACACATAGTGTCTTGATCCTTATTAGAGGACTAGGCCCTATTAAAAGTCTCAACCCTGTTAGGAGTTATTTCAACCCTATTAGAAGTTGATATATACAATTACAAAATGTATTCAAGATGAACCTACCACCCAAACATGCAATTATACAATGTAGTTCTTTATACAAAAGAGATAGATACAAAACCTCTTTACAATATTGATATCTTTAATTTTTTATTTTTCCTTTGTTGCTCTTCACATACCTCTGATTATACATCAAAATTCATATCATATAGTTCGTATATGAATTCGCATATTACTTACACATTCTTCACATTACTTTGCATATAACAAACATTCCTTTATACCTTTACTTTTTACAAAAAAGATCCAATCGTCTTTCGAGCTTTCACATGCTTGGCAAAATGCAAAATTAACTCTTTCCCTCTTAGGCTTAACATCTAGGATGTCGTCCCTAATTGGTTAAACAATTATTTCGTGAATAAAATAATTCTTTAACTCATGATTACCCAATTATTTCCATGCTCTATTCTTCTATGTTCACTACCTTTACTAGCGTTTAGTCCATAACTCATTATGTATTGTCTATTATAACTTGCACACTTACATACATAATCCTAACATTTTGTACTGTTTGTACCTAACTGAGCACGTGTCAGTTATAACTATATCATCCATACACATCAAAATTGTCTCTACTCTATTGGATAATTATCTGATACTTAGACAATTTTACATGTATAATTGTGTAAACTCCATCTATACGTAGTGTCCTCTTCACATAAGATATATGTTTCCATAAATGACAACTCTAACATTATACCAACTTGTCCTACTTAGCCATATTGCTAAGAGGAAGTTATGTAAGGTTATTGTAGATTCAAGATCTACTATTAATCTTGTTTTGTTTAAATGGCAGAGAAATTGAAATTAAGGAGAGCACCACACTCCTTCCCTTATGAGGTATCTTGGCTCACAAAGGGGCAACAAACCTTGGTAAAAGAATACGCATGAGTAAACTTTAAAATTAGGGCTTGTATAGGGATAAAATACTTGGTGGTGATGTATCTATGGATGCATGTCATCTGCTTCTAGGGAGGTCATGGCAATATGACTTTAAGGAACATCATGATGGCCAAAAGAATACATATACCATTACAAAAAGATAATAGAATCTTCACTAGAAGATGACTACTTGATAGTCTAGACGATCATAAAGAATCCAAGGTTATGTGTGTAGGAGGGAAATAATTCCTAAAGGTGATGAACGGAAGGATACCCCATGGTATGCCTTAGTGATCTTGCCTAAACAAGAAGAATAGAAACGTGAAGACAATAAACTAGAGAAGAAGAGAGAAGTAGGTCCTAATTAGGAGGTAAGGGATTTGTTGGACAAATACAAAGGGATAGTTGTAGAAGATATACCTAGGGCACTACTACTAATCAGATAAATAAGCCATAATATAGACTGCATACATGGTGCCACATTTCCCAACAAGTAGTCTACAAAATTACCCCAATGCAAAATAAGTAATTGTTGGGTAAGTGCATGAATTATTAGATAAAGGCTTGATAAGGAAGAGCTTGATCCCATGTGAAGCCCTAACAACTTTGGCTCCTAAAAAGGAAGGAACGTGGAGGTTATGTACAGATTCTAAGGCCATCAATGGAATCACCATTAGATACAGGTTTCTCATGCCTAGGATTGAGCATTTGCTAGATTGTTTAGGATGTGCAAGATTCTACTCCAAAGTGGATTTGAAATGTAGCTACCACTAGATAAGGATAAGGGAAGGAGATGAATGAAAAGAAACTTTTAAGACTAATTAGGGTCTTTATGAATGGAGAGTGATGTCATTTGGATTTTTAAATTCCCCTAGTACATTCACGAGGCTCGTGAATGAAGTATTGACACCATTTATTGGAGAATATGGTGTAGTATATCTAGATGACATCCTCGTGTTTAGCAAGAATGGAGGAGATCGTTTGAGGCACTTCAATCAAGTTTTGAAAATTTGCATGATGAAGAGCTAATGATAAACTAGAGAAGTGTGTGTTATTACAGGAAGAGTTGGTGTATCTTGGCTTTGTGATTTCTAAAGGGAATCTTGGTGTGGATCTTGATAAGGTAGAGACTAACCTCAATTAGCCAACCCCTGGAACCACTACAGATGTCAAAAGTTTTCATGGTCTCACCACTTTCTTTAAGAAGTTCATAAAGAACTTTAGCCAAATATGTGCTCCAATATTGGAGATAATCAAAGGTGAACAAAAGCAGAAGTTTGTGTAGACAGAAAATGGAAACAATTGAAAGAAAAGGTACAAAAACAACCAATCCCAACACTACTTGATTTTGATAAAATATTCAAATTAGAATGTGATACTTCTAACATGGCTATAGGAGTAGTCTTCGGTCAAGAAGGAAGATCAATTGCATTTTTAGTGAGATTCTCAATTAGGCAAAGAGGAAGAATTCCTTGTATGACTTGGAATTGTATGTCTTAGTCCAAGCACTTAAAGAGTGGAGACACTACTTGTTGCCAAAAGAATTTTTTTGTTTATATAGATAACCGAGCCCTAAGTTACCTATAATGCCAAGACAAACTCAGTCGTAGGCATGTGGAGCAGGTGGCTTTCATTGAAGCCTGTGCATTCAGTATCAAACATAAAAAGGGACAAGCCAATATGGTGGAAGATGCCTTAAGTAGGAGGGTCCTAATTGTACAATAAGTGCAACTTCAAAGTGTAGGGATAGAAGCACTCTAGGGTATGTATGAAGGAGATGAAGACTTTCGTGAAATCGACAAGGTTTTCTTTGAATATTTTGTCTTATACCATGTTGAATATTCAAAATACTTAAAACAAGATGGGTTATTTTTTTAAGGGTAGTCCACTTTGCATACCCAAATTTTTCATTAGGGAAAACTTTGTAAAAGAGAAGCATTGTGGGAGTTTTCATGGGCACTTTGGCTTGGATAAAACAGTAGAACAAGTTGAGATTTTATTATTGGCCTAAAATGCAATCTAATGTTAGTAGATTTGTTGAGTCATGTATGGTGTGTCAAAAAGCAAAGGGGGTAACTACTAATGTTGGCTTAAATCAACCCCTATCGATTCCATCTAGACGTAGTGTCAATATGGATTTTGTGATAGGTTTTGCCAAGAACACAAAAAGGGCTTTAATAGTGTGTTTGTTGTAGTTTATAATTTCAGTAAGATGGCACATTTCTTGTCATGTAAAAACAACTAGTGATGCATCATATATTGTAGGTCTATTCTTCAAATAAATAGTAAGGATACATTGATTGTCGTTAAGCATTTTTTTCTAACAGAGATTTCAAGTTTGTAGGGCACTTTTGGAGAACCCTTTGGAGAAAGTTGGGGACAAACTTATCGTTCGATTCTTCTTACCATCCACAAACAGATGGTCAAACAAAAGTTGTTTATAGATCCCTTAGAAATATACCAAGATGCCTTAAAAAACAATATGGAGAAAAGTGGGATGCCATACTCTCACAAGAAGAGTAAACGTACAATGATTATGTGAATATATGCACAAGAGTCCCTTTCAAGTTGTGCATGGGCTAAATCCTTGAAGAGTATAGGAACTTAGAGATTTATCTACCAATGGCCAAAACAATGCACATGGAGAGCAGTTTGTAGAGGGTATTAAGGAAATTCATGATCAAGTGAGGTTTGCCCTATAGAAGTCTACAAAAAATTATAGAGAACAAGACAAGGGATTTTCAATTTCAAAATAAAAACTTGGTTTGGGAAAATCTGAAGAGAGAATAACTACCTAAAGGCGAGAATACCAAATTAATGAGGAAACTTGGTCCTTGTGAAATACTCCATAAATTTGGTTTAAATGCATATGAACTTCAATCGCCTTCTAACATTGATATTTCTCCAATTCACAATATTGCAGATTGGACACCCTACAAGGGAGATATGAATGTAGGTACAAATGTGTAGGTACAAGAATATGAAGAGTTGGCTAAAGACTTTCCATTGCAAGAACCTCTAAAGCTTAAAAGGATTTTGGACACAAGTATTGTGAAGAAGACGAGCAAAAACACATACAAGCAGTACTTAGTGAAATGGCATGCACTTATACAGGAAGATGCAATTTGGATGGATGAAGTGGAGATCAAGAAGCATGGTTCCAATTTGGAAGATCTCATCTCAAGTGGGTTTGAAATCAACTCACTTGAGGAGTATGGTGTAGGAGCACCCCAGATGAAAAACTCATGAAGACTCGTGGTATGCCATGAGAAATAATGTAAATAGGTTAGAGAAGTCATGAAGGTCCTTGAGACCAAGTTTGCAATGCAATAACACCCATATGTAAGGTCATTGTTGTGTTTGGCATTGCTAAGCCAACATAATCAAACCTAGTCAATAGGTTAGTAGGATGTTATGGAACATAGATTTGATGTTTAGGAGTGTTTTTAAACATGTAGCATGGATTTGGGTCATGTTGTAGGTGATAGTTACCCAACTGGCAAATGTTGCATAAAAAGATGCAATGTTGTCATAATGTTGCTTGACAACATTTACAACTTTTTAAAATGGGTGCCAAACTACCTCCAACGGTCAGAACCTTAAAATTTAGGTTGAGTGAGATGGTTTTGATCTATTTAAGGCCCATTTGATCAACTGGAGGTAGGAAAGTTGTAAATTGGGTGCTGAAAGCAATAGTAGTAGTTTATTCTGAGCAAGTTGAATTACCGAGTTTTCTTGCAATTTCCTTGTTCTCATGCATGCCACTTTGTCATCTTGATTGATTTGTGTGAGTTACCATTGGGATGTATGGAGGAATGGACTAGGGTCATTCTAAACTTGATTTGACCAAATTAAGTTGAGATTGGAAGTAGATTCGTTCATTTTCCAACACTAGGTCTGAAATCCTCACCATTCAAGGGTTTCTTCACATTGATGGCATTCCTTTGCAATTTCACCATGGGAAATTAATAACCTTTGGAGAAATGCAAAAGAGGATGTATACTACATAATCCAAAAAGAGCTAGACATGAAACTTTGATTTTTGGGTCAAAATATCAAGCCCTAGCCACACATGTAATGTGATCAACTTGTGTAAAAGAGCAAATTGTTGAATAAACGAGCAAAGGGAGTGAATTTGGTTGATCTAATGGTGGATCTGATTGAGGTGTAGCAGCACTAATAGAACAATTGCTGTGATTGGATCAAACCAGTGAAGGGTACTTGCTTTATAATGCAAGCCTGATGAGGCCTAATTGACTTAATAGACCTAGTAATAAGTTAGACCACTAAAAGGTGGAGTTGGAGCCTGAAACGTTCGAGTCTTGTAGAACCTCCAAAAGGGTATCTAAAACCCTAGTTTGTTTGGAGGATCCTTTAAAAGATTGGAGAGATAAGTCAGAAATTCTCATTAGGTCACACTAATTGCCAATTAGAACCTTTACTACACAAGCATGCTTGAATGAATACAAACCTTTAAAAATCCTCTTGAAATGAATTGGTTGGAGTCAAGTGCATAGTAGATGGCATCCTCATTTACTTCCCTCGAGAGTAGATTCATTTGGAAACTTGGAGTGAAACCTAGCGTATGAGAGGTTAGTACTAGAATACAGTTAAAAGGATCTTGTCACACAAATATTGTGTGGAATGTTAGAGACCTGTGAAGGGATCTACATGAATGCCTAAAAGTGCTAAGCGGGAAGAAGTTAGGGTCTTTTATGCATTGAAGCCTAGAATTGCCTACTTTCCTTCTGCCTCTGCAACAATTCTACTGTTTATTCCCATTAATATTTGTTAGAATATTTGTGGGCAAGGGGTTAAAATGATTTTTGTATAACCAAGATTTAGTATTCTTACTTTTGGTTGTATTTGGTATTTTCCAGATTTTTTTATGAAATTAAAAATATAAATGATTAGTATGTTTATTTTCTGAAATCCCGTTCTTGTACTTATTGAATAAGTCGGGACAAGACACTAATCTCTGAAAAAATATCATGCTTGTAAATTGTTCTATTGATCTTATAATGCTTTAGTCACAGAGTTATCCAATCTGGTTATATAAGCAAACCATTATCTGTAATGCAAATTTGAATTGAATGTTTTTTTACGAGTTCTATTTAATAATCTTATATTCATATGGTTACGTACACTTTGTATCAATTTGCTGCTGCAAGCATCTTTTTTATTTGTTTGCCCGTAAATCAACAATGCAGTCTGAAAGTGCTCAGTTTAGCAGTTACAAGGATTAAAAGATTCTCACTAGAAGCCAAACTATGAGCTTTGTTTCAGAGATATACATCACTTATTTTTTGATGTGTATAAATTTTCAACCAAATTCTCTGAGGAATACTTCACTGGGTAGTAAGCAAGCACAGTTTATAAAACAGCATGGAGAATCCTTTAGATTCTGTAAAAAGATTCAAGGATCCAATTAAGAAACAGGTTTTCGTTTAGTAATATCGTCATAAGAGCTGTGAAACACAAGTAACATTATTAGTAAATTCTAAGTGAATGCACAGAGATCAGTGAAATAGTGTCCAATCAATCTATGGTAAACAGTTGCCACGGAAAAATGCACTAGAAGAGCTCTAATAAAAACACTATGGAAAAAATTATTTTTCTATTCCAACCAAAAATGTTTCTCAAACCCTCAGGAGAAGGTTACATCAGTAGTACTACAGTGCCTCCCGTATGTTAATATTGGCCATGAATCACATATATTATTGACAAAAGAGTTGCTTGTACAGCAGTTCAGTATGACAAGTGTTATTGAACTGCTAAATCACGAATATCTTGTGGCTTCGGTAAGCAGATTCTAGGATTATACGAAAAAGGGAAATCATTCAACCTTGATAACCCATCATTTCTCTCCTATAGTAATAATCTGAAATAAGGCTCCAGAGATGCAGTATACTCATCTCGTGTTATTCAGATTAGAATTCATCTTTTGTCAGCTGTGCAATACTGCTGCAGAACATTCGAGTTTACTGATTGCAGCAAAATATTGAATATAAATCTATAAACAATTAATCAATCCTTTAATAACAGTCTTTGAATATACCTGCAATCCTAAAATACACTATGAATCCTCACCACCACATTTCCTTGTAGTGTGCATTTAATTCAGCACCGTGAGAAACATTCTCAAAACTTCGCAGTGGATCCCAGTCATCGAATGGCATTCTTTCCTACAGCAGATGAAAAAGCACAGAGATTAAGAATTGATATCAGAACATCAGGAAAACCAAATAACCTCAGGTAAAACTGGTTGTTGCTTTGTGCAGATGACTAAAATAAACTACTACTCTAGACAACAAACCAATAAATATCACCAAGAATATAATTCAGACATCTCTGTTCTCTAGAACTATTGTTGCCTTTGGCAATACATGAATGGACAACAAATGGACCATCCTAATCCTGAATATAATAATTTAAAAACAACATATTTTTAATCAAAAGATATCAAAACCACCACTTTTTATAATAAAAATGCATTTCCGAACCTTGAATTGTAATTTTAAACCAAAACACACTCAATATTTGCTATCAATTTGTTTCACAAACACAAACCAACACAGGCATCAAGTTGTCATTCTTTCTTTTTAACGAGCTTGCTGATTTTTTTCAAAGGTGGCTGATTGCAATGCGTTAGAATCTGAAAAGATAAAGAACCCAGAATAACTAGTGCAACACAAATAGATATAAAATTGTGAATGTAAATGAGACAATATCATAATAACAACAGAGTTAGCCCCCAAGAGAGAACTGCAAATGCTAAAGAAGCAAAATTGCATTAGTAGAATCCAAGAGCAAAATCTGCAAGATGCAATTACAATGCAATGGAATCGTCACACCCCACCAGAGAACCCTCGGGAACAATATAGTGGCATAATTATCTAACCTTCTTGTTGATCATGTAACATACAAGAGTAAGGGAGACAGAGGAGCATTCCTCACATTTCAAGCAAACAATAACCAAAAAATAAGTCCCAACCAAATATTCTGCACAAGCCAATTTTGAATTCAGTCTCAAGTGTTTTTTCAAATACTTCATAAATTTAGAAAATGAGAAATGACATTGAATACCCAAACATTAACTTTTTGGTATGATAAGAAGACACATTTTAAAACATAAAACATGTTAAACAATTAAATTAGATTAAAAACATAATATTAAAAATTAGAATTCCCAAATTCAAAGAATTACAGTTGCCAATTAAAATAAATATTCCGAAACATTAGTCAGCAACAAGCGAATATAATAATAAAATTTGCCAACGACTTTGCCCAATGAAACACAGCAAAAATAAACTCTTCCGCTGACCCAGAAACACTACGAACATGAAACCAACCACATACTACCATATCACATATCTCAACATAGTAACATACCAAACAGGGCTGCCGATAGTTACTAGCTACTAACTGGCTGGCCAAAATAAATAATGTGGCAATTGTCGTCCAGCCAAGCACGACAATTGTGTCTAGGGAAATCAGTTGGCCATATGATTAACTTTGTATTAACCACCATCAGGGTTGATATGTACATATATCTTTTGGGCAAGCTCATCCCTGCCAATTCAGGGGAAGTTAAGGTTGGTATCTGTCCACATTAGTAAAATAGTCGAAGCATGTGCATATATGATATCCAATAGAAAAGGGGATCAAGACTTTGTCACTCCTCATACAAGCACACCATACAGACCATACAGGATGAACTAAAACTAATATCATGAGCATAATAATAACCTAAAGATCAGAAGGTACATACATATGTAACCATCATCATGAAACATCATTGCATCTGTTGGAACACGTAGTGCATATACATTCACTGCTTAAGAACCTGAATAATCAACATACTATATTCCATCTTAGCTAACATGTCACCTAATCAGTTATAAAACATAATTATCTAGTAACTATATTATCCAACCCAGATCATCAATATAACTAGATACCATTTCATAAATCGTAACCTTTTTAATATCAATTCTATAATCATAAAATAAAATGCATCAACACTCTTACCTCAATAAAGCACTTATGGTTACCTCATCCTACACCAAGCTAGAGTCCAGGGGTATTTTACAAGGTCACTGGGAGACGGAGAGACTTGGAGGTCTTCGGTACTGGTGTTGGTACTGGTATGACAATTTTTCAGAACTAGGAGACAGGGGTACTTGGAGACGGCAATTTTTTTTTAATAGTTTAAAGAGTCTAATACTAAATACAAAATTTGAAAATAATAATATTGTAAAACTAAAAGACTTAAGTAAATAATAATAGTAATGTCACATAAATATAGAGACAAATATTTCAAAACTCACATAATCACAATATTGTATCTCATTGGTCTTAATTTTTGCAATAAAAACACTAATATGAGGGCTAAAATATATAAAATTATTTAATATTATATTTTACATTTATATTTTATCAGGAGACTTAGGGGAAACTTCACTATTTGGAATAGGAGACTGGGAGACTGGGAGACTTCAGGGAACTTCATCATGAAGTCTCCAACCTTTTTTGAGGTCTCCAGAGACGTGCAAAGTCTCTGAGACGCGTCTCAATCTCTGAGATGCAACTTTTAGGGGGGAGACGGGTCTCCCCATAACCATGGTATTTTACCTTAGTATGGGAACGGGGTTGAGGTGGCACTACAGGTATTAAATAAGAAAACTAGCTAGGAGTGAGTATATAAAGCAAATGGGAGAGAAGGCAAAAACAACAAAGGGAAGAGACCGCCAAAATTGCCTAGAAAAGGCATATGTAGCTCCCATGGCACATGTTGACACCTTGCACATACTGACAATAATACTCACTCTTTTGATCCTAAGCAAGCTTAATTAATATATAGAAAAATCTAAGAATAGGAAAACAAATAACCAGCTAGGATATAAAAACCTACGCTAACGCAAAGATGCCAAGATATTTGTCAAATGCTATGAGAGGCATCTAGCTTGCACAAAGGACATAATCTAGGGTTCTTAATTTTTTGACAAAGAACAAAGAATTTTTTGATTCTTTAAGAAAATTGTCAATTACTTAGTTTTAACTTTTATTACATTTATATGTATTGTAGGGTTTTATTTTGTTTCATTAAAATGGCATAATCTAGAGTTGTATTTTCACCTTTTCCTTAATTTTTCTTTTAACAACAATCTATTGAGAATGGCTGCTAGTTCAATTCTAGTGGCCCCTGCAGCAAATAGACAGTTCAAAGATGATCAAGAATCACCTTTGTGAAATTGTGTTACAAGAGGTTGGGCTTTCGTTCACCACTGGAGTCAATGCAAAGTGGAGTATATGAACTCTAGTCAAGAGAAAGCTCACGTATTTCCTATGACAGAACATGTAATTTAAGTTTGCTGACAGCCAAACAAGAAGGGGTTGTCAAAGGAAAACATCACAACATATATTAGAGAACAAGAATTGTCTGATGTTAGGAGTGACATAAGATTACTTAAGTTGATGAAGAAAGGTTCAAGGAGGCCACCTACAAGGTCTCTTTCAATAATGCAAACCTGTATCCTTTTGTTATAAGATTAAAACCTCTTACTTTAGTTGATGAAGAAAGGCTCAATGAGGCCACCTACAAGGTCTCTTTCAATAATGCAAGCCTGTATCCTTTCTCATAGATATTGTCTATCCAAGAGAGATCAATGTAAGAGAATACATTGCAAGTTGCATTTACATCAATGGTCTTCCCTTCAAACTAGTTGGATCGCCATCTTGACAGGAAATAGTGACAGTAATCAATCAAACACCCTCCTATTACACATATCTAAATGCGAGAAGGTGTTGACTACCTAATTTTCAAAAGGAAAAAAAATGTTGAGATGTCACTAAAACCCAATCAGATATTCACAAGTTGCAACAAGTGTGTCCATTTTTTATGGATGAGAGATTACAATAACCTACCTTTAAATTAAGGTCATTGCAATGTGTAATAGAGGGGCGAGGGGCAATACTTTTGAAGGCGGTTGATTGTGATGGATGCAAACCACATTTCCAAAATCTTCATTTCATCCATAAAGATGGTGGGTATTAAGAACGTTGTCCAACTTTAAAAAATGCAAAAAATTATAAAGAAACAAGTGCTTTAGTTAAAGAACGGTACCAAAACATTTTTTGGAAACCATGTACCATTGACTACCTCAACTTGGCAATGCAAAAGATTGCAATTAGAGTGGATGAGATAAATATACACCAAGCGCGAAGAGATTTAAATGTTCATGAAAAACCATCACATATCACAAGGCATCTTCAAGTCTTTCTACTATTTGTAGTTTTTGAACTTAAAATTGTGAAAGTTCAATATTTTACATTTGATTTCTATGGCATATTTATTCATTTAAATTTAAATTTGTTAACTTATTTTTTATACATTCTGTTGTTGAGTCTCGATTTGCACAAAACAATTGTTTATGGAGATTTATGGGGGTGCAAGACACATTGAGCACCATGATAGTCAGCAATCAATGGAGTGTGGAGATAAACAAAATTAGGTTCCAAAATCTCAAATTATAGTTCGTAAACAAGTTAATAGTTAAGTCAAGATAAACAAAATTAGGTTCCAAAAGTACTCACATAGTAAACTCCAACCCTTTTCCCAATTTCTTGCAAACAAACTACCTATATTTTGACTAGTCACCATAAGGCAATGATATTGTGTAAACAAAATGGTGTAGGCTCATGACATGTTTTTGGTATGAGTAAAACAAGATTTTGACTCACTAACGATGCAATTTTGACTCAATAAAAAGCATGATTTTTTCTCTATAAAACCCCCATTCACCTTTCCAAGCCACAAATAACAGCAAGCAAGAATTTTGCAATGAGTCAGCAAGAATGTTTAGGCTAATCTCAAATTTGTCGAATTCTTTTCTCAATTTCTTAAATTTCAGAAGAAAAATCTTCCCAAGCATAAATGCACACGTACGTAGTTGTTAATTGCATAGTCAACACTAGAAGAAATAACACTAACATCACATACCAACACTGAATTGATATGGCAAGGGAGTCACTACCATCTAGTAGCATGGTGTAACCAAGCAGGGAGCCACAACTGATGCAATCTTTACCACCCAAATTTTCACCAATCCAAGAGAGAAAAAAATATAACTTGTAATTGTTGTTCTTTCCTAGATACACAATTTATGATGATGATTTTCAAAAACAATCATCAAAATTCAAAAATAAGCATCAGAATTATCAGTTACTAGCCAGCGATTTCATTCATCTTTGCATGACGACATGATTTTGTAATCCATATGTATTCATAAATCCAGTATTAAACACTTCCTTGTAGTGTTTAAGACTCATTTGATAGATCTCGTAATCAAATCTTAAGGGAAAAAATGAGATTTTTTCAAAATTATTTGAGAATTTTTTTCATGTCGTCAATTTTGATGAAATTCTACCTAAAATTTGAAAATTTTAGGCTTGCCAAGTGCTCTCCTTGTCCAAGGCTTTTAACTATAAGTAAAATTGTTGATCCCAGACGATAAACAGCGAGCTCGTGTAGCCTACATCTTAATTATGTTGAGCTTGTCATGAATATGCTCAATTTTGCTGATATAGGTTGACTATGTTTAGGAGATATTTACAATTGTATGGACTCCATGACAGATAATAAAAGCCATATTAGCCAAGGAGAATATCTCCAAAGAAGATTTTTGTGCAAGGGTGAAAAAATTGATCATGACTTCCAGAAACAAGATGACCACACTTTTACATATACATTATACCCTTAATGTACAACACAAAGATACTGTATAATGTTTGGGCCAGAGTGTGCAAATTCTGAGTACAAAAAATCCTGACTTTGTGAAAACAACTTATTAAGCACTTAATTTTTTAAAAAAAAACAAAAACTATGCAAAATGCAATGCTATAAAATGTATGTATTTCCTGTCATGATATAAGGTAGGGTTTACACACGATGCCCCCACCACCATGCCCAAATGAAGAACTTCAAAACCACATAGATGATCATCTAGCACACTGCTTTCGAAATTTTATAAGGCGAAAAACTTTTTATACATTGCTGAGGTGACAAGTCAAGTCATCAAACTCAAAAGGTACTTCTGAAAAAACTTGGCAAGTAAATGTGGCAAAATTCAGTAGTGAAAAAATTTCAAGAGTACTTGTCCATTCATCAAGGTGGAAAACTATGCTTTGAACTAATTTTGGCAAGTTCATCTCATCATGAGAAGATAGCATTTGTGCTATTCAAGACATTGTGGTGTTCCCTTTTGCGATGATCCTCAGTCTTGCCCTAAAATCATAGGTTCATTTAAAATAAGAAACACAACACAATTAGAATTATATCTTTACCAATAAAAATTCGTATTTCAAGATTAATCCTGTGAGTCGTGTATGATGTGCCAAAAAGCAAACAGGGTAACTACTAACTACTATTACTGGTCTATATCAGCCCCTACCTATTCTTACTAATGTTGTTCATAATATCAATTTTCCTATTAGGGTTAGGGATCCAACAACAAATATAAATAAACAAATATCAATAGTCATCTTTACCTATTTAGATAAATCATGCAATAGCTTTTTAATTTTAGGAAACAAACCATCGATAGTCCCATTTTCCAAATCATCCATAGTAGGGTTGGGTGATGAAAACCCACAAAGGGTGATTGGAGACTGTTCAGCCCACATAAGCCTAAGAGGGTTTATCATCTAACTAGGACAACTCACCTCTTGGCCCATAAATTGTAAGAATATCAAACTAAGATGAATCCATCACTTGGAATGGCCTACTTAACTCAAGGGAACCCAAGTTACTGAGGATGACTGTTCAACCCAATTCATCCCAAGAATGCAGAGGATCCAAATCAGACACACCCCTTGAACCACAAATGGAAGGAACATCCAACTAAGAAAATTCCATCCACTTGGGGTAGCCTACTTAATTCCAAGGAATTGGTCTATTGCCTCTACCTAACATATTTCCTCCCATTCTCGAAAAACTGTATGGTTGCTTGTGGGAATGAGGAATAGATAAACTTATTTATTTTATTATTGAAGAAACACAACTGATTGACAAGACTTTATCAATATCTTACTTAATAATGTATTAAATAATATAGATGTCTAACCACATTGCATATTACTACGCATACATATCAAACATAATTACATTCTCATGGATACTAGTCTAATTCAGAATTCTATGATCCCTTCCAGCTCTTGTCATCTGTGTGAAACTATGGATTTCAGTAGTCTGGAGTGTGATACCCGGGGCCGGGATATGAGTGGGGAATAAACACACAACGTCCAGGGACCCTTGAGTAACGTGATCGGATGAAGCACCTTCTTATGGAGGACAGAAAATCAGTGTGAAAACGGGAAGGAGGGATTCACTAACTGATTTGTGCATGACCACTGCAGAGATATTGGATAGGGTGGGGCCCATCCCCCAAGAATTCTAGGTAGCCCCCACCCCTCTCTCCTCCCATCCTGGGCCACTTTGGCAGTCATAAAATCCAAACTGAAGGTGTAATTCTTCATCAGAGACCAGATTCTATACATCATAACTATCCCATAGAATAGTAGGGGTCCACCCATCCCAATTTTAGCCCCTACCCACCCCTAATTAATTGTGGGGGGTCAAGTTTTGTCGGCTACTAAAATAGTTTAGTTTGGTTAAATTCTACCAATTGTAATTCCTGTCCATCCCAAACCAGATCTATCTAAATGATGATCATAAGAAATTGGGTAAAGATCTTACCAAAAAAAGACCGGATGTGAAAAGAATTCTAGCCAAGATTGGCGTTTGTTTGATTTTTTTTGGAATTCATCCATTTAAAAAAACCCTCAGACCCAAGAATAGCCATTAGCTCACAATGTAGGACCAACATATATAGGACACTTAAGCTGCTTTAAATGTGCACGTCGGTGATAAATTATGCTAGTGCTATCTTGAGGATGGTGGAAGTAATGTGAGCCAAAATTTTGATCAACTATAGTGTAGGATAGGTTCTATAGTGTAGAGTGGGTGGGAGGCTAGCCGATTGGAATGAGTGAGAGGAGATTTTGACAAGGTTGTAGTTGTCCCCTACTCTCTCTCTCTCTCTCTCTCTCTATCTCTCTCTCTCTCTCACACACACACACACACGTATATGTATATATATTCTGCTTTGAATTCTTTTATTATCTTCCTTGATGCCTTACTCCAATGAAGTCTCCTACACTTTGTCTCTTTGAAGAGAGACAACGTTTGGAAGATGCTGACTTTTAAGAATAGTCATAACTCTTCTTAATGATGCCTCTTCAAAACCAATCGCTACCTAGTGTATTTATTTATTGCTGCTTTAGTTATTAGTTAATCGCAGCAATAGTTAACTGACTGCCTTTTACTAAAGATGCTAATGCCCATATATACTACCATTGTGTATTAGTTAGTTTCTGCTTTAGCCTTGGTTAATTGGTTATCTTTCATTTAGGATTTGCTGCCTTCTCATCTTCCTTATGAAGATAATTACTGGCTTGTTCTATTAATGTCTAAAAAAAATCATGAAGTCTCATAAATAAGAAGATTCTAGCATTGACACCTCCTTTCATGGTAGAAGCACGATGAATCATTACTAATTCATTCGCTAAGAACATACCTTCCTAATGTATCGGGAGTTTTGTGATTTCAAATAGATTACTGATTGTTAGGCTTCATAATATTGCATATGTATTTTATATGTTATTAGGTGCTTAGTCTGGGGCGCGACAAACATACAAAATGGATCCTCATACATTGGTGATACCTCCATTGGGAAAATAAATGTCCCTCCAACCCTTAGCAATTAAATTTCTATTACATCACAAGCAACAATTTGTTTTTCTGCCATTAGAAAAGTTATATATTTTTCCAACCTCTTGCAATTGAAATTTTATCACAAGCAACCAATTTTATTTATAAAATTCTTTCACACTTTTAAGTTGTATTGACTTTCTCTCCAACTTCGACCACTTGCAAGTCATTTGTCTAAGCAGATTGGAGGAAAATCCTTTATCTACTCAACTAGGAGAAACTTAGTCAAGAACTCAAATCCCAACTCATGCATGCAACACAAACTAATTTTGCAACCCGGGCAATACGACCAATCTTTGGTCCTCTCCTTCATTTCTAGCAATGCATCTCAAAATAATCCTGGGAATGTGTTTTTAAATAAATATAGGTGTGACAGAGTACTTATGATCTAACAACTTGGTCATTGGCTATTTAGACTCACGCCTAGATCTAACCTCCTACCTTGAATTTATGTTCTTCTATTCATGGGATGTATCATTGGTTCATTTTAATCTCCAAATTCGGGGAAAAAAGAAGGCTCCAATTCATTAATTTTTTTTTCTCCACTTCAAATCATAAAAGAGAAAGCTATTAAAGAAAACCATATTACTACATGGCCTCCATTAGGTGAATTATTCCTTGAATGCTTTTGCACAAGCTTAAGACTTCAAATCATGCCTCCATCACCA
The DNA here is from genome assembly GCA_028749045.1 of Cupressus sempervirens. Classification (NCBI taxonomy): domain Eukaryota; kingdom Viridiplantae; phylum Streptophyta; class Pinopsida; order Cupressales; family Cupressaceae; genus Cupressus; species Cupressus sempervirens. Next base: position 481,170,453 of record CM053785.1, read on the forward strand.
AGCATCAATCAGAACTCAATCAACTGAGTCTGCACCACCGCATGTGACTCATTTAACTTAGCATGAACCTAAGTCACAAGGTTCAAATTCTAATTTGAGTTTGAGAACAGTAAAATTCAGATGAACTTTGGCAAGGAGAAATAATTCTAGAAAAAATGACATCAAATTTATCTAATACACTTTTAATTTTCTAGTGCAATAAATATATCTACAAAATTACTAAAAGAACTAAAAATAATACTATTTAAAAAATTCACTTAACTTTATTTTTAAAATATTAAAATAAGCAATATCAATTATTAATTTCATTTTAAAAGACATTATGTACTGAAGTTTATTTTTTAAAATCCAAAATAAAAACATATTTTCTTTTTAGCCATAAAAAACAAAAGGAAATGTACCCAATTTTTACTAAAAACATAAAATATATATACATATATAGACACCCATACATATTATATTAACAAACTAATTTAATTTAATTTTTTTTCAAAACTTCATAAAAACCTATACTAAAACAAGTTACAACCACACATTCATTAGTTGTTGGAATCAGCAGCCAGTGTACAGGAGGTCATGTGTATCACGACATGTGGCAGAACAGAAGAAATGTGCCCCAGAGAAAACTAGCTCACATTATAGGAGAAATGGCATACTCGATGTAATCTCTTCAAAAGAAATGTAGCACGACTGAACAAGTAGTCTTTTAATTACATCTAGATTCAAGGACTTCTAGTTTGTTGAAATGAACAGGAATGTTTTGTTTGCTAAAGAAAACAAGTCAAATATCCTAAACAGATTTGGTGTTCTGAAAATTTTTGCTAATAAAACTCTGCCACTTTTCCATACAAATATTAACATGAACTTTTACAAATTTCATACCCTATTTAAATGTTTGCTGATTTTTGAACTTCAAGCTATAAATTTGAAGAAGTATGTGGCACATGCATGAACTACTATAGCAACTGCAAAGCAAAACTCCAAACATAACTCCCATTACTTGACAAAAGAACAAAAAGTTCAATAAACATTAAATATATCTTTTTGGGTGATGCAGAATTGAACGAGTCCTAAGATGCTCCTACATTAAGCACCCTAAGCAAGGATGTATGAGTATAGTGCTTACAAATAAGGATTGAATAGAAGAACCATCATTTTGGTTGGTGGTCCATCCTCAACGTAACCTCCACTTGAACAAGTTTTAGAAAACATGCCTGCACATCCCAACACCTCTTTCAACTCTAGAAGAAATTGTGGCATGTGTCAACCTTCTCTACTAAGCACTTGCTCTCATACACTCTTTCTACTTGAAGACAAAAGTCTAACTTATATCATACACCTTCACCGAGTATTCTTCCATTTTGTTCTTGTGGAGCATATCTCCCTCAACATAACTATCATCACATTTATGCATTAGTTCAACTCTTGTCTCAACGCACACTAAATTCTACTCCATACTATGACATCTCAGATTCTCAAGGTATGTTAATGCTCTTGCATCAATTTACAATGTTACATTGCACCTTCTGATGCTCCTTATAGAATCATTCAATCATTTTCCCTTCAACAATTACCACCTCTCATGCAGCTCTAAACTACCACCTTTAATTTCCTATAGTTCATGTCCCGTCCTCTACTGGGTCAACATTCAACATACATTCGCCCATGTGCTCCCCTCTCTAGCTTATTTTTTATCTTCTTACTCTTGATACTATCAATGCACATTTCATCAATGCTCTCCCATCTAGATTCGCAAGTTCATTAATGCCTTCATGAAACTCCAATTCCTTCCTCCACTTGGCTAATTGCAACCAACCAAGTCTATTCTTCTTCAATGCCATAAGGTACTTGATTGATGTATTCTTCTTAATCAAATCATTCAGATCTTTCTTAAAACCAATTGCCACATCCATTTTTTCATATTGTCAAATCATCTACATATATTGTGCCCATACCAGCATCACCATGAGACCAATACAAGCTCTTGCAAGCCCTAACATGAGATTAATATCAATTCCTCTTGAGTAACCACATTATGACCCACCTATGGAAGACCAAGACTCACAATTAAGAAATACCGTTATTTAGAACCACCTCCACAACAGAAGCCAGCTATGGAAGACCAAGGATCACAATTTAGAATTCCAGACTAGATGTCCTTTTGAGAATTGAACTTGGGTCTCCACAATATTAAAAAAATTATGCTTCAACCTGTTGAACATGCCATATAATTTGGATCAACTACTGATATTTTGATGTAAGGATATCACATAATCCTGCATATTCCCCGTTGCTATCAACAGGTTCTCTATTCCCCTCATTTGTAGTTGCTAAGCAACAATTTTGCAGCTCCAAAAAAAAATCCATTTGATTTGTAGCATTTTGGTTGAAATTGTGTAAGGTATTTTTATGTGCAGTTTTGGTTGTCTGTTTGCAAGCCTGAATGATCACCAATTCGTTGTCATAGTGATTGCTAAGGGTGAATATATTGAGAGTACTTGCTAAAAAGGCAAAGGTGTGGATGCCTTCTTGTTGCTCTTTCCCTTGGTCCAACCAGGTACAGCACATAATGCGCACTGCCTGGAAAAGATACTCTTCTTTTGTAAATATAGTGGACCCTCATAAAACAGGACAAAGCAGAGTGTGTCACAAAGGTTTTGTGTTTTAACATGCAAGCTTAGTGAAACTATGTGAGATTGATCCCTGGAACAAAAGCTGAAAATGTTGACAAGCCATTCTCTAGCAGACAAGTGGAAAATAGAAAATGTTTTTTTGTCACTTATGTCAGACTCTCCAAAATGGTCAAAAGTGTTTGGGTGACCACCCAAGGCATACAACAGCAATAAGGAATCAAGAACAATATAGGATGGTAGCTAGAGCCTCAAGTTTCTATAAAACTTCGGTTGTAGATGTGCAGCACAGCAAAAAGATTTTAGTTCCAGCCTCACTGATGATGGTCAATAGTCACCGGATCAGCATAAACTTGAAAATTTCCTTCTGCGTATACTGCTGAAGTTGGGCTGAAGTCCGAAAAATTGAGCTGAAGAATTGCAGACTTGAGAAAGTAAATTAAGGTTGAGAGAGGAATATATGGTGTTTCATTAGGCATAGTTGGGCTAAAATGTTTTAGATTGTACTACAGACTCACAGAATTTCTGTAATTTACTAGACTGGTTAGAGTAGACTGTTTGGGTTCCGTACAATTTTGATTTGGCACATAGGATGTAATTTCTTCTATGATATTAACATAGTATAACAGGAAGGGTGCGCTCCTCATTCCTCACATTTTCCTTGTTCCTGTACTTTTGTTTTATGTCTGAGCAAATGTAAGTCAATTGCTCATTTAATCTACTTAAGTTTGCATCACTTAAAAATAATATTTGACTGTTTATTATTAGAACTTTAAAAAAAGGTTTAAAGCTTACACCATGAATTAAAAACTCGTCTAAGAAAAGTACAGATTCATGACAACTGCGAGGAACTAAATTGATAAGAGGAACGGAAACTACTAGGTCTATTGAATTTTTACACTGGAAAACATGCGCACACCTTTTGCGCGCAGCCTTCTCGGACATGTAGCTTTAGTTGGAACTTTCTTCTGATTAGCAGAAACAATAGCATCCAATCTCACTAGCCAGAATGCCATGGAAGCTATGGTCTGTGGAGCACCTGCAAAAATGGGCATCATCTCCCTGCCTGCAGGATTTGATCGCAATGATAAATTACAGGACTGTAAACAATCATTGTGAATTGCATTTTCAAAATCTCCAAGGACCTGGAATAACAAAAGAGCACATTAAGGTAGAGACTATTTTTGCTAGCATACATAAGCATCAGAATGATAAAGCCAGTGACAATGAAAAAGAGTATTAAAATTCAAACCTGAGAAAGCTCACTTGAAGATGAAGCACGCCTAAGTCGCTTGATCCAAACTTTCTGGCCTGACCTCTTCCACGAAACCTCTAAGGCCTCTTCAGGTATAACAGCCTGCAGAAAAAATGGCATCAGAAAATAGTTTATTCTAGCAGAAATGGTTTTTTGCAATAGACTTCTGCAATCTAACACCTGTTTAGAACACAATTAATCATAGAGGATCCATAAGACACCAAGATAAACAAGGCAAAAATCCTACATTCGAGTCTTATTTAACTTGATTTTTATTTCTACAATACTCCTGTATAGGAAAATATGTCTGGCATGAAATTTATATTACAGTAAATGACTTTAAACACAATAATAAGCACATTTGTGGACTACATTTCACAAAAAACCAACTCATATGTGCTTCAGATATGAACATCACAAAAATGGAACCATAAATATTGTCCTCGTCTTGAAACATCCTGCATACAGCTCACCTCAACAGCCTGCATCCCTGCTTTCAGCGACTGAAGCCGTGAAGATAGAACTTTATGTCTATGGCTGCTGTTGTTTTGAGTGCTTATTCTGCACGTTTTAACATGTACAGCATATCTTTCTTCTGAATCAAAATCCAACTCAAATGTTGTATGGCAAAGATTACAATGCCCTTCCTCCGGCCAGTAAAGGTCATGACAACCTTCACACGAGATAAGCATATCTGGGTTGTATTTTAAGACAGAAAGCATTTGAAAGAAACCACTCCACACCCATTTGTCAAAGGCCCTATAACGATCCCATTCATGTTGCTTCTCCATTTCAGTCCTCCCAAATTCAAGTGAAATAGCTCCAGTGGGACCAGCAGAATCATTCTCAGCCTCAGAAGCAATGCTATTTTGATTATTCTCTACCAGTGACACTGCAGAACTGTCACTAGACATCATCTCCCTTTCATAACTTTCACGTCCATTGCCTGAAATATCTTGAATTCTACATGATTTAGACTTGCATGTCTCTCGGCGGGGTATAGCTTTACAACTTCTTAAAGAAGCCAAAAGGGTAGCTTCGTTAGTGCTCCTACTGTCCAAAAGCAACATAAAGTTCTCTAGATCCTGCAATTTTGCAAGCAACAGGTTAGAAATTCAATGTTGCTTTTCACTTAAACCATACCTCTATAGCACTGTAGAGGCATAATTTCATCTTCCAGAAAAGCAAAAAAACTGTTTTTCTTTTTCAAAAATAAGATATACCTCTTCATTATCAATCACTTCCCAATGTCCATCTTCAGATGATTGAAAGTAAACCCTTCCGCATCCCGGGTCTTCTGAACTGCATCGACTTATAAACTGCCAATACAAATTATACATGCGATCTGACCCTAGACATATACATTGCATGGGACATGATTCTCGGCCACGCTTCTGTGAAGCTGGCAATCCTTTCGAATGAGACTTTTGACCTGATAGATCATTTAACTTGTGGGACAGATCATGTTTATTATATTTCTTTCGTGCAACAGTTTTATGTCTCCCATCCTGACCGCCGATTCTTTGAGATCGAACTGGTAAGAAAATCTGTGATGTTTCTAGTGGATCCTTTTTGCACACATGCACATTTGGAAACAGATTAGTTCAATGTAGATTTAATCACAAAAACAAAAAATAAGTTGCTTGAAGACAGCTAAAATTTGCAAATAACAAGAGAGAACAAACTAGTTAAATTAAAATTCCACAAAATTCTAACCAGGACACAAAATTTAAACATGTTGAAAAGAAATTAGTTTGCAATGGTTGTAACCACAAATATCATAGGCTCTGTTACTTAAAATCATAGAGCAAAGATTTGCAAAATGATAACAGGGAACACCAATCTCCCCCGGGTACAGCAGAATTCCAACAAAACCAAGAATAAATTTGAATATTTATTCCAATTATTCAAATGTCAGTAACAATTTAAAACTCAAATTAATTTGACAGACAGGCGTACGATACAACTTTGTTACTTGGTGGGGAACCAAAAACGCTTTGCAATATATAAAGACAACTATACAATAAAATAACAAACGGTGAAGTATCCGAAATGAACAGAAAAGTAATATTTGATGAATACTGAGTAATATTGCTTGCTTATTTTGGTATCAACTAGCTACAATCAAAAAGTTTGATGTACCTTAACTGAATTCCGTATGCTATATCCAGATTTTACTAGTTTCACAAGGGCCAGAAGAGCATTCAACCTTTCCTCAACACTTAGTTCTTCATACTCCTCTTCCATCAAACTCAACAACCAAGCATCTTCTACATGCCTTTCATCCCTTGGAGTTCCAATATCACAAAGTTTGTCATTCCCTTCAGTCTTGTTTCTCTCATCTTCTAATGTTTCAACTTGATTCCTACCTTCCATTGAAGGTGAAATTTCTTGTCTACCTGCAGAAGCAAGTGTTTGTGAACCATCTTATCCAGATTTTGGTATATCACAGAAGACTTCAGTGCTTCAAGCAAGTTTACCTGTGCTGTGGACACCCTCTCTTGTGCAATCTGTTGTATTTAGTCTACCTTGTTCTTCATCGCCCAATTCCCCAGTTTCATCCGCATCTGATTTTTCGGAATCACTTTCCACATAATCACTTTCCACATCTGAACTTTCTGAGCATGAATACTGCTCTATGTCTCTTGTAAGTAAAAGATTTGCTCTTAGACGAAATGCTGAAGATGAAATCTTTTCAAAAAGGGTGATGTCGCTTGAAAGTGTAGAACATATTAATGCTTCAAGTCCATTGCTTGATGAGATATTATTCAAATCAGCATCCTTCAAAAGCCAATTTGACCATTACATGTCATTGTCAGTCCATTGAATACATAAAGATTACAGAATAAGAAAAGAAAAATTAAAACTAGTCATGACTTGTCCTAAAAAGACGTTATTATTATACCTGTATAAGTTTAGTCATTTTACAAACTTTCAAACCAGTAGTGCCTTCGCGCAACAAGATATGGAATAAAGCATGTTTTAGTGTTCCAGGGACCAGTCCATGGGGCCCTATTTGACTCCCATCCTATAGTATTAAACAAATAGCCAAAAGAAAATGCTTTTTTATTAAACATGGAAAACCATTTATTGAGAAAAAAGTGATCAAACCATACATAACATGCTCTATTGGCAGAAAATGCTCAACCTGTCATTCCTTGGAGCCATTAGTGAAAACAAATCATGGATTCTGAAATCTTAAACAGTTAAGAATAATTTATTCAAATCTGCATAGAAACACCCTTTATGTGCAGACTTGCAGTTGCTCTTACACAAAAAGCATTTTATCCATAAGTTCAAAAGACTACAAAAATATATTTCTAGAAGATTTAGCATTTCAAATTCTCAGGTTAGAGTATTTCAGAAAATCAATTGTATGTATATCAATTGTCTCGAGCCATTTGGCTTGCATACGCACAAATTCAGTATAAAACCTAAATGTGAAATAGAAGTGGAATTCACTAAAACTAAATAGCATAAGAGCTAAACTAACATATTTTTCACTCACTTCCTTACATGATGACTCTACATTATTTCTTCTGCATACAATATTGCATGACTTATGGCCAGATAAAATATATACTGTTATATTCCCGATAGGAAGAATGTAATGTTAATTCTGTAACTTGTAATCCTACTGATCTAACAACATATCAGTCTGATCTGTTCTTACATGACATAGATTGATCCAAAGCCTTTATTTTATCCTCTTAGGGATATCGACGTCTATCCTTAGAACAAGTTTGGATTTAACTAAAACTCTTTTGTGTTAAGTTATAACTAAACTTGTTATTTCTTGGAAAAGTTGCCGACTTCTAGGATGAGTTAAAGAATGTTTTGGAAGGGACATGTCCCTAGGTCTCTCTATTTATAATTGGTATGGTTGAAGTCTAAGAGCACACAAGAACACAAAATAGTCTGCTCCTTAGTCAATACTGCCCATATACAACTTGCAGAAGAAAAGACAGTTTTTAGAATTATATTTCTAATTTAATTCAAGACAATACTTTGAAGTTATTCACAGCAAGCTATGAAGAGAGGAAGAAGGTCGACTCTAATCTCTGATTCAGTCATAGAATTTGCAGAAACTTTACATGCTATTAGAGCCAGGTTGTCGAACCTAGGCTTTGCAAAATTCAATAATCAGACTTTATATATATCTAGCATCTATCTCCTATCTTCATTGGCACACACAATCAGACCCGAGGACAGGTTTGATGGGAAAGAACACTTTAATGCATGGAAATTCAGAATCATGATGATTCTTGAAGAAAATGATGTAAAACAATTTGTTGATAGAGCATCCAAACAACCTAGTATTGAACCTCACAAAACTATATGGAGCAAAGGAAATAGAAACGCCATTCAAATCATATTATAGATGCAGTAAAGAATGATATTGTACCTACGCTAACAAAACATCAGACAGCATTTGATATGATGAATGCATTACTAAATGCATATGAGGTCAACAATGCAACTAGAGTTCTCGCACCGAAAAGGCAACTAAATCACATATAAATAAAGAAAGGAGAATCAATGAATTCTTACTTCCTAAGGGTTGCCAGCATTAGAGATGAACTGTCAAATATAGGAACCATTATTAGTGACACATAACTAACACTGATGGTTATAGATGGATCACCAGATTCGTGGGAAACTTTTGCACAAGAAATGAGTGCCAAAGATTTAAAGAAAGGAGGGAAACTGAAAGCAGAAGATAAAGAACTTCATGTTCTTAATACAAACTCCTATAAGGGCAAGAAGAAAAAGGGAAATCAAAAGAATGGCAAACCCAAGAAAGATCTATCCAAAATAAAGTGTTTTAGATGTGAAAAGTTTGGACACTATAGATCTAATTATCCCTAGAATTCTAAACAACAAGTAAATTGTACAAATGTTACTAGGGAAGAAGATAACTATGATCCCAAGAATCATGTATTGTATTCATCACTATCAAATGAAATCTCAAGTAAAGCATGGGTAATTGATAGTGGATCTTCTAGACATATAACAGGATATAAAGAAGCACTAGACTATATATCAGAAAAGGTTAATGGCAAAGTCACCATTGGTGATGATTCAGCACATTTTGTTGAAGGAATTGCAAACTATACCTTGAAACTAAAATTAGGAAATTCTCTTCTCCTCAAAGACTCTACGTTCCAGGAATAAAAAGAAATCGAATCTCGGTTACAACACTTGAAGATAATGGGCATAATGTTGCATTCATGGACAGTAAAGTAATAACTTGGGCAAAGAGCTCCTCAACTAAGAAAGCTAAGATTGGTCAGAGAAAAGGATATTTGTATGAATTAAATTGAGAATCTAGTCAACCTATTCAAGCCTTATTTCATGAAGCTATAGATAAAAATGAAATATGGCACAGAAGATTAGGGCATCTAAATTTCAAAACCTTATCAACTATGGAGAAGATGGTTACTGGTTTACCTAAACTAAATAAAGACCACACAAGCATTTGAAAAGGGTGCGCTCTGGGTAAGAACACCAAAAGTCCATTTCGTGATAGCACTAGAAAAACAAATAATGTTTTGGAATTAATTCATTCATATTTATGTGGACCTATGTCTGTTCCTTCTCTTGGAGGATTCTGGTACTATATTTTGTTCATCGATGACTTCTCTAGGAAAACATGGATTTACTTTGTAAAATGCAAAGAATCAGAAGTGTTGGTGTAAATAAGTATTTACTTATTACACTTACTTAAGTTTACTTAGGTTAATGCATTATTTTATTATTTATTTAGGTGAGACACTTAGGAGTTTGTGTACTCTCACAGAAGTGCGCAACTCTAATTATGCACATGGTGTCTACAACACAGGAGTTTGCATCATTCACTGAATTGTCATGTTGACAACACAGTGATTTGCACTCCTAATTTAGCACATGTTGTCTACACCACTAATTTGCGTGCTACACCATTGTAGGCTTATCTTCACATCATCACACTTAATTCCATGCTTAATGGAGGATAACCCATATCTGGTGGACATGTGTCTGGTTGTATGACTTATAATGATGCTGACTTTTATGCATTCTAGAAGCTCTCTTGAGGCCTTTATATACAGGCACTCCTAGTGTACTCTTGATATGGCAAGTATGGCATATTGAATGAATATCGTCATTTTGATCATACTATTTCTAATTGGTCTACTGTGTGTTTGTGTTGAGTTCTTAGTTCTTGAGTGAATTCTGGCCTAAGCCAAATTCTTACATGGTATCAAAGTTGAGGGAGATTCTCTACACACAGCCGTTCGAGACCGTTCATGCTTCAGCACCTCGACCCGAATCTGGAGGATCCGCAAAAATTGGAAGTGTCTAGAGCTAGAGCTGACCTCGCCATTGCGTCCGGAGCATCAATTCGGTGAAGATCAACTATAAATTTGCCTATGTTGGGTGAACATTGATGGTGGGGCAAAAAAAATTTTGCAAATTGGAACCCGGAGACCCCGATTTGTAGTTCGGGTATGGTCATTTATTTGATCTGATTATTAATTTTCAGATCTAAATTATTTTCATTCTCTGCTTTTTTGGGTATTTTTCGAATTTTTATTTTCGGAACAATTGCCCAATCAAGGAAGTAATTTTGCAGAACTGGGCTGTCAAATCCCGGCTCTGCAATTTCGGAATATTTGTATTATCTTCGCAAGGCTTATTATTAAGCCTATGGCACTGCAAATTTCGGGACATACCTCTGAAGCCGTACCTACTAAATCTAGACGGGGTCAACACAAACACTGGCCGAGCCCTCAGTAAATCTAGCCTAAATTCGACTGTGGCTCCTTTTTGCCATCGGCGCTTCAAAAGTCGACGGGCTTTGTTATTTCAAACTTTAAGCGTTATGTATTTTATAACATGCGCAAGGCACTCTTCCCACAAATGTGGGACTAAAGCCTGAAGATTCCCGCGGCATCTTCTTGCGCTCAGGGAAGATTCCGGCACGCAATTTGTGTTTGCCGGTAGGTAAAACGTTTTCCAACGTCTTTCCAACTCTACCAAAGGAAAGACACGCGGCGCTCAACTCCTGCGCCATGCGAACAACCTGCAAGGGCCCCTAGACAGAGCCTGCATAGGACACGCAACAATGTCCAATGGCACGTGGCAAGGTTAGCAGTGGACACGTGTCGCACATTCATTCGCCCGCACAATAATAGACCTCCACGTGGCAACCTACCACGACAGACGCCACGTCACCGAATCTGAGTCAGCGCCAAATCAGCATTACGTGGCAATCTGACTCAGCGACACATCAGATTAGTATAGTCAGCACCGTACACCCCTATAATCGAGTCCGTACAGTACGAATTTTTTGTCGCTCGTGTATGTACAATTCTATACAAGTGATGCTATCATCCGTACGAATGACATCATCACCGGCCCTAGGGTCCGCTGACATCATCCAGTTCATGAGCTTAAAATTGACGACCGTCTGACTATCATTCCAAGACAAATTTGAACTATTGCAACAATTGTATGACCGTCAAATTTAACCCCGTCTTTTGCTGATGCAACCCTTCTCCAAATCGATTTTCGATTTTGCAATCCGACTTCAGGAGGCCATAACTCAGACATCCGGACTCTAAATCAAGTGTGATTTTTTTTGAAATTGGGTAGAATTTCCTGAACTTTTCAGTGGTGCAGCTTTTTTCTGGTTTTGGTGCATAGATTGTTCAGAATTTGTGTTTTTTGGCGACTATACCTGCATAATCCTGCATTTTGCAACTTCAAATGCTTCGTACGAGCACATCTGGAGTCGAAAACAGGTTCCTTTTTTTGAAAGTGCGTTATTTTTCATCTACTTTCCAGATCCTCAATCAAATTGTAGAGTCGTGTGGACAAAAGTGTCACTCTCAGTAATAGGGTCTTTCTTTGTTTTGTAATGCTTCAGAATTGTAGCACATTGTAAAGTTCCGGATTTGTAATCCATATAGAGGTTGTAACAAGCAAAATCAGAAGTCCACAAAGGCCAAAATTGGCAAGTGGCCCATTGTAATCGCACTACTGATAAAGTGCCCAAAGCATCTATTTTGGGGGAGTATCTTGATTTAGTGAAAAGGGGTGGTGTTCTTGGTGTTGTGTTCTCTCTTTTCTGCAATTTTCTTTCATTTTCTGCATTATGCACAACTTTAAGTTTCCAAAATTAACTCCTCATAACTATGCTACATGGTCCATCAAAATGTGGTATCACGTAATGTATAATGGAGTTTCACAATATGTAGATGGTACTCTTCCTAAACCAGCAAGTGATAAGGTTTCAGAAAGTGATATTTCAGCTTGGGTAGCAATGGATAAGAAAGCCCTAGGTGATATATGTTTGGGGGTTGATGATAAGATCATGTATCAGATTAAGAAGTGTTCTACATCCAAGGAAGCTTGGAATACCCTCGAAAACCTTTATGGTAAAGTCTCTGGAGAGGATGTGTTCAAAATTGAAGATGAGCTTGTTTCCTTAGTTCCTAAGTCATATGACTCAATTCAGGCTTTCATCATCAAGGTGAATGAACTAAGGACAAAGCTTACCGATTGTGAGAGTTCTATCAAAGATGACAGATTGATCTCTCTAATACATAAAAAACTGCCATCGGAGTATTCCACATTTGTCTCTTCTTTTAACACCTCTAAGACTACCTTAGGGTCTACCTATAAGAAAGTCACTTTTGATGAATATGTTGATATATTGGATATTGAAAAAAAGAAGTTGAAATCAATGGGGATTCTCAAATCACCTCAGTCTAAAGCATTGGTGGCCAACAATGAGAGTTCTCAAAATTCAGCTGGACAGTCTTCAAATAAAGGAAAGGGTAAGAAGAAATGGAAGAGCAAATCTAAGGATGCAAAAAAGACAACACCACAATCCAATCAACAAGGCATGTCTTCCTCAAATTCCAAAAAGAAGGGGGACAACAATAAGGAGAAGAAGAAGTGCACTTATTGCAAGAAATCGGGTCATGAAGAGCATGAATGTTATCTTAAGAAGATTGATGAGTTGACCAACATCATGAAGAAACATAATGTTCCATTGCCTAATGCTTACAAGGATAAAGGTTCTTTTTCAGATTCAAAGGGCAAAGAGCAAGCACTCATGGCTAAGTCAAACTCTTCAAAGGAATGGATATTTGACTCAGGTGCCTCTTATCACATGGGTTCTTCAAAGGAGGATTTTTCTTCATTGAAGCAATCAAAGGTACCGCACATCTTTATGGGAGATGATAGAAAAAAGGAAGTTGAAGGAAAAGGAAACGTGGAAATAGAAAATGGAGAGTTTCAATATGTTCTCTATGTTCCAAACCTAAGTTCTAACCTCCTATCAATCTACCAAATCACTCACATTGGAGATGAACATAGAGTTGAGTTCCTTCCTGACTCAATAAAGGTGCACAATCTTAAAGACGACTCATTGGTTGCAGTGGGGAAAGTGAATCATAACAAAAGGTTGTACTCTTTCTCCCATTTTGTGCCCAAGTCTCCTTCAAAGGCCTTGTTAACACAATCAAATTCAAACATGCAATTATGACATCAACTGTATGGTCATCTTGACTTTTGCTACCTTCAGCAACTTTGCACAAACCAAATGGTCAAAGGTCTACCTCAAATCAACTTTTTATAAGGGTGAATGTTCAACAGATTCAATGGATATGCATCCAGAGAGGAAGTTACAAAGAGGGAAGTCTTCAAGAGCACTAGGTATTCTACAGATGGTTCACATGGTATTAGCAGGTCCTTTTGCATTCAGCCAGGGTCGCTACATATTGACTTTTTTTTTATGACTTTTCAAGGTACACTTGGGTCTATTTTCTTCATAACAAGAATGAAGTGTTAGACAAGTTTCTAGCCTTCAAGACTCATGTAGAGCGGAAATCCAAGAAAGCCATCAAAGTTCTCCGAATAGATAATGGAAGCATGTATGTGAACAGAAGACTATGGACTTTTGTAGACTCGAGGGAATTGATCTTCAGACTTCGCCTGCATTCAGTCCGCATAAGACAAATGTTGCAGCATTAAGGATCCGAACTCTTAAGTCTATGGCAAGTTGCATGATAAAGGCCAAGTCTCTAGATCCATCATTAGAAGTCAAAGCAATCTCTAGTGCCACTCAGATTCTTAATCGTTCTCCTCATCTAGCATTAGATGGCAAAACTCCTTTTGAGGCGTGGTGCAGCTGAAAACCTATTGTGACACACTTCAGAGTCTTTGGTTGTCCCGCATGGGCAAAGATATCTTCCAGGGGACGCAAGGCACAGTCACCTCGGCCTTGTACTTTCATTGGTTATGAAGACAGTGTAAAGGCATATAGACTATTGGATCCTGAGACACATCAAATTTTTGTGAAGGCCATTCACTTTGAGGAAAGTTCACCCAGCTTGTCCTCTACTCCTCTCCACACATCATATCGTGTGGAAATTGATAGTGACACCAGCAATAGTGCTTCAACAGATTCAGACACGTGGAGTTCTATCGACAGTTGTAGCGAGACGTCGCTACATCAGTTCAGTCCACATGCATACATCGCCACATTGATAGGTCCAGCACAGTAGGGTACATCCAGTCTTCCAGGTACAGGTTTAGTGACAGATTTGGGGGACAGTATTGATGATCTGCCTCTTCTTCTTGATGCGGCAGCACCTTCTTCAGTTGTCACGAGGACTCCATCCGACCCTCTTGTTCATTCTCTACATGATCAATCCTCACAGGTTGAAGTGATTGTGGATACTTATGATCAGCAGTTGCAGAAGGGTTCTTCATCAGTTGCAGAGACAGATAGTTCTTTGAGATAGGTTCTTCAGCCAATTGAGCAGGTTTCAAAGACATCACTTATCCACAGGATTCTTTCCACACATAGCGAAAGCGTCTCATTTGTACCCTTGATATTGTTTCTTCCTAATGGGAGGAACACCATTCTACAATCTTGGATCAGCTTCTTCATCGAAGCAATCACTGTTCGGCATTCTTCTTTGGGGGGGGAGCCTATTCTGTCTCTCTTCCTCTTCTCATCATTCTCTTATGCATATACTAGATGTATGTCGTATGGGGGGGTCTTGATTACTCCATCCATCCATGTGTCCCTATTCATCTCTCTTTTTGGGGGAGGGTTTTTCCCACGAGGTTTTCCCTCTTTCTCCGCTTTATGAGAGATTTCATATCATTATGTACATGAGTACCTAACGTGGCCTAGTAGCCGAGACCCATCATGCATTGCATCCTAGATTTCGTAAGCTTAAGGGCATTCCCCTAAGTTGCACTTAAGGGGGGGTGTTGGTGTAAATAAGTATTTACTTATTACACTTACTTAAGTTTACTTAGGTTAATGTATTATTTTATTATTTATTTAGGTGAGACATTTAGGAGTTTATGTACTCTCACAAAAGTGCGCAACTTTAATTATGCACATGGTGTCTACAACGCAGGAGTTTGCATCATTCACTAAGTTGTCATGTTGACAACACAGTTATTCGCACTCCTAATTTAGCACATGTTGTCTACACCACTGATTTGCATGTTACACCATTGTAGGCTTATCCTCACATCATCGCACTTAATTCTGTGCTTAATGGAGGATAACCCATATCTGGTGGACATGTGCCTGGTTGTATGACTTATCATAATGCTGACTTCTATGCATTCTAGAAGCTCTCCTGAGACCTTTATATACAGGCACTCCTAGTGTACTCTTGATATGGCAAGTATGGCATATTGAATGAATATCGTCATTTTGATCATACTCTCTAATTGGTCTACTGTGTGTTTGTGTTGAGTTCTTAGTTCTTGAGTGAATTCTAGGTTAAGCCAAATTCTTACAAGAAGAAATCCTAGAGATTCAAAGAATTCAAAACATTAACTGAAAACTTATCAGGACATTAAATTAAAACTCTTAGAACTAATAATGGAGGGGAATACACCTTAGATTTGTTTAAAAGGTTTTGTAAAGAAACAGGAATTAATAGGAGTACATCGTTCCTTATAACCCAGAACAAAACGAAGTAGCAAAAAGAAAGAATAGAACAATTATAGAAGCTACTAGAGCAATGATATTTGATCAAATCTAGATTATTATCTTTGGACAGAAGCCTCTTACTGTCTATATTCAAAACAGAAGCCCTCACTCTTACCTTAGAGATAAAACTCCTGAAGAAGTATTTACTAAGATTAAACCCAATATAAATCATCTTAGGATTTTTGGGTGCCCTGTATATATCCATGTTCCAAAAGAAAAGAGAACTAAGTTAGAACCCTCAAGGAGGAAAGGTATTTTTGTAAGGTATAGTGAAACATCCAAGGCATATAGGATTTGCATACCTAGACAGAAAAGTATTGAACTTAGTAGGGATGTAATTTTTGAAGATCTAGCATACAAACCCTAAGTTCCGAAGAAACTTCTCCTTTACCTAATTCTAAAAGAAATATTGAGTTTAAGTCTCAGGGGGAGAACATAGAAGAAATTGAAGATGAAATTCAAAATCTAAATATTGGAGAAACTCAAAATTCACTGGAAAAGACCACTTTGGGCCATTAAAACAATCGAGGAAGTACAAGACTTTGTTCCTTCTCTTGAAGGATTCTAGTACTATATTTTGTTCATAGATGACTTCTCTAAGAAAACATGGATTTACTTCTTAAAATGCAAAGAATTAGAAGAAATCCTAAAGAGATTTAAAGAATTCAAAACATTAACTGAAAACTTATCAGGACATAAAATTATAACTCTTAGAACTGATAATGGAAGGGAATACACCTCAGATTTGTTTAAAAAGTTTTGTAAAAAAATAGGAATTAAGAGGGAGTACACCATTCCTTATAACCCAGAACAAAACGAGGTAGCAGAAAGAAAGAATAGAACAATTATAGAAGCTACTAGAGCAATGATATTTGATCAAATCTAGAATATTATCTTTGGGCAGAAGCCTCTTGTACTACTGTCTATATTCAAAACAGAAGCCCTCACTCTTACCTTACAGATAAAACTCCTGAAGAAGTATTTACTAAGGTTAAACCCAATATAAGTCATCTTAGGATTTTTGGGTGCCCTGTATATATCCATGTTCCAAAATAAAAGAGAACTAAAAACCCTCGAGGAAAGGTATTTTTGTAGGGTATAGTGAAACATCTAAGGCATATAGGATTTTCATACCTAGACAAAAAGTATTGAACTTAGTAGGGATGTAATTTTTGAAGAAGATCTAGCATACAAACCCTAAGTTCTGAAGAACCTTCTCCTTTACCTAATTCTGAAAGAAATATTGAGTCTGAGTCTCAGAGGGAGAACACTGAAGAAATTGAAGATGAAATTCAAAATCTAAATCTTGGAGAAACTCAAAATTCACTGGAAAAGACCATTTTGGGCCATTAAAACAATCGAGGAAGTACAAGACTTTGTTGCACCTTCTGGAATCAAAGAAAGCAAAAGACCTAAAGATTTTCTAGTTATACAAAAAACATGAATGATTTGTCCAAAACAAAACCATCCAATCCTTCAGATGCTATTAAACATACAACTTGGAAAGAAGCTATGACAAAAGAATACCAATCTATTATGAAGAATGATGTTTGGAAAATTGTTCCAAGACCTAAAAGAAAATCTGTTGTTTCTTCCAAGTGGATATTTAAAATAAAACATGTTGTTGACAGTAGCATTAAAAAATATAAAGCTAAATTTGTAGCCGGAGGATTCTCTCAGAAAAAAGGGATTGATTATGAAGAAACGTTTGCTCCTGTTGCCAGATATACCTCTGTAAGAGCAGTCCTAGCAATTGCAGCATCGAAGGGATGGAAAATACATCAGATGGATGTAAAAACAGCATTCTTAAATGGAATGATTACAGAAGAAGTATATTTGGAGCAACCTGAAGGATTTGAAACTCATGATCCTAACGCTTTTGTTTGCAGGCTCAAGAGAGCTCTCTATGGGCTTAAGCAACCTCTAAGGGCTTGGTATAAAAGAATTGATAAGTATCTCACTGTCTTAGGATTCTCCAAAAATGAAGCCGATCAAAATTTATATTATAAAAGAGATAAAGATGATATGGTAATTATGATACTGTATGTTGATGATTTACTAATAACAGGTGATGATCATCTCATAGATCAATGCAAGAAAGATCTAATTAGAGAATTTGAGATGAAAGACTTGGGATTCCTTCATTACTTCCTAGGACTGGAAGTACGGCAGAATTCTGACAGTATCATACTTAAGGGAAGTATACATCAGACATTTTGAGGAGATTTGAAAATGGAATTTCAAGTCTATCTTCTCCAATGGAGACTAATTTGCATAAACTTAAAGAAGCAGCAGCAGAATCACCTTCCATAGATTCTACTCTCTATAGACAGATGATTGGGTCCCTTATGTACTTAGTAAATACAAGACCTAATATTTGCTATGTTGTTAATGCCTTAAGCCAATTTATGTGTGAGCCAAAGGAGATTCACCTAGTTGTAGTTAAACACATTATGAGATACTTACAAGGCACTCTTAATCTTGGGCTCAAACATGACAGAGTTGGCTTAGATTTACATGGATTCACTAACTCAAATTGGGGTGGAAGTGTTAAAGGCAGGAAAAGTACTTCAGGATGTTGTTTCAGTTTAGGATCAGCAACGATATCTTGGATATGCAGAAAGCAGTCTTCAATAGCTCAAACCTCCACAGAAGTCAAATACATTGTAGCAGCAATGGCCTCTCGAGAGGCAGTTTGGCTAAGGAAATTACTTGTGGGATTATCTGGCCAAGCGATGAATCCTACGATTATTTATTGTGATAATTAGAGTTCTATCAAGCTTTCGATGAATCCAGTTTTTCATGACAGGTCTAAGCATATTGAAATTCCTTACCATTATTTAAGAATATGGTAGACAAGAATACTGTAAAATTAGAATACATTTGCACGACAAATCAGACAGCTGACATACTCACCAAACCCCTATCTAAAGTAAAGATAGACCACTTCAAGAGAAGACTTGGTATGGTTGAATTGTAATCCATTTGTATTCTTTAAATTATTAATAAAATAATTTTATTAAGATATTGACTATTATGGGATCCACCATTTGTATTCATTATTTATGAGGTGACGATCTCTGAGATAATGAACACTCACATAAAAGACATTATGAGAGATGACGATCTCTTAGATAATGTGCTAAACAATAGAGTTCTACTGTAGGATCTAGATGAGTTCAAGATCACATTGTGATGTAGACATTGCTGTCTATATGTCACAATTTGGATAAAGGAAGAAATTTATCTTTTTCGGGAGTTTATCCTGTGTTCTGGTAGATCTTAAGATCATGTTGTGATATAGGAATACCAGTATCTATGAGTCATAACTTGGATAAATGAAGAACTTAAATTATTCTTCAAATTTATACTATATATTGTATTCTTTGCAATATTGTTATCACTAGTAGCAGTGATTTGTCATATCACAGGTTTAGTAATATGATATTGTATCATGCGTTTTATGATACCACGTGCTAAGAATATTCAAATAGATATAAAGTATCAATTCTTGCTTGTTCATCTTTATTGATGTTGCTAGATATGATATCTCTCAGTATGATTCTCAAGTTAAGGAGTGTTAATTCTGTAACTTGTAATCCTAATGATCTCATAACAGATTGGTCTGATCTATTCTTACATGACATAGATTGATCCAAAGTCTTCATTTTATCCTCTTAGGGATATCAGCGTTTATCCTTAGAACTAGTTTGGATTTAACTAAAATTCTTTTGTGGTAAGTTATAACTAAACTTGTTATTTCTTGGAAAAGTCGCCGACTTCTAGGATGAGTTGAAAAATGTTTTGGAAGGGACATATCCTTACACTAGGTCTCTCTATTTATAATTGGTATGTTTGAAGTCTAAGAGCACACAAGAACACAAAATAGTCTGCTCCTTAGTCAATACTGCCTATATACAACTTGCAAAAGAAAAGAAAATTTTCAGAATTATATTTCTAATTTAATTCAGGACAATACTTTGAAGTTATTCACAGCAAGCTACAAGGAGAGGAAGAAGGTCAAATCTAATCTTTGATTCAGGCATAGAATTTGCAGAAACTTTACATGTAAGGTCTAACAAATAAAGCAAAAGATCAGAAAGATTGGACAAAAACAAAGTGTAAATAGCAAGGTGATGACTAAACACACAAGATGCATTATTAATTTTTTAGTTATTAAAAAAAAGACATTTATTTTGATAAGTAGTAGACATTTTCCACATCAGATCAAATTGTGATATTTCTGTCAAGATTGAACTCTGTAGTTTTTTTAGTCCAACTCATTGACCCGTGTTTCATGAGAAGTGGTTCACGCAAACCCATTTCTCATGAGAATGAATGGAACACTTAGCACTCATTGGATCTAGGTGGTGCTCACAAAGGTTGAGCATTGAGACTTCCCGAGTGGTCACCCATGCCAATAATTCTCCAGCTCAAGCGCTCTTAACTACTGTTTCCTCCATGGGTAAACCTGCTCTACTTGCAACAGCATAGTAACACGGCGACAAGTCCCTACTATTTTTGGGCACCGCACCCAAGACGAGGATGCACCCAGGATGGGGGGATGGCATTCCCACATCCCCAACAATGCTACCAAGTCGCCACCGGGAGGGGGATGTCCCCGTGTCCCCATTTGGGACTTGGGGGCAGGGATGCATCCCTCGACCAAGTAGGGGACAACAGGCCGTCCCCCTTTATGGCATTTTAAAAAGTGCAAAAAGAAATTGTTTTAAAAAGTATTTATATTTTGTTTTTTGTTGTTGCTAACCCTAGGGTATGTGGGGCCCATTTAGAGGTTGAAAGCCCATTAAATCTCTATGTTTTCTCATTTCTATTCATCTCATGGTTTTCTAATTTTTGCAACAGCAGCAAGAAGAAGAGTTAAGAGCTCATAGTAGGGTGATTTTTCGAGTGAAGAGAGTGTGTGGAAGGCAAAGAGGAGTAAGGAGCAAGAAGAAGTGGAGAAGCAAGATTTTTCAGCTTGTTCAAGAGATTTGTGAAGCAAAAGGTAGGGTTTTAACTTTTTGTTGGTTTTTTTTTAAAAAAATTATTGTGCAAGTCAAGATCATTTTTTTTTGTTTCTAGTTTGTAGCTTTTTGTTCTTAGTTGAATTTCATTTTTAGATTTTAGTAGATGTTTCTTGTTTCATTTACAAATTTTTGCTACTTTAATTTTACTTCAAAAAATTATGACTTTGAACAAAGGCATAGGCTGAAAACATGTATTTATTTTATATTTTTTTCATTTTGTCAAATGCAATGTCAAAATGAGCTCCCACACTCATGACTCAAGTGGGTCAAATCACAGTGATGATGAGATGGATTTAAAGGCTCATTCTCATAGTGATAGCAGCCAGAAAGACTATAACCCTGAGGATTCAGATTCAACAGATAATTGGCCACCCAGTCCCCCAACTACAGATTGCCCCTCCAATCTTTTGGCAAAGTGGGCTAGGGGTAGTTATGACCCTAAATCTCCTCTCAAATAGTTTTCAACAAGGATAACTACACGGACAGCTACAAGTGGTGTTACAAGGAAGTGGAAATGTAACATTTGTAAGACAGAATGGTTTGGGAGAATCACTAGAGTTAATGCACATTTCCTCTTTTGGATAGGAAAAGGTGTGGGTCCATGCAAGTTTTTGACAAAATCAAAAATTTGCATTACAAAAATTAAGTTCACCAATCTCTGGGGTGTTCCAAATGACTTAGGGGTTGAGGTACCTACCACCTTGAATGGTAGGCAACAGGTTTAGAGTCTTCAACAGGCTGATGAGTGGGGGTAGCCACGTTATTCTACTCCTAGTCCTAGGTGTAGACCATAGCAGAGACCTATAGCTATAACATTTGCAGGGGCAGCCTCGGGTCCTTCTTCTACAGCTAGTGCTATGCCTGAAGCACAATCCAACAAGGGGAAAAGAAAGGTGTCATCTGAAAGTAACCCCATTGCTGATTTATTTAATGCTCACTTGAGAGATGAGATAGAGGAGGGCATTGGTAGATTTCTTTTTTCCAATGGCATACCTCTTCATGTGACATGGTTTCCTTATTATAAGAAGATGGTGCAGCTGGTGGCAAGGGAAGCAGGGCCATCCTCTGTGCCACCAAGTGAGCACAAATTGCGCACTACAATCTTGGATAAAGAGTACGCCGAGATTGCTTTAGAGAAGGAGAACTTGAGGCATGTCTGGGAGGAGTATGGTTGCAGCATCATCATGGATGGGTGGACGGACATTAGGAACCGTCCACTCATCAATATCATCATTACATGCACAGAGGGGCCATTTTTCCTTAGGGCTATTGATTGTTCAAGGCATCGAAAGAATGCTGATTTTCAATTTCATATACTTTGAGATGCTATTGAGGAGGTTGGGCCACAAAATGTGGTCCAAGTAGTGACATATGCGGCACCTGTGTGTAGAGCTGCAGGGAGACTTGTTGAGACAGCTTACAGACAAATTTGGTGGACTCCATGTTATGTGCATGCCATGAACAATTAACTAAGGACATGGGGAAGATTCCCTAGATTAAGGGAGTAGTGAGCGATGCCAAAGATATGCAAACGTTTATCTACATTCACCACACATCACATGCCCTTTTCAAGAGCTTCGCAAGGAATGAGTTTCAAAAACCAGTTGAGACCCAATATGCATCCTACTTCATTCTTTTGGAGAGAATGATTGAGTTGCAAGAGCCATTGTAACTCATGGTTATGACGAATGAGTGGAATAGGTGGTATGGATCCAAGACAAAGCAACGGTTGAGGGTGAAGGAGATAGTGTAGAGTGATGTATTTTGGAGTGATGCAAAATACATTGTCTCTTTCATCACTCCAATTTTCCAGGTCATCAAATATGGGGATACGGATGCAGCCACTATTGGATAGGTGTACGAGTACATTGATGCTATGCTTTGCCAAATGAGGGTAGTTGTGCAGGAGAGGAACCCAAGTTTAGCATTTTACACTGAGCACATTCGGCCTATTATTCAGCGTAGATGGGACAACCTCAACACTCCCTTACATATGGTTGTTTATGCATTGAATCCGAAGTGGTACATGCCTACGCCTAGGAGAGTTACACCACTAAATGATGATGAGGTAATCTAATATCAATTTTGAATTTAGTACACTTGCACTTACAAATATTTAATTTATCAATTTACTGATTTTATAATTTAAATTTCAGGTGAAGGAAGGATTATCCAAGTGCATTAATAAAATGTATGCCATTGAGACAGCAAGGAAGGTTCGCACAGAGTGGACCGAATTTGCTACTCTTAGGGACTATCTAGGTAGAGCTAAGGTCGACATAAAAACAATGGCACAAGAGGATCCTATTTTGTGGTGGAATTGTCATGGACCCAAATCAACAACTACCACACTAGCCCTCTGTCTCCTCTCTCAGGTTTCCTGTTCTCCTACTTTAAAACCTTTACTTTTCAATTTGAAATTCCAATTTCACTTTTACTTTAGTCTTTTAGTCATGTATTTCAATTTCAATTTTCTTATTCTCATACTAGTCATTTGATTGTTATGATGTTATCTTAGGTATCTAGTTCTTCATCTTCTGAAAGGAACTGGTCTACTTATGGCTTCATCCTCTCTATTAAGAGGAACAAACTTACCTCTAAGAAAGCAGAGAAGCTAGTGATTGTACATTGTGCCTTGCATATTAAAGATCGCAAGACACGTGTGTACAAGGAGAGCCCTGCAGCATGATGGAATGTGGAGCCAGAGGAGCCCTCATAGGTTGATGAAGATGCAGATACCTATGATGCGAGGTTGGTTGGTATTCCTCTCACGGCTCTCACCCTTGAAGAGGTTGAGCGTTCGAGGATGAGTTTGTTGAGCCTGAGCCTCACGTTGACATGGATGATTAGAGGCCTCTAGGCAGCCTCTACTAGATTTTGGCGGCCCTTGGGTCTTTAGTACTTGACATTTCGTCATTTGATTCTGTAGTTTGTACTTCAGACTTGGATATTATATTATTATGATTATCATATTTGTAATTTGAAGTTTGAAACATTGAACATTTTGATCATACCATCGTTGTTGCTACTTGATGTAATTAAGTTTATGATGCCAGTTAATGATTGATGAGATAATGACTCATACTTTGATGCCATTTGAATCTTCAATCTTTGATTATTTTAATTTAAGTTATTTCAATTTGATAGAAGTTAGAACTTAGAACTTAGATCCCTTTCATTGTTCATTTTTCAATATTAAATGCAATGTAAATAGTAAATACTAAAACTAAACTAGCAATAGCGGTCTTGATGAGCTTATACTTCATATTTATGTCTTATATTGTTACACATCTTTTCATAATTAGCATTTCAAGTATCATATGTATAGTATATACAATATAAACCTCGTCCCCCCCTCCCGTCCCCCGCCACTGTCCCCTCGTTGTCCCCAAATTGAGGCCCCTCGTCACCCCGTCCTAGAAACTTGTCCCCCCATTCCCCAGGCCGGTGTAACTATGTTGCAACCCCAGTTGCAAACCTTCACCAAGTGTTGTGCCTATGAACCATTCATTAGAAAGCCCCTTAAACTCATCAATTGATAAGTAGTAGATATTTTCTGAAACAAGTCAAATTGTGATATTGCTATCAGGATTCAACTATGTAGTTTTTTGAGTCAAACTCATTGACCCATGTTTCCTGATAAGTGGTTCAAATGAACCCATCTATCGTGAGAACGAATGGAACACTGAGCATTCATTGGATCTAGGAGATGCTCACAGAGGTGAAGCACAAGGACATTTTGGGAGGTCACCCCATTCTAATACTACTTTAACTATAGAGTTTCCTTCATGGTTAAACCCAATCTGTTTGAAACCCCATTTGCAAAACCTTCACCAAGTTTTGTTCCCTATGAAGCATTTATTAGAAAGCCCCTTAAGCTCACCAACTGATAAGTACGAGATATTTTCCAAAGCAAGTCAAATTTTGATATTGCTATTAGAATTGAACTGCATAATTTTTTGTATCAAACTCATTGACCCATATTTAATAAGTAGTGGTTCACATGAACCCATCTCTCATGAGAATAAATTGAACACTTAGCACTCATTGGATCTAGGCAATGCTCATAGAGCTAAAGCACCGAGACTTCCCAGTTGGTCACCCATCCCAGTACTACTCCATCTCAAGTGCACATAACTACAAAGTTTCCTCCATGATTAAACCTATTTGCTTGCAACCCCATTTGCAAAACCTATCCCCTTAAGCTCATTAATTGTTAAGTATGAGATATTTCCCACAGCAAGTCAAAGTGTGATATTGATATCAAGATTGATCTATGTAGTAGTTTTGAGTCAACCTCATCGACCTATGTTTCATGAGAAGTGATCCACAAGAACCCATCTCTCATGAGAATGAATGGAGTTCACAACACTCATTGGATCTAGGTGAATGCTCACAAAGATGAAGCATCATGATTTTTTGTGAGATCACCCATCCCAGTACTACTCCAGCTGGAGAGCTTACCTACAAATTTTCCTCCATGGTTAAACCCACTCTACTTGCAACCCCAATTGCAAGCAAAACTTGCAAATTTATTTCAATGACCATCACCAAATTTTGGAAAAGACTTACTGTCAACAAGACTTCTCCCACCATCCACTCATTCCAAAGATTTGAGGAGTGGTTTTGATATTTAGTTACATACTTGGAAGTTGACTTTGCAAAGATTGTGGTGAGATATTGACTCATAGCAATAATCAAAAGGTAAACCAATTCAGAATTCGCACGAGTAGTTCAACTCACATTCCAAGAATTTCAAGCTCAAGAGCCAAACAAAATAAGTAATTCTATAATATGCCTTCTTCTTTATGAAATAAAGTTTATAGATTAAACTACATAATAAAGGAAAGATCCACAACAATTACAGAATACACAACTATAGAATAGATGAAAGATCCAAAAGGTAATTACTAATTAGTATTAACTATTAAATGTTACAAATATGCAATGCTTCAATCCTTTAACCATTCACTTCCAAAAAAAAAGCTTAACACAAACACTGCAGGAATCTATAATTATGGTATACATGAAGGAAGATTTAAATAATTGCGAGAACAACATAAAACATTTAAATTATTCAACATGAATGACAAAACCAATATTTCATAACACAAGAGTACAAAATAAAATCAAAATGAGCGTTTATAGGAATCTTCACGAATTAGGCCATTAAAGGGCTTTCAGGTGTTAATCCTACTGCAATATCAAGAAGTGAGGTTCAATAAGAGAGATTGGAGGCAAGATGGGTCAGAAACCAATTTTGGTGGTGCCTCCAAGGGTAACTTGAGACCATCCGGTGCTGGATGTGTGGCTAGGGACCCAAAGGGAAATATTTTGGCCATTGAGACCAAAAAGTCAGCATTTCAAACAAACAATGATGCGGAAGCACAGGCGGCACTGTTAGCAGTCAACTTGGCCTCGAAAATTGAAGTAGAGCATGTTTATCTAGAGGAGATTCATAGGTTATTGTCAATGCGATATCAAATGGAACAGTCTCATGTGGGGTATCTGGATAAGATTGTTCAGCTCCTTCAGGAAAACCCGAAAGCTTCAAAATATTTAAAATTGCCCACATCTTTCATGAAGGTAATAAATTGGTGGATGCTCTCTCCAAATTGGCTACCCTATTCACCAATAAATTTGGCACCAACTTGGCAAAAAATTGACGATAGCAGTTTTGGATGTGCAATGTTGACCACACTTGATAGCGTATGCAGGTTGATGTGTGGATGACACAACAAACTGACATTTCACCTGGACTAAGTGTGCGAATGGTGAAAGAATGATGACGCATTTATGAAGGTGGCAGAACAGGCTGTTTGTCTGAATTTCTTCCGTCTGTTTGGGCATTTGGTGGGAATGTTTTCTGCAAATAGCTGGTGAGATTTTATAGAACAGCAACAGCTGCAGGAGGGAGATGGAGACAAATTTTAGCTTCAGGGAAGACAAACAAAAGATATCATTCTGGGATCAAAACAACAGAGGAGAGATTGACGATCGTCTCCACCATTGATAATTCTTTCTTCCTAATGTTGGCCAAGGTACTGCTGATTATGCTTTCTTCCATGTTCTGCACGTGGGGTTTGGAGATGGACACCTAGGCAGGGGTGAGGCTCATTGTGGAGCGTTGTGTCAAACCAGAATGATGAATTGGCCTGAGGAAGTCCTGAATCTGGCTGAACTGGGTGTAAGGTAGCTAGGCATCCCTATCCAGGGGTGATTGGATAGGGATGCCTAACCACCCTAGCCATGTGCACCCCTTGTTCCTCTCAGATGCTTTGGAGAACAAGGACAAGCATCGTGAAGAAGCCAAGTACTGGAATATGATCAAAGATTATGTGCAGGATAGGGAGACTGTGGTTGCTGGTGTTCCAGGATCAAATGGACAAGTCTCACCTCAAGTACGAATTTGCAGATTTCTGGATTTCGTGGACCAGCGCCATAGACGTGGGACAAGGGTGGGAAGAGGTGGAAAGAGATGTGATAATGGTGAGATGAAGCACTTGAGGATTGGTGTTGGGGTCATCGGAGTGTACAAGGGTGACATCCACAAGAGAGAAATCATTTGGTTTTTTTTTTTTTTTAAACTGTTGGGAGATTATTCCATGTTGGTGGGTTGCCCCAAATTCGTTGTGCCGTTTATGTGCATGACACTATATTTTGAACGCATTTTGGGATGACAGCATGTAGGGTTGTATGTAGGGATTGAAATTGTACAGAACGTAGGATAATAATGTAGATATGCATATTCTCTCTGGTGGGAGCGAGGGTGTAGATAAAATTTGTAATTCCAGAGATAGTTGTGAAGTATTCTGGTTTTGTTTTACTTTTGTAGGGTGATGGAAGCTGAAATCTCTGTGAAAGATTGCATGTAAAATTTTATTATAATTGTAAATTAAAAATATATATTTTACCAACCAAAATAAAAGAATCTTCAAATATATATTCTAAAATGTTAGAATTTAGGTGATCCTATTACGCTATGCATCTATAATTAGTATTACCTTACTGATAATTCTATTTTCTGTTTGCAGCTCCTTTTGTTTTGGACCAAAACCAGCTTCCAGTACAACCTGCCTGAGAATTTCTGGCCAAGTAAGAGGGCTCAAGAATTTATGCCGAACTTTAAAATCAAAACGCTTACATTTAACCTGTGAAAGAGAGACAACTAAAATATTATTCATCAGATAAAGATCCAAAATGTTAGTTATAAAACTTAGGATTGTACAAATCATATTCAGTGAAACCGACATGTCAATATATTCACTAAACGTTGGAAGACATGCTAGAGGACTACGAATAATCAGGTTACCATGAAATCTATCAGCAAGAACACTGGAGTTCGGATTACATGTATTTATTTCTTCCTGGTAGTATATGCCTTAAGAGATTCTCCTTTGTGTCAATTATCCATATAGAGCTAAGGAACTCAATTTTGCTATTTCATTAGAAGGCCACACATTAAATTCAAAACCCTCAAACATAATGTTTGATAAACAATCATAAAGGCATCATGCCATGGCACACAGAGGGTAATAAATTGATAGCAGCTACCTCCAATAATACTGTTTAAAAATTCAGGGTAATTTGGTAGCATACATAAATGTTCTCATTATCCTATTCAGAAGCAGTTGATGCTTTAAAGCATCAACGCTTCATGTCTGATTGTCCTTTAAGTTATCCATTTGCAGCGTTCAACAGAGGCATTTACTAACCAGCAACATAAGTTCTACATTGGATATGTGAATTATAACATCATAATCAATCACAGTTTTTAGTTAGCATGACTAATGAGAAGAGGAAAATCAAACTTAAAATTGTTGATATTTGTATTGAGGAACCAAGTATCTGACATAAACTTTCCTGGTTCTGTCCCTAGCAGTGGGACCATAAGTGCAGCAAATTTTGGTACTTCAAAATGTCTAACAGGTCACTATGCTTAAATCAAAAGATGTATAAACAATTCAGGTCACTCCATGCTTTTAAAGACTCAGAAATGTAATGTTCCCAGATAATCATAGAGTAACTTAACAAAATTAATTGATTAAGTTGTTCAAAAAAAAAAATTACTCAAAGGGATGTCTTTAGTTGACTGGTTTAATTAAGAATTAAAGTGAAAATAGTACAATACTCACTATATTTCAAAATTCTCTCAAGTTGTGATAAATATTTAATGAGACCTTGCAAAAATGAAATGTGAACTAATCTTCTATGGTCAACATACTTGATGGATTTAATTATGAAGTCATGATTTATGTGAATCTGAGGATTTAATTACGAAATTCTGACTCTTTGTAACAATGGATTCATGACAGAATTCACAATAGGACCAAATTTGTGAGGTCTCCACTGAAGACGAATTTGTAGTTGTTAATGGATTGATTCAGAAATAAAGATAATTCTGTAATTAATTTGATTGAAAAATTAAATAAGTCATTTTGATTGGGAAATTAATTATATTATTGCTGAAGCATAAGTTTAGAGCTAAGTTTATAATAATTATTGTGTGTAGGCTAATTTGGAGTTGAGATTACACATTTGATATTTCTGAGCTTCATTGAGGACAGAAACAGAAAGTACAAGTTTATCAGACCTATGCTAATTTATTGGAAGTTAAACAAGGTCAACTAGGGTTTGAAGTCTTCTCTAAATATGCATACACAGACAATATGTAATCTATAATCAAATCCTGAGTTCACATCTTTGAATGAATAGGAGGGTAGTAGGCTTGTAGGCTTGAGATTGCCTGATGGTGAAGCTGTGTCATTGCACAACAGAATCTAGAAAATTGCAAAAGATGAGGAACATCAAGGATGATGAACATCAAAAAGATATTTCAGTAGCAGCCAAATGATCATGGAAATAGTGAGCTGTAATAAAAATCTTCCAGGTACCAAACAAAACGGTAAGAATGATTACAATGAAAAATAAAACAAATGTAGAAATTGGAAATGATAAACTTACAGCTTGGATCAGTTGCAAAAAGCCACAATCATTTACTGCAAAATCAGTTTTAGCTGATTTCTTCGCTCTTGAGCTCTTAAGCTCATACTCAATATCTTCAAAAAGAAGTTCCAGAAGGGCAATATGAATTTGCCCAAGTAGCATTGAATCCTGCAAGTTTTGAAGATTAGAAAGAGAAGCTAACCAAAAACATTAAACATTGTTGTAACTTGTTATAGTGAAATGGAATCTGAAAATATGAAATTAAACAAAACATTATGAATTTCTGACTCTTTTAAGTAATTTTTAGCAAGGAAGTTATTATTATGAAGTATTCATGCAAAATATACTAATTTTATCTGTATTTATTATAACATAAGCTTTAAATATATCAAATGCTTTTTTTTCCCAAATAGAACTATTCACTGCTAGTTTATTCATTTGAAGTTGAACTCCAACTACACCACTAAGTACACATTTAACTAAACAATATCCAATAAAAAGCCAAGTAGAGCATTGATTGTTTGGGATTACCTGACAAAATATAACTTATTTTATAGGGGTTCCATGGTCAACTATGCTGAAGCTTAAATGACCAACAAAGGAGAGGGACTCAACCAACAAAGCCAAGAGAGGAGACCAAACAAATTGAAATGTGGAACTACTCGACCTGCCCGTAGTTAATCAAAACCATTAGATTTCCACAATCTGTATGAATGCTAGATAGTTTCTGGATTCAATTGTGTAAAAAAAATTATCATCGATGTTTCGGATCAGATTCTATGATAATGTGTGATGCAAGAGCGTCCTAGGCTTGCTTGCAATCCTGCATGTTTGGAGGGATTTTGGTTAAGTGTTGTGGAGCTCGGCAGATACTAGTGTTCGGCATACACTAGGAGCTCGGCATGGTCTGTGGAACTTGGTAGGGTCTAGGAACTCGACATGGTCTGGAACTCGGTATGGTCTAGGAACTCAGCATGGTCTCTGGAACTCGGCAATGCTTGGGAATTTACTGGTGCTCGGCTTGGTTTTGCTAACACTTGGTTTGGTCTTGGTTCTGTTGGTGCAGAGTTATTTGTGGGCCAGCTTTTGGCATTTAATTTCTATATGGGTATTTAATTTAGTCTTGTAACCGACTTGTGGCTGAACCTATATTTAATGTAAGGGATTTAATTTAGTTTGTAAGCAGTTGGGCTGACTTGTGGCTTAGTTGGGTATAAGTAAGGGGTCTTGTAGAGTCTTTAGGTAAGAAGTGATCATCCAGCTAGGAGAAGGGGATGAAGTGTAGATGCGAATTTTGAAGAGCTAGGGTTGCAACTTAGGAACCAAAGGATTGCTTGGTGGACCTAAGGGTACAAGTGTAAATTCTTCTTGGTGTTCTTATCCAGTTGTGGATCTGGACTAGCAACAATTGGCATGTGGTAACTGGATCTTGCGAGCTCTTACAGAACTGGAATTGTAATTGTTGTTTGTATTTGGCCCTAACCTGGAAGGCCTTACAGCTGGGCATATTGCATGTAATCAGTTATATCTATGAATAAAGAGTTGTGATTTGGTATCAGATCTTGCATTATTGTTCTTATGTTGTTGTATTTCCGTTGTCTAATTGTTTGTTGGGGGTTTGGACATCTCCTTTGGGGATTCTCCTACCTTGCACTACGTCAAGTGGTATTAGAGCGAAGGTTGTTCCTGGGCGTGTTGACAGTTCCCCGAAGCTGAGGCAGTTTACACTAGGACTTGCAGAGAAGGTTGATCTTGTGGCTAATTGATCGTCTGGATTGGTGGATCTATTGCTTAGGGTTTGGTAATAAAATTTGGAAAATGCCTCCAAGAAAATTGGACCCTAGGGCAATTGATGATCTTAGTGATGTTGTGGAAGAAAGGATCTTAGAAAAGATAGGAGCAAAGTTCAAATCTGAGATTGCATTGTTGAAGAGTGACATGATTTTTGATATTCTAAGTGCTTAAGGTGGTGTACCGAGGCATGTGGATACTGAAGGAAGTTATGAGGAAGTTGTTGAAGACTTTGAAGTTGTTGGATCTAGTGGTGAGGACAGAACTGATCATGTGGAGAGAAATATTGGAATTAGGGCTGGTCAGTTTGCTCGACCTGGATCTCTATTGAAGCTGAAGCATAAGATGGAGGTTTCTAATTTCTCGAGTACTTTGACCCCTAAAGTTGATTGATTGGATTGGTGAATTGGAAGACTACTTTGAGTTTGAGGATATTGAGGATCCACTCAAAGTGAGGTTGGCACAAACTAAGTTGAAAGGACAAGCTACTCTTTGGTGGAAGGAACTGCAACGAGACAGAGAGGAGGAAGGTGAAATGAAGATCTCTAGATGGAGATTGATGGTGACTAAGTTGAAGGCTAAGTTCATTCCTGCTGATTATGAACTTGAGTTGTTTAAAAGGTTGCAAAATCTGAAACAGAAAGATATGTCTGTGAAGGATTATACCAAGGAGTTCTACAAGTTGACTATTCGGTCTGGTCATAAAGAATTGTCAAAGGAAAAGGTAGCTTGGTACATTAATGGTTTGAGATTCAATATTCAGGATGAGGTTGGTATGTTGAACATTTCTTCAGTTGAGGATGCCTATCAGTATGCCCTGAAGGCAAAAGATAAGTTGAAGGGGAAAAGTCAAGGTAATGCTAGAGGAAAAGGGAAGCAAGATAGCTTGGCACAAGCTAAACCGAGTGCTGAAGGTGAACCAAAACCTGTTGATTAGAAAAGAAGGATAGGTAGAGGTAGGTTCAAAGGTAATTGTTTCAGATGTGGTAAAGAAGGGCATAGATCTTTTGAATGTCCACTTAGCAGGACAATTGTTGTTGTGAATGATGTTGTAGTTCAAGACAGTCAGCCTAAGCAAGAAGAAAGTTTGATGGCTCGACGAGTACTAGTTAGTGAGAGGACATTGGAATCTTGTCAGAGGACTAGTTTGTTCAGGACTTGTTGTAAGACTAGTGGTAAAGTCAGCAAGGTCACTATGGATGGTGGTAGTACTGATAAACTTGTTGATGAGGAGATGGTTCAGAAACGTGGTTTGAAGAGAGTAAGACATCCTTATCCTTATAGGATTGGTTGGTTGCAAGGTGAACATGCTTTGGAAGTGAGGGAACAATGCCTTGTTGATTTCCAGATTGGGCAGTATAAGGATCAAGTGTTGTGTGATATTGTGGACATGAACAGTTGTCATGTGTTGCTTGGTACACCTTGGTAGTATGATTGCAGGGTTGTGCATGATTTAGTCAAGAATGTGTTTACTATTGAGAAAGATGGCAGGAAGTTTTCCCTGATTCCTTTACAAAATGAAGAGCTCGATAGGAGGAACCTGAGTATTGGCAATCGAGTTGAGTTGGCAGATTCTGAGAAGGTTGGAGATCAACATGGAAAGCAAACCTGTAGCACACTGAGGATGGATGTGAAGAAGTAGGCGAAGAACAAAAGAAAGAGTGTACAAGTTGAGGGCTTGGAGGATATGTATGTGAAGAACCGATTTGGGATTTATATATTGAATCCTAGAAGATGTTCTTCTAGCTACTGAGAACATCTTTTCAAACTTGGGGTGTCTGATGCAGGAGCATCCTAGGCTTGCTTGCAATCCTACATGTTTGGAGGGATTTTGGTTAAGTGTTGTGGAGCTCGGCAAACACTGGTGTTTAACAAACACTGGGAGCTCGGCATGGTCTATGGAACTCGGCAGGGTCTAGGAACTCGACATGGTCTGGAACTAGGTATGGTCTGAGAACTTGGCATGGTTTGGGAACTCGGCATTGTCTCTGGAACTCGGCAATGCTTGGGAATTTATTGGTACTCGGCTTGGTTTTGCTGACACTCAGTTTGGTCTTGGTTTTGTTGGTGCCGAGTTGTCTGTGAGCCGATTTTTGGCAATTAATTTTTGTATGGGTATTTAATTTAGTGTTGTAGCCGACTTGTGGCTCAACCTATATTTAATGTAAGGGATTTAATTTAGTTTGTAAGTAGCTAGGCCGACTTGTGACTTAGTTGGGTATAAGTAAGGGATCTTGTAGAGTCTTTAGGTAAGAAGTGATCATCCAGCTGGGAAAAGGGGATGAAGTGTAGATGTGAATTTTGAAGCGCTAGGGTTGTGGCTTAGGAACCAAAGGATTGCTTGGTGGACCTAAGGGTACAAGTGTGAATTCTTCTTGGTGTTCTTATCCAGTTG
The DNA here is from genome assembly GCA_028749045.1 of Cupressus sempervirens. NCBI lineage: Eukaryota > Viridiplantae > Streptophyta > Pinopsida > Cupressales > Cupressaceae > Cupressus > Cupressus sempervirens. Next base: position 481,204,513 of record CM053785.1, read on the forward strand.
TGGATTTGGACTAGCTGAAATTGGCATGCCGTAACTAGATCTTGCGAGATCTTGCAGAACTAGTATTGTAATTGTTTTTTGTATTTGGCCCTAACCTGGAAGGCCTTACAGTCGGGCATACTGCATGTAATCAGTTATATCTATGAATAAGGAGTTGTGATTTGGTATCAGATCTTGCATTATTGTTCTTGTGTTGTTGTATTTCCACTATGTGGTTGTTTGTTGGGAGTTTGGACATCTCCTTTGGGGATTCTGCTGCCTTGCATTGCGCCAATGTGATCCATCATCAGGAAGCAAGAGAACGTAATGAGAAGAAAGATGATTTAAAAAAAGTTACACACTCCAATCCAGAAACTATCTAGCTTCTTGTAGTTGTGTAAATCCAAAACATATAGGATTCAACCTTGAGTGGACAATTGGCTTGGTGATGGAGAAAAGGAATGGGAATTCAGACCCAACCAGCTAGGTTCTTTATCTATTAAAAAAAATTATAATCTTCCTTATACAAGACAACGTTGAGGTGTTCATCAAGATTGATGTTGCTGATGATTGCAGCAATAAGTAATGTGCACTGACTGGACCTCATAAAGACTAAGAATACTTCAGTTGTGTCAACAATAGATCTCCAGTTTAAGCATGATAAAAAAGAGGCCGATAGTCCTCTTCATTTTTTTCCTACAATGCTCTACCTCCCCCTAATAGCTTGAGGCAATCAAGCCCCACATGCTCGCGCTCCATCACCAATCAGCCTCTCACACTGCTGTTGGTCAAAAGCATGAAGTCCTCTCCCCTTTCCACTGGGCTTGATGTTGGTAGAATAGGAAAATCGATTGCCTCCCCCTCCATGTTGTATCAGCACATAAATGACCTTCATCGCCTCTCTCATTCATCAAGCCCATTGTTGGTTTACTGTTCTCCCTCAGCCTGTCCGACAAGCGCTTCACTACACTCACTTCTACCCCTCCCTTGAATTCTTGATTTGTTGAAAGATAGTGATCCTTTAGCTCAACTTCAAATCCTTGGTGGTGGGGGTAAATTGATAGATTATCATTAATGCTCTCAAATATTGATCAACTTCAAGCTGGCATCTCCAAGGAATCCTTGCCAAATCTATCTCCTTTGTGCCTTTCGTTTCTTCTTCTTCTTCTATTGTTAGACACAAGACACTAAGCCAATCCATCACCTAGCAAACACTAGCAAGCTACAAGAGGGACTTGAGATCACAACTAGGAGCTATATGGAATATTGGGAAGTGCTTCGGCCCAAGCTAACCTTATGCCCTTCCCTAGGAATTGTCCCACCCACTTCTAGCTTTAATTCTACAGTTTTGATTTTGATTGTTATTGAAACTGTAGTTGTGTGTCATTTTAAGCATTTCCAAGGAACAATTATTCAAATAGAACGTCTCATTGCACTGAGGAATAGAAGAGACTATAAATTGCAAAACTCACCAAAAACTCGACGAGATTTTTGCATGATGAGTATTTCAGTCAAAAACTCACAAATTGGCCAAAAACTTGATAGCAAAAGAATGTAATGCCTAGGATGCAAAAAACTCATTCTAATTTCAATTTAGATGATTTAATTTGCTCCTCCAGCTGTAAGTGCAATTGGAGGTTGTTGGAAGGACATCCACATAAATTCAAGGAAAACAATGGCTTGGAAATACCTAAATGACCTTGTCCCTGTGCACTGTAATCTTTGGTTGTGCACCAGGAACATAGACAAAATATCAAGTGGTCCAATTGAATTAAATCATAGTTGAAAAAACCGGCAGTATATCACCAAAATCGCGATAAACTGCAGGTCAGACAGGCAGCTGATTAAAACGCAGAATAGATCGGTGACGTATTTTTTCAAATACCGCCGCATTTTTTTCAGAAAATCTCACGAAACATCGCATATTTGGCTTGTTAAATTTGGCGAGTGAAACAACAAAACACATTTTAGGTTTTGCTTCCGTTGTTTTAATTAAAATGTCAAATGCTTGTGTAATTTTTTTGCCGACGCTAGTGATTGCAAAGACGGCAAACAACATTACTTCCTGCATTCATCGGCCCCTGCAGGTTGCGAAGATGACATTCATTGCACCCGACAGCATTACGGATTTTAAAATTTATATTATAGTCTACGTTTAATAGTCTATCTTTTATGGCATTATAAATTAGGATATTTAGATTTCTTTTTATATAGTTGTATTTGTGAAAGCTATGTTTTAATTTGTTATGTTTAGTAACGAGCTTATAAATTATGATAATATTGAGAACTCTTCTTAAATTTTGTTTCACAAATTTATAAATTTATTATAAAATTATTGTTAAGTTTTATTTTTAAATTATTATATAACTCTTTAGTAAAACTCTTATATACTAGTATAGCTAGATAGTTTTATCATTAATTTATAGAATAAATTTGACAAGGGCTTTTTTGCCAATAGATTTCGATACTTGTTTATATTATCTAACACATAAATTTACGTAGTTTGCTCATATTTGAAATATATTTACATTAATGTTTAATATATTTAGATAAAATAAATATTCGTATATAAAATTAAAATATATTTATTATTTAAATCTAAAATGTAAATAATAAGTAGCTAACATTAGGACTACAAATACTAATTTGCTATGTTTGTGTTGTTATGTATTTAACTCTAAACTTTGATTTTTATCTCAGAGAAATCTACTATATGTTCTTCAAATTTGGTGTATCTGTGTGTATTTTAATAAATTATATATTTTTAAATGTTCGATAAAAACTGATTTATTGCCGATTTTTTCGCCGATTTTTTGGCGATTCCGAGCTTTTCAAAAGTTCTAGGTCAGCCAAGATATTGCCGAATCCGAATTTTTCAACTATGATTTAAATGATATAACAGTTGACAGCACAACAGCAGTTTCCATTGTTCAGCAAGGATGACATCTATGATTTGGAGAGACGGGTTATGGAGGAGGGGGGTGAATTTGGATTCACATTGGATGATCATGACATTAAGGAGGATGAAGAGGTCAAGGATACTGAGTAGAAATCATTGCCAGCCCCAGCAGCATTTGCATCTAGAATGGAAGTTAAGCCATAACCTATCTTGATGGGCAAGGAGGTGCAGCCACAGAGAACTCCTAGGACTAGACCATCTAGTTCTACCTCTCCATTAGTTTTTACTAGTGCTGGAAAGAGAGATGTGAAATGTTTCAAAGTTGTATTTATTTTTAGTTTTACAAAAAAAAAATTGTGATTTTAATTTTGCTTTAGATTTTAGGTGACTAACCATCACCATTCCACACAAGGATGCCGGTTTGTACCCAATTTGCATTTAAATCAATTAAATACATCTAGAGGCGGCTTGTTTCTTTCATTTACTTATTTATTGGCTATTTAGATGCATCTCCTAATTAAATTTTGCCAAAAAATGGCACTTCTAATCAAATCTATGTTTTTGCTGAGTTTTTTTGGGGAGCCTGGGGAGTTTTAAAGCTATGGAAGAGACATTATTTGACAACAATTTGGGTTATACTATCCTCATCCCTTGCCTGCTTACTCCATGTTCTACTTCAAAAATATGCCCAAGCATGTCTGGATTCAAACATGGTGCACATGTCAGCATAGGAGACAATAGTTGGTAAGAGATACAACTGTCATGGCATTTGAATATTCAGGGAGAAAATTACTGAAAAATCCCTGAGGGGTATTTCTGGCCACAGATGTCACTACCATAAAATTCATTATAGATATTCTCAACCCAGACAACCTATTGCTACAAGAAAAGAGAAAAGAGAAACAAAAGTACTCTCACATTGGCAATTTTGGGTGAATTTGAGCATCAGCGAACTCAATGATGAAATGTAAATCCTCGTTGAACCTGTTCTGAATATTAGCTAGAGCAAAGATGTCATGGTGCCTTTTTCCTCGGTAGTTAAAGCTAATAAAGTCTAGGGTAAATTTCTGCATTCTTGGGCCCCAGACTTTACCCTCGTATTCTCCAAAACATTCACCCAGGTCTACTTATGTGATTCCTCTGATCAATAGGGAAGAGATTGATGTACATGCTCATTCCTCTGCTCGACCTGTTGATGTTTCAATAGCTTTTAATGAGAGATTCAGGGCTGTTTGATGACAAACTGTTTCCCATTAACTAAAGACCAGTGTTATTTTAACCAGTAACTTTTGGATTGAAACCCCTGGGCTACTAGTTTGATAGTTTGTGGTCTACAGACCCACTTCATTGCAAGAGTTGAGTTGTTGGATACAATGACTTGCTCCAAAACAAATATTCTATTCAGGGTTCTCTATGGAAACCCCCATTCTTATAAAGATCTCTCCCAGACAAGTGTTTCCAGTGGAACTCCTGTGGGCAATTTATCATGCCCAATGCAGCTTTCTGATTCTGAGTATCATTCACCTGTTTAAAATGAATTCAAAGTGCATGACCACCCTTTTTCTCTTGCCATTACTTTGTGATATGTTGTTTATAGTTCATAGAGGTCTTCAAAACTAGCCATATTGACTGTTCTTTCTGCCTCGTGATATCTTTCATTGTTCCATTTTGTGAATGGAGGCTAATTTATTAAGATTTACAGCATATTGACTTGTTTGCTTTACATTTCAAACATTGAATCAAATACAATACCCATAAATAAAGTCAACCGATCACATACTTCCATCATTAATCATAATTAAAAGGAATTATGGCACGTACATGATCATGGAAGGCCTGGACAAATTCATCCAGAGTGAATGAGCACAAGTCAATCACATCAGCAAAAGTATATAAAAATCGGAAAACCTGCACAAGGAAGCAGAAAACAAATTTTGACCATCAAACAGACAATGCCATACCAACATGTGAATTAGTATCATTTTGAGTTTATTTACTTCATTCCTCAGAAATATAAAGGAAGAAACCAGCATCCTTCAGCTTCTGTTTTAGCAAAATTCAGCATTCTCCAATTCAAAATATTTAATTCAAGTTGCATTATTTCCTTTCAACAAGTCAAAAGGGCTTCTTCTCTTGTCAAATCTTATTTAGTGCTGCGGCAAAAAATAGAGTGCAAAACTAAAAGGCAACCTTAGTGTATAGCATTATAACAGAATCTAAATAACAGATTCAATTCTATGAAGGTATAACGAGATCAGAAATTCTACTACAAGAACTTATGGTTATTTTAGCAGAAAAAATCAAAATAAACACCATAAAACTTCTAAATATGATCCAACACCCTAAATTTGGGCCCATGATTTATATTCAGCTACTTTTTTTGCATATAAAATTAAAACAAATCTAGAATCCACAACCAAAACATATTATCAATTCCTGTTCCACAAGCTTAAAAATCTTTCGTGCATGAATAAAATATAATACATGCATAAATATCTACTTATAATAAATTCATAAATTATATATCATGAACATACATGTATGCATATGCATATATGTGTGTCAGGAAAATTCAAATTTTTAATACTCACCTGCAGATGACATTAAGATTCAATTTACACATTCACATACTGCATCAAATTCAAGCTTCAACGTTCATTGATTCAAATATGGTAGCAGCAAATAATTAAATTTTCATTGCATTACACTATGAAAAGTGCAAAATGCAAATTGGTTTTATAATTGACGGAGGACCTTGTGGGCCCCCTATGCCTTACATATTTCATATTCCATTTTACAAATACTTGTTCCTTAACTCAGTCAAAAGCAATTTCCTTTGAATAAGCCTAAACTGCCACTGTGGCAACCATTCTTATAATAATACAAATACAACAAATCGTGATAGGAGATGAAGTTACCATGAACAATTTTTTCACATTCTCTTTCGAATCTATCCATGGATGGGCCGCCAAGGGCCTTTTCATTCTGAATGTAGAGGGTGGGAACCTTGCCAATGGACCTAGAAAAGCATCCAAACTCATTTATAAACACCAAGCTTGGATACAGATATAATTAATATTCATAACTTATAATAGAGGATTTGACTTTAAGGAAACAATTCCATTAGTTGTAAATTAGGAGATAAAAAGCAAATTGTGAGAGATTTTATCAGATGACTAGAAAGAACATCACAACGAAATTTTTAGCAATCGTATATTTAATGTAAGTAATAACATTAAAAAATGACTATTTTAATTTTGAAGGATGAATAGACACTCATTCAGATGAGTTTGAATCCAAAAAACCATTTTACCTGTATTTCCAATACACCATCTCAATTTAAAGGCTTCCTGAAAATAATGCTTGATCTGAAGGTAAATCAACATTTCTAAAGGCAGGCAAACCTATATTTTAATAATCGGACGAATTTTCTGTGAGTGGCACAAGTTTAGAATCTCTGATTTAGGCTTTCAGGTGAAGACAACCCTAGCTATATTAACCACCATAAATTGCTGAGAACTGTTTTCAGTACCCACTATGGATTGGTCTATTTTTATGTTTATAGTTATCATTGCAAAAGCTTGCTAAGTATATGGTCTATTAATGATATTTTGCATCTTGTAATACACCACAAGGCGATAGATCCCAGTCACTAATCAGGGGTTGCCTTCTTAATGTGAAAAAGTTGGAATCAATTCGATCATATATTTATGCTGAGAGGAATAGCTACAATGGCAGCCTGGAATTAAATATATACTAATGCCAATACAAATAAAATTAATCATGTATATATTAAGTTTTTGATGTTAAAAATTTTCAAATCAAGACAGATATGAAAAGAAAAGAGCAAAAGCACATGAGAGTAGAGATTATCTCAGATAAACAAAATTCAAAGGTGTAATGTTACGCAAACAATAAATTTTTTAATTAAATTTGGTATATCTTTTATATGATTTTAGGATTTGTGGGAAGAAACTAACCAGCCTGCACATTTTAATTTACTTATGTAAATTTGAACTGTATGCACGGTATCTTAAATGCATATCTTTTAACTGCAGAGTAGATTATTATATCGACAAAAATAAAGTACACAGTTGAATCCAAATACAACAGCATAATTTGATATTGCTATCAAAATTACACCCTTCACATAAGTGGATTTCACTCCACATTTGATTTACCTATGTCATTTAGCATGTAGATTTCAATCATATTTATTAAAAACAAACTATATTTCATTGCACAATATAATTTAGTTATAGATTTCACTTGATGTCTGTGCACATTCAATTTACTTAAGTATATTGTGCTTGTATGCATGGTATATTGAATACATATCTTGCAACTACGGAGTAGATAATTATATTTATTAAAAAACAAACTAGATTTCAACAACACATTTTACTATACCTGTGTAGAATTCAATTGCACATGTTTATTTCGAAAGTTGTAGAACAATAAAAACAAATCCTTAAGTGGAAATAAAGTAAAAAAGAAAAAGTGATCAACAACAAAGAAGAAGCTTATAAAGTCCTAGTCCATGTCTTCTATGCTTATATCATAGGAAGAGGGTGCTCACCTAACTCTTCAAAGTGACTTTGAAGAAAACATCTAAAATAGAGCCATTCAAAGCTTTCATATTAAATGGGAATTTATTTTTTCCTAGTTTCCCTTGCATAGGTAATTGAAACTTGAGAAAGCCCAATTGCTCAAAATCATTGTAATGTCTCCTTTTTGGATGATCCTCGATCTTGCCCTAAAATCACCTACTGAAATTTTGAATGTTAAAAATTATCAACACAAATCCCAATTAATGTCATGCAATCATGTTATGTCATATTTAAAATAGATTAGTCATTTCTATTAGGGTTAGGGGTTCAACAAAATGTGTGTGTGTGTGTGTGTGTGTCCCTAATCATATTACCCTATTTAGACACACCATACAACTTGTTGATCTTAGAAATTAAGCACCAAGGGTTAAGTTTCCCTAAATCAAGCATAATAGGGTTTGGAGAGGAAAGTCATAAAGGGTACCAAGTTACTATTCAGCCTAATTAACCCCAAGCGCACACAGCGTCTTTCCAAGATGACTCACCCCTTGGCCCACGAGCAGCAAGAACATCTACCTCAATGATTCCATCCCTTGGGTTAGCCTACTTAAATTGAGGGGTCTCGAGTCATTGAGGAAGACTGTTTAGCCCAATTAAGCCCAAGAGTGTGCAATGTCTAACGAGAACTCAGCCCTTGATCCACAAGCAACAAGAATGTCCATCTTGACGATTCCATCCCTTGGGGTGGCCTTTTTAATTCAGGGGAACCCAAATCTACCACCTCTACGTACATACATAAATATTTGTTTTTCATTAATCTCCCTACAATTTGCCCCTAATAATAGTAAGGCTCCTAGAAGCCGTAGGGCCCACCTGACCTAGCTATAGTTTCCCACCCAACTTGGGACTTGATCACAATTTAATAGGGTTACGGATCCTAATCAACAATTATAAGCACATACATACCTATCTTATACTATTTAGATAAATCATGCAATACCAATCCACGGTTCCATTTCCCATAAAAAATCATATTTATAATTTGGAGAGGGGATCCATAAAGGGTGATCGGTTATTGTTTAGCCCAATTAAGCCCAAGAGCATGTAATGCGTGACCAACACAACTTGTTCCTTGGCCCACAAGTGGAAGAAACATTCTGTGATTATTCAATCCCTTAGGGTCGACTACTTAATTTGAGGGAACATGGATAAGCAAGGAAGACTATTCAGCCCAACTAAGTCCAAAAGTGTGTAGCACTTGACTAAGACAACTCGCCCTTTGGCCCACAAGCAGCAAGAAGATTTTGTGATTCCATCCCTTGTGGTGGACTACTTAATTTGTGGAAATCTATGTATAGCGCCTCTCCCTAACATATTTCCTCTCATTCTCATATGATTGCTAATGGGGATAAATTAATAAGCATAATAACAAGTTTAATAAAATATGGTAAGAGAACAATAAAGAGCATAGATGCATAGGATAACATTTATCCACATTGCATATACTAAGCATACATAACAAACCTATACTAATGCATACCACACATTAGCAAGAATGCTATTTGGCTGCAATTAATATTAACTTTTTATCTAATCTATGTGCCTCATGCTGATATCTTGCGAACTGATCTGCTCTTTATGAGCACCAATGTTGATTGAATTCCTTCCTTGAGTGACCATTCGATTGTTGTTAAATGATTGATTTATTGAATGAATTCCTTTGATTCGATAGTTTGATCTATTGGTGAGTTATGATTAAGTAATTGTTGATTAGATGATTGAAAATGATGATATAATGAATTCTAGTTTTATGGTAGAATGGAAGTTGATTCAATACAGTGATGCCTGATTGCTGAATTGTATGTTTCCTTGATCTCTAGATGAATTGATGATTGTGTGATTGGTCCTTCTCACTGATTGTTTGCTTAATTTCTTCAGGGGTTAATGACTGATAAATGAAGGATTTGTTGGATGGATTCACAAGTGATGGTTGATAAGTCTCCAATGCTTAAAATGAAATCTTCTTTACACTTTATTGGTGAAAGGGTTGCCAACTTTCATAAGAATTGAATGACCACTTTTGTTATTGCCTATGAGAATAATATATTATTCCACAAATTGATCTCCATTGGATGTCCTCCGCAATTGAAACCTTCTCCCATTTATATCCTCCAATGGGTAGTAGAGTCACACTTCTTCATCACGTCTACCTTTTCCAATGGTCACAACCTTTCACAACTACCAAACTTTGGAAGAGTCACAACCCTTTAACATTACTGCCCTTTGAAAGAGTCACAAACTTCCATTATTGTCACTCTTTTGAAAGAGTCACAACCCTTAATTATTGCTGCCCTTAGAGAGAATCACAACCTTTCATAATTATCACTCTTTCAAAGACTTCCAACAATTCATCATGACTTCCATTTTTTTAAGTTGTGGCCTTTCATAATTAAAACCCCTTTGGAAGAGTAATAACGCTTTATCATCTCTACCCTTTGAAATAGTCACAACCCTTCTTAACTTTTGCCTTTTGAAGACTCGGTTACTTATTTTCTTCACATTCCTTGTTTCTCTTCCATTAATTCTTTCTTGATTCACATCTTCCCTTTTCTCTTTGTTCCTCTCTCCCCATTTTCAAATGAAGTTCTCCTTTAATATCTCATGTTTGAGGGGGACAACTTTCATTTTGTGACCTTAAAAGTATAAACAGATGAACACTGCAAGAAAAGCTATTTGAGGATTTGGTTATATGCGAAAAGACAAGTAGAAGACTCACAGCTTAAAGTTTCAATCCCAAGGCCCAATGATCATTGTAGTCTATCTCTAAGGGCCTATTTGGCAGTAGGAATATGAGTGGAATAGGCTTATGTAAATTCTTATAATTTTGAATTCTTTGTTTGGGTGCACCAAATTGGAATTGCGAATAGGAATGTGTATTCCAATTTTGGCCCAAAAATGATAATTTGCAATTCCACCTAAATAGGTGGATTTGGAATATGTATTCCTATTCCAATTTTATTTATTTTAGAAAACATAAATTTTTGGGTCTGTGAATTCCCCATCAAATTCTGACTGAACCAAACATAGGAATATGTATCCCCATTTTCTATTCCAGAATAACAATAACAATTTCCATATTTCTATTCCCGCAAACAAACAAACCCTAAAGGATTTGTTAAAATGACAAAATAACCATGATATGCCAATGGTGGGTGCCCTAATCTAGAATTCAACAAATGACTTGTCACTAGTACTCTTAAAACAAGTGCTAACAAAAGTTGAAACACAATAGATGTATAGGGTCTCTCTTCGGGTTTAACGATTTTTGCTCATCTTACATGTAGTCGCTCATTGTATTAAGATAATTCCTCTTTACTTATCGGTGGCTTGCTTACTAAAAAATCTTCCCATTAGAATTACAAAGTTATATTAGGAAGGCTAAAAGAATTCTGACATGTTTGGCTGATACTATGTTAAACAAATTCCCTGAAAAAGGAATAAAGAGGCAAACCGGTGAACAACCTTAGTCCACAAAATCGTTTACATTCATATTTCAGCTATTAGTACCAACCCCATGATTGGGAAAAAATGTATCTATTTTTTGGACATGATTAATGCATACAATAAACATTGGAATAATACTTACAAAAATTAGTTGAAGTGCTTTTTAGTTTCTATCTAAAGGGTGCTTTAGAGTATCTTTCTAATTATTAGAATGACTATTTATTTGATTACTTTTTTTGTCCGAAAGGAAATTTCTATCTGGATTAGCATCTTTCACATTACTCTCTCCTTTTGGTGAGACTTCTATCATGCCCTTGCTATTTTGCCTCTTCTAACAACTCTTCACAATTTTTTGGCCTATGCTAGTTGTTTCACTTTTGGTGGCAACCGCACTTTTTTGCTATCTTACCAAGTACATGAGTTTTGTGGCTGTACCAGGGTTAGGTTTGCACCAGGTCCGGGTATTGTGTCAACTTGGTTCAAAGTTTGCCAATTTCTACTGTCCAACACTTGTGGAAAAAGCCCTTTCTGTGTGCAACCATAAAAAAAATGGGCTCCTTGTGTGTACACTTGAGAAGAGCACCCACATCAACATGTTTTCTGCACTAGGCAATCACCTCAGTACTTTCACACTAGATGATTATGCCCAAGGATTTATCGTCATTAATTGCCGTCGAGGATTTATTACCGTCCAACACTAGGTTTATTTATTATCACAATATTATTACATATGAATGTAAAAAAATTATTATTACTGTTTATAATTTATATGAATGTTAAAAGAAGAATTAGTGATGTAAATTGATGGTAACTTTTCTATATTGTTTTAAATGTAATAATCTAATAGATTAATATCCTTCTAATATTAATAATTTTAATTTAATGTGTAAACTAAGTGTATCAATTTTAAATTAAATATTATATTATCATATATTAATACATAATACATTCTACTATATTATTTTTTTAAATAATTTAACTTCAAATCTATTGGAGAACTATTCACACACACACACACATATATATATGCATGGAATTTTTACATGCTTTTGTACTAATGAACCCAAACCCCGTTTAAAACCTTTGTCATATCGGCAAACCGGCTCTCCAAACCAGAATCTGAACCTGAACCCAAACCGCCAACCTAGGTTTTTTGTGAACCTAGCCAAGCTGGCCACTTTCTTTTTCTTTTTTTCTCATGCCTTCTCGTGACAACTTTTTATACTCTTCAATGATGGCAAAGGATGTATCCATTCTCAATGTTTGTCTCTTGGTGGTTGTTTATTCCTACTTTTTGGAAGCTTGCTCTCCTTTATTTGTTGGTTCTTTAATGCCTTGCATTTGGCATTTTTGTTAGCTCCTCTGCATTATATCCCATAGTTGTACCTTCATTCATCGCTGAAAAAAACACATGCATCTCATTAATATGATTCCATTTCATATTGCCTACTTCTACCGATCACTTCTCCCCTTTAAGATCTTGGATCATTTTGTCCTCTAGTGTCTATTTCTGACTGTCTTAATAGATGTTTGGCAAAAGATGGCGAAACCTATTAAGGTTCACAATCCTCCAATGGGTTTGTTCTCCTTGGCTCACAGAGCTTTGATCATTGTGAATTCAATGAAGTTTCCCTCTCAAAGTCTTCATGAAGGTGCTGAAATTCAAGAGATTGCTACAACCCTTGATAATTACCCTCGCCTCTTGGCTAGTTTCTGGCTTAACAGGAATAGCAATATTGCTTGTTCCAATACCAATGATTGGAACAAAATACTTAAGAAGTTGATGGTACAGATCAGAGGATGCACCTAAATCTCTCTACCTTTTATTTCTTATTCGCGCCTGCCTTTAGAGATAGGAAGATGTTTGATAATTTGGCGAATGAAACTACAAGCTTATGTTCCACTGTATTTCAAGAACAGTGATGGAAGGCGGTATGGGATACATTTTGGGGACAGAAGCCTTAAGGCCATTTTTGAGCAGTGGGGGGATAATTTTATATTTATATATAACAGCAATATAATGGCAGTAATATAACTTGACAATGTTAAAGAAGATGTTGGACAATGTCTGCAGAAGCCTGCATGCCAACCACAATCAGTAAAGGAATTATTTGTTTATACTTCTCAAGAAAAATCACACTATACCAAACTCTGACAAATACACCTTAAATACCATTAAAGAACTTTGAAGTCTACAACTTCTTTTAAAAATGAAACCAGAAATACAAATTATTGCTGTTAGTCTGAACTGTAATATCATCAGCTATAATAAACTTGAATTGGGATATATTCATATAGTTTTGCCTTTACTGATATCATGATAATTTAATTGCTGTTATAATGTTGACATGATATATTTATTGCTGCTGCTATAAATGCTGTCATGTTATATTTCTGTAATAATGCTGCAAAGTTTTATATAGCAGTCTCTATTTACTTATTATGAACCTTTATAACATAATAAAAAATTGCCTTTTTGTAGGGGATGTCTAGTCATCCCCGATATCTGAGAAGTCCCTAGCAACCTTGGGGACAACTAGGCATTCCCTCCATGTTTCCAGCCATCCACCATTATGAGGATGCATTCTGGGACGTTTCTAGACTCTCTCGTAGTGGAGGGATGGCTAAAAGATGTCCCCTGATGGCCCCCCATCCTTGAAATGCCTCAGGGGACGGGGACAGGGGTTATAAGAGACCCTGAAGATATGAGGCAACATTTGCAAACTATGACCAAATAAATGCTTAGATTCACTTTATTGATGAAGGCCTAATTGCTAGACCAAACAATTTGACTATTAAAAAGGAGGATAACCACATTAAAAATTCTTAAGGTTCTTGGAGTAGTTTAATTTTCTATTTTTTCTTAAGCTTCTCATCGCTCTCTATCTGGCCTCTACCCTTTCAACTTTATGAATAAAACTTTCAAATTTGTAAAAAACACAAATAGATTAAGTAAAAACAATGTTTAAATAAATCGTCAAATAAATAAGTAACCTGTGTAGTAGTTTGGAAAATAATAATTATAATTTATAATCCATATAGAGTAATTTAACAGATCTTGAATTAAAAGTGAAAGCAAACTAGCACAGATATCTTGAATACATCTAAAAGATGTCAAATATATCAGTCTTCAGACATTTATACTGAATTCACAATACAGATTTTGATAGCTGCCTTGGAGCTAATATCTCTTGGTATTTTTTAGATGGATGTATTTAAGATATCCATGCTCGTTTAAACGGTAATGTATGTAAAGCCCCTTACATTGGTGTGTTTGGCATTGGTCAGTGTCAGCAAAATGGGAGACAATCACAAAGCCACACGTCTTAAGCTTTCACATCAGAACAAATGACCTCGCCAAGTTAAAAGTAAAACAAAGATTTCTAGACAAAGTATTAAAAGTCTGAAGTAGAACCTTCATTGCGTTCAGCAAATGTTGTGCCAATTTCATTGATTTCAGCTCCAACTGACAAAACATTTTGATGTTCTTGCAATTCCAAGTACTCGTTGTTAACTAAATTAACCAACTTCGTAGATTTTTTCCTTGCCTTTCCTTTTTGAACACCAGCATTGCCGTTTATTACACATCTTTGCTTCTGAATAATCTGCACCTGCCAACGCCATTCAGGGAAATATTTTTAAGAGGAAATAGGACCAGGACTTCATAATTGCTTTCCTGAATATGAACGTTCCCAAAGAGGATAATATAAATTCCAAATTTGTAATAATTTCCATGGCAAACTCCCTTAATTATCTTCCACTTTAAGCAACAGTAAATCTTTACTCACCTTTTTTTTCTGAATTGAGTTCTGTTTCTCCCTCAATGCATAATTCTGATTTTTCTGTGGCGCTTTCTTCTCACAGTTGCTCCTCTAAAATCCATAAAAACAGACAAGCCACAAACCAAAATAATTTTAAAAAAGCAATCCATTATCAACTAGACTAGGAACCTAAACTAAGGCAATGCCTGAAAAAGGTATAAAAAATTCATAATATATAAATTGAAAATCTAAATAGAATGGTAACAAGTGAAAGCATCCATGCATCCTTCAAATCCAAGCACATTTCAATAAATTGTAACAAGAAGGAAGGAGGCAAAGAAGTGTAATTGAACACTGCAGACAAGGCTTTGCACCCTTGCTACAGAACTCTAAGCTATCAGGGATATAATTCAACTATAGAGGGGTTATTAATTAGCTGGAAATAGCACTCTGATTGAGGATAAAGAACCTGATTATTGATCATGACCTGTAGATCGCCACTGGTATGTTATTCAAGGAAAAGAACAAATAAAAAATTTTATCATATTTTAGAACATGTGCAAAGCATATATAGAACATGATAAAGTTTTTTGGGAATATTAACATCACATACACCAAACAGTGGCCAACACGGTGAATGAAAATTTAGCCAATAGGCTGCACTTAGTTAACAAATTGATGTTCAGATGAGAAAATTTATGGATTTCACCTCTCGGAGCCATCACAAACTGAAGAATGAACAATTTAGGACATGAACAGACTTTAAGTGTCTCATGGCAGCACTTCAATCTAAAAATAAAAGACAGCATAAATGCAATAGTTGGATATTAAAGTAGCACAAAATTTCAACAATATAATTAAATTTTTTTAATGTTACAGCAACTGGTTTTTTCAATTTCAGTTGTCAAACGAGACAAAGATCTGAAATTTAAAACTTGAACTATTGAAATCAGTCTGTATTTATGATCGAAGGCTTATTCAGAATATTGCTAAGTTAGTGGATGAAAACTCCTGATTCACGCAAAATCTAAGACATTTCAAGGGCATTTAAATAAAGAGAAACCACTTCAGATTGGAGGAATGTTTACAGTAGAGATAACTGACAAGAGAATAAGTTCTATATTATTTGCTCAACGAAAATTTTTAGGTTAATTTCTTAATTAATTATGCAACTAATATTGAGTTAGATTCTATTATCTGAATAAAAAATAAGAAATGATTAAAAAGGGGTCATTGCATTTTAGGGGGATTTCAATGCTATTTTGGCCAGGGAAAATCTAAAACATTTCAATGTCGTTTAAATAAAGAGAAATTGCTTCAGGCTGAAGGAAGGTTTACAGTAGAGATAACTCATAAGAGAATAAGTTCTATATTTACTATTCAGCTACGATTTTCTAAGTTGATTTCTTATATACTAATTAATTATACAACTGATTTTTTGTTAGATTTTATTATTTAAACGAAAATAAGAAAAAATTAAAACGGGGACATTAAATTTTAGGAAAATTTCAATGCTATTTTAGGAGCTTATGGATAAGAGAGAAGCTTTGCAACAGCCCTCTCAATCTAAAATTGATTTTCGTACATTTGTGGATAGATATAGCTTATATGATTTGATTCCCAAAGAAGGCCCTTTGCCTAGAATAATAGAATAAATGTCCTTTATTACAAAGAAGGGAAATCAGATAGATCTGTGATCTCCGTCTGATGGTTGCAACATAAAGGAAGGTCCTTTGCCTAGAATAATAGAAAAACGGGCCTTATTACACAGCAGAAAAATTACATAGATCTGTGATCTCCGTCAGATGGTTGCGACACAAAGGGGTATTTTCAAGTCCAACGCTCTACTTGTGTCAAGATCAAATCATTACCCTCTGTGTATCAAAATCCCTCTTAATATAGTACAACTCAATCACCTTTCAAATAGGACTTAATGTAGATGTTCCATCATAACATTCTTTCTCAGTCTCAAATCTAGCAGAAGTCTAGTGCACTAGCAAGAGAAACTCCCGTGTTTTGTTTTGCCTGTAAGCTTTTTATTATTGAGGATAAACTTTTGAACTGGGAATGCATAAGTTTTGGGAATATATTGGAAGATAGAGATGCCACTAAGCCTCCCTAAGAAGATTGCCTCTCCTATTCAAAAAGATGGCTTGGCAGATGACATTCTAGAGCAAGGAACGCACATTGTAGCACAACAAGCTTCATGTTTGGCAAGAGAAGATATTATGGAAGGGTCCAAGAAGGACATTCCAAGATAGAAATGTGCCTTACTTTAAATGCTGTCACAAAAATCAGGTGTCTAGCAAATAGACTTGATCATATTATAAATGAATGGGTTACTAGGTTGGAAGAGGTTCAGGATATATCTAGTGCAGTGGTTTCCAAGAGGTACCTGATTCTGATACATACTGTATCTGGAATCGGCAGTTAAACTGGAAGATTCAGCAACTTAGGTGTTTCTAGCAGGGTTCACCCATTATGTGATCCTGTACGCCAGCAGATTGTGTAATCAACCCATTCAGGAGCTTATATAGACATCAGAGTTTTGTGAGCCAGTTTGACCAGTTTGGGACGATCTCCTAGATTTTAGAAGGAATCTCCTATTTTTAAGTAACGGACTGGGAGTTGACCAGGACACACAAAGAGACCTCCACGATCAGCCTAGAGACATTTGGCGCAGTTCTTATTTTTAGGAGGGTTCTTAAATTTTAGGAGAAGACTGCCAGTTAGCATGCAGTAGCCATACAGCATCAGTGGATGGGTGCCATCAGACAAAACTCGGATTGGAGTCTAGATGAGTAAACTATGAATAATTTGGGAAATAATTTAATTATTTCCTAAGTTGGATGTAAATAAAATAATAATAAAAGTGATTATCATAGTCACTTTAAAATATAATATAAAGGGGTTTAAGGCACACCTCCCTAGGCAATAACATGAGTTGTAGCTTAAAATGGCCATGTTTTAATGATAAACAGGACACTCGTGTGGTCAAACTCCTAGGTGGGAAGAAATTTAAAATTAAACTTAGCAAAAGTTACTAAACAAAATGAAGAGAATCCCTAAGTGATTCATATGAGCTTGGAGGAAAAGTAACAAGAATAAAGGAGGCAAATTGGGAGAAAATTGATTCATACCAGGTATTTCCTAATCAAGCTTTTGGTGATGGAGCTTTTGCTGTGAGTTCTTCAGCAATCAGATCTACAGGAATGTAGCCTCTCCGAGAGATTACGTGGTGGACGAAATCACCCCCCTTGGAGATCGACATTCCAGCATATACCAGTTTGGGAAAGAGAAGAAAGAGATCAATATCAGTGGAGTAATCATCAGACCTGATTTGTAAGTCAATTTAGAGTCTATAGTGCAGATCAGGGTTTGAAAGCAATCATTACGTCATAGTATTATACCAGACCAGCCATACAAAGTCAGAAAGGATTTTATTGTTTCCCATCTTGGATGTCTGATATAAATAGGGCAGATTTTGGTATAATTTCCTTCACGCTGTTGCAGATTGAATACTTCCAGTAATTTACCAGTGAAAATCAAAAGTTTGCTAAGTATCTCAGACCCCCTGTCTAGTCATACAGCCCAGGGCTTGATGAGACACATCAATCTTGGACAAGGTCAGGAAAAATCAGATCAGAACAATGTTACGGCATGTTTGGGGAAGAAAACAGTGGAAAATGAGGACTGCTTTGAAGCTGCAGCAATTTGTAAGGAGAATTTGGTTTTCAATCCACCCATACACCTTCAGACAGCCCCCTTTCTGCCAGATCTGGGCGTTACCAACTTGCAGAAGCAGAAAATAAACCATAGTTGCAATCTGAGATAGGAACAGAATACCTGGTATGTGTTGTAACAGATCCAAATTACTAATTTTGACACTAGGGTTTTCTGGAATAATCACTTTTTCAAATTTTTATGATATAAAAAAAATCTGAATTTGTTCATCGTGGGGGTGAATATAGTAGTGAGTTTTAGCAGCATAAGCTTATGTTATTTCCACCAATTTCAATCACTGTCAAAGAATATGTCATGTCCCCTTTTCTAACCAGTGAGTTTTGTTGCGCCATTAGCCTGTTTTGCCTTGGTCCCATGGGCAAACCAGGTTTTCTATGCGGACGGAGCAGTTTTTGGCCTAGGTCAGTTGCAAGCTAATCAGGGTTATTCCAGTGGGGTTTCCAGACACTTACTATTTTTAGTAAGACAGCCGGCTTAGCATTCTTTACATTTCAGGGTTGGACTAGGAGTGTTTTCTTTGAAAGTTTCTGGATTCAATTGTGTCACAGTTTTCGCATCAACGTTTCAGATCACACTTTGTGATTCATCATCAGGATGAAAGATAGAGAACAAGAATGATGATGGATCACAGAGTGTGATCCAAAACATTGATGCAAAAACTGTGACACAATTGAATCCCGAAACATTCAAAGAATTAGCCTATGGATTGTGGAAATCTGCTCTCCATTATTTGGAGCATCTTGCCAAGAACTTTTCGGCAAGCTATCACACATGCATATCCGACTCCATTCGGTTAAAAAATTTATGCCTAAAGATTTAATTGTTAATGTCACTTTATTACCTATGGGCACTTTATTTCCTTAAGTGGGGAATGCAAAGAGTCACATGTTTGTGCTTCAAAAAAAAAGGAGCTCATTTTCAATATACTTGATTTTAGTGATTTGATTTTCACTTTTCTCTTGTGGAGAGTTTTTCTTGAAAGCTTCAGCTTTCAGCAGGTGAGAGGGTGGAAACCCTCAAGCTTGGGCAATGGACGAAAACCCATTGTCGGTTGGAGACATCACGCAGGTGTTTCACATTGTATTCCAAGTTCACTTTTCCTATTATCCAATCTCGCTTTAGTTTTTGTATCTACAATTGGATTTCTGGCTTGTTTTATTAAAGAACTTCAATGAAATGTTAATTCTGAAATGTATTTTTGCTGAAGATTTAATGCAATAATATTTTGGGACTTCTTTATCTGGTTGTTTATTGGAATTTTGCGGGAAACTTTTGAAAGTTATTGCATGAGGCTATTTGTTTAAAATTTCTGAGTTATCATTAAGGGTTTTGGAGCGAATATCCTATCAGGTATATTACAAAACACAAATAATATTTTTATTTTTTTTAAAGCTACCAAAATTAGGGGAAAAAAAGCAAAAACCAGCAGACTATACCCAGAAAAACAGAATTTCAAAGTTACTTTCTGTGGGTGGTCATTACTTTTTAAGAGCCCTTTGGGCTCATAGGATAAGTACCTTTGGAAGAATTGTAAAACAGCACCAATCACAAGAACAATCTGTCACCAAATTCAAGACATAAAGAGCAACAATGGAAGAATTGTAAAACTGGAAAATCATATAAATAGTTGTTATTAAGTCTTCTCTCCAAGAATGGTCCTAATCATTCAATGTATGTATCTATATTCTATGCTACAAGGAGTGCTTTTGGCTAGTGAGTTTGAGATGCTTCCTTTCAAGTGTTTTACCATGTCGTTGACTAGGGAATAAGATAAGCTTGCTCACATGGGCACCTTGAAATATTGAAAATGACAAACTTTGATTGCGCATGATGAGAAGCTTTCTAACAAAACAAAGGAAAGAGAACGAAGCTAAGGGCACACAAACAACACTCCCTCTCTTCCAAAAGAGAATCATCCAAGGAGAAGAAATGCAAATATTGCGAGAAACCAAGGCATGATGAAAATCAATCATTCAAAACAAATTAAGGAATAGAACCATCTTCGAAAGAAAAGTCAAATCACTTTGACTTCAAGTAGGTCTAAGGGTTCATCATCTTCTTATTATTTCAAGTTAAAAAGACAGAAAGGGGCTCAAAGTCAAACAAATGGATAATTGATTTTGGGGCTTCAATCATATGGATTCATCACAAAGTACATAATTTTCATTTGGCATTTGTCACCACACATCCTAATGGATAAAAAACACATATGTTTGTGGGAAAGGGCCTACTGACATGGTCAAAGTATCGTTAATGATGTTATTTGTGTGTCGTCATTGTCAACCAATATCCTTTCTATCTATCAAAACACACAGTGTGAAGCAAGGAAGGGTGTTCAGTTCAAGTTAATTTTTTAGTTATTTGAGATTCCCATAGTGAGGAAATAGTCACAATTGGGGACACAGATCATATCTTGAACATACACCTCAAATTTTATTCAACTAATCTACATGCTCAAGCATCTCAAAGAAATTTTGATTAGACACAATATTGTCATTTGAATCTCAATATTCTTTCATCAACTAAGATTCTAGAGACATGCACCAACATTTCCGCTTCATCTATTATTGCTTTTAATGAGAGCAAGATTGATAAATCCATCACTTCTAGTGAATCAATGCATCAAGACATTTGCCTTCTAGATACAAGCATTGATGGTTTGTTTTGTAAGTCCTATCCTATAGGCTTGAAGAACATTAATGAGGATATCCTATGAAGTTGCATTATCTTCTCCAAATGTTATTAGGACATCTTTAGACCCTCTTGTGCTTTCTACACTGATTCATTTGTCACAATTTTGCATTAGCTTGGAGACCCTTGCACATTTGGAGGAGTCATCCTCGTCTTCAAATCATGTCCTACATTCATTTCAACAATGTTGTCAATTGTCACCTTCATTAATTATTTTTAATACTCCTAATTTGAATACAACATCTTTTGGAATTGGCACAATAACGCTTACATAGAGTTCAAAGACTTCACTCAACTTGTGTTTGCCTCATATTCCTTTCAAGAATGGGAAGACATCTTGCATCAACCTTTGGTTTTGTTTATTCTTAAGGGGAGAAATGGTATTCAACGATTTTGGATCATCTTCAACATCCATTGCCATGTATTTTCCAATAGTGCAAGAAATTCTACTTTGCGGGGGGATATGCATAGTCTCTCCTCTCTTATGATATGGACCTTTCCTCACATGGGATTTTCTTGGTCTTATCCTTTCTAAGAACATCTTGGATTTTCTCTTTCTAGAAGACAATTTTTCTCCTATAAATTTTTCTCCTTTTCTCCATTTGTGAGAGATTCTTTTGGACATGGATAGCTAACATGGCCTCATAGTTGAGACTCATCCTTGCATCATTCCATCTATGCAGGTGTCCTCATTCTCTAAAAGGTGCACTTGAGGGAGGGTATTGTTGTGAAGGGTTTTTTCTCCTATAATTTTTCCTCCTTTCTCCATTTGTGAGAGGTTCTTTCGTACACACATAGCTAACATGGCCTCATACTTGAGACCCTCCTTGCATCATTCCGTCTATGCAAGTTTTCTCATTCTCTAAAAGGTGCACTTGAGTGAGGGTATTGTTGTGAAGGGTGTATATTTCTTAATTAGTTTCCCTATTAGGTACAATTCACACTAGTTTAATAAAGCATCCTTAGGGCATTTTTAATGTATGCCTCAAGTTATAAGATTAAAAAACGTGTCATAATGTCTCATAATGCCTCGGGTTATGCTTTGCCATGTCTCACCTTGGCCTATTTAACCAAGGCCTTCTCCTAGTAATCTCATAATGTACTACATCATGTACACATAAATATTTGCATCCTTTGATAGAAATGAACTATAATCTGATGTGGGTCTCTATTGTGCTTCTATTGAAGCTCCTAGACCTCTAGTGGATACCTTTATAGACAAATTTTACATGGTGTGACCACTCTATACCAACTCTACAAATTGAACTTATGCCTATCTTTTGAAACGATAGACTAGAGCTTCCTACAATTTACTTAGTTGTAGAATTTTAGCAACTCAGCCATGCAATCTTTATCTCTTAGACCAAATATGTATAAATATTTCTAAAGAACTTCAAGACGGACAATTATAATCCTCCATCTACACCTATAGAGGTTGATAGACTTAAAACTTCCAGCCCACCTTAATTCACCACTAATCAATGCACCAACACTCAAACATTTGGAGGGTAGTTTCATTCATCTTACATCCACTAAACCATATCTATTTTCAGCTATCATATCTCTCAATTTTGGTATAACTAAAATAATCCAATAGGAAGCTTTAAAAAAACTAATATGTCAAAAGTGCACTTGAAATTGGCATCATGTACCACCAATCTTCAAAATTCACATTGTCAATCTCCTCGACACTAATTGAAAAAATTTGTTGACAAGTAGAATCTACTATTGGCCATGTCCTAGATATGAATTCAAGAGTTGTCTCATGTTATGTAGCCTATTCATCCCCTTTAGGCCCTAGAACTAGATTTGTTTTGAACTCGACCTAGATTTTGAGTCAATCCAAGCCATTCTTGTGGGGGTATTTATTGATAATGGATGAACAAAGGAAAATTCGATAAGTATGAGATATTTTCCATAGCAAGTCAAATTGTGATATTGCTACTACGATTCAACAATGTAGTTTTTTAGTCAAACTCATTGACCCATGTTTCATGAGTAGTGCTTTGCAAAAACTCATCTCTCATGAGTATGAATAGAACACTTAGCACTCATTGCATATATGTGGTGCTCACAATGGTGAAGCGTCATGACTTACCAGGAGGTCACCCATCCCAGTACTACTCTAGCTCACGTGCACTTAACTATGGAGTTTCCTCCATGGTTAGGCCCACTTTGCTTGCAATCACTTTTGCAAATCCTTCAGCAAGTGTTATGCCTTAAGAACCCTTCACTAGAAAGCCCCCTTCAACTCATCAATTGATAAGTAGGAGGTATTTTCCACAAGAAGTCAAATTGTGATATTGATATCAAGATTCACCCATGTAGTTTTTGAGTCAAACTCATTGACCCATGATTCATAAGTACCGGTGAACCCATCTATGAATGGAACACTTGGCAATCATTACATTTAGGCAATGCTCGCCGAGGTGAACAATTGTCAAGGAGGTCACCCATCCAAGTATTATTTTAACTCAAGCATTCTTAACTGTGGAGTTTCCTCCATGGTTGAGCCCACTTTGCTTGGAACTCCATTTGCAAAACCTTCAACAAGTGTTATGCCTTATGAACCATTCAATAGAGAACCCCTTAAGCTCATAAATTGATAAGTAGGAGATATCCACAACAAGTCAAATTGTGTTATTTCTATCATGACTCAACTATGTAGTTTCTAAGTCAATCTCATTGACCCATGTTTCATGAGTACTCATTCACAATAACTCATCTCTCATGAGAATCAATGGAACACTTAGCACTCATTGCATCTAAGCAATTCTCAAAAGAGTGAAGGACGGGGACTTGAGCAAGAGTAGAACAAGGATGGGTGACTTCCCAGGAAGTCTTAGTGCGTCACCATGTAAGCATGTAGTTAAGCGTGCTTGAGTTAGAGTAGTAATGAGATGGGCGACCTCCCAGGAAATCTCAATGCTTCACCCCTGAGAGCTCTCCTAGATGCAATGAGTGCTAAGTGTTGTATTCATTGTCATGAGAGATGTATTATTGTGAAACACTACTCATGAAACATGGGTCAATGAATTCAACTCAAAAACTACACAATTGAATCCTAATAGCAATATCAAAAGGAAATCCATCAAGACTTTGAGCAAAATAAAACTTTTAATTTTTTTATTCAAAAAAAAAAAACTAACTCTTAAGTATGCCTAGGAAAGACAAAAAGACGAGAGGTACGAAAGGAAATCCATCAAGACTTTGAGCAAAATCAAAAGGAAATCCATCAAGACTTTGAGCAAAATAAAACTTTTAATTTTTTTATTCAAAAAAAAAAACTAACTCTAAGTATGCCCAGGAAAGACAAAAAGACGAGAGGTACGAAAGAGATGATAAGCACAGCAAATGGTATGTTGTGGTGGCACAAACACCATATTGGAAGGGGATCACAATCAAAGGGTCTCTACAAGTGCTTATTTAAACTTGCCTTCAGGATGGGAAGTGTTATTCATATCTACAATGTTGGGATCAATTTGGTCATTCCCATCCAAGGAAAGAATGCCAATATTGTGGCATTCTAATATCCTAACCTCAATCACAATGCTGTCAATCTTTCTCTTAGTCTTCTTGGAGTCCTTTCTTAGGCCATTGCTCTAACTTTCTTTGCTCCATAATTTAAGTGGCGACCGTATTTTTTATTTTTTGTTTCTTTCAATCTTGGCAAATTGTCATTGAAGTAGTTTTTATTTTTATGACCGTTTTGTTAATTATGTTATGTACCATTCTATTCTTTATTCTTGTTTTTGGTCTGCCCATAAATAACTGCATGATTTTTGTTAAAACAAAATTTAAATAAACCCAAATCTAAAATATATTTTGCCAAATACACATACCAAACAATTGTACTTGAACCCAAATCAGCTACCTAGGACTCAAATCAAAGCAAACACCACCATACAATTACCTTGTCTAAAATGAAGCAAGGCACAACACGGTTGTCATTGTAGGTTGTAAAGCCACATGGTTGGGCTAACGACTTGAGTTAGAGTTGGATCCGTAACCTAATACTTTGTTAAACTCAAAGAAACTCAAAAACTCACACCCCACCCACCCAAAACCTCAAAGTACCTATCACTGAGATGCCCTAGCACTGTGTATTTGGATTACCTGAGTACCCCCACCTCTGCCACCATGCCATCATTGGGAAGGTTACTTGAATTTTAATTTTTGAATGTTACTCTAGGGTATGTACTATGTCCACTATGTTGAATGATCAATGGTTTTGGTTGTGCTATGTTCATGTATTTCAATTTGGTACATTTTACTGAAACATCATTTCATAACTAGCAAGTTGTAAAGCCACATGATTGGGCTAATGACTTGAGTTAGAGTCAGCTCCGTGATCTAAGACTTTGTTAAACTCATAGAAACTAAGAAACTCACGCCCAACCCCACCCAAATCCTTTAACCACCCAAATCCTTTAAGCACTTGTCATTGAGATGCCCTGGCACACGGTACTTGGATCATAGTTACAGGACTCGAACTCGCCTTTGACTCAGAAAGTCAAAATTTGACTCTGACTCAGACTCGGCGACCGGACTCGAAAAATTGGAAAACCCATGAAATTCAAAGATTTTTAAGGATTTAACAATTTTTTCATGCATCATTTAGTCAATTAACATCAAATACACAATAATTGAGATAAATAGAAGCTACTTAACACTCATACACAATTTTGCATAGATTACATAAGTATAACAGCGAATTTTTGAAGGAAAAAAGCTGAATAACATAATATAAAGTTGAAGATTTAAAATTTAAGATTCAATCCTTAATAAATTCGTGACATACCACAACATCATTTTCAGAATTAAAATAAACTGAAAAAAAAACACCTTCCAGAAATCTCTATCTTTTTAAATAAATAAATAAAAATATATATATATATATATATATATATATATATATATATATATATATATATATATATATATATATATATATATATATATATATATATATATATATATATTTATTTATTTATTTATTTATATATTTTTTTTTAAAAATTCAGGAGAGTCCTAGGCTCGGGACTCGGCGAGTCCGCGTGGACTCTGCCAGGACTCGGCTGAGTCAGAGTCTAGAGGCCATTTGCCTCGGAAAGGCCACCTCTGCCTCGGACTCGCAAAGTCCCAAAACACTAACTTGGATTACCCGAGTTCCCCCGCCTCTGCCATTCCAAAACCATGCCGCCATTGGGAAGGTTAGTTGAATTTTGATTTTTTTAAATTACTCTCGGGTATGTGCTATGTCCACTATGTTGAATGTTGAACGGTTCTGGTTGTGATATGTCCATGATATTTGGTACATTTTAATGAAACGTCATTTCATAACTAACATTTGAAGTTCGATATGTATAGTATACAGAAATTTTTTAAGCCCAAGTCTGCACAAAAAAGACAATTTGTTTATCGTTACTCTATTATTTTGAGAAAATATTGTGAGCCAACCTTTAGATTGTAGGACTTTTGGCCTATATTTTACTCTTTTCTAACATACCACATTTATACTTTAGTTCTAAGTTTACCAAACAAAAATCATACTGATCATTGTCCTAATCACACAAACATAGAAGACCCATGCCCATTACAATTAACATATTTATTGTGAGGGCATAATTGCAATCTTTAATGCATTCATGTTCTCAAAATTCCTCTCATTGGATGGTTCCTCAGCAGCATCATATACTCATCCTGATATCGGAATCTTTAATTTATTTATATGTCATTTTAATTTCACCATTACATGAGGATATTTAAAAGGCCATCTTCTCAAATAGGCAATATTTGTTTTATCTTTACCCTACTGTTTTGAGAAAAACAGTGCAGGCTGTCATTTGGCTATAGAAATTTTGGCCTATACTACTCTTTTGAAACATACAGGCCTACTTTTTTTTAAACAAACAAAAATGGCATTATTCAATTCACTAAGCACAAAAACATAAAAGAATTGTACCCATTACAATTAAAATATTTATCCTGAGTACGTTATTGTAATTTTTACATAGTTCCACAAAGTTTCCAGACGGGGTGGGGAGAAGCAGGGACAGGTCTTAGGGACGACAAAGGACCCATATTTGGTGACAGAAAGGGAACAATGGTGAAGCAGCAGTGGGGGAGTGGCACTGATATACAAATTGAAGCGAATTGAAATCTTCAAGGAAAAATCTGCAATACATCTCTGCAAGTGCCCATAAAAAGCAAGTTAGTTGTCACAAAGTTAGAGTTGAAATTAGTATGTAAAGGCATGTGCCACATAGCAAGCGACCCAGCAGCACCCCTTGCAAAGGTGGCAGAGGTAGTGGTGCAATGGGGAGATGTTTTAACCAAGTCCCCGACCCTTGGAAACATCCCCGTTCAAGGGACACAGAGTGTTTTGGGGGGAACATGTCCCCACAGAACACTGAATTTTTACCACATATATATGTACTCAAACTCATCCACGTCACGAATATGAATCGTTAGATTCATGTAAACTATTACTCTTTTGTAACATACTACATGCTATCTTTTTCATTTGCCAAACAAAATGACATTATTCCTTTTCCTACTAATCTGCGCCTAGAAGACTTATGCCCATACTATAAACATAAGTATCCTAAAGATAGAACTGCATACAAGCCTACACAAACTCATCCATGTTACTTACTTATCGGCAAAAGTCATGTAAAATTGTAAATTAACATCTGTATATCAAGGAATTCTCAATCAAAGATGTATATTAATTAATTTTATATCATAATCATACTATCATTTAAGTGTCTCAATGTTCACTTATCTTCTTTTATTATTTTAAAACATCTACACGGTGACAGAGACTGCAGACTACTATACATACAGGCATGTGTTATTATTCATCTACATGAAAATATACAAATAAGTTCAATAACAGAGCAAAACCACATACCTTATTCTTGCCTTGAGGCTGAAATTTATCACTCCCTTGAGATGAAAACAGATGGCACTGTTCCCCATCAGGCCTTTCTTGGTTCACACCTTTGTTTCCCTGATATGCTCCAACATCAGCATAAAGACCATCAATATTATTTTGGGCATAAGCATCCACTTCCATACTCTCGTTTTCAGCTTCTGCAGTTGGTGAAGAATACTGAGGTGGCAACAAAACCTTCCCCATACCACCCGATCTAGGAGGCAAAAAGGCCTTCCCCATCCCACCAGATTTTGGAGGCAGAAAGGCCTTCCCCATCCCACCAGATCTTGGTGGCAAAAAGGCTTTCCCCATCCCACCAGATATTGATACCAATAAATCCTTCCCCTTCCAACCTGATCTTTCTGATGAAGATTTCTTGTGCCAAGACAGGGAGTTTCTTTCCATCTGTAACAATTATTTGCATTACTCAAGTTAGTCTAAGATTTCAACAGATAATGATTAAAACAGTGAATTATCAAGACTAGATTCACAGCAAAGAGTTGCTGTAAAGCATTCATTTACCCCCAATACACATGGTACAGAATCCTTCCTACTCGCCATATACTTCAAGCTTGTGCATAACACATAACTTGGCTAATCACATATTGCAACTTATTAAAGCACAGAGACAAAACACATATTGCCTAAATCTAAAGTATTAAAAACCAGAGCAATTTTAATTTAAAATTTATTTAAAACTATTGAATTCCATCCAACAAGGGAAGGAAATGATTCATGTTATTACATTCTATAGAATTTGATCCAGATAAATATAGTTATACAAAGGAAGCTATAAATAGTATTACTGTCCAGTGCCTGGAAATCACTTAATAAAACTCAGTGAAATGAAGAACAATTGCAAGAGAAAACTCATATGATATGTCATTCATCCAACTAAGCAATTCTAAGGGAGTTGTGGCAATTGATGTACATGCAAATAGATGAAGAAAAAATCATAAATCAGTTCATAAGATCTAATGCCGCGCATGGAATCAATAATTATGACAAAAAACAGATGTCAGTGGTGACTTCTTTCCAAGATTGCATTTAGAAATTAGGATCAAACAGAATGGTTGAACACAACATTGCACATTTTCAAGATTCCTCAATTCATAAACACCGAAGGCCATAATCTGTATATCAAATTGTAATGTTCAATCATATTAAAATTCCAAATAATTACTCCCTAAAATATCTCCTATGATCCCAATGAGAAAAAGAAGATTGTCTTGCATTCACCAAGTACAATCAGAGAGATCAAACTGACACTTACTTTTCTTTTTTCTACATTTTTCTTTTTTGGCATTTGTAACTGATCCCGAGAAATGTGAATGTCCTCATGGCATGACTCTGTCCAAAAGAAAATTCATCCAGTAAATATATATTAGAATCCTCGAGCTATACCAGTGGACCAAAACAACTGCAGCTAATAATATCAGAATATCTGTACAGATATAAACAAGACTTCCCAAAGAAATACTACTAAAATCAGAATCCCAAGGCAAAAAACTACTAAAATAAGAATCCCAGAAAATGAACTTTATCAAGTTAAACTGTTGTATAACACTAATACAACTTTCTGGATGACAGCAAAGCACACCAAAATGGCCACTACCTGCAAGCGATTAATTCTTATCAGTAGTATAGATAAAAACAGCATGGGATGGTAAGGTGACAAATATGACACGAAGAAAATGTATTCATGAAAGCTAAAAACAACCGTCTGAACTA
Source organism: Cupressus sempervirens (assembly GCA_028749045.1). Taxonomy (NCBI): domain Eukaryota; kingdom Viridiplantae; phylum Streptophyta; class Pinopsida; order Cupressales; family Cupressaceae; genus Cupressus; species Cupressus sempervirens. The sequence goes on from CM053785.1 coordinate 481,234,312, forward strand.
AATATGTATTATTAGACACTTGGGGAAGGCATCAATCAATCAAGAGCACCACAGGTCTATGTCAACACTCTTCAAAAGTTAAAGCAAGATGGAGCACTGAAAAGATCATCAGTTAGGAATAGCATCTGCCATCCTGTTTAAAACAAGAGCTGGATGGTGAAATTTTTAGGTACAATAAAACAGTGATTATTGAATATCTCAACTGCTGGTAAAAAATGCAATGGAGGAGTAAAATGTGTCATGCAAACAAATTACTTGCATCAAATGGGTGTGGTTCACAATAAGGATTGAAATGTCCAATCAAGGTGTGAAATTTGCCCTACCAAAATATTATTTGCATCAAATGTGTTATGCATTTTGACCATGATAGTTCATAGTTTGGAGGGAAATAAATTTGTTCCATTTTATTGACCAAACCTGACAGTAATGGTAAATTTGGAAGATATCTTTAAATGGACAAAAGTCCATAAAATACTTATAAAAACTAGACATCGTGCCTAAGATATCCTTCTAAAACACCCCTTCAATATCTATCCAGGATTTTTCTGTTGCATATATGATATTACCCTCACAAAGCATTTCAAGGAGAATATGCTTTATTCAAGCATCTACTAGTGCATAGTACCAAGCGGACAAACTTAATACACCAAACTTCATACATGTATCTCTGAATGCTATACACAATTTAATCACAAACAGCATGCATATGATGGCATTATTAGGATCCAGAGGTAAAACTGGATACAAAAGCTTAAATTACAAAATATAGGAAAGAGACTCCAAGTGGAAAAAGGCTATAGACAAAGACATACAGAGTCAGAATTACCTATAGGAACACCAAAAGCACCATGAGGAAGGGAATCAAACTCAGCACTCAGCAGTGGACCGTCTTTACAAATTCCCATACGTAAATGAGTTCTAGATATTCTAAAATCTTCATTATCACCGTCCTCTTGCAGATCATTCAGCTCCATATCCAAATCCAATGCTCTGTTTTTTGTTCTCTTTGATTCAAGACAATAAGGATTTCGCCTTTTTCGAAGCTGTCTATCTGGATTAACTGGAAAGTTATTGGCACTCTGAAACTGACTTCTGATTGATTCCATTTCACGAGGCCTTGCATTCTGTGATGTCAATATTTCTTGTGATGAACTAATTCCCATGTCAGTGTTCTCTATAGCATTCGGATAATCCTTGGCACTTAAGAGCCCCCTGCTTTCTCCCTCCTTCAATCTGGACAGCCAAAGGTGTTTCACCTTTTTCCTATTTTCTCTTTTCAAATTGGTATGTGGGTTACTTCTCATTCTTGGATCAGCTTTCTTTAGCTTTTTCTCCTTCTGTCTTCTATGGCAAAACCATTTGTGGACCTGTTCTTTCGATAGCACTAATTCTACTGCCAGCTTAGCTTTCATATCTTCCGAAGGATACATGAACTCTGCATTCCAAATTTACAAAAGAAAAACATCTGCAATGACTTTACATGATAAAGGGAAAGAAACAACCTTTCCATAATAGGACCTCAAGAAGTTGATGAGAAATTCAAGCTCTATACCATATATTGGTCACATTCTAAGAGATCTAATTACAAACTTATCGGTTGATTAATTTCAAGGCTAATAGAACGGATGTTAGTGAACAGTCAGAACCTACCTGAATAGAATCGCTCCAAAGCCTCAACTTGTTCTCGACTCTTGAATTTTTTTCCAACATTTTTGTCCATAAAAAGCTTATACTTGACCATTTTATCAATATTTGTATCAAGCTGTAAAAATCACGACAATAGTTCTTTGTAAATATAAAACTTAAATCAAAGTACGGAATTACCGAATCTTAGTCAAATTGGCAAAATATCAAAGATCGCGTTGTCGATATTTAGTTTAAAAATCTCCCCCAGTTCTTGCATTTATAGTGCTTGGCATCAAATTTCATTTTCGGTACTGGCAAGGACAGAAATTTTACTTCATTTTAATTAAACGATGATGTAGTTATCTTATGTTATACGACATGTCAGTTCCTCCGTCATTTTATGCATGTCTCTAGCCCTAAGTAAACTAATAAACTTTTGAAGGTCTCGTCTTGCAATTTTAATTAGAATACGATAGAAGCCATTTAGTAGTTTTACCTGTTATTCTACCTGCTGTCAACAAATTTTCGATAATTCCGTTTAGAACCAAGTGTCACGGTTACTGAGAAATTTAGCATCAGATTGTCTTATAATTGCCGATCACACTATCCCCAACAAGTCTAAAATAACATCTGGTGCGAAGCAACTTACGTAAAAACAACGATCACATGTCACGGAATGATGAACTAAAACAAGCTCCAGACCATGTGCACGTGAAAACGATTTTCCAGCTCGCTCGAATGAGTGTTCCATGTTGCACTGATGTTGCTCGGAGCACCACCATTTTTTCGGAAAATTCGCATTTCCGTGCTCGGCGGTACTGATTAAGCAAGGGTTTTAAGGGTTTAAGAGCGGAGGACTCAAACGCAACCATACGTCCGGTCGCTAAAGCGAGCAAGAATTAACGCTCGGTTTTTGATAGGTTTCCAGGCTTTGAACCATCCACGAGGGAAAAAAAATCTTTTGAGGGCTTATGTGAGGCTTGCCTTGGCCCCACCCGCTGAAGAAACAGCCTCACATTTTAGGGAATTTTCCGGATGTTCTAAAACCCTAAACCCTTGCACTACATAAATTGTTAGCGGTTATATATTTTTATTAAGTGTACGTACTTCATTAGTTAGTGGGTTTGCCTTTAGGCTTATGGAGTCCAATGTGACCACGAACTTTCCATAACAGAAAAATATCTGTCGCCCTTGACTTCATTAGCGTTAAAATATTCGAGAATATTCTTTTTTTAAATGGTTATTTGTCATACCATTAAATAAATTCTATATCCTTTTCAAAAGAATTCACTCGCGAATTTTCGTGTTTCCCCTTTCTTCTCCCCTTTTAGGGCACGAGGAACTTTTTTAAATTTTATAAAGATTAAGCTATAAGAACTCGCATTTTTACATTTAGAAGGTTAGAGATGTCTTTTTGTTGTATATTTGATTGTAAAAAGTCTTGAGGGGAATAATATTTAGATGATATTATTAGTTCCTGTCGTATGGCAGGATACTATAGCATCCAAGTGGATGCAAATTTTCAATAAGTTTTACCAATTGAAATGTTTTATTAATGCATTCCAACCTAGTTTCATAATGTTTTTGAATTCAGGTCATTATTTGAATTTATAAGAACATGTTAAATTTGAATTTCCCATTGACTGTTGTGGTGAACAATAGGGTATTGAGCTTTTTCGATTCTATTAAAAAAAAATCAATTTGTGGCAGTGGTGGCCTATGGATGGAACATAGCAATAGTGATTTCATTAATATTATTCACCTATCTTTGAACAGTATCTGGCCAATTTTGACAACATTTGATCTAACATTAAATAAGCGTATTGTCAATGACATTTTTTTCTTTGTAGTATTTATTGCTTGGCTTTATGTTTCATCAATTGTCTTATCTGAACAACTATTCTCAGCCAATTCCCATATCTAAATCTGTAGCAAATCCACCATATTTTGATTTGGATTTATACTGTGCACTGTATAGGTGTCATATTGTCAGCGAAGATGTCAGTTTTGGGAGAAAATGTGGTCATAATTCTTTGGTCTGTCTTTTACTCATTGTCTTGGGGAATGTTTTCCGAATGTCTGTCGACTGCATTTAATTGGATTCTTGAATTCTGGTCATCTAAAGTTCTTATTTATTAGTAATTATTGATTTCGGAGGCATCGGGAAAATTGGACAGTCCCTTCTGTGTGCTTCTGAGAAGTAGTTTTGTTGCAGAGAATAGGTATTTTTTCTCCTTCTGTAATGTATTTTGCTTAGGATTTTTTTGAATAGATTTTTAGGAGTTTTGTAAGGAAAAGGAGATCTTATTTAATGTATTCAATTTATCATTCCTTCATTCATGATTTGAAGCATTTTTCATTCTTTTCAGAGATCTCAGTATGTAATTTTTAAATCAGTATCTTCACTGTCTATTTTGCTTAGAGAATTCTGAATTTTTACTCTGTTACCATCTTTCTTGATTTTATTTGCCTCATCCAGCACTAGCAGTCGTGCATCTGTAACCATGGCCTTCGCAATGGCTATCCTCTGCTTTTGCCCCGACATATGCACCCTGTCAACACCGTCCACCAGAATCTGCCCAGCTAGAGGATCGTTGCTCAGTGCTCAGATCTGAATAATTTTGCCAGTAAAGCTTGCTCTTAAAGACTTGTGGATGTAGGATGATGAAAATAAATGAGAGGATGCTCTTATATAGGCTTCCCAGGGTATTTCATAAATTAGACTGACCTTTAGTGATTGTATGCAAATATTAAGATCAAATAATGACCGGTAGGAACCAACACGTTCCCATATTTAAAATTGGATCCATTTTGGAGTCATAATTCTCTTCCACAGAGCTGATTTCAGAAGCTGCTAGCTCTTTAGCACCCTCCTCAACTTCCAATTTGTAGGGGATTTCGGTGAAATCTTCATAACTCAAACAATCATCAAGAGCCTCATGATCATGATGGTCATCTGTCAGTCAAGCTTTTACTCGTGGCCTTGAGATCTCCCTCATTCTTGCAGGAAACAAGCCAAATACATTAGAGTAGTTGGCTCGTCTCTGTAAAAGTTGTATTGTTTATTTTTCTAATTGGTTGTACTTGTATCTCATTTGTTGACTTATGGGTGTTCATTCCGCTGTATCATAGATTTTACACAATATTTTGAGGTATATATCATTTAGAACATTGAAGCATGTGTACAAAACAAACTTGGCTGTTAATATTGAATGGCTGATAGCCAGTTTCGATCTCTACAACAGACTTTAATTTTCGTATGAGTTGTTATTTTTTATTTGTTTTAAGGCTCTTATTTAAAGCTATTTTCGAAGAATCATTTTTCTTATATTCTTTTTTAATGTTAAGTGGTTCAGTCTAATAGAGGTCCAAATCCAGGCTCTACTATTTCTGGTCTCTGTTTGTATTTCAGTTTGTCATGGGTGTAGATTGTGCAGATTTTGGGTCACAGGGATGTTCATGGAAAATCTAGGTCACATGGTTCACACCCAAGGTGAGCCTACTTTCAAATGAAAATCTCTACAAAATCTAAAGGGCTAAGGAGATGGCACTTTAATTGAAATGTATTAGTTGAGGAACCAGTTGAGGGTCAAGGATGCAGTAGTAAGTTGCCAGTAGGATTGTTTCTGTTAATCTAGGACCAAAAGTTGACACCCAAAGTTGGCCTGCTGTGAAATCAAAGGCTTCTTGAAATGCCAAAGGTCGTTTGAGATGGTATTATAGTTGAAATAAATAAAAGATTCAGGTGTCAAAACTCTCCAAGTTGGCTCTTAGAATATGCTCACCCTCACCTCCATTACCTGTGTCTACACCTTCAACAACATTTTTCATGTTAGGACGTGTAAAATGAGTAGCAAGTGCAAATAACGTGCTTTCATGACTCCTGATAATAGCTTCAGTCCTAGAAAGTTATGGATTCTTCTGGTCAGTACCACCAAAATTTAGCTTAACCCACTACCATCTTCGAGCGATGTGATAGATCACATGCTCTCTAACCAAACTTTGATGATTTTTAATATACCGAATCTCTTTCAAGATCAATTCTCTGGGCTTTATGAGTTATTTATCGCTTCTTAATATAACAGTGTATTAAGGGTTATTTTGTTTAGATTTGATAAGCTTAACTAGATATGCTTTCGAAGCAAGCCTCCTTTTCCTATATTTGGACATGGTTCCTTTCTTTTCCGTTGAAACTTCTCATTTTGTTGTTTAGTTTCAACCATACTTTCCAGACAATAAAACCTGAAACCATATTCAATAATTCCAGTAAGATAATAAGAACTACTAGACATTACTAGGCTTCAATAGAATTGTTGAAATACAGCAAGAATGCCCATTTTAGATTAGAACTATTAAGAAATCTATTCCAATTGCTCTCATGTGACCATAGTGGAGAGCTCGGTGAGTGCTGAATTTATCATGACTTTAACCTTTTCTTTGAAGCTGAGCCCCTTTGAGCATCCAAGAGTGACACGCAAGCCTCGGGACAGTATCCAGTTTGCGTCAAGTTTTGGATTTCCCTATCTTGTTCCAGTTAAAGGTAGAGGGATTAGTGGTAAGGTGAAGCTTAATATACCCTACCGTAACAAGTTAACATAATAGAGCCATGTCCATTTTAGATCCCATCCAAAGAGATTCTCTTCTCTACTATAAAAAAGCTTGAAGCCTTGGAGGAGAGTGTTGAGCTCCCAGACTTCCTTTGAAAGCATTCCATGCTTTATTGAAGGCAACGATTTAAGAACGAAAATCTGAGTAAACCCAATTCTGTGTAGGAAATAAGAATTTAGGATGAAACATATATTTTTTCATACCAGATGGATACTTAGGCTCTTTTAAGACTTTATTAAAGTTTATTGCTCTATGTTTTTAACATAAATCATTATTAAGTTTATTTGCAGAAAGTGTGCAGTGTATACAACATTTGCCATAACAAAACTCTAGGTGGTACTAAAGATTAATATTTAATGTCCTTTGCAGACAGTTGAACACAGTGTTTGATGAAGTAAGGTTAGGGTATTAGTACAATTAAAAATTAAAGGAAACTGAAAATATATATTAGCTTATTTAATTGCAAAATATATGTGATTTCATTTTCTGATTTCAATTTAAATTTGGAGAAATATTTCTTATAATGTAAAGAAATATTAAGCTATTTGTAATTATAGCGTGTTGTGTTTAATGTAACTAAAAGGAATGTATATTAGCATTACAAAAATATATTAGAAAATAGTTGTTCTAAAATAGAAAATGAAATGTTCTTTATTTTTCATAAGTTTTATTTAATTTTACAAAATATAAAAAGAACATGGATAGGAGATGGGTTCTTGTCATGATGAATCAAAAACAATTATTTTAGTTTAAATAGGAATATGACAACATATATTTGATTTTATATATTATTTATATTTATTTTGAGAAAACAAATATAATTGATGATTATAATTTGTGAAAATATTAAAAGACAATAAATTATAAATGACAGCTTAAATTGTGACTTTTTGAAATAACATAACACATGGATTTATTTAGTAAATAACACATGGATTTATTTAGTATTTTCCAAAACTACTCTAGTTTCTAAGGTGCATTTTATAATTTTGTTTGAATTTTAAAATTTTAGGTCAACCATGTGACTTGTCTTAAAAGTGTTTATTCATTTTGAATATGTGACAGATATTGTGTTATCAAAATGTCTGAACGAATTTATATTCCAAGTCCCGATCCTTAGTGGGATTGTCCAATCATTGGTGCAATTCAGTCTACAACTTTGGAGCATGTATTTGTCATAGAATGCAGAAATGTTGAGAAAGCATTACGCAATGTACCTGGTGAAGAATTCTTGAAAAATAAATCTGGGAGAACAACTTATGCAGATATTGTTTCTAAATTCCTCACCAATTGCATGGATCTTTTAGAAAATTCTGAAATTGTAAAGAAAATGGCAAATGCATACGTGAAGCCATGTTTCAAACCTCTCGAAGACTATGATGCATACATCAATGCATATGTTATAGAGATGAGTACTAGCCTCATAGGTGGCTTGTTCTCTCTTGAATCTTTGAGCTCTTGTGATGTTACGACTTGTGTCTATTATTCCCTGAAAATTGCAATAAGTAGTAAGTACAAACCTCTAGTGGACCATGCATTACTTGCTCACCAAACTCATTTCTGTGAGCTAAGTGCATCAAGAATCTCAGATGTTTGCAATGCAATGATACTTCTACAACTACATATTTCTCCTCCTGTAATTTCACCTTATGTAAGCACCATTTGCTCAACAAAACCTCTACCTGCTGGGGATGTTATATAACCTATTACACATTCATCTATACGGAATTGTAGTAGATGAGCATATTAGACATATATGTACATAGTAAAGAACATATGCAATGGATAAATGAAAATGTTTCATAACTTTTGCAATAAAAATACATAATATAATTATCTTGTTATGGATGCATCATATTTATTTTCATTTAGACTATCACAATGTATAAGTCATAAACCAAATTAATCAGATATTGAAAAAGTGATATGAGCCATATTTGTACTATATTTTTTTAGAAGTTAATATTATTTAGTACATATTGCACTTCATTTTCAAATATTGTATAATGCATTCCATGATTGAAAAATTTATAGAAAGTTTGTTATTCTTTATATATTGTACAATTTTTGGTTTAGTAATCTTTATGAAAATAAATATAATACATTTGTAAGAAATGATTTTGTGAACTATGTAATTAATTGTTCTTCTCTACTTGTTTCTCAAGTGCAAAGGTCATGAAAGAGACATTGAAGGTTGTCAAACTGGAACAACGTCTTAGAAACAATTGATAATTAACTGGTATGTTTCCATCCTTTTTTGCTCACAAAATAACACAAGTATTACAGAAAACATATAATTTAGATTTAGTTTCAAAAATGAGAACTCAATTAGTGAATAAATAAAAGGAGATTAGGAGTTTTTTTTTATAAGTTGAAAATTGTACTATCACATGTCAGTGAATTAAAATGCATTTATAATTTATGGTTTCTCAAATATTTGCAATGCATTTATATTCCTTGAATTAAACCAAAACTTGATCAATTTAATGTAGATTTGCTCTTTTTTCTTATCATCTCTGTTCTTGCCCTCATCATTATTTTCCCCATCTTTTCTCTTTTCCTTCTTTTGTTGGTCACTATTTCTCTCTTTGTTCTCATAGTTATTTTCTTTAGCATTATGTTTACCCTTCTTATCGTCTTCCTTTTTTTTCATTACTCACACTCTTAACCATTTTCTTTTCTATAGCATTGTCTTTCTCCTTATTCTTGTCTTCCTTTTCCTTGCTCATTGTTTTTCCCTTTTTAGCATCCTTGTCCTTTTCCTTCTATCACTTATCCTTATCCACAGTCTTATGCTTTTTAGTGTCCTTCTCCTTTTTCTCGTCTTGCTTTTCCTTATCCACAACCTAATTTTGTTTTAGATGCATTGTATTTATTTTTATTTAGATTATCACAATGTATAAGTCATAAACCAAATTAATTAAAAATTAAACCAGAACTTGATCATTTTGAAAATTTCAAAATGAATATTGAAAAAGTGATATGAGCCATATTTGTACTCTTTTTTTTTATAAGTTAATATTATTTAGTACACATTCCTCTTCATTTTGAAATATTCTATAATGCATTCCATGATTCAAATATTTATATAAAATTTCTTATTATTTATGTTTTATACAATTTTTCGTTTAGCAATCTTTATCAAAATAAATATAATAGATTTGTAAGGAATGATTTTGTGAATTATGTAATTAATTGTTCTCCTTTATTTGTTTTTCAAGTGCAAAGGTTGTAAAAGAGACACTGAAGGTTGTGAAAGTAGAACAACGTCTCAGAAACAATTGATAAGTAACTGGTATGTTTCCATCCTTTTTTGCTTACAAAATAACACAAGTATTACGAAAAACATATAATTTAGATTTAGTTTTAAAAATGAGAACTTAATTAGTGAATAAATAAAAGAAGATGAGTAGAATTTTTTTTACAAGTTGAAAATTGTACTATCATATGTCATTGAATTAAAATGCATTTATAATTTGTGGTTTCTCAAATATTTGCAATGCATTCATATTCCTCAAAATGCATATTTTTCTATAAATAGTAACAATGTATAGGGTCCTCCTACATCATCTTACTTTTTATTGTACATATCTGAAATTTTTGTGCTATCTATGTATAGAAACCTACACATTAATTAGATGCATATGAATTTCCCACAAAGAATATCTCTAAAAAAATGGATAACGTTGAACTTAAGTTATATCTTAGAATTCAATTATTCGTAGAAAAAACTAAGAAATGTTGCTCGTTTTCAACAGGTTTTCCTCTGTCCACATTGCATCAGTATGAATACTGTAAATGCATCTACTTTAACATACCCTCGAACAGATGAATTCTCTGAAATTCCACAACTTTGTATCCTTGAAAGAATCCAACAACTTCCAAGTGAATGCCAAAGAAAAATATTGGAAAGCTATTTTTATGACAACCATGCTCTAATGTTTCGATATCATGGATGGGGAAACATTGAGCCGATACAAGAGACCAATGAAATTCATGTTTTGTCTCCATTCATGACAAATGGAGAATTAATTTACCTAAAATATCTGGTGCGGATATATAGGGAAGCTCATATAATAATTCGTTGTCAAGATATTTTAATTCATTTCCCTCACGAAAATCATACTGTTGAAGAATTGACTGCCATTTTCAATCCAGCATCTAAAACACTATTTTGTCAGCTATCACCATTTAGGGAAAGTAATGAAAGTGACACACTTATATACATAATAAACCTTATCATCTCATATCAAACTCTTTCACTTGAATGGATTATAAGATATGATAATATAGAGCTTGTAGGACAATGGTATGATGATGATAGAGGACATCTAGCAACTAAAACCATTAAGCATCATTACTCATACCATTATTTGTTTGAATTTTCAAATAGTGACATGTCACCTAGCATTCATCTTGTAGCAGATATTGGAAGATGACACATCCCAAATGGATGAATTAACTATTACATCATGACAATTGACAGAAGCCAATACTTATGATGTATAAGATTAGCCTCCATTTCTGAAAAGTTGAAAAAATCTAGAGCAATATGTATCTGCTCATTGGCATGTCAATAATGTCTGCATATCTAAGTTTACCTAACTATGTCTTTTACTATTACAAACTTATAGCAATTTCATGAATTGCACTTAATGTGGACGGATAATAATCTCTTCAGTTTGGAAGGTTGTGATCTTTTTAAAAATATAAATTTCTTCATTAGAAATCCAATTGCAATTTTCTCATTCAATAGAGTTGCAACAATGTCTTGTTATAATTAAAGCAAAAGCATTCAAAGTTCCAATGTAGACATAGTCATCATTGAGCCATAATCTGCTTTTCAATGGCCAGTTGAAGTGAATATATTCATGTGGCAGGATTGACACATTTGAGGGACACATCTATTTTCTATAAATTTCAATTTCACATCGAGAGCCATTCAAGTTGTTCAAAAGTCACTGTGTGAAACTCTCAGCAGACAATGGAACTTCTTGAAATAGTATTGGGAGTTGAATTTTTCTCTCTCTTGGTTCTATTTTTCACTGTGAATGAAACACCTACTTTCATTTATTTGTTGACTTTGAATGTAGTACTCTTCTATGTAATTCTCTATTTATTTGAGAAATATATGTAATGTCCATTGCGAAGAAGAATTTCATAGACAATAAAGTAAATATTATTACATTCAAATGTAGTTAATGTTGATGATGTCATGACATGACTGCATCACCCAATCTAATGAATAAGTGTATCTTGTAATTAAAGTAATTTAAAATTATCAAATATAATGATATATGCATTGTCATTATTTGTTTATAATGTGTCTTTAATATTAAAGCATAATTATATTCATTCATGTTTTATATATGCTATTCATAAAGAATTCCCCTTTTAGTAACAAAGTAATCTTCTAGTTGTTATAATATAGGGTGCTGACAATGTTTGAAAATAATGACTTCTCCCTATTTCATCTGTTAAAATAATAATGTTTATGTAAATTGTTTATTCTCTTCACAGAAGCAATCAAAACCATGACTACTTTGATGCAAATACCAATTGTTGATTTAGATAATGAAGAAACATCAGCTTTTGAAAAAAACAAGCAGACCTGTAGCAAAAGAAGAAAATGTTCCAAGAATAAAAAGTACAAGGGTGTGAGGAGACGACCTTGGGGTAGCTATGGTGCAGAAATAACAAATCCAAAGACTAAAGATAAAAAATGGCTTGGAACATTTCAAACTCCTGAGGAAGCTGCAAATGCATATAGAGAAGCAGCTCTCTCCATGAAAGGTGTAACAGATTGTATAGATTGTCATATAAATTTGTTGGGAGCAAATAGTGAAGCAATTCATAGTGGTGATATAATGACAATGACAGAATCTCTTTGTCAAAGTAAGCATATTTCAAAAAACATGGAAAGTCATGTCTGTGGAGAGTTGACTGATATCTCTTAAGGAAAAAAATTCCACTCACCATGCCTTGATGATATTGCATTTGACAATATAGTGGCTTCTGATGCAGAATATTTACTGACATCTATAGATATGAATCACTGTCAATCTTGGAATTGTCAACATTTACAATGTCCAACAAAATTATCTAACTCATATGAACCCAACTGTTGCACACAATATAGTTATCCTCAACAACAACCATTATACACCATAGATACCCAGAATCCACAACAAATAGAACAACAAGAAACCATATGCCAGCCATATAGTACTTCAACCATTCACAAAGTTGTTACCACAAAGCCAACATTAACATACAGTTCCAATGTTGGAGATTCAAATTTTGACCAAGCAGCTATCGAAATTCTCAAATCTAAAGACTTAGAATGGATGAAAGTACATGGTAGCATTGGTATGTCCTCAAACCTATTGCTACATTTTATATTAATAGATTAATTGATTAGCATTTGTAAATGTAAACAAATAGTTACTACAATCAAAATATTGGCTCTGTACATATCCTCATTTCTATTAGCTACTTTATCTAACTATATTGTTCCACGATCTAATGTAGGAAATGATACTATGGCAAGGCCTACAAGACAAGAAAGACTGCCATGGAACCCAACTAGCCCAGTCATCCAGACAAATACATACAATTAAGACTTGAGTTCAATGAACATTGAACATAGTATGCACCATAGAAGCGGTTCTACCTATGCAACAAACAAACAAAGAATAAGCTCAACATCTGGTGATTTGCATGCCTCAGACAATCTTGACAATAAACACCTTGCATTGTATGAGAAAATTAATTTGGAAATGAATGTCATAAAGTGCAAGGTATCGAAAATTGAGAGCATTGTAACTAATATTGAAAACTGTCTATTTAATGCTCTCAATGGAAGTAGCCAACCACTATGAAATGTCTTGAGACATTTATATCAAAGGTCTTGTTATTTAACAATTTAAATATATATGATGTAGGAGGACAATGCTTTACAAATGTAAAAGTGAATTTGCAAATTGAAGTTGACAACAAAATAGAATTCTCACTCTTACATTTGGCTTTCTTATTCAATGACAATATAATGGATTTACTCCAATGAAGCTTTTCAAAGAGAATTGAATAATATTTAAAGCTTCAACAGTGATTATTTGGAGAGTTTACAAAACAATATTCATAAAAAGTATAAATGTTTGTGTAAAAGTGTGCAAAAAAATACTGTTCCAATGTCTTTGACATAAAATTTATTTAGAAATGTTATTACTTTGTTACTTAGATTATCAAATTTATTCAATTATTAGCCAATCTTATAACTAGTCACTATTTTCCAACATTTAAAGAAATATTTCTTGAAAAATAATTCAAAAATAGTGCCTTGTATTCTTAGATTATCAAAATTTGTAGAATATTACAATTACTAATACTGTAATAGATCATGTGTAAATGAGTGAATTTGTAAAATACTATTGTCCATAATTCAAAACATTCTATATATCTAGTACTATTGGTTGAAATAGTATAATAGCAATGTTCAAATGATAGCAGTTTTTGAGTAAACTAACAAAATTTTCTACAAAAAATATTCTATTTATAAAGTGACCCAATATAAATGAAACATTAATGTAAACATTGATTCCTAATAAATGCAGGATGCCAACCTATAGCATATGGTGTACAATCAGAATGTAGCACATAAGTATCAACATACTACATTTGAAACAAACAAAAAACTACAACTTGCAATTTAACAATAAAAAAAAAAAAAATCAAACTCATTAGTAGAAGACTTCATTATATAAACAAATTGAACAATCTAACATCTACAAATAATGCAACGAGACCAAAACAAATGTAACTGTAATGTACATTCAACTCACATTGACAAAACTCTTCTAAAGCATGGCTTATATAGGCCTCACGACTTCAAATACAATATCGATGATTTTTTATTTGATACATTTGAATATCTACTAAAATTTCAACATACATCAAATGAAATTTGTAATGGAAAAATAGATTTCTTCATTGCTTGCCTCCAAAATGGAGATGAGGAAGCTATCAATTCCTATAACCATGAACTCCACCCTCAAAGCCTGAGAGAGCTTCACAATGTAGAAGACATTACAACTTATTTGCAAAGAATGCGTTTATCCGCAAAACCATCAAATAAGACAAAGCAAAATGGTTTGTGGGGGGATATATTTTGCATACATTGGATATCAAAGTGGCTCAATATTTGTATATGTGTTTGGTCTGCATCTTATGGAAAATGATATTTAGATTTTAACAACCAACTTGATTCTACTCCATTCAATATCCTGTTTCATGATGCAAATCCTTTGTCAGGGCACTTTGAACCATTTCTAACAAATGCAATCTTAGAACAAAAACAACATAATATTAAATTGCACAAATTAAAAAAAATCATAAGAAACAATGGCAAGACACCACTCAGAGAAAGAAAAAGAAAGAAAGAAACATTAAAGAACTACAATATGTCTACCAATGATAAGCATAATATTGTAAAAAATCAAGACAATATAACATTGCGTGCAGTGAAAAGATTAATTAGAAATAAAGCTTGCAACATTAATCAACAAATAATGACAAACGAAAACAATAATATTTTCTCAACCAATAACCAAAATAATATAAAAGCACAAACAAAATCCACAAGAACAATAAATAGTAAAAGGAAATCAACTAAGACAACTTTGACACCAATTGATAATTTTTTTTTCACAATAGAAGACACACCAAAATATCCTTGCACAATTTGTCAAATGCTCCATTTCAAGAAAGATATAAAACAATACAAAGAGGAACATAGAGTTGTATACCGCAATTTGACAAAATCTTACATACCACTGCTTACCAAGTACATATGTAAAATATGCAACGATTCTCTCAATAAAAAAAAAAAACCTAAATATGTAGTTCCTCACAACATATGCAAAAATAAGCCATTACCAACTGTACAAAAAATGACACAACTAGAGGAACGTTTAGTTTCACTAAGAATTGCGTTTGCACAAATTTGGGAATTAGGATATAAAAAGTCTCAACTTGGACTAAGTGGTTCCATCATAAATGTCCCTGTAAACATATACAATATTCAAAATGCTCTACCACTATCACTATCAAACACAACAACAATTGCAGTGGCTCTTAAAAGACAATTACAATATAAAAATGCATTTCAAAAAGGCATGGTACGACCATATATAATAATGCAAGCTCTATTCAATTTAAGCAAAACAACCCTTTACCAAATGCAAAATGTACAAATAAATGAAAAGTGGATAGAAACATTAGATATCAACAATGAAGACAATGGTTGTGAAAAAAAAAGTTGTTCTGAAAGTGAAAGTGAAAGTGATCTTCAATATAACAATCCAACTGATTCTTTAATACATGGATACACAGACTCTACATGCATCCACAATATGGATGACAAAATCATTCAAATTGCTCCTGCTGAGAATTGTTATCCTATTGGTATTTTCAAAGACAAGTATGCAGAAGAAATGAATTTTCCAACCCTTTTCTTTGGTGAGCCACGCAATAATGACATAATGGACAAATTTAGTTATAAAAAATTATCACAGTGGGAATTACTTCATTACAAGCAAGATTTTTCACTTCATACAACAAATCTTTTCTTCAAAGCCATAAAAATAATTATACATCAGGTCTTATCGACACTATGGATACGAATTAGAAAAGGACAATTAAAAGTACGCAAGTTACTCGCAAAAGATGTAAAGCAAAAACCAAATTTGGAAGAATTTTTAAGATCAAACATTGGATATGTAGATTTCAAAAGAATTCGAATATCCCCAAACTAAATGCATCAATTGAAAAAAAACATATTTGCTATGATTCGACAACTTGGGCCACCTACATTGTTCCTCACTTTTACAAGTGCGAAAGAGAATTGGGAGCCCCTAATGTCGACTCTCTAATATTTACAAAAATTACGTCAAGAAAAAATAAAAACAAACGACACATTTCAATGCAATGACACCGACAAAACAATACTTGTGAAAAAAGACCCAATAACATGTGCAAGGTACTATCGACATAGGATTAATGCTTTAAGAAAACTACTATTTTTAAAAAATTCACTATTTGGAAAAGTTGTAGATTATTTTTTGGTGACTTAATTTCAAAATAGGGGAAATGAACATGAGCACATGTTAATCTGGGTCGAAAATGCACCTATCTATGGAAAGAAAACAAACGATGAAATAGTAGACTTTGTGAACATGCACATCACATGCAATACTGATAACTTAGAAGCACAATATGCTAATTTGCATAAACATCACCATACTAGACAATGCAAAAGAACTTTGTACAAAAAATGTAGATATAATTTCCCAATCTCGCCTATGCCAAATACAATGATTTTGGACCCATTGTCTGATAAAGACTCTACTATTAACAAAACTGCCAATCAAATTTTTCAATCTTTGGAAAAAAGAGACTTCAATAGCTCCTTCACATTTCAAATGTTAATTGATGAATTGCAAATAACAGAGAGTGAGTACATCATTCTACTATGATCAACAATAGACAAGCCAACTATATTCCTTCAAAGAAATCCTTCCCAAATATGGAACAACAGTTTCTGCAAACAAATACCAAAACTATGGAGAGCTAACATAGATGCCCAATTTGTGTTAAATGCATATGTTGTTGCCATGTATTGTAGTTCATATATGGTAAAGGTTTACAAGTCTATGACACGTGCATTCAAAAGAATAAGAGATGATCACCAAAGTGAAAATATAGATGCGGTTAAAATGATAACAAAATTAGGAAATGCTTTACTAAATTTGCAACAAATGTCAGCACAACAAGCTACACATTTAGTTCTATCACTTCCTCTTAATAAGAGTTCACGAAAATGTGTTTTCATTGATACAAGATCAGACAATGAGCAAGTATTTGTACTCAAATCTGCCTCAGAATTAAACCAAAAAGCAGATAACTCAGAAAATGTAATAGCAAAATCATTAATAGACCATTATAAAAATCGCCATGATAGTGTACAAAACATATGCCTAGTTGAGTACATCTCAAACTATAATGTTAGAAGAAAAAATAAAAAACTAAAACAAAAAGAAAATATTATACGCTTTATTAGTTACAATAAACACAATGACTTAGAAAACTATTGCAGAGAAAAACTACTTCTTTTCGTACCATTTACAAATAACGAATCTCAACTAAAAGAAATTTTCAAAACTTGGGAAAGTGCATATACTTTTCATAAAAATATAATAAGACAAAATAGTTCAAAATTCTACTACAGATTAAATCAAGCATGGGGTGACATTGATAAAGAAGCTACAGAAATCAATAGTCGATTATTAGAAAACAATCACAATAATAAAACAAATAAAACAACTGTCATAGATGACATATATGACATTCATGATGATATTCAAATTGAAAAATATAACAAAATTACAAATACAAAATATGTAGGTTTCGAAATAGGAAAACACCTGGAAATAATTGATAATGATGAATACTTTAAAATTCGACAAAAGCTAAATACAGAACAACATGCAATAGTGAAAGACATTGTCTACAAAAAGGTCACAAATAAAACACCACTTCACTTATTCCTTACTGGCGGAGCAGGCACTGGTAAGACCTTTACGGCAAAGATGATCTATCAAGCATTCTTGTGTATATATAACAACACAATTAACAACAACCCAGATAAACCAAAGGGAATAGTCATAGCTTATACAAGAAAAGCAACATACAACATCGGTGGGATGACTATACACTCTGCATTTCATATTCCTTTCAATAAATCAGAATTTCTTCCACTAAATAGTGACACACTAGAAAAAATGTCCAAACATTATGAACAACTCAGAGTTATATTGATTGACGAAATATCTTTAGTGGGTTCAACATTCCTACGCTATATAGACAAACGACTAAGAGAAATAATGCGCACACCAACCTCTTATTTTGGCAATCTGGACACAATTTTTTGTGGTGACCTATATCAAGCCCAACCAGTTCTTAACTCTTCAGTATTTGAAAATAGAACTACAGACAAAGACTTAATGCCTTACAAATTTTGGAATGATAACATCAAATGTTACACATTGCATAGCACAATGCGTCAAAAGGATCAAAATTTTATACATATACTTAATAGAATTTGATTGGCAAAACAGACAATAGATGATATAACATATCTTAACCAACAATGCCTACGGCCAATACCAAATGACCCAACACTTCCTTTCCTTTTCTATAGAAAAAATGATGTATATCTACACAACCAAAAAATGTTAGCAAATATGTCTGGAGAAGTTATTGTTCTAAGGGCCATAGATGAATACGAGGACAACATAAATGGCATAGGACTCTACAACCATACGACAACTCTCCCAATTGAAATACAACTAAAATGAAACATGTTGATAGAGTTATACTCAGGAAACTACAATACAACTGATGGATTAGTCAATGGTTCAGATGGAATATTCAAAGATTACACAAACCACAACAATTTAGAAATTGTTTGGATCAAATTTAACGATTCTAATATTGGAAATCTCCAAAAAATAAAATATGCACAATACTACAACCAAAGTATTGAGAAAGCATGGATCCCTATTGTACGAATTGCAATACCAATCCAAAAAATCTCAACAAGCAAAAAAATTACTATTAGAAAACAATTTTCAATACAATTAGCATCTGCACGCACAATTCATAGATCTCAAGGATTGACAATGGAAAGATTATCTTTTGATCCAACAAGTATACGACAACATGGAATAACATATACTGCATTATCACGTACAAAAACAATAGAAAACCTATATCTTGTGAAACCACTCACTCAAAAACATTTTCATGTAAAACCAAAAATAAACATGGAAATGGAACGCCTACAAACAAGTGCTTGTTGGAAACTTGAAAACGAGGCTTCATGCACAAATAATACTGAACATTTACTATTGTGCACATTAAACACACGAAGTCTACATGCTCATGAGAATGATTTATTCAATGATATTGAAATTATGTCTTTAGACATTATATGTTTACAAGAAATTCACATAAATTCAATAAAGCAAAATTTAGTTCTAAAAGACTTCACTATTCATGTCAACCATGGGATACATGGCATTATGACATTAGTAAGAAACAATATCAATGTAACAACATCATCAACTCACACATCAAAACATGTAGAAGCAATCACATTAACCATAACAAAATCTACCAATATATTGAATATTTGCAATATCTATACAAGGCCAAATACTCCCTTCACAGATATTAAAAATGTGTTAGACACTCTAACTTCCAAAATGCATCCAACTGCACTCACTTATATTCTAGGAGATTTTAACATTGACATGTTAGCTAATACAAAAAATACAAAAGAGATAAATAATCATATGCAACAAATGAAATACAAATTTCTGCTTCAACATAGACATAGCATGAATAAGCCACTCATAGATCACATCTGGTCAAATGCAACATCAAATGTATGCTTTATCCATAAAATAGAGGCATATTGGTCAGATCATTTCTCTACATTTCTTAAAATACATTTACCTGACACAATGACTATAAAAAAATGACATTTTCGTCATTCTATCATAAAACTTTAAATACAAATTTACTCACAAGATTCATTTTCTACATTCAAAACAATTCCACATAACAAATTTTATTAACTACTATATGAACATTAAACTTTAAATTTCAATAATTGCATTCTACAAATTATGAAAAATGTCTATGGTAACAAGAAATTTGATGCACTAAACCAATTTCTCGTATCCACAATTATGCACAGAAATCAATGGATGCAAACAAAAGAGCAGGAAAGGCTACACAAACGAGGCAAGAACAATCTACAAAAAGGTAACATCTACTTGCTTTCATGAATTTTATAATTCTATATGCACATGGAAAATGCACTAACATACATGTCGATACAGGACAAAAGTGAAAACTATTGGCTCCATTACAATAGAAGAGTTGAATGCAAGAAAAGGAGGTAAAATATTTGAAGGAGATGTTTTGGTTGTCTACAAAGTCAACCTGGACAAAGTCAACAAAACACGAGAAGTGCTACGAGCAGATCTGACAGATCATAAAGCAGAAATGACAATAACAGTCAGTGTCAATCCAAACTTAGTACAGCAATATGAAGACAAAATAATCCTAGGCATGGGTGTTTGTATTAGCGGATTTGACATTCAACCAAAATCAGACTTTGATAGAGGTGATTGCGACTACATTATTGTACTAAAGGAAACAAGCACAGTGGAAACAATCAATCGCATATGCAATGACTACAATTTCATCCCCAACACTACAATAAGGAGCCTATTGAATAGCACAAGCAACTACCCAATTGGAACAATAGGTGCATTGGTGTTTGCAACAAAAAAGCAAGGCAATCTCAACATTCTAGAAATAAAGGATGGTCACTCTGAGGAAGACAAAGCACAGGTAAGAATTAATGGCAATTATTTCTCAAACTATACTTATTCTAATCAATAAAGCATTGAATATGCAAATAATCCACGTAATCATTTCAACTCTGTATATGTATATTTTATGCAGCTAGAAATCCATCCAAATTTTCTTCAGCACTACACCTCAGCAGAAGAACATCTTGCTCAAAATGAAACACCAACATTGCTTTTTAGAAATATTGTAACAAAGATAGACAAAAAGCATACACTTCGTACAGGCCTTTCCACATTTATTTGCAAGCTAAATGACAAAATGACATTGCAAATGTTACATGACATAATGCAGAAAAATAGAGAGGTAACGTATAAGCAATATGAAAATCTAACAATTGTCTCTATTAAATGTGACCAACACTTACACCCTACACTTTGCAACAGGAACATGGAAAATTGAAAATTGCAAATCCATTCTCTAATCCATTTGCTGCATTTTGTCCACACTGCCACCACAAATTTGAAGGATATGGAATCCTTGATGAAGAAACTGCACACTGCATTGGATGCAAGAAAGATGTCAACTATGTGCACAAGTTACACTTGAAGACATTGCTTCTTACTGAAAATAAACAACCAATCCAATGCTTCATTGACAACACATTAATTGAACAGTTAATCCCACGACTCCACAGCATCAAGTATGAGGAATATATGCAACAGAAATCCAATATCATCTTCATGCTTAGAGAGCTTTGCATTGAAGGCACTTTCACCTTGACCTAGGCCAATGCAATTATGCATGTCAACCTGAAGCAGAACACTCAAGCAAGTCATAAAGTAAGTTAACAAATACATTTTAAGAAAATCACAAATAGGAATTAGTAGAGATATGTTTTATATGTCAACAACAACTATGTAACATTATTTTGTGGGTGATATTGCAGGCTAAAGAAGAATGAATAAAGTACAGCCTACCATATGAAAAGAATCTCTGCTACAAAATGCTTGCAAACCTCATAAACTACAATGTCAATGGTTGCTCAAGTTTAACTCCTTTGTAATTCTGTACAACATAAAACCTATAAAATAAGTAATTTTATTCTCGGGCTAGACTGGAGGTTTTCTTCTCCGTTCTTTCCTACCAGTGCCCGTTTGAATGGAGATAAGCTATTGTAACTTTTTAGTTAATTTAAATAAAATTAATGAAGGCCTTGGCCATATATTGATAAATTTTTTTTTTTTAATTAGTAATTTGATACAGTATAAAGTAGATTAAAAAATTACACAACTATCTTCTCAATCTAATGCTTGTTATGCAAATGCATCAATATAATACAAATAGTTACAAATCAAATAGCCCATTCAAGAACTTGCAAAAGAATTTGTATTGAATGCTTTTGACAATAACTACACTACCTAACACATCTTCAGCAAAAGGTCAAAGATGAAAATAAGAAACAATAAAACAAAACATACAATTTACTTCACAAATACAACCAAAAACTCAAACAAAACATAGAGCTAAAATAGATAGCATTTTTGTCAATAATGAAAACAATAAAAAAAAATAACAGAAATGTCATTCCACCTCTCTCCAATGATTTCCAATATGGTGACATCGATCTGCAAGTAACAGTAATTCGAAAATGTAGCACAATGGAAATGTTAGTAGGAAAAGTTTTTTTATTCATGATAACGACATTTTGTTCATTAAAAAATATAGATACGCATTTATTAACAAAGATTAGCTGTTTTATGAGAAAGAGAAAATTAGAAATATGAAAATAAATACTGGTACATACAAATACAAAAAATAATAATAAGCTACTAGTACATGTCATTGGGTATTACTACATTTTATTAGCTATCAAAACAACTGTTACCATTATTTACAACTTCTTACAATGTAATAATTTAAACAATTATGAAGCATTATAAGCCTAAATTTCCAATTTAAAGTTAATTTCCTCCCAATATAATCTAACTAAAAAATTAGAAAAAAATCATGCTTATTTATTAATTCAACTAAACAAATACAAACAAATCAAATATGTGGCCAATTGAAAAAGGTGTTTTATTTCAACACTATAAACTTCAAATCACAAGACAAGAAGGCAGGAACTAGATGCTTTGCGTCCTTGTTTATATATATAATCTATTTTTTTAAGTATATTGTTATTATTATTTAACATTAGATTTTGCTTAGGCAGGAGCCTACAATACAACAATAAATTGTGAGTTTCTTATCGGAGAGGTCTTGAGTTCAACTCTACCCAAGTTTAATAAATAATAATAATTAAACACATCATTTCTACACTAAAAGCATTCATCAATTTAACCATTATGGACAAAGATTTGTAATGTTTTAAATCAATTACTACCACATTAAATGAAAAATAAATTAAAAGAGCATGATACTGTAACATTCTTATTAATGAACAATAATAACAAAGGTTGCACGAGCAACTTGAGTCCCTACCTACTGTCTAGGAACAAGAAAGAAGTGTGGAAGAGGCAAAGGAATGTGCACTTCACCATCAAGCCAATCAAGCCAATTATTAGATAAACTAAGCAGATGCAGAGACTTTACTGCTATAAAGTCCAATGTTTAAAAGCATAGAATTCTAATTATAGCTACATAGATTTCTTGCAATAAAACTTATAATATGTGCTTGAAGAATGCAGTATTTGTTCCAATCCCAATCATTCTATTCTAAAGACAAAAGTCGAATGCAACTTAGAAGCTCAGAGATCACAGACGTAAGTTACTAGGCAGGTAGGATCTATAGTATTGATACTTGTTACAAAGAACCTCTTCATGGGCCCTACTATTCGGTGGCTAACAAATGATCCATACATACAATGGAAATTACTCAAGTGAATCATGAGTATATTGATTAATTAAAATGTAGAAACTAGTTGAAGTCAACTTTGATATTGCTTGTTGAAATGAAATTATGTAGTTCACAAAGTAATTCATGAGAAATTTTTCTACACTAGAGAGTTGAAAATCAAGAGCTCAAAATAAATATGCCCACAATGATAGAAAGTCACTGTCTGATACAAAATTTAATTCTTGTATATTTCCAACTCTTACAATTTATTATAATGTATAACCTCTAGGATAAATATATCAACATTTTAGCTAGAACCTTTAAATGCATGAATTGAAAGATCACATTTGCATCATCTTCTAATCGAATTTTAATTTTTTTCATTAGGTCAATCCTCTACAAACATATATTTTTTAGATGATAAGGCACTTCAATATTTGTCTTTGAAATGCAAGATGGTATAACAATAATATATATTAAGGTTTTGGTTTTTAATATAGTGAAATGTCAGTTTGGTGTATTATGTTGATTCTATTATAGTGTTATTGAGTGATCGCAACTGAAGTGCAAGTTATTCCTACAAATATAAATTTGGAGGAATGGGCAGAGGAAGATTGTTAGCAAATTTTCTCCAAAATTCCCAACTTGTACGAGCTTATCTAGTAAATATATCAAAAAAAATTCCAACTTGTACAAGCTTATGTAGTAAATATATCATAAACGTGTGGAAGCTATCAAAAAGCTATATTAATATGAATACAATGCTTATGAGTAGTTTATGGTTTAAGGTACTGCATTTTGATTTTATCCAATATAAATGGTATTCGAGCATCATCCAAACATGAGGGACTCCAATGAAAGAAATTTATATGGTCAACATCATAGTCTAACCTCTTTTGGGTGGGTAAGTAGTAATCTTTACAACCTAAAAGTACATGTAATTTAATTTTAAATAGGATCATCCTAGAGGAATTTTATCTTTCAATTAACACCTAAGCTAGTGCAAACACTGTGGCATCATGCATACATGAGCCTTTTAGATTAGATTGTACTTAGTCTTTTAGGTCAAATTATATAAGTCATTTAAGATACATTCTTTTAGACCATTATATTCAATATTTTATATGAAAGTAGGTCCTTTATTGGGGCCTAAAATTTCCAAATTTTAGACATTGAATCACCTACATAGTTTGATCTGCCAAAATGTTGCATGTGGATTCACCATTGGAAAGTTGCTCTCTAGTCTGCGATTCCCAAGAATGTACAACTAATGAAAATTACGAGAAATGAGAAATATCATTTTATAGTGTGCATTATCTGAAGTGAGAGGAGTTTTTTTTAAGGTGGGCATGGAAACTTTCATGGCCTCCCACTGAGTGAGAAATGATTTCTATTATTTATAAAGGATGTAGCTAGTTCACACACGGCACCAATACCTTTGTGTTTTCCTAAAAATTTATTCATTTGTGACTCTCGGAATAGATCCCATCTTTCACTATCAATTCTCCAAGATAGTATGTCCAGTAATATGGAATAAACATTATCTTTGACTCAAACCTTATCTCCTCTCCCTTAATTTCTGACATTTTTTTTCTATTGTAGATATAGTTTCCATTATAAAATGATTATTTCTCATTTTCCAATAATTTTAATTAGTTTTTGAGATAAAGAGATTCATCTTTTTATTAGGAGCAATCCCCATATTATTGGAACTTGCAACCAATCCATGTGTGACCAAAATGCATGCGTCCAATTCAAAGCTCTTACGAGGAAATCAATTGTGTCTTGAACTCCCTTTAGAAATCGAAGCCTCTGTAGCCTTAACTGAACCATGTCTTCCTGCATGCAAAACCTTAAAATGTTTCAAGAAACGGTCGAGTTGAAATCTCCAGACAAAATTTTTTTTTTTTTTTTTGGCCAACAAGAACTTAAAAAGCAGTTGAAACATGAATCATTGGAACAAAAGCAATCTTTATTTTGCACAATTTTTATTAATCATGATCTAATTCTTATGATGGATAAATTAGGGTGATTCAAAAGTAAAACATTCATCTATCAAACTATGTTGTCAAATCCTATTTATGTTATGTGCCTATTTCTTCTCTAAGTAAAATAGAAATTTGAAGAGATCTGGGGAATGGGAACCTTCTTACTATGCCCTAGTGCCCACTTGGCGGGAA
Organism: Cupressus sempervirens; assembly: GCA_028749045.1. Lineage (NCBI taxonomy): Eukaryota > Viridiplantae > Streptophyta > Pinopsida > Cupressales > Cupressaceae > Cupressus > Cupressus sempervirens. The sequence goes on from CM053785.1 coordinate 481,260,004, forward strand.
CGAAATGTGTCCAAAATATCTTCACCTGCAAAAAAAGAATTTGACTGGTTTTCAATATTCATATAAGATTTCAATATATTAGAGAGGATGGAAATAGATTATTGCTAGTGGAAATTGTTTATAACCTTAACAATTACACAATTTTATTGCACTAGAACAACAACTTTACTGCATTGGAACAACATAGTATAGCACAAGGTCTTGTTTGCTTTTTTTCCTCCTTTTAATCTTTTTCTATGTTAATTTTATGTATGGTTCACACATAGATTTATGTTATAAATTTTATAAGAAGCTTACACCTCATTCCATGCAAGTAATGGTTGGAGACCAAGTTTTATTTTTTGTAGACATCACATGTTTGGAAAATTGCAACAACAGACACATAGCTATCTTTCCCAAATGACAATTGCCATATTGCAAAATTTTGGTTAATATTTTCAGTTATAAAGGAAAAAACCACCCGCAAAAAGCATAACAACCAATGGGAGAATATTAATTTCTATGTATGACATCAACTAATTTTAATATATCTTACAAACAATAGCCTTAACTGTCATAGTTAGAAAGAACACTATTTCCAATGAAAGAATTAATACTATAAAGAAGCTTGATAACTTTAGTCTCCTGCCTTATGGCAGGGACTAAAAAGAGCCCATTCACAAGGAAGGGAGAGGGATGCATAGATTGCCAGCTTGGGCTAGTTGTACCTCTGCCAAAATAAAGTAAATTTGCAACTGCCCGCAAATGCTATAAAAAGGGGTTGGAAATTGATGGAGAGACACAATTTAGAGATGAAAGAAATGTAATTATTATACATTGATCTCTGGCTCTCACTTGTAGGAAAGGACAGTTCAGAAGAAAGCAGAATATAGAATGCATATGTTTCAAAGGTTTGGACCATGTTTATTAAGTTATGTATCATATACATGTAGGCAATAAAGTGTTGTTTGTTGTTGTACTTATGTTTACTAAGTATCGAGTTATTATGCATGGTTTAATTCAAGGTATTAAGTTGATTATGGCTTGTTGATATTGAGTCAGTTTATTAATTTAGGCAAAAGAGACTGATTTAAATCAATTCTATGGTTTTTTAAATAATTGATTCAATATTGGGCATGAAATTTTGTTCTTGAATCTCTCATCTATGCAAGATATCATGATACTTATTAAATCAGATACTATGCCATTTAGTTTACGTCTTTGGGAACATGGATTGAGGTGAATTTATGCCAACCGGTTCAAGTTGAAAGACATCAATTCGTACATTATGTTTTTTTTTGTTTTTATCCAAGATTAATTATTGTGTATTATTATTAATTATTATTTTATTAAGCACGGGTAGATTTGAACCCAAGACCTCTTTGATAAGAGTCTCACAATTTACCATTGTGTTGTAGGCTCTTGCCTATACATTATGTTTTTTCATGAATAGACCTTTTCCATTAATTTAAAACTTTAAAAATACATATTCACAAAAAAAGGGGCCAGGGGATACATGATCACCCTATGAGTTCAAATGGCTCAAGGCCAGAGATCAACTATTCATAAAAAAAACATATATAAACAAAAATATAAAACTTCAAGCTGCAAGAGCAATGCCAAACGAAGGAGGGTCTTTGTCATTAGAACCCTAGAAATCCTTGGGGTTATTGGTTGGCTTAGGGGGAGCTCAATCATCAAGGGCAACAACATCTTTATCCTTGTCTTTATCTTCCTCAACCCTAGGAGGAGAAATGGCTAAATCCAATCGGAGGAAAGCCCACTTGGGGTCATGATGAGAAGATAGCCAACTCACATCAGTGGCAATAGGGGGAGCCCTCGGTGACCAACTCAAGCCTAACCTCCTAGGAGGCGAAGCCAAGCAACAATGACCATGAGAGCCACCATTGGGAGAGCAATGATAAGGCTACAACCTAGGGGTCTGTGAGTGGTGAGCAAAATTGCTCTGGCCTCACTAGGGACCGCGAGGAGGATTACAATCACTAGAAAAAGCATCCGGAGGCACTTGGGCAATTGTACAAGGGGTATTTCCCCAGTGAGCAAGTAGCTCCTACAGGTGAGCCATTTTTAGTGCGACTTTGTCAGTTTGTACTTGAATTTGCATAATGACATTATTACATATACGTGATTTAGAGTACATTAAAACATAAATATCAAGAAAGCTATGAGATAATCAAATAGCATTGCAATCTTTCCAAATTGTGAACAATATATCCATTCTAAAAGCATGCCAAATCTGGGCATATCTAAAGGATAGTCTAGGAGCATCACCCAAAACCACCATATGCCAAGTGAGGGCCTCTAGATGAAAAGGCCTGAAGAAATCAAAAGTCCAAAGCCAGTAATTCTAAGCTCTTTTGCAAAACCAAAAGATATGCAGAAAGCTTTCAGGTTGGCCATAAAAGGGCATCTAGGATCAGGACCTCCCAGATGTCAAAGCCGAGGACCCAAAGGTAATCCCTGGAAGAGGAGACACCAGGTGAAGTGAGCTATCTTTGGCTCAGTGATAGTATGCCAAATAGTGGAAAATCTAAGACTCCAAGTCTTATGTAAAGAATGTAAATGCCAACACTAATTGAGGGTATCAACCATCGAAAGATGGGGCACCAGGCATCAATACCCCAATATGGGCTTATAAATGGCCATTGGAGTGGCAGGGTACCACTTCCAATCTTTCCACCAAGGGTGGGATGAGTGAATTCCAAGCTTGTGTAACAAATTGGGAGGAATCACAAAAACTAAAAGATCTATTATTTGTCAATCTAGATGAATAAGCCTAAAATGCACCTACAAATCCTCCCATGAGCAAAGATTCATTATAATCTTGGAGAATAAATCTTTGGGTGTTTTGATACCCCTGCGAAATAAATGCAAAGCACTAGCTCCTTGAAGCTTGGCTAAAGGCACCCCTTGAGTGGAAAACAAGGGCGACCACCAAAGGTTCTGATGATTCATAGAGAGCCCATCTCTGAATCCATTACTAGCCCAACAAAGCCAAGGTTTAATGGCTTCCTAGGATTTCCAAATGCTCTTAGCAACAAAAGTGCCCTGAATTTGAGCGAGTTTAGAAGTCACAAGAAGGGTTTGAAAACCAATCCCCTTCCAGACTAGGTGGTTGACCGAAAAGCTTGAAGAAATGTAGTGACATAATAAAATTTTGTAGGCCTCATCTCTAGTGAGAGCTCGTATGACCCATTTGGCACAGAGGGCTATCCCTTGCTTGTAGGTGGAAAGCAAGCTAGGACCACCAAAGTCCTTGGGTAAACAACAAAAGTCCCAGGCCACTCTATGAAAGCCATGATGCACAGCATCAAAGGCTTAGATAAAGTCCCTGAGAAGACGTTCAAGCTTGAGGTATGAGGCTTTGGAAGGAGCCCAACAAGAAGAATAATAAACACAAGTACCAACAAGCACTTTGGAGCATATTTGAAGCTTTCCCGCAAGTGAAAGAGGCTTAGTGATCCAATATTCTAGCTTCTCAATTTGAGCGAGCACATCATTCCACAACTCAACAGGAGATGCTTGAAAAGCAAAGGGAATGCCCAAAAATTAAAAAATTTCCCCATGTTGGATCCATTTCCATCCATATTGCTACAACCAGTGAGGGCCTGGCAAAAATTATCAGTAGCAAAGGGTTTTGTGCCATTGGATAACCAACACTAAAGCAAGACAAAAAGTATCTAAACACTGCAAAGCATTTGTAATATTTTCCTCATCCTCAACCAACGTGAGGAAGGAATCATCTGCAAAATGGCCATTAACCAGCTGAGTGGTTGATTCTGGTAAAAAAATACCATGCACCAGACCACGTGAGATGGCATTGGACAACAAATAACCAAAACCCTCTGCTGCCAAAACATAGAGAGAAGGTGCTAGAGGACAACATTGATGGATAGATCTGAAGAGCCCAAAAGCTTCAGACTGATGACCATTAATGGTGATGCAAACAGAAGCATCTCCAAATAGCATCTACACTAACTGACAAAAAATTGGGCCAAAGCCTAGAGCTTCAAGCATAGAAAGAATAAAAGGCCATTCAATACAGTCATATGCTTTGGCAAAATCAATCTTCAAGAAAAGGGCTTGCTGTTTGGATTGCCTGGCCCATTCCATTTCTTCCTAGACAACAATGATGTTCTCTAAGATATAATGGGACTTAACGAATCCAGTTTGTTCAAATCGAATAATCTGAGGGAGCAAATGCCAAATTTTAAGAGAGAGGGCTTTGGCAATGATTTTGTAGGAGACATTCAACAAAGTGATGGGCCTCCAATTGCAAATTTCTTCAGGATCTACAACTTTAGGTATGAATTTAATATTCTCTCTGTTGATGAAGTTTTCCAATGAATTAGAATTGTAAGCTTCAAAATAAACCTGAAGCAAATTAGGGCCAATGTCATCCCAAAGCATCTTGTAAAACTCATAAGGGAAGCCATCACATCTAGGGGCTTTGTCATCAACCATGAATAAGATAGCTTCCTTTAAGTTTGTAAGAGTAAGCTTTTGTTCACAAAAGGCATATTGCTCAGGCGCAAGCCTATTGGGAGTAACATCAAGGTAGGCTTGCAGCATAGGATCATGTGCAATAGAGGGCCCCTGAAAAAACCTACTCATGATGATGCACAAAAGCTTGGAGAATATTCTATAGGTTAGTGAGAACTTGTTGATCTTCTTAGATGCATTTGATACCCATAGTCGTATGACAAGCTGTCAAAGCATTAAAAAATTCCTTGGAAGCTTGATCGTTGACCTCCAACCAATGGAGATGGGCTTTGATCTAAGCTCCCCTAGCAGCATAACTATCTACAACCTATTTTTGGTGCTGAAGGTTGGCAAGCCAAACTTGGAGATCTGTATCAAATGAATTCATGGCAAGATCCTCAAAGGCTGTACGTAGATCAAGAGTAGTGGCTTCATAAGATCTCCTGCATTACATAGCTAGTTGTCTGTCGTAAATGTGAAGAAATCTCGCAGTATGAAGGATAGCATCATTCCACCATTTAATCCATCCATGGTGATTGAAGGGTCGAGGCTTAAGATTCCAAACACATAGGATGTGAGCAATAGTTGGTGGATGGGACAACAAAGATGTGTTGAGGTAAAATTGGGTTTTATTCGGGCGAGGTTGAGATGATTGCCAAGTTATGGATAAGAGGATGGGGGGAGTGATCTAATAGCATCACATCAGGCAAAGGAATGACAGGCAAGGTATGCTTTTGAGAAAAGGAAAAAAAAAGGATTGTGCAAAAATCATAGCCCTATCAAATCTTTTAAAAACGCTATCAGATCCAGCTCAAAAATTGGATCAAGTGTGCCAAATCCCATCATGGCAGCGAGGAGTAACATTAGGATCAAAAAGTCATAATTTGTTCCATATGTAAAACTAGGCCTCCCATTCACTAGTTGCCCATTTAAAGGGCAGAAGGCCTTCCTTGTCAGAGGCTAGTTCAACCATATTGAAGTCCCCACAAAAAACCATGTCATAGGTGGTAAATGATCCACTAACCAATTCCATAGGTGTGAACATTCAATAGCATCATTGGGAGCATAAATGTTAACAATACCAAAAGAATGATTCTGAAAAGACAACAAAATCCAAACCACCTTATGCAAAGGGTCGAAACCATGTGAAACAATAGAGAAAACTAAACGAGGGGAGAGAAGAGTAACAACACCACCTTGACTAGCTTCATGTTGAGAAGCAAAAACAACACTATTCAACCAAATAACATGATAGGCTGAGGTAAGAAGAACCCCGACAACTTTAACTTCCTAGAGACAAAGCACATCAATATCAAACTGACACTTGGTATCATGCACATAATATTTTCTGGGGAGGTATGACAACCCCCACACATTCCATGACATGCAATTCATGGTAACCCAGCTTGCATGTCATCCTTGTCCCCAAGAGAAGAGAAGTTTTTGTGCAAAAAAGAGGGAGGTTCAAAAGAGGGGTCATCAATAGCAATGACCATTCGAAGCTTCTCCCCAATGTCAAAAAACTCATCACAGTCATCTGGGCTGCGAGATCGGTATAGCTTTTGTTGGGCAATCATCAACATCACTTGTGGTGCTTGAGTCCATAGAGGGCACAGATCTGGGGTATGAACACCCACTATCCCCTAGCCTCCAGGATTTGAAATAGGAGGTGGAGGGAGCAATGGAATGGGAGATTCTATGGGTATTTGGCTTGAGCTTTATTTACCATGATCCACAGGCACAGAACTCGCCTTAGTTGTAGCCGAACCTTTCCCTTTTTTCACCACCGTAGCCCATTCATCTTTCTTGGTGGCCAGAGTGGGCTTGGTTTCTAAGGTAGAAAGATGGTTATAATCCAACAAGGGACAATCCCTAATCTTATGCTTAGCTGACTAGCACTGGTAGCAGGTATCTAGAAGGTTAAGGTAAAGCACCTTCTGAGTAAAAGTGGTACCACCTATCTATTTATCCACTGTATCTTTGAGGTCCCTAGAGAGGTCAACCTCAACACAAACCCTACATTGGGGATGAGTGTTGAAAAACTTGTTTGGTTCAAGGCAAACAACCTTGCCAATAGTTTGCACAATAGCAAGTAAAAAAGACTAGCAAGGAATGGGAAGCCTTGGGAACTCCACCCAGATGAGTACCTTAAGTTTTTTGATCATCGAAGATAGCAAAATCTCACCACTAGCGCTGAAAAATTAGGAGGGAGGACCTTATAGTCCAGGGGCTTCGCACAAAAACATGTTCAACTTGGCCTGCATTTCCAAAGTGAAAAAGAAAAAAGCCTTTGGTAAGGCTTTGAACGCCTTCAAGGTGAACACCTTGAGGTGTCCAAATCTTGGAAACCCATTCCCATAATGTTCTTTCAAAAGGAGTACAACCCACAAAATACCCAATAAGGGTTTGTTTTTCTGACTAAGTGCATGCATTATCAAACTCCTTGGCATTCAAAATAATATCATGAGAGGAATTACCTCGTGGAACACTTTGGGAGCAAACTTGTATGGGTGTTTGGTCGGTGGAACTATTTTCTCTAGTAACAGCAGCAACTCTAGCACCAGCATCAACTGTTGGGCCAGAGAAGGCCGAATTCATTATAAATGAAAGTATTCCTACAATAAATGTAGTATGACAAATAGTGGAAACCAACAAGGATTCAAATGGAGGCCGTACAAATCCTAGCAAAGCTCATTTCTCCTTCTTTTTATCTTTTCATCTGTACATCATGTTTTGGAAAATAAATGTTTTGTGAAACCAAGAACAAAGAATTGGTTATTACATATGAAAGATAGATTTAAATACTTATTTTGATCAATATCTATTTTGGTTTGGTAAATAATTAGACATCACAAAGTATTATTCTTACAACTTTGTTAAGAGATTCAAAAATCTGATTTGGGGATGTGATATTGAGCTCTAAAATCATGTATAAGTACAAGTTCAATACAATGTCATGATTTAGATTTTACACCATGGTATTGAGTTTAGAAAAGATGAAGACCAAGCTTTAAGTTTTATTTATGAAAATATTTTCAATGGGCTAATTTTGGTCAAAACATTAGTTAATGCCATAGAGTAATGGGGTAAAATATTATTAGAAAGATGAAAGTTCAATTTTTTAACATCATTGGAATTTAATAATTTAATAAAATTTGTAAAGGCATGAGTTGAAGTAGAGAATTGAGCTACTAAAGGGAGTGGTTTGAGATAGTAATATGAATATGTTAATGGAAAGATATGATGACTTGACTATACATTATAGGAATGAAGTGTGAATGAAGTGATAATGGTGTTTTGGGTAAAGATAGAAGTATTGGATAACTGGCCATTTTTATTTTTTATTGAAGAATCTTTGATTGGTTAAAGTTTGATATGTGTCTAATTTATGGATTTTTATGATTGGTGGTACATAATTTTAATGTGGTCAAATGTGTAATAATGGATTGGAGAATGTTTATTTGCCTTTAATTGGATGTTTTTACATAAATATTGAATTAAAGATATGCAATTTGGCAAGAATTTCTTGATGCTCTGCATTACCCCTAGGTAAAGACCCAAAACTAGGGAGGACGACATTTATGTTAGAAAAGCTACACTACTCTATGGCACTGATTTTGATATTTAGATTTTGAAAGTTCCATTATTTTTTTTAGAAATAGGGGTTTGAAGAGAGTGGGAGAGAAGGGCCTTGTTATCAGAGGGTTGGTGTCTCAACTAATGATCCTATCTCATCCATGTGCTGGGGGGCTTTGTTAAACATTGTTGGTGGAACTCAGCAATGGAGAGAATTTCAAATAATATTTGCAATCTTTCTAAGATTTTAAAGTTGACTTCTTCTGATCTAGCTTTTTGACCTAAATGAAAAATATTTAATTTAATACTTGTTCTCCATTCCAAGTCTATTGATTTTTTCTAGATGAATTTGATCTAGAATGATTAATTGAAGAGATCTTCTAGATAGCAAGGTTGAGATATAAACATCTACACTGATTTCCTCTTTGTGGTTAGGGGATTGATCCTAAATATCCCTCATCTATTATTTCTTTAATATTTATATTTAAGCAATTGCATTCATCTTGGATGTAATCAGTCTTGAATCCTTTGATGAATAGAGTAGAGTGATTTTGATTCATTTTTGCACATAAATGGAGATCTTTAAAATGTGAGCTTATAGTTTTGGAGGGCTGATTGTTAAAGAATGGTTTTTTATTATGATTGTGTAGTGTTTGAAATATTGAATAAAGTAAAAAATTAAAGAACAAAATATTTAATAAATTAATAATTAAAAAAATGAATGATGTTTTTGAGATGTTCAACTTTGATTTTTAATAGAATATCATTATGTATTGCAAATCAATTTGATATTTTTATTTGAATAAAATATTGAGAAATATTTAAATATCAGTCCCCTTTCTAAAAATAAATGCAATGTTGTAGTTTCATCAATTTCATAAATTATACAATTTTGAAAGGTTGAAACATATGAGCAATTCATTGCTTTCAAAATATAAAAAATATATTTGACCTTTTTTAAAGAAAACTTTTGTTATATGAGAAAAATATAACTATAAATATTTAGAAATAATCAATCTCTTATATAAATGTCAAAATGAAACTTAAAATTAAACCACTTAATATCTTAATGGTATACTAAATTAAACTCCAAACCTAACACTAAACTAAACCAAACCCTAAATAAAGTAAATAAAGTGATGGTTTAGAGAGAGAATTGGGATAGGGAGACATATTAGTTAGAGAGATAAATATAATAATTACAACATGGAATAGCCATACATGGTGTTAGGAGAAGGAAGAGCGGAGGAAAAAAAAGACACACACAGAGAGTAATTATAGGGTGAGAATTGTATATGCCTTTAGGAGAGAGAGAGAGAGAGAGAGAGAGAGAGAGAGAGAGAGAGAGAGAGAGAGAGAGAGAGAGAGAGAGAGAGAGAGAGAGAGAGAGAGAGAGAGGTTGAAGAAGGGGGAAAGGAAAGTGATAACTTAGAGAGAGAATTGGGATAGGGACACATATTAGTTAGAGAGATAAATATTAATTATGACATGGAATAGACATACATGGTGTTAGGGGAAGGAAGAGCAGAGAGAGAGATATGTGTTTAGGAGAGGCAAAGATGTGTGTGTGTGTGTGTGTGTGAGAGAGAGAGAGAGAGAGAGAGAGAGAGAGAGAGAGAGAGAGAGAGAGAGAGAGAGAGAGAGAGAGAGAGAGAGAGAGAGAGAGAGAGAGAGAGAGAGAGAGAGAGAGAGAGAGAGAGATGTGAGGTAAAGATATATATGATAAATAAGGGGAAGAAATGGTTTGAGTGGGAGGGATATGGAAGAAGGGGTAAAAAGTAATGATCTATAGAGATAGAATGGGGATGGAGAGACATATTAGGTAGAGAGACAAAGATAATAATCAAAGCATGGAGTAGACGGACATGGTGGTGGGGAAGAGATGGGGGAGAGAGATGTGTTTAAGAGTGAAAGACATGAGGTAAAGATATATATGATAAGTATGGGGAAGAAATGGTTGGAAGGGGAGGCAGATGGAAGAAAGGAAAATGGGGAGCAATGTTTTAGACAAAGAATGGGAATGGCCCAAGACATATTAGGTAGAGAGATAAAGATAATAATTAGGGCAGAGGATAGATAGACATGATGATGGGGGAAGGAAGAGGGGAGAGAGGAGGCGGGGCGGCAAGGGGAGTAGGGGGGTATAGATATATTATATTAGGAGGAAGAGATGGTGAGAGGGGGAGGGATTTGGGAGAAAGGTGGGAAGTGGATAGATGAGGTAGAGAGAGAGAATGGGAATGGGAAGACCAATGAGGAAGAGAGAAAGATAATAGTTAGGGCATGTAATAGAGAGAGAGAGAGAGAGAGAGAGAGAGAGAGAGAGAGAGAGAGAGAGAGAGAGAGAGAGAGAGAGAGAGAGAGAGAGAGAGAGAGAGAGAGAGCCTAGTACGAGCTTTTATCTATTTCAAAGTTTAATCTACTCTTAAGGATGAAACATATGCTCAAGCTAATGCAAATCATAAACTCTAATTTCAATTCTAAATTTAATTTTAATTACTTACATAATATTTTTATTATATTGATTATCATATATGTGGTAATACATTTTCCCTTTTCAAAGGGAATCTATTGTATTAAATATATTTTTGAAGTGAACATATAGAATATCATATTTTTAATAACTATAATGTACTCTTTTAGAATAACAATAATAATGTCTTTCATTTTGTGTCACAAATACTACTAGCTTATATATATATAAAATAAGCCAAGAGATATCCTTCTTGAGGCACCTATTCTTTTAAATTATCTCAGTGCAATTATTAAAAATATTATGAAATTGTTAATAGTTATGTATTTTAGTTGTATATTAATTTAATAAAATAATAATAATAATAATGTTAAAAAATATTATTATGGAAATTTAATAAAATTATTTTTCTTACTAAGATTAAGTTACTATTATACATGTGTGGCTAACATAAATTTGTCAACCACTTAAAGGACAAATTGTGTCACCTTAATTTTTATTAGCACTTTAGTAAGATAGGGTGATCAAGACGAGTTAATAATAGATAAGGATTCCAAGGTTCAAGAAAAAATGGTGTGGAAATGAAAGAACGAGAATAACTACACTATAATAATAAATAAAAATATTCTAGACAATTGGAAGAAAAAAAAACTAACTATCAAGTTAACTACCAAGCTCTATAAGCTTGGTGCCTCAAACACCAACACAAGTCAAGGATGATAGCATGGATGTAGGATGTCTACATGGCATGAATTTGTCCATTACACATAGTGTTAGTGTACAGAGAATAGGAAAAAAACTAGAGACTAACTAAAATAATAATAAAACATATGAACTAATGATAGAAACTTGAAGAGAACAACTGACTACAAAAGAAAAAATATGACGTGAATGAACAAAAGGCGAGGAACACTCATAAATGGAGAAGGTTGATGAGGTGGAAAAATTTGTTCTACTTCCTCCTCCAATGAAACTTGCACACATGGAAATAATAAAAATGTTGGGTGGTTATTTTGAGACTTGCCTCAGTTAAGTCTTTACTTTGTGTTTTCGCCTCCACAACAGTCTAATAGACAAAATAACTATTGATAGATAATTGTAAATATTATGTATAAATGGTAAAGACAATACTATTAAAATATACATGCATTATGACCCCCCTTCAAAGCCAAGAAGTTGAAGCTCAATAAAGTGAACGTTAGTTGACAAAGAAATAGAAGTTACATGTAAGGGATAAGAGAGTTGATACACTAGTTGTCCCAAATACAATAGCAAGCTCAAGAGATTGCAAGAATCCTCCTAAAAATTGCAAGAATGAAAGGGAAGTGAAAATGTAGCCTATAAAGCAAGAATGTAGAAGAAGATCAAATGAAGGCAAAAGATGAATTTTAAGCTTTTAAGATGAATATGGACATCAGTGAATGGTGATAGGAGGTGTTAAACTACAAGGGTGGTCATTCTAATGTGTTAATGCCTTGCATCACATATGTAGATTTGAAAACAAATGTGCATTGCATGGATGTATTTATAGCACACACTCATGCTATGTTGACCAAGTTGAGTGGCAAGAATATGAGCTGAAAAATATAACAAAGATGGATGGGCACAAAAGCTTATGTGGAATTTTATTTTTTAGCTAAAGTAGGAGCATCACATAATGATAAAATTACACTAGGTGTAATTTTACAACACTATAGTTTGGATTTAAAAATAAACCTTCTGTTTATATCCAATTTTAAATTTTAAGTGACCAAAAAATAAGTAGCACAAATTTTCAACAATAAAGAGGGTCATTATGTACTGCCTAGAAAGAGAAAGAAATTTAAGGTAGCTCAAGTGGTGAGGAAAACAATCAAAGGAGATCGTAGTAAATGTCTTGGCTATGATCAATGTAGATGCTAAAGCTATGGAACACATTATGATCATATGGTGGATCATTATGAAGACTACAACTAGGCTTGTAATCCAAGATTAAGTTGAAGATAAATAGAAAACCATTACAAACACAAGCTTTTTAACTCAAAGGTTTTTTGTGGTCCACTATAACTCAAAGGAAGATCAAGAGCGGATCATTGAAGATGACCAATGGAGATTTGGGGCTACATTTACTTATATAGAAAGGTGGATTCCTGATTTCAACCCCCATAAAATTACACCACGTGCATGTCTAATTGAATTAAATTTGTACCATCTACCATTTGAATATTGATACGAGGATTTCCTCAACTAAATAGGACATAATTTGTGCTCAACCCTAGATGTTGACATGGGCCACAAAGACGTGTTGTTCTATACCAAAATTAGGTTGTAAAAATATAATATATTGAAAAAGATTGAATGCTTTAATTTACATGCAATATTTGTGTTGCTTCAAAGCTAGAAATGATCAATTTTAAACTATATCTACAAAATGATAAAGATAAGTTTACTTGAACTATACATGTGAGTCCAATAAAATAGATAAAAAGTGAAATATACTAGCTCGAGAGTAGTAAAAGAGTCAAAAAGATAATATAGTCACCACTAACAAAAGATAATCAATCTTTTCAACTTGTAATAGACACGTGAGACCAAGCAAAGAGAAAATAGCAAAAATAAATGATCAATGAATCAAAAGAGAGGAGATCCAACTTAGAATTGGATAAATTTGAGTAATGATATGGAAAGATTCTTAAACTATGCTCTTTTTTCTCCATTTTTTTAAAATCAAGATATAAAGTTTAAGCCCAAGCTTACAAGTTTTTAGTGATGTCCTATTTATGTTTATCTACAACTTTTTATGTTTTGAGAGCGTGAACATCTATTTTTGGTGTTTGACTTAAAAATTTAGAACAATAATGATGTTGAGAAAACTACAAGTATATGTACCAAGCACAAAAATATGTTTTAATTAAAAAAGTAAGCTTAAGTCATTGAAGCCCAATAGGATGACAAATGTGTAGTTTTAGAACCCAAATGAGACCTTTAATATATTTTTCATTTTTGGAAATGGTTGTGTCATTCTTTGCACAAGAGTTTCTTAAAAATTGACCTAATTCTACAAATTTTTATGCTTTCATAGAGAATGCAAAATACATATGTATCCTTAAATTAAAAGATACAAAGAAAATTATTTACTTAGATTAAAAGATGCAAAGCAAATTATTTGTTCGAACTTAATAATTTTAAATTTTATGATTTTTCCTCTTTAAAATTTGACTAATATGCAAGTGCATGTTCCAAAAATGAAACACAAAAGACATTCACTTTGGCCAATTTCATTTCTTCCCCCCATTTTGGTTTCAAACAAAAAGGATGATCTAAACACTCAAACACACAAGACATGTGAACAAGCCTAACTTTGGACATCTAATTTTTGCCTCGTTGATCACCCCTATCTATGGGACCTAGCTATAGTGAATAGATAAAAGGTTGAAGGAAAAAAAACTAAGTTAGAGGTTGGAACCAATATACGATTGGAAACATTTTTCAATTCAAAAATCCCAAGTCTTAAATGATCTAAAGGAAACCTAAGATTCTATGGTTGCAAGGAATATTGAGCTTGAAATTATCCTTAAAGGAAAATAATTAAGAGACAACTTATACTACCTTCTCAAATTGGAAGAGATGTAGTAGAAGAAAGAATGTAGAGTTCAATGGATATGGGAGGAGGAAAGATCACTAAACTTTTCCATCAAAGTACTTTAGATCACAAGAAAAGAAACATTATTACAAGAAGTATAATACTAATGAGTATATTTGGGAGGATGAGGAGGAAAATTAACAGGTGGTTATTTCTCTCTTTCTAGACACTTACCATGAAAGTGGTGGAGTTAGTCAACAAAAAATCTTTGATGTTACTCCTAGTCCCAATAAACCGTGATAACAACAAGTTAACTAAGGAGATTTCAAAGGATGATGTCAAAGTTGTTCTCTTCTCTTTTGGAACCTTCAAAGTGTTTAGTCCTAATAGGTTCCCTTTTATGTTCTTTCAAGAATATTGTAAATTGTTAGAGGAGATGTTACTGTTGTTATTAAAGATTTATTTGACCCATGAAATTTTTCAAATCAAGCTAACACAACTTCTATTGGTTTAACTAATAAAAAACATCAAATATGGATACCCTATTTGTCATATTGATTAGCTTATGCAAAAAAATTTACAAAACTTTATAAGCTAATTGTTAGCCACATAATGCCTCTTCTTTCTCACTTTACTTTGAAACTCAAAAGAGATTTAATTAGGGAATATGATTTTTGGATGTTATCTTAACAATCCATGATATTCTCCAGTGTATATATAACAATGAGAAGATAGGTATGATTTTAAACTTGATATTTCAAAAGCTTATGATTGAATATAGTGGTAATTCCTTTTGTTACACTCCAAAATGTTATCTTCTAGGATAAAGCTATAAAGATTATTAAGGATTGTGTCACTACTCCTAGATTTTGTTTTCATACAAATAGTAAAAATGATTATAATTTCCAATGAAAGAGACCAAGATAAGGTGAATGTGTGTCCCCTTGTTTATCCATTATTGTCACCAAGGTCCTACAAAGGAATATTGATACATTGCAATGTAAGAAAAATGTTAAAGAAATGTCCTTGTTGTCTCATCCCTCCTTCTTCTCATTAATAACTTGTGGATGAAACCATATTGTTTGGTCTATATCCTATGCCCAGAGCCTAACAATGGGAATCTATGCTAAACTAGTATGCCCAAATCTCTAGGTAATATAAGAATTATAATGAAAATGTGTTGTACTTTTTTTAATATTGATGAAAAGTAGAAAAATTAAAAAAAATCACATGTATTTTATTTTTCTAATGTCAATGGTCATAATGACATTATATTTAATCTCTTTATGTCTATGTCATTTATGTTTAAGATTGTTTGCAACAATTTGTTGCTAGTTAGCTATATCCCTACATGGGCTAATCATATCACTAAGTATAGCTTTGCTAGTCTTGATGGTAACATTTACAAGATTGATAATAGTTTTGGTAGCTTAGATATTATTCATTTTATTATTTTGACTAGATCTAGTTTTTGATATTGTCTAAGTGTCACTAATGCGATCTTAATGTGCTCTTGGTTGCTTTTGACTATTAGCCTTATAGGCTAGTTGTAATGGACACTACCTTAGTTCCATTTTTTTTTCATTAAAAAAAAAGGAAACCCTTATTGCAACCTATCTTAGGTTTATATTGACAACAAATAAATTATCTTACAACTACTGGTTTGACATCATGGAAATAATACAGATATGACAGGTTGGAAGGGATTACTCTTTAATGAAATATCAACTCTTTAATGTTATTTTTCAAAATTTCATGGTTGTTTTCTATTACAAGAGGATGTTGGCCCATAATATAATAGGAAATATAGCATTAACAATGTATTAACTACATCTAGCACATCTACAATAGACTAGAGCAACCACTTTTTGCCTCTACCAAAAACATAAAATGAACTAGAGTATTTTAGGCCAAAACTAAAGCTAGTAGGATAAGCATACTTAAACAAAAAGTGAATGTAAAAGGTGAGCCACGAAGGGCCAATAACAATAGCAACATTTTAAACCAAAATAGAAAATCCCCTAGGCATGCCATGAACTAAAGAGCAAAAAATAGAGAAATCCATTAAAAAACTAAATTTTAGCATCTCGTCCCAACCTCTTGGATAGGAGGGTTGATGCCCAATCCTCCTTGAGGAATTAAAAGAGCTTGTTGTATACCTCCTTAGATTTTGAATTCATATCTACAATCCTCTCTTGTGTCATGTAGAGAGTGACCAAACATGCATGCATCACTTTGATGGTAACTTTGTTAGAGTCATACATGTGCTTGTTAATGCTCTTGACATCCTTCTTCATCTCTTTCACAACATCCTCTAGGTCCAACAACTTATGTTTGATGTTTTCCACCATGCCAGCTAGTTTAGGATTAATGGTGTCAGTCTTTAGCTCCTTCTAAACAACAACATACAAGGGGGGTTGGGGGTGGGGATTGTTGGGTAAAATTGGGTCCGTAAGAGGGGGGGGGGGGGGGGGGTGGGGTCCTTGTCCAATAGGGGGAAGATATTTTTTCTCTATTTGAAGAGTGTTGAGAAGACTCATCAATAGTGATGGGACCCAAAATTGCATTCCTCTTTTTCCCATTTTGAGTACCATTCCAAAATTTTGAGTTGTGTAAATGCATTTTCTTGCTTGTGTACCTAATTGTCATTTTAAGGTCTAAAAGGTGTTTTATGTTTCTAACACCATGGATTAAACATATCCATGTATCTTATAATGATAGAGTGTTATTCTAAGTCATTCCATGAAGTTCTATTTTGAGCAATGTTCAATTTTGCATTTTTGCTTAGGTGTCAAACAATAACAGAAGACCTAGTTTGCATTTGAATATCTTGTACCTGATAATGTTCCATAACTTGACACTTAAGGATTATCTAGTACACATATCAATGAACTTATGTTTCAGTTTTCAAGTCATTTCAATAAGTTTTGACTAGGTTTTGAATCCCTTAAAGTTGGTTACTTATCTTTGTCATGTTGATGCATATTTCTTAGAATTTCAAGAAGCCCTGTTTGACCAATTATAAATTTGAACCAAATGACCATATTGAGAAAATTCCTTTTGTAATACATTCTAGAGGTTAGACACTTAATATGTTTTAGATTTGAGCTTATGATGAATTTGTTTGATCAATTTTCAAATGTGATTTTGAATGCAAGTTATAAGGTTTTACTGGTGTCAAGAAATACAGATTGATCGATACCCCTGTTCGGGTGTCATATCTTTGAATCCGTGATTGTCTAAACCAAATGGATTGTATCACTATGTTCTACTCCAAAAATTATCCAAGTCTAGTAGTTTTCAAGTCTTCACCAATCTATTTGCACACTTTCCTAGGGCCATTCCATTTGTGAAGATTGTTGTTCTGTTGATGTTTCCAGTCTTGCAATTCTGAGTACCTAACTTCAAACGCTTGCCAAATGTGCCCTGTTATTCATCATGAGCCCAAATCATAGAATTATATTCCCATCATGAAAATGAACTAATGCCCCAATTTTTGTACCTTCAAGTATCAATTTTCCCTATTTTCAAAGCTCAAACAAAACACACTTTCCAGTTTTCTAACATGTTGGTTTGCAAATAGTTTTAACTGAGCTACTTTGATGGTCAATATCTTTTGACCACAAAGTCGTCATGCAATGAGATTTGATAGGGTGCAAGGATGCTAAAAAAAGGACCAGTATGTCAAATCCCAAAGCTTAGTTAGGTGTTTTTGTCAATTTTTAAGGCCACTCAGAGGACCTCTTGGTATGAATTTCACATTTTGTAGAAACTGGGTATTTGAGTTTTTAAGCTTTATTCAATACTCAAATTTGAATCCAGTCAGTGCCATAAATATCAATGGATCAATTCTAGGAATTAGGTGTTTCATTTCAATTTTTTTTGATTTGAAAAGTTTTTAAAAGAAAGGTTATAATGAGGATCATTTTTCCATCAAAAGAATGTGAGAATGCATGCACATGGTGAACAAGCAGGTAGGGGTTTGAACATACCAAGAGGGCACAATGTTTGCAATAACAAAAAAAAATCTACTTTAACAATGGTGTCCTCTCTTAATATGTGATCTATGTTTCTTATGATGAGTCTTTCATAAGACAATTAGGGTCCTCCCTTATTAAGTTTCCTTTATTTTTGTATATGCCAAAGACAATGAAGTTGTAAAAATTTGCCTTAGGGAAAAATGAAACCAAGATCAAGAAGCTCAAGAACAAAGCACAATATGGACCAAATGATGTATGATCATAATAACAATATGAGAATTAATTGATGTATATGTATACTAGAAGTGCCCATATATAAAGGCCTCTAGAATGACTAGGAGTTGGCAAAATGATAAGGCTCACAACTAAGCACATGTCCACCAAGAGTGGATTATCCTTCATTGAGCATAGGAGTTTGTGCGATGATGAGAGGATAACATTACATAGGCGTGTCATGTAAAAAGATGTTGTAGACACCATGTGTTTAATTACAGTGTGAACAACTGTGTTGTCTATGTGAAAACTCAGTTGAATATGAAAACTTCTATGTTGTAGACACCATGTGCTAAAATAAGTTGCTAACTCCTATGTTGTCAACAAGACAACTCATACGAGTATGCATACTCCTAGGTGTCTACATAAAAAATGATAAAATAATGCATTAACCTAAGTAAACTTAAGTAAAGTGTAAATAGTAATTAATTATTTGCACTAACACCCCCCCTTAAGTGCAACTTAGGGGAATGCACTTAAGCTCACAAAAGCTATGATGAAAGTGCATAATGGGTCTCGACTACTAGGCCATGTTAGGTACCCATGTACAAATGCAATGCTCTACATACAATGCTATGCAATGCAATCTCTCTAAAAAATGAAGAAAGAGGGAAAACCTCATGTGAAAAACCCACCCCCAAAAAGAGAGATAAGTAGAATAAGGAAAGATGCATGTATGGATGGAGTAATCAAGACCTCCCCCCCCCCCCCCCCAATTTCATAATGCATATACAATAGAGAATCCCTTCATAAGAAGGAAATGCAAAGAAATGAAATCCCCCCTTAGTGAGAGATATCCTAATGATGAATGCTTGAAGACAAAAGAAAATCCAATGCCTAAAAACAACATTTTTCCCTTTAGGAAGAAGATACACCTAGTATAGGTGCAAGTATACTTCCCATTGTGGATAGGAAGAGGTAGGAAGAGAAGCAATTGATGCAGCGCAAGGTAGGAGTATCCCAAAAGGAGATGTCCTAGCCCCCAACAAATAACCACACAATGGAAACACAATAACAATGCAAGATCTGATATCAAATCACAACTCTTTATTCATAAAATAACTGTTACATGCAATGTGTCAGGCTGTAAGGCCTTCCCTATTATGGCCAAATACAATAATAATTACAATAATAGTTCTACAAGATCCCTCAAGATCCAACCCATACACTAGCTAGTCTAGATTCATACTCTAGTAGAAACCTCCAAGATCTCAACTTGTGCTCACAAGCCACCAAGCAACCTTCTTGTTTCTAAACCATAGCCACTAGCTCTATCCACAAATTTAGAAAAATTTGCTCCTCTGCTTCCTCCTTCTCTCCAAGGTTCTACTAAAAAGAAATCACACCTTGAAGCTTTCACACCTTGAATCCTTCACACGTTGAAGCTTGATTAGAAATGCTCACATGCCTTGCTTAAATAGGCACTTACCACCCAAGATGTTACCAACACAACTAATGTGGGATAAAAGGTAAATGCAATTATCCTTCAACAAATATTTAATTCCCACCCAAATACAACTTAGCACCCAAAAAATATTAAATGCATGATTTAACAAAATGTCCACAAAATATTTAATTCCCACCCACACACCTCGATAAATAGAATGACAACCATTTTATTTATTTTTCTATTTATGCCACCTATGCACCTCAAAAATAGAAATTTCTCTTTTCTCCTTTTTTCTCTATTTTAAAATATTTTTTCTTTCTATTTTCATCACTTTCTCTCTCCTCCAATTTATTTTATTTTTTTGAAAAAAAATTTCCTAGGCAAGATGCTCCTACATCAGACTCACCAGGTAGATAGAAAAGTGTGACCCACACTTCGATGCCAAAAGAAAGATCTGCAACCATCTTCATCTTTACCAAAGGTTTCCACCTCAACAGGGACAAGAAAACCAATTTGCACATCATCCACACATTCATCACTCTGTCAAACACTAGAATATCAACCATCCAATTGGCATGCTCACTCCTAGGAACAAACTGAACATAATGCTTCATCAACAAACCGTCATCCACACCAACAACTAGTGAATCCACACTAGTAGTAACAAACCCCATATCAACAACAATATATAACTCCTTAGCAACATATGCCAAACTCACAACACTAATAGTCTCATTGGTCACAACAAGATGCTCTGCAATACATAACTCACCACCAATAGCAATTGGATCTCCACGACCAAGCGCTCTGCAATTTCCATGTCAAACTAAACCAACTAATCATGAAAACCAACCTCTATCCTAACATCAACAAGGCTAGGAATATCTTCAGCAAAAACCTCTAGCTGCTCTACAAGTTTTGTATCAAACTTCACAAACTTATCAACAAAACCAAACTCAACCTTGCTATGCCATTGTCTCTCACTAACAAGTCTTTTAACCAACCAAACAACTCTCTTCTGGATCGGTAGACTCCAGCTCCACAAACATCTATGAAATTCCTTCCTCATCCTATCCTTATCTCGATTAGCCAAGCTAGCTTCAAACTGAGTAAACATCTCAGAAAAATTCCTCTCCACCACATCAAGGAGACTCACAATCATCCTAGGGTCCAATCCTCTTAGAGCCATCTCCTAAGATCTTTGTAAACCCTCTGCAACAAATCCTTCCCATGCTCCTTGTGACAACCTCAAATTATTTACAAGTCAGATTGCAACCTACCACCTCGCATGAACAATTAGGAACCACATCACAAGTCCAGGACCATGGATCTATAATCCACAAACTCTCTATGATCATGCCTCAACAAGATCAACCTTTGATCTTCACATCCATCAATCAATCTATATGTCCTCCCAAGGTCCTGGTGCAAACTGCCAAAACTTTGGCGATCTGTCTACATGCTCAAGAAAAACTATGCTCTAATACCACCTGACGCAATACAAGGTAGGAATATCCCCAAAGGAGATGTCCTAGCCCCCAGAAAATAACCACACAACGGAAACACAATAAAAATGCAAGATCTGATATCAAATCACAACTCTTTATTCATAAAATAACTGTTACATGCAATGTGTCAGGCCGTAAGGCCTTTCCAGTTATGGCCAAATACAATAGCAATTACAATAATAGTTCTATAGGATCCCTCAAGATCCAACCCATACACTAGCTAGTCCATATCCTCACTCTGGTAGAAACCTCCAAGATCTCAACTTGTGCTCACAAGCCACCAAGCAACCTCCTTGTTTCTAAACCACAAACTCGCAACTCCATCACAATCCTACTGTAAACTACCTCACATTTGGCACTCTGTCCACAGACTTAGGAAAACTCGTTCCGCTACTTTCTCTTTCTCTCCAAGCTTCTACTAAGAAGCGACCACACCTTGAAGCTTGATTAGAAATGCTCACATGCCTTGCTTAAATAGGCACTTACCACCCAAGATGTTACCAACACAACCACTATGGGATAAAAGGTAAATGCAACTACCCTTCAACAAATATTTAATTCCCACCCAAATACAACTAAGCACCCAACAAATATTAAATGCATGATTTAATAAAATGTCCACAAAATATGGAATTCCCACCCACACACCTCGATAAATGGAATGACAACCATTTTATTTATTTTTCTATTTATGCCACCTATGCACCTCAAAAATAGAAATTTCTCTTTTCTCCTTTTTTTTTTTCTATTTTCTATTTATTATTATTTTTCTTTCTATTTTTCTCACTTTCTCTCTCCTCCATTTTAAAAAAAAAAATTCCCATGCAAGATGCTTCTACATCAGCAATGTAGCATCCCCTTAATGATGAATGCACACCCATGAAAGAAGCTCCTTGATGACTGAAAAAGCTACACCATGAAAGCTGAATGAAGTTCCTCCTTGTAGGAAGAAGTGGTGCCATAGGTGTAGTAGAGAATGTGCCCCAACTAGTAGGAAGAATCCTCACAAGATATGATGTCTAAGGAAATTGGAATACAATATCCAAAGACTGATATGTCTCCTCTGAATTAAAAGAGTCCTTCTCCATCTGTTGAAAAGAAGTGTCCACAAGCATGTTAGTCTCAAAGGAAAGATCAAGTGGATGAGGGTCAAAGTGATCCCTCGCAACAAGTGAAGAAGAAGTCTCCTCAACAAAGAGAAGGTGGATGTCATCAATAATGTCTCCCACATCTTCAATGCAAGACTCCACAAACAACACTACAATGTCTGGAAGGAAGTCATCCCATGAAGCTGAAATAGGAAGACATTGTGTTTCTTACTACATTGAATTAGGAGAAACTATGGTTAGAAATGGATTAGTAGAAGCACCAGGAGCATCTGGAGGTATGATCTCAACTAGAGTTGTAGGTACCATAACTGGAGTGACTAGTGGTAGAATGTCTTCTAGGAATGGAGGGACTATTGGATCTCCATATGCTTTCTAAAGACACATCCAAAGGTCATAAGGTTCATTGGCCTTTCTAAGGAAAACAAAATAATCATAACTGATATTTTTAAAAATGGCTTGCAAAAGTATGCTAATAGGTGATGGATCAGTGTAAGAGGGCAGTTCTTTGGAACATAGAAAAGGAAATACTTCCTTATGCTCTCTTAGATGATCAATCATCAAAGCACTCCATTTTTTATATTTCCATTTTGTCAACTTCAATTTTAAACCAAACTAACACTTATGACATGACTTTATGAGATCAATATATAAACCCCCCAAAATGCAAAAAAATAATAAAGAAACCCCCCCTAATGTATGATTTGGCACTTTATTTGCAGTGCGATTAAAATAGTCACTTGCCAATCTAGGCCTAAGTGGTCTTCTAATTTTGTTGTTTGCAACCTCCTCTTGCAGTTCAAATCTGGTACTAAGCACTATAGCTCAAATGTACAATAATTTTGAAGTTTGATCAAAGCAATACAATGCAAAAAAGGACCTATTTCTAAAAGTGGTATTTTTTGTCCACACAAGCCTATAATTTGATTGCAAATCTAGAAAGTAGACAAAAAATTATTCATTTTCAAAAAAAATGAAACCTGATGATGTGTTTAGATGAGCCCCTACAGAGCATTTGAAGTTGCAAAACATAGGATTGGACAAGTACAGTCGCCAAAACTAATTTTTTTGACAAATCTGTGCACCAAAAATAGAAAATAATAGCACCACTAAAAAGTTTAGAAAATTCTAGCCAAAAAAAATTAAAATTGCACTTGATTTGGAGTCCTACATTGAAGATGTGGGAGACATTATTGATGACATCCACCTTCTCTTTGTTGAGGAGGCTTCTTCACTTGTTGTGAAGGATCACTTTACCCCTCACCCACTTGATCTTTCTTTTGAGACTGACATGCTTGTGGACATATCTTTTCAATAGATGGAGAAGGACTCTTTTACTTCAAAGGACACATACTCCTATGAAGTACACATACTCGTAGGTGTCTACATGACAAATAATAAAATAATGCTTTAACCTAAGTAAACTTAAGTAAAATGTAAATAGTAATTAATTATTTACACTAATAGAAGTAATTGGATGGTTGCTTTCTCCATGATGACCTTTGTGTGTGACAATAGGGATGTTTTGTCATTCAATACAAGCATCTAGTCTGTCTATTGTTGAAACATAGGGAGTGGTCAAATACATTGAATAGGGGTTTTTCTCTGCAAGGAAATCAAAAGTGGTATAATTTGCTAAAGGGTATGAGATAGATGAAAATAGAGGGGGTGTGGGTTGAAATGGATACAGGCCTACATGATTTAGCACTTCATAACATTTGAAATCAGAAGCGGTAATCTGCTAAAGGGTATGAGATAGATGAAAATAGAGGGGATGTGGGTTGAAATGGATACAGGGCTACATGATTTAGCACTTCATAACATTTTGATCATATAGTGGTATCCAAATTAACGGTGGCAGTAGTGTTTTAGATCCAAGCACCTGCAAGCATGAATGAGAACATGGCACGTAGAGAGGAGGAAGCAATCTAAGCTAGAGCAATCAAGACATCTACAAGTAGTAGTCTATGTGCAGAGCAGAAGGGAGTCCACTAGAAGAGGAGTAAAATAAAGCAATCAACAAATGGGGTGAGCTCCCACAACACGAATGAAGAAAGCTCCCATGATAGGAAACAAGGTATGCATGAGCAAGATGAATATCCTTCATGCTCTATTGTGCCTAAATCCGGATATCCCACAAAAAACAAGGATGAGAAATGGTTGGATGCTCACTCTATTGCTAACCATCAAGTGGACATCTCTCTCAACCTTGCTTTTTCTCTCCAAATCAATGAATGGAGTCAAAAGTCCAGCTGTAGGCCGATGACCCCATTTGTTAAGAGTAAAGCGAGTAGAAAATGGGGAGTTGTTGCTTTATGTGTGAAATGTTTTTAATTTGAAAAGGGGCGATTGAAATCCATAGATTGGTGG
Source organism: Cupressus sempervirens (assembly GCA_028749045.1). Lineage (NCBI taxonomy): Eukaryota > Viridiplantae > Streptophyta > Pinopsida > Cupressales > Cupressaceae > Cupressus > Cupressus sempervirens. Next base: position 481,284,724 of record CM053785.1, read on the forward strand.
CTCTAAAGGTTTGTCTATGCTCCCTTTTTTCTTTCTGTAAGTGCAAAACAAGGAATGTAACCTGCAGAGGTCAAACACACAGGTGGCATATAATGGTAAGGTGTCTAAGTCATTTATCCCTTATGTGTTGGGAGATGGGGGTTTCACCTCTTTTTATATGTGAGCATAAGCATGTCATGTTTCTCAAAGGCATACACTTGAAGACAAGCTAAAGTTTTGCATGAGGAACCCACACAACCAGTTGGAATGAGAAGCCAAACAAAATTTTGACTAGTCAATTGCATGTTGAAGAAAATGCCACGTGGCAACCAAACAGAGGCCTGTCATGAGATTGTAAAGCTAAATGAGGAGGATCATGTTACTAAAATCCATTGTAATATCGGGAGGCCTTAACCAGAGGCTTAAGATATTACAAAGGTGCCAGATTTTGTGAGATCGTAAAGAGAAATTTGCTTGGTTCTAATGTTACACCAGATTGTATGATCATGAGAGAAAGGTAATGTGTTACAATGCTACAACACACTCATAGGCTCATAAGAGGGGGAAATTTTGAATGTTTCAAATGGTTTGAAGGTGGGGCCCACTCAGGCACTTTGACAAATGATGAAATGATAAGCGACATCTAGTGACTGGAGCAGAGGATAAAAAATGAAAACAAATTATTCAAATTTAGATATCACTAATTTGAAACACACATCTAGAGTTAAAGTTGAAATATTTAATTTAAATTTGATATATTATATAGCTTATACTATATAGTTTTTACTTTTTCCATTTTAAATGTCCAATTCATGGCATGGGGCCTAGTTTTTCAATTCAACTCCAAAAGCACAATCTCTATCAGAGATATGGACTATTATATACCGCCAAAACTAGGAGAGTCTAAATTTTTCATTTCTAAGGTTAGATTTTGCACAGGTCTTAGGTGGAAGGAGCTATAGGCAGTTTGGTGTTTCTGGGGCATCCTTAGTATAAATGCAGATTTGTTGTTTCTAATAGAATAAGATTAGATTGTGGTCATTTTTTTATAAGATCAGATGCACTAACAACCATAAAGGATAAATTGAATACTTGTGAAGGTAGTTGCAGTGATTGTTTTGTCAGCAGGAAGTAGTTGAAGAGATTCACAATTGAAGGAAGATGAAGACAAGCAAGATCATATGGTAAAACTTTTGCACATCTTATTTGATATCAGATTTTCCTTCAGAGGATATTTTTTCTCATTTTTTTAAACAAATATATCAAATATTTATGTAACAACAGTAATCAATTTTGATTGCCAGTAGATGGAGAAGAGACAGTTTCAACAACAACAAGATAAAAAGAGTTCCAACATGACACATGTTAGAATAAGATTTCAAATTTGGAAACTTCTTCTTGTCTATAGATTCTCTCCTCACATTTGAAAGGGTTCCAGTTCTGGAGAATTTTCCTAGCTATTGTGAGACCATATTTCTTCAAAACTTTCTCTATTATGAATAACATGTTGTAGTTTCATTTGAAGTACTGATAAGATACAATCGCTCATTGTATATTCTCTGAGTTTTGGCATACAGATGTTATATTGGTTTCAATGAGATTAATATAAAAGCTTCATTTTCTTAGTTTCATTCTAATTCTCATCTCCTTCCTCTGTTGTCTACAATGTTTTATGTTTAAGAAAAACGAACTTAGACCCTTTTGCAATCCCTTAAGGTTGTCTGTCTGGATAGATTTTCTATTGGAACAAAGAGCCATGTAAATGCTTATTTACATTGACAGGGTTGCAAGTTTCACCAAGAGGATATTCAATAAGTATGAGAGTTCTTATGAAAGCATATGTCTATTTAGAAAGTAGATAGATAGATCATATATCTGAGTATACAAGTATATTTAGGTATCCATGTGTATGTTCTAACTTATTTAATGTCCAATAGATAAGGGACTTATGAACTTGGAGATTACAAGTTTTTTTGTTGAATCTTTAATCGAATATATTTTCCCTTTATGTTTAAGAACTGAAAAGAGTTACCCTCACTTGGTTTATTAGATTCATGTGCCTTGTTATTAGCTATTCATATCCATGAATGCTTGCATAAACATAAAAGATATAGGGGTTTTCATCTATTATCTAGATTTTGTTATATGCCTTTACACTGGTACCATATGAAGAATCTGAGGTCCACCCACCTAGGTCTTGCAAAGCCTAAAGAGAAGGATATTAAATAGCCTTATAGCTGGCCCTGGTGTCTGAATAGGTGCATTGAACATTTGAGTTAGCTTCCCCTAGGTGTATTTGTTCTTATCACTAGGTTATTCAAAAGCTATTAATTCAGAAACCAACAAGTAGCATTAACAACAGATTCATCTAACTTGGTAGACTCATTAGCCTTGAAGGCTTTTTTGCATTTTTATTTTGCAATTCTTTTAGACCTACAAGCTCAAGGGGTTCCAATATAGTCCTCCAAATCAATAATGAAGACCTCATTTAAAAAAAAAAATTCAGCAATCAAGTGTGGGAAGGGGGTTCTTAGCATTTTCTTCTTAGTATCCTTGGATTTGAGGGGAGAAATTGACTCATATTTTGGGAAATTTTTGATAGGCCTTTTTCTACTAGTCCCAACCTAGTGGATACTAACATCCTAGGTCAAATTAGATAGGATAACCTCTTTAACAACTTGAATAGACACATTGATCAAGGGGTAAAGGACAAGGTGGAAGTTATGGATTTTGAAGATAAGACCCTGATCTAGTATGACATATGATGAGCCCCATTTTTGGAATATTTAGGCTCATATTTTGAATACTTTTCATATGTTTTCAAACAATCTTTTATGAATTTTATACCATTAGATAGACTTTAATTGTTAAATTTGGATAATATGTGGACATTTTATAATCAATATTATATACTATTATGATGTGTCTTTATACTATTTCATGGTTAATTACTTGTTATTTTGAAAGTGGTGTAAAATATGTTTTAAATCTTGAGTTCATGTGATGAAGTATTTTCCTATAGCCATTATTATCAAGAATCTTGCAGGCGATTAAGGAATTATTGCTTTAACTCTATTTAATGCTTGATAAACATATTAATGAAATGATGAGTCATATAAGATATTTTATGTTGAGCTAACCCATTGTTGTAGGATTATTTATTAGATCATGTATCTTTCAACCGTTGAAGAGGATATGTAGCTCTCTTTAGATTGGTGCAGGACTATGTCAAACAAGGATTCTTCAACAATAGAAAAAGAAGTAGCTGGAAGAACATCTACCATTTGGTGGAGTATGTTAATTCTATAGGAGATGTCTTGTAAAGCCCCACGGATCCAACAAAGGATGCCTTTTATGATCCAACAATGTAAGATAGTGGTTCAATAACTTCTTCAAATGATTTGACTCAACCTTTCTTCTCTCATTCATTCCTCATTGTAAAGAGACAAGAGTTGTAATAAATGTTATTTATTCCTTGGGAGTGGTTGGATAGTTAGTTAGAAGCTAAGATGGATAAATAAGTCATGTTATCTCTCAGATGAAAAAACATAGAGAGCAATTCAAATTTTACTGTCAGCAAGATTGTAATGTTCCAAAGATGATATTGATCGTAGGTGATCTATGTACAAAGGCTATCTCAATCCGAAGGCAATCTCAGTTTGAAGAGGATTTTGGTCCAAAGGATATCTTGGTCCAAAGGAAATCTTGCTCCAAAGGGGATCTTGGTTTGAAGGCAAAGGAAATCTAAGTTCGAAGGGGATCTTGGTCTAAAGGAAATCTTGATTTGAAAGGGATCTCAGTTTGAAGGAAATCTCAGGCCGAAGGCTATCTTGATTTGAAGGCTATCTTGGTTTGAAGGAAATCTTGGTTCAAAAGGAATCTTGGTGCCAAGGCAATCTTGGTCAAAGGTTATCCCAATCCAAAGGGAATCTTGGCCCGAAGGCAACCTCTAACCGAAGGCTATCTTAGTCTGTGGGAAATCTTAGTCTGAAGGGAATCTTGGCTTGAAGGAAATCTCGATTGAGGAAAATCTCAATCCGAAGAAAATCTCAATCCAAAGGTGATCTCGGTCTAAAGGCAATCTCAGTCTAAAGGAAATCTTAATCTGAAGGGGATCTCAATCCAAAGAAAATCTCTAGTTGAAGGTTATCTCGATCCGAAGGTAATTTGGGTTTGAAGTAAATTTCACTCTAAAGGCAATCTTAGTTTGAATTCAATCTCTATATTTTTCTAGTGGTGATCACGTCTTGTATGTTATCTCTATCCAAAGTTAATCTTGGTCCAAAGGTGTACAAAAATGATATTGACTGTACGATTAGGATTGGATGCCAACACTTTAGGTGTAGGGTATAGTAATCATGCAACTTCTCTAGGGACAATAATTAACTTATACAATATTTTATCTCCTATAGCTCTTCTCATCCTGATGATGGATCACAAAGTGTTATTCAAAACATTGATGCAAAAATATGGCACACAATCTAATCCAGAATATGCATCTCTCTAACTTGGAGATGTCAAAAGATATTAAGTGGATGCCAAATATAACAATCATATGCCAATAGAGATATTTGCCACAATACAATCTAGAAGATCCACACACAATAAATTCCAAAGATAATCACCAAACCTTCCATTGCAATACATTAATTTCCAAATTATAGTACTTGATTACAAATTTTGGACAAGATTTAAGTAGTTGCAAAACAATCATCAAATGAAAATGATTAACAAATCTAGCACACACAGTGAGATATCCGAGTGATACCTCCAACGACAGAATAGGGTGGCAATAAACCACTGAAATTAGAATAGGCAGAATAGGGAGGGTTTTCCACCTCCAAAATTATGTACAAATTCCTCAGCCTTTAGCCTCTAGAAACACAAAGAGAAATCAAATCCAATCCATGATGCTTACAATGCCAACAATAACCTTATAAAGGCCTCTCAAAAGTTTTTTGAAAGATTACAAATAGGAGCTTGACTAAAAAACTTTAATTATTATTTATAATTTGGGCCTTTTATCAATTAAATCAATTAATTAAATAAGTCATTGGGATATTATTTGATTTTTAGCACCATTTAATTAATTAACCTAATTAAATTATTTTATCAAAATTTTAGGGACATTACAAATCCTCGCCACCCAAAGATTGCACTCCCTCAAGCAATCCATTATCAAATGGTTTTCCCACTACAACTCCAGGATCTCAAACCAAATGTACACATTGATAGTTATATCTACTCAAGTATTCATGTCACATCATGATCACATAGATGCAGGTGAAAAGAGTAAATATCCATCAAGCTTTCATTGTGCCACTCTAATATAAACATGGTCATGCCAAGTCATTAGGATCCCATTGAGATGTCTCAATCATCATATCCGAAGCCTTCATACCATAATGTTGATAAGTTTCTTTAGGGATCTCATAGGTTAGGTACAACTTTTAGTTTCCACAAAGATGCCCCTCACATGAAGAGGTGGCAACTGTGTATGCCTCAGGCCCAACCAAAGGATAATGATATAACACTAGTCTTGCTCCCACCCTATCTCTCTCTAGGGTATCCTTAGGCTCACTCTTCTAACCTTATAGGGTTCTTAACTAACCCTACTCTCCTTAGGATTCTATACACCAGATCCTACTTCTTCAACTAGTGAACACCAATTAAATAGAACAATACCTCCACATACCATTCTCTAGGCTTTCATTAGCTTTTCTGTCTCCTTCTCCACAAATTCCACAATCTGCCCCAAAATGATTAATAATAACTTCACCAAGGGATGTAGGCTTCTAAGAGGTCATTATGGTGCAAGCCCTTCATCTCCAAAGGACACTCTATGAAGAAAAAAAAGAAAGAATCAACCCAATAGGTGAGAAAAATTATCCTCTACAAACATGGAATTGCAAGCATGCTCCTTACTGCAAAGACCCATGAATCGGTACCCTAGTTAATGTCTAGAAGAGGGAAATTTTAAACACCTTCTTGCAAAATGAAAGAAGGGCAAAAAGAGAGCCAATCTTCATTGGATTATAAACAAATGACACCCAAAAAGAAAAACCAAAAACACATAAAGCACCACACCAGACAAACGAAGTAAAATAAAAGACAAAAACACCCAACAAAGAGAATAAAAGACCACCAAACTAAATGAGGCAAATACCAACTCTAAGCATGCAACACAAATTCTCACATTGCCCAAAATATTCACTCTTTTAAAGCAACCATTCCAATAGAATTAAGGGTATCATAACATCCCCAGAATATGCAGAGCATAATTAATTGCAAGGTCAAAGTAAAATGAGTTGTTTTACTATCTTAAAAATCCCAATAATTATTGTATTTATGACATATTAATTACTCTTTACTTTTTAGGTGAGTTTTTGCCACGTTTCTTCTTAAGGAACCCTAGAATTCCCTCCCATCATTTTGAGAAACACAAGGAGAGAGAAACTCACAGAGCTCAAAGTTTGACATTCTTTAATCTATTATTTTAATCCTGCCTCCACATGTGCGAGTGATAGTAATATTTTCACCACCAATAATGCAAAAGGGACCCACATTCTAGACAAGGGAATGTGGAACCATAGAATTGAAACTCAAAAACAAATAAATGAGACCTCAAAAGAGGTAACCAAAAAAGAAAAAAGAGGGGACCCAACCTTTTTTCTCACAAATAGTAGGGATGGGTATGAAATGCATAACAAATGGTGACCTGATTGGGAAAATGTCTTGCATTTGAGAACTCCATATCTTATCATTTAATCACACTTGTTCCTTATCTTTGTGAAGCAAGTCCCTTTAAGCATGAATTCTAGGTCTGATCATCATAATTCACCACAATACATGAACTTACCAATGTCAAGCCATGAAGTGTGTGATTTGAAAGGGGATATATCATTTAATTCCCATAGAAAAAAGAGAAACCAAGCTTGTTCAAGACTTCCCTTATTTAGCTTTTTTTGGATATTGTGCAATTTTGGGAATAAGAGATCTCCTTCCTCCATTATTCTTTGTTGTATTTTCAAGGTATGAGAAGTGATACTTCTTTCCCCAAAATCAACAAATTAAATTTTTTCATGTAGGGGTACTTCTTTCACCATCTCCTTTTTATGTCTATTTTCATTTATGATTGGAAGGAAAAAGACACCCATCGCCCAAGATATCACTTAGCGTTCAATTTCATCAAGTCAACACATTTTCATTGTTCTCTTGATCCCATTTTTTAGCTTCCTTCTCTTGCTCCAATTACCCCTCTTCCTTTGATTCCCCTTCTTCCTTTGTTTACTCTTGATCACCCTCACCTTCCTTCATTTCCCTATCCTCTTTAGATCTATCTACCTCATCACATTTAGCCTCATTTTTTTTGACCAAGATTTCTTTAGAATTATAGACCTTTACTGTTTTAAAGTCTTTTTTCTTGAATTTTTTGTTCTCTAGCTCTGAATCCAAAGAAGAATCATCGTAAGAGTAATTTATTTCTTCCACATTGTTATCTTTCTTTTTGGCTTCATTATACTCCGTATGATCTTGTTTTTTATTTTTTCTTTATTTTGGGTAGATTCTATTTTTTTTGCCTAATCATTTAGATCCATGATTTTTGCCACGTTATGCTTCTTGTGATAATGAGATATGAGTTTCATCAGACCCTCATGAAGGATAGGGTGAACCAAATCATTATATTGCTTATTGATTCTATAAACCAAAGAACTATTCAAATAAAATGGGATCAGATTTTCCTTTTCATGCCTAAAGTGATTGAGAAGCACAAAGTGGAATTTTTGATCACTAGTGAATCTACCATCAAGAGTGATATATTCCATTATACATCTCAATGTTTTCCTCCATTTTTTCTTAATTTGATCCATTTTACAAAAACTAGTATTATTCTTCACCAATTTAGCTTTTTCACTCTTATGTTTTAGGAAATATTTTGGTAGCTTCCTTAGAAAACTTGATATCTTTAAAGAATTTCTTACCAGTGTTTTGGATTCCAGTTACCTTAACAATCAAATCCATTGCAATGTCCACCTTTCTACTCTAAAAGACGAATTTCTTATTACTCCAACTATCTACAAAGTTTTGGATAATTTTATTGTTAGCTCCTTTCATTTTCTCCATAAATTTTGTGATTCCTCCCTTCTACAAGATTTTTCAGATTCTCTTCTTCTTCTTTCGCTTACAAGTCCTCAACTCCGCATAGTTCAAGTCTCTACCCATTTTCATAATTAAGTTTTATTTCCATAATTTGCAAGAGATAAATGTTAGAGGCCTTGAATAAAAAACCCATAAAGCATGGCTGTTAACTCACCATTCACAAGGATAAGGATTTTAATCTTATCAGTACTAGAGGTAATTATATCACAATATGTTGTTATGTCCATCAGTATTAAAAATGATCCCTTCTCTTAGATTTATCTTTTCCTCCTTTATGATATTGATTACTTCTTCATTAATATTGCTCAACCATGCCAAGTAATCATTTCATTTCTTATAATTCTAATATTGGCTAATTTGTCAACTGTAGAATTAGTTTCTATAAACTTATGAGATATATGAAAGTGTCTAAAACTTTGAGCAATTCTTTTTCAATGATATGTTTTATGTCTATTGAGACTTTATTAACACCTTTTATGCAATAGATAAAATTTTTGGAGTCTCCTAACATCTATACATTTTGACATCTTGCCAACTTAGCTATTTGAATAGTGTGAAGGGTTGTCATGGCTTTTGCCATGTGGCTTGTGTGATCTCCAAGTTGGACCGCAACTACCATGATACAATAACCAGATTCATTTCTCATGAATCTACCACAACCAGCCCTTCTTAGGTTTCCCTTTGCTACTCCATCAAAATTGGCTTTAACCCAATTCAGAGGAGGTGATGACCAAGCTAAATTCTCTTTTTTTTTTTGTCTTTTATCTCTCTTGATCTTCCAAATTTCCCATCTTTTTAGGGTTTCCTTATAATATTTTTTATTTTCTTTAATAACAACCACATCCAAAAGAATATTTTCATTGACATTAGTGATAATTCTTCCTGCTATTATTTTTGGGTTCATACTCTAATTATGAAAGATTCTATTATTGCATTCTTTCCACACGTTCCATTTAGTGTGAGGCACAATGGATTTCTATAGGGTTTCCACTCCCTTATGATAGATAGGGCTTTTCTATTGATCAAAGAATTTATTTATAGCACTAGGCAACAACCAATTAAAATTTAACTAGGAGAACAAAATAAACTGAATCTAAAAAGTATACTCACACCCTAACAATAGATGAATTGCATTCTCATCTTCTTTCTTGTAGAGGTAATATCCATTTGGAATGAAAAAACCTTTTTTCTCAAGATTATTAGTTGTTAACACATTATTTTGGAAGAATGGTGAGTAAAACATATTGATTTTAGGAATTAGGTTTTTGGTCCAAGCATTTACCCAAAATGGTTTCGAGTATCTTTGAACCAGGGGTTAAGATCCTAATGTATAGGAGCAAGATCATTGTTAATCAAATTCAACTTATATCATCTATCTTCATTCTAATAGTTGCTAACTTTGCTGCCAAATTGATGTTTTATCCAGTTAAGCAGGAATGGGGAGTGGAGCGTGCGAAACGAGCGGGTATGGGATTTTGAATCAGCAGCTAGGTGGGAATGGGATTTTGAATCAGCAACTAGGCGAGAATTAGGAGAACACGAGCGTTGGGGGGCAATTTGTAGCTGCAGGGCAGGAATCAGAGGTGAATGATGCAGACGCCTCAAAGGATGGGGACCCACGAAAGTTGCTACCTCACCCAGGTGAGAAGATTCCTCCCCTTCACTCGGGTGGTGGGCTGCCTGGGGCCTGGGGGCGCTGGTCGAACCTATTTGGAGTCAAACCATCAAGTAAGTCGACATTCCCGAAAGTCATTGATAAATTAGACAAGGAGAAGGGTATCTTTGCTCTGGAAGTTCCTCGAGAAATTATAGACCACAATATCCTCAGTATGGCGAATACTTTGGTGGGAAAATATATAGGGCCAAGGCCCAACATTGATGTTGTGAGGGTTTTTACCAAAAAGAAATGGGATTTAAAGGGGCATGTAGAGGTGACAACAATGGCTAAAGGTTTCATGACTTTTGAGTTTTCTTGCTCAAAAGACTTTTCCAAAATCCTGTGCCCAGAGAACTGGTCTCTGGGGAGATTTACTTTAATCTTGCAAAAATGGTCTTCCAATCTGGACTTGAATAATGATTTCCTATCCCAGGCTCCAGTTTGGATTAGACTCTCAGAATTTCCCATGGAATACTGGCATGAGGACGTCTTTGATGGCATTACCAGGTCTTTTGGAGACCTTCTTTCCATTGATCCTGTAACGACAACTAAGAAGAGACTTACCTATGCAAGGATATATGTAGGAGTGATTGAAGGACATGATATGCCTCAAGTTATAGAATTTCAATCTCGATTGGGAAGCAGAATCCAAAAGATTGACTATGAAAGTGTGCCTTTTGCGTACTTCCATTGTAAGAAGGTAGACCACAAGGCTGGATTCTGCCCACTATTCAAAGGAAAGGGAATGGGGGGAAAGGCCCGCCCTCAAGGTGGGAAGAAAGCTACTCATGGTCCCAAAAAGATTTGGAAGAAGAAAGAAATGCAAGTCAAGAAAAATGGAGAGGCTGAAGGAAAAGCTAATGATTCTGTTCCTGATCTCCAAGTTGAACCTCGAGACCTCCAGGTTGTAGTGGAAGCATTGGAAGGAGAAGGGAAAGAGACAACTGAGGACAAAACCAACCCTTCCCAAATGAAGGAAACCAAGGATAATCTCGAAGAGGCAAGTATTATGGAGTCTCAAATCCCTGAGAGTTTTGAGGAGGTTGATCCGAACCTTTCCTCTGTCCCAGACTCTATGGAGGAACAAAAGGAAGGGGAACCAATGTCTCAAAACTCCACAAACCCGGTTAGTAGGGAACCCCCTGTAATAGTGAATAAAATCTTAGAACGGTTGTCTGCTTCAACATCGGAACAACTGGCCAGGCTAGATGCTTTGTTTGATTTATGTAAAGAAGAAGAAGAGCCACACTGGACAGAAGTCAGAAGAAGAAAGAAGAAGAATAGCCGGGACCCCTCTCTTGCCTCTCTTGCTTCAACTAGAAGCAAGGCCAAGGTAGATCTTGGTCATAAAACCAACCCGGTGGGAAGGAAAAACAAGAATGAAATCAGGAAGGAGGAAGCAAGAAGAAACATCATGGATGGAATGCAACGCACCATCCAGGAAGCCTGCTCATCAATTAAAGCATGAAGATCCTCTCATGGAATATTCGTGGACTCAATGGAATCCACAAGCAAGAAGTTGTAAGGAATATGATAAGGGATCAAAGGCCTGATATATTTCTTATTCAGGAAATGAAAATGAAGAAAGAAAATTTGGAAAATATTAGATTCAACAGCAACATGAATGGAATTGCCTCAAACTCAGAAGGAGCATTTGGAGGGCTACTGCTATTATTCAATTACAGACATTTCAATATTGTGCCTGAGTATGATGAGGATAACATCCTCTTCTGTAGAGTTCAACATTTGCAAACTAATGATTGCTATTTTTTAGTGAACATTTATGCTCCTAACAACAAGAGAGATAGAAAAAATTACTAGGTCAAAGTTGGAAAGTTGGTGCAAGCCAGTGACATTAAGAAAGGCATAATCCTGGGAGACTTCAACTCTCCACTGGAGGACAATGAGAAGATGGGAGGATTGCCCTTGGATTGGGAAAGTAAGAAAAATCTTTCCAATTTCATCAATGACCTGGCCCTAATGGATTTGGAGCTCTCAGGGGGTACCTTTACCTGGTCTAACAAGAGAGCTAGTCAGGACTGCATTCAGGTCAGATTGGACAGAGCTTTAATCTCCTCGGATTGGTTGCACTACCCTAGAGTTGGTTCTAACCACTCCCCATTTCTCTTTCGATGTCCCCTCTTGAGCCCAGGAGAAATTGTCCTTTTAGGTTCAAGAAAATGTGGACTACTCACCCCAACCTATTGGATAATGTCAAAAGATGGTGGGGGATTGGTGTTGATGGCTCAACCATGTTCAGAGTCACCATAAGGCTTAGCAATGTGAAAAGGATGGTAAAAATTTGGAACAAGTCTGATTTTGGCCATATTTTCCATGACAACGAAGAGTTTTCAGACAATCTATCTGTTATCCAAGATAGTATACATAAGGAAGGATATAATGAGAGTAACAGGGAGGCTGAGCTATTGATCCTGTTTGATCTTCATAACATCATCAATAGGGAGGAAAATTTCTAGAGGCAAAAATCTCGAATCACACGGCTTAAGGATGGAGATTGGAACATGAAGTTCTTTCATCTCTCCACCCTAAAACATAGGGCTAACAACAAGATCTCTAGAATCAGGAAGGGGCAGGTGTTTTTGTCTGAAGATCCAGATATCTCGGCTAAAGCAGTCTCCTTCTTCTCTTCTCTTCTCTCCGAGGACCCCCTGCTTTCCAAGGTGGACCAAGAGGATATCATCTCTTATATTCCTCAGATTATTCAACCCCACCAAAATAAACTTCTCTATGCTATTCCTAATGCTTTGGAAGTTAGAGAGGCCCTTTTCTCCCTACTTGGTGACAAATCACTTGGTTCGGACTGGTTTCCCACCTTTTTCTTCCAAATGTACTGGCCGGTGGTCATGGGGGATGTGGTTAAGGTAGTTCAAGAGTTCTTCGGAGCTAGAAGTATTCTTAAGGAGATAAATTCTACCTTCTTGGTTCTCATCCCTAAATCCCTAGGGGCTGACTCTTTCGACAAGTTCAGGCCTATCAGTTTGTGCAACTCTTTCTACAAGATCATCTCTAAAGTTCTCACTTCTAGAATGCTTAAAATCTTGCATCTGATCATATCGCAGCAACAATCTGGCTTTGTTCCTGGGAGACAAATCTTGGACTCGGTGCTGATGGTTCATGAGGTTATTCATTCTTTAGAAGCTTCCAAGCGGGAAGGTATGTTGCTCAAACTGGATCTTTCAAAAGCCTATGATCGAGTGGACTGGTCCTTTCTTGGGAAGGTCCTTCAGGCCTTTGGTTTTGACAATAAAGTGTGTAAAATCATTTCTCAATTGATGTCTACCTCCTCTCTTGCTGTTCTGATTAATGGAGCCCCCTCTGATTTCTTTAAACCTTCTAGAGGTCTCAGGCAGGGAGACCCCCTCTCACCTATCCCCTTCATTATTTTAGCTGAATGCATTGGGAGGCTTATTGAACGTAAAAAGTCTGAAGGAAGTCTTAAAGGGATTAAGCCTTCTTCGAGAAATGTCTCCTTCACTCACCAGCAATTTGTGGATGACACTATAATGGGGGGACAAGCTTCTGTGAAAGAAGCTAAGACTTTGAAAGAGGTTCTTGATACTTACTCCAAAGGGACTAGATAGCTGATTAACTAGAACAAAAGCTCAACCTTCTTTGTTAACACCCCTGAAGTCAGACAAAGGAAAATTGCCAAAATCCTTGGTTATGGGGTGGGCTCTCTCCCTTCATCCTATCTAGGGCTCCCCATGGGCTCCTCTCCCCCTGACTCTTTCTGGAATGGTATTCTGGACAGATTCAATAAGAAGATGGTTGGATGGAAAGGTGCCTCTCTCAGCTAGGCTGGGAAATGTTTACTGGTCAAATCCACTCTTCAAAACCTTCCCATTTATGCTCTAAGCCTTTTTGGAATTCCTGTGAAATTTGTAGAGAAAATGGAGAAAATCCAAAGAGACTTTCTATGGACCGGACTTGAAGGAAAGAAAAGGTACCCTCTTGTTGCCTGGGAGAAGGTCTGCCTCCCCAAGAGGTATGGTGGGTTGGGCATCAGAAAGCTTACCCATCTCAATAAGGCGCTTCTTGCAAAACAAATCTGGCGAATCTTCAATAACACTGGTGAATGGAGAGACATTCTGGAAAATAAATACCTCAAAAGACCCTCTCTTCATTTTACTTTATTCAATGAGGACATCCCTAAAGGGTTGACTTTTTGGAATGGTATCCTGAAGGCCAGGGACCTGGCTAAGGCGAGGGTCTCTTGGAAACTAGGCAATGGGGAGGATATTTAGTTTTGGTCTGACAGGTGGTTATGTCAAGGCCCACTTTCTAACAACCCAATATTTGAGAGATGGGTGCAAGAATGCATAGAGCTATATGGGTTTAAAGTAAGCAATTATAGGGTTGGTCAGGAATGGAGAGACCTTTCCCTCATTTCTGAGGATTTGAAACCAATAATGACTATGCTTAACTCTATGATCCCTAGTAATAATAAGGATGAGCTAGTCTGGAGGGATAATCCCAATGGAAGTTATTCTGTTGCTTCTGGCTACAACTCTCTCTGGGGTTTAAAGGAGAAACCCCCTTGGGCGGATGCTTGGCTCATGAGCCTCACTCTAAAGGTCAACATATTTTATTGGCTAGCACTTCAGAATAAAATCCTAACGCAAGATAATCTCATGAAGAGAGGCCATGTTATGCCCAGCAGATGCCCGCTCTGTAAAAACCAGTCTGAGTTGGGAAATCATATCTTCATTCAATGTGACTTTGCTAGGGAGGTGTGGAGTTCTCTTAATTAGGAAATGGAGATTCTCTGGTGCTGGCTGGATAACCTTATCGATTTTTTCAGTCATTGGAAAAGCCTTTGTAAAATTGCAGGCTGGCAGGATAATTATGCCTGGTTTTTGCCTCACTTCTGCTGGAGCATCTGGAAGGAAAGGAACAACAAAATTTTCAAGGACAGAGAGGAGCTGGCAATAATTCTGGGAAGGAAGATTTTGAAAAACATAAAAGAAAACCTTCAAGTGATGAAGGAGGGGGAAGTTGATATAGGGGACAGGAAGATGGTTAAAGAAAAAGACAGGAATCCCAAAAGATAGGATGCCAGATGGATTCTACCCCTAGAAGGATGGTCAAAAGACAACTTTGATGGTGCTTCTAAGGGCAACCCTGGCCCCTCTGGAAGTGGTGGAATTATAAGAAATAGTTTTGGGGAGGGGATTGCAGCCTTTGCTCTCCCGCTTGAAATCCAGACCAACCATTTGGCCGAAGCCAGAGCCGTGTGCAGTGTGGTAAAGCTGGCTTTGGAATCTGCCACCCCCCGTGGTCGATTACAAATATAATTGATGAGACACATGCCACCCTCACAAAATTTGAGAAGGTCCACGTTGTGTGTTAAAATGTTGTCACACTTCTATGAATCATTACATGTAAGAAAACTCAAGAATGAGCCCTCACAAATCGATTCATAGCTCTCTACTCATAGAGTGCAAGGGTTTGCAATGGAGGCCTTCAGTTTGACCTATTTTTGTGCCCATGCAAGTACACCATGAGATGAGAGATTCAAAGAGGAAAAGCAATAATGCTAGTCTCCATGATCTTCAAATATGCATGAAAATAAGATCTAATCTATGAAAGCAAAATCTAATCTATAAATGCAAGATCTAAGCTAAAAGCCCATGATGGGTGCAAGAGAGAAAAAGACAAGAAAATAGAAGTTCTCCACAAAAAGCTTTTGTATTCAAACTCTTTCAAAAATTGGTCTTCAAACCTGCAGCATAATGATAGCATAATCATGGGTCTCTAACATGAGGAGAGGGCTCTCCCTTATAAAGGAAATTATGGAGGTGAGAGGCTTCTCACAACCAATATGGGATAATAGAGCTTGATCCATGTGAGACAAAATTCCATCAATGAGAAAAGAGGAGTAGTTGAGAAGAAAGTGGTGATCCATGTGAAACAAGATTCCACCAATTAGAAAAGAGGAGTGGTTGAGGAGAAAGTGGAAAGATAAATCCCACTTAGATCACATTTTTAAGTGTAGAGAAAATAAAAAGAATTTATTTTATTTTCTTTTTTCATCAAAAGAGATATTTAAGTGGGATTTTTATTTAATTAAAAGGGAGCAAGTTCTTTTTAATTAAATAGAAGATATTTAATTAAATTAAAAGAGAGGTTTTTCTCTTAATTAATTAAATGTGGATGAACTGTTTAATTAAAAGAGGTTTTCTTTTAATTAAATGGGGATTTTATTTTATTTAATTAAAAAAAAGATTTTCTTTTAATTAAATAAGACTTGGAATAAAATGATCAATCTTAGAAATGAAATAAATCGAATTTGATCAAGGAAATTGATTTGAATTGATTTAATAAAATATTACAAACCATTGATTCAGAAAATTTGATAAATTGATAAATTGAATAATAGGGGCCCATAGTCTAGGCGACCATTTTTGGGTGCATACATTTGCCCCTCTTTGACTAATGTGTGATCGATTCGGGAACACATGTAGTCAAAGAAAGAAATTGAAGTGTGAGGTCAATTTGGGATCACAAAACAACCCAGATGTGTGGTCAACTCGGGAACACATCAGGACAAAGATAAAAATAAATTTTAACTTGAAAAATTTGAGGATAAAATTGATAAAACTGAATCAAGGATTGAAATTGATAATTACTGCCCCCTTGTGATCGAAATCGAAATGAGATAGAGGAGAAACAACAAATTGATAAATTTGATCAAATCGAACAAAAGATAAGGTTCTTGATGTAAGATGAAAGATATAAGAATCATAGAACCAAGTTAGATCATCAAGCATGAAATATTATGCCCCAAAGGTGATTTAGAAGAAAAGAAGTGGGCAAAAAGAATATGGAAGATAGAAGTTTGAAAGATATGGAAAGAAATAGAAATAAGAAAAGAAAATGCTCCAAAAATCAATCAACTGTTTAAGATAGAAATTTCGATTGAGATCACGAAAGAAAATAAGGAAATGAAGATCAAAATGTGACCACAATTGATTAAATTTCCACAATAAAGATGAAAGGAGAACCCTCTCAAACTCATAATGCAGCCTAAAAATGCAAACTAACATGAAGTCTAATAATGAAAGCTACATGAAATGCAATGGTGTACTTGCAAAAGAGCAATTGTAACATAGGATTCTGTGTTCATCATTCATTAGAGAATGTAAAAGAACTTATTTTCATCATTGGGCCATTATTAACGGACATCGAAAAATCACACAATCATCACTAGTTACAAATGCAACTATGAAGATATGAATGCGATTTATATTGGATTGAAATGTGGAAAGATTCTAACATAAGCATCAAAGACATAAAGGTCAAGATGACTTTGATGTTAGCTTACCCAATTTAATATAGAAAAACTATGCTCGCATCAAGGCATAGGTGCCAAGATGACTATAAGAATGGTTGTGCAAAAACAATCGAGGATGATGTCTCAAATCTCCTAAGTGTTTCAAGGGGACAACAAAAGACACTCTAGAGTTCAAGACCACACCCAAAAGCAAAATAAAATAAAATAAATAAAAACATGTCTCATGCCCCAAGTCTTCTAGCGATGCATCATGGAGAGACTTATCAGACAAAGACACTCAATAAAAATCAATAACAATTAGTACACAGAGAAAAAAAATCATGACATAAGTCAAACATTAAGTGTTGCGTTTAAAAATTTAAGTGTGTTAACTGATACTGAGTTTTGAGGACAAGGATCAAATGCGTGTAGGAAGGTAAGATCACATGATGATACTGGGTAAGACCAAACCAATAAGTGTTGAAAAACACTCGATGTCAATGGGTGTTGAAAAACACCATTTGCGAGGTGTCCTAAAGACTCACACATCTAAGAAACCAAAGCTAACATAGTTATGCCCCCTAGACAAAGACCAATTCCAAATCAAGGTAACAAGGACAAGGCATGGTGGAGAAAGACTAAGTGTCGAGGACATGTGCTAAGAAACAGGGGTGCAAAGGCCTCAAGTAGCGCCCGTTTCCAAGTTTTCACCACTTGGATTTTATTTATTTATTTATTTTTATTTTATTTTAAGACTTTTTATTATTATTATTTTTTTTTTTTGTATTTTTGCTACCAAGGTGCCTGTTTCCAGGTTTTCACCAAGGCACTTTTTCTATTTTTTTGAATTTTTGAATTTTTTTTTTTTTTTTTGTATTTTTGGAATATATAATTTTTTTGAAGATACATCAAAGTGCCTTTTGCTAGGTTGTCACTAAGATGATCATTTTTTCAGGACATTTTTCAATTTTTAGAATTTTTACAATATATCATTTTTTTGGATTTTTTAAAATATATCAATTTTTTTGGATTTTTTTCAGGATCAATAAATATGTACAAAGATACCCCTAGACAAAATGGGCATTAAACTCTTAAGCAAGATCACATCATGCAGTCCCAATGTCTAACAAGGTGGAGGACATGATGAAGCAATAAGCTAATGGATATTATGGATAAGCAAGGAGTGTATGAAGCAAGTGAAAGTGATTTTCAAAGGTTGACTCCTCAAGAGTACCCAAGCTAGGGAAAATTTGTCATGTAAAGAACATTTGAACAAGAAATGAAAGACCAGTATAGGATAATTCAAGAAAGCATAATATAAAAGTGGGAAAGATGCAATCCAAAGAAGTAGACATGTCAAGAGACTTTATAGCATCATATTTTACTCTATTTTATTAGATCAAGACCAAAGGGGTAAATGGGAAAAGGGTAGCAAAAGACTAGAATGAATGGAGGAAAATAGATATGAAGGCTAAACATGAAAGGAATGAAAACAAGATCATCATAAGATATCTCACAAGATAGCCAAATGTTTGTCTATAGGTCAACATTGTCAAGATCAAAGAGAGAAGATGAAATGAATGAAAGATGTAGAAGAACTACGCATGATGCCTATTTGTTAGGTTTTCATCATGGTACTTATCCAAGGCACCACAAGGGAGTGGTTTTCACCATAGAATGAATTTATTTCTCTTTACTTTTGCTACCAAGGTGCCTGATTACCAGGTTTTCACCAAGGCACATTTTCAAATTTTTCATTTTTTTCTTTCTTTTTTTTTCAATCTTTTTCAATTTTTTTTGGAAGAAGTCAAGCTTTTGAGATAATGCTCTTTGAATGTTTAAACCATGATATACAAAGGAATTCAAATGATATGTTCAAAGATGCTAATAGGGAAAGGAAGATGGGAGACAAAAATGGAGGATATAGCTTTATGAAAAGTGAGTGAGATTGAAAAATGGAAATGAAGGCAAGATCAACGTCAACACACACCTTGAAGGGTGCCGAAAGGATGGAGAAAATGTGGATGAAGGAATATGTGAAGGAATATGGTGAGTGGATAGAAAAGGTTGCAGTTTAGGCACATGGAATGGAAGAATTCTTTTGGAAGAAGATGAAGCGGAATTCTTTGGAAGCTTGAATGTCAACTTCAATTGTTGTTCAACATTAGACTTTCTCAAGAAAGACTTTGGAATCCATATAGCCATAGGCCTCTTTACATTTTTTTTTGATGATGTAGAGATAATATCTTCAATGATGGATTTTGGAACCCATACTTGTCTTATAATTTTTTTCTTAGATATCTCTTTTGACTTTATGCCCCCATGTAGATTAGATGAGACATGGTGGTCTACCTTTTTATATGGCTTCTTGAATTGCTTCTTTTTCTTGTATTGAACATTCAAGTTACTTCCAAAAGAATTAGGACTTGTGGAAGAAGAAGGATGATATGACTGGTTTAGGTGAGTGGGTGGATGAAAAGGATTCAAGGATATGCATCTACGTTGATCTTGAGGAAAGATAGGAGAGGGAGGGGCATAAGGACCCAAAATGGATGAAGAACTAGGAGAATTGGGAGGGGAAAGTGAAGGGACATAAGGACCCAAGATGGAAGGAAAATGTGAAGGATTTAGTATTGGTGGGGAAGGTCCAAGGATGGATGCAGAAGATGCAAAAGGATAATCAATAAGTTCATTAACATCTATATGACAATCAAGGACATCAACATCTTTAGAGTGAGCATTAGGATTTTCAACAGGATCATGAACATCTTGGATAGGAGCAACTTATTTTATAGGATTACTTAAAGCTTGAAAAGACTTAGGAAGAGTAGAAAGTGGAAGGGAACATGGAGTGGTAGAACAAGAAGATGGAATACTTTGATCTTGACAAGGATCTTTGGATAGCATAAGTGTAGAGTTTCTCTCTTGATTTTCAATAGGTTCAACAATGGAAGTAACAACACTATTTTTAATAACCTTAATGGAAGTATCATCTTTGGAAGGCACAACTATATTAAGGTCATTTTGATTGTCAATAAGCTCAGTAGTGTAAGTAGTATCTTGATCTTGCTTAGGAGAAGACTTAAGACATGGTGGAATGAATGAGGAAGGGTGTAAGGGATCAAAAGAACCATGAAATGGACCAGAGACATTGTGAAAATAATTGGATGACATGGAAGGTTCTTGATCTTGATCTTTCTTTATATTCTTTTCTTTATCATTTTTAGAGTCCTCTTGACATGAAGCCACTCCTAAGGAGAAGGAAGCATGTTGGAATTGTATGGAAGACTTTGGAGGAGATCGTGAAGGACTAGCTGAAGTAGGCATTATAGCACATGAAGGCTTAGGATATTTAGATTTAGCATTATCAAAAGTATTTGCAGCCAAGTGAAGGTTAGCTTGAGTTTCTTTAAGAGGTAGCCCTTGAGGATAACTATAGGGAATTGCATGAAAAGCATTAGGATCTTTGTTGGATGAAGGATTGGTAGGAGATTTAAAGACTCTGAATCTTTAAGAGATGTATGGATAGTGGAGGAAGTAGAAGATGGAAGGGGAGCATTAGAAGACAAAGGTTCAACATTAACATGATCTTGCTCAAGAGTGTAATCTTTATTTTCAGCATGAGGATTCCTAGAAGAGGAACTCTTATCCCATTGATTTGTATTTCAGCACAAAAAAATGCTTTCTCTTCGTCAAAAAATGCAGATTTATCATTTAGGTATTGTTCACAAAATTTATCAATGTTGTTTTCAAGATTTGATTCATGTGAATTACCATCAATATCTTTTCGTGACTCATCCCCTTTAAGCACAAGCATAGGACTAGGAGGACTTTTAGGAACTGTTGGAATGTAATAATCATCACCATCATAATCATTGTCACTAGAAGAATTATAGATAGGCATATCACAAGACTTTTCATGTTGTTCATTATCATATGTCTTAATAAGAGGAATAAGACTCTTGGTAGAAGTAGAAGAAGAATGATATCATGAAAAATAGGTAGGTGAAGACCTAGATGGATGATATCTAGAAGAGTCATGGTAAGATTTAGAAGATGAAGTATGTGAATGATATTTAGAAGAATTATCGTAAGACTTAGAAGATGAAGAATATGAAGGATATTTAGAAGAATCATGATAAGACTTGGAAGATAAGGAATTTGAACGATATTTAGAAGAATCCTGATAAGACTTGGAGGATAAAGAATCTATATGATATTTAGAAGAATCATGATAAGACTTGGAGGATGAAGAATTTGTATGATATTTAGAAGAATCATGATAAAACTTGGAAGATGGAAAATATTTGGAAGAAGGATATTGTGATTTGATCTTGCACATGATCCTAGCAAAGGTGTCTAACTTATCCATTTTTTTAATCATTTTTGTTGCAACGTTAGAATCCATGCATCTATTGGAGCGACAAAACTTTTCAAATTCAAGAAGGAGGTGGATTTCATTTGAGCTCAAATGAGGATCCCTAAAAAGATATCCAAGATCCATGGTTCTAGAAGAAAAAGAATCAAGCATAGAAGAAGAGAAAGAATGAATAGAAGAAGGTAGACTATATGATAATAGGAAGAAAAGAATAAAAAAGACATGAAGAAAAGAAAGAATAGAAATGGGAGATTAGAAAGACATGAAAGATGAAGAAGAAAGAAGACCAAGAGTCATTTTGGGAAATTTGATACCATTTGAGATCATTTGAATGTTGAGCAACATATAATAGCACTTGTAATCAACATGAAAGAAAAGGTACTAGTTGATAGGATAACCCTAAGAAACGTTGGTACCAAACTAGGATAGTAAAAGCACTAACTTGTCCAAAAGAGATGTGATAAGATAGAATTTTGCAATAGGCATAAATCAACATTGCCACAGAGGTGCTCACAACTTTGGGTGAATACCCTAGCACATATGGACCAGGAGGATGATTGACCCAAATTATAAATAATTAAAATTGAACTTTGATGAAAGTGAATGGACAAGAGATTACTAAGACTCTCCAAGTGTAATATCAAAGGATCCAAGTGTATATCTTTCTCAATAAGGACAATTTCTATCTTACCAACTCCAAACAAGGTCTCTTGTGAAATCAATGATTACTAATTCAAGAGGTCAAAGCACAATAACCCATGGTGCAAAAAGGCTTTTAACAATGAGAAAAGTAGCCTAATCCAAATAGGACCAACCTAGGGAGACTAGAAATAATGGGATAAAAAAGTTATTCAATCGTAAAGTCTCAACTCAAGAACTCATATTTTGTTCATTTTAAATATCCAACTAGATGTATCAATAGATTCTTTATCATAAACCAAGCACGCAAGATAGAAAATAGGGATTTCAAGCAAATAGTCTTCAAACAATGAACAAGGGGCAAAGCAACCTTGCACATGAGCAATCAAGTGACTTAGTTTATGCTAATCCCTAGGAGAGCTAATTGTGTATGTTCTCAAAGAGTTTCACAATCATTGCATACATCCCTAGAAAATAAAAGTTGGCCTCTCTAAGGTTTTTAGTAATGGTTTGACTCTGTAACTTTTATGATTCACAGGGGTGACCTCCAATCCCGGCGCACCGAGGTTTTGACACAGTCTGAGAACTTAATCTTCAAGAGCTGCTAGGGAGATTTGACAACCCACAATGAACCATACCCCATGGAGATTTCTTCCACGAGGACATTTATATAGCGATTGTTGCAGCCACGGTAGAAGTGGCTATTACCGCTTGAGGTTCCGTCTGCAGTTTGCCCTGTATAGGGATTGTCTGCTATGGTTAACCCTCTCTAAAGGTGACCGACTCACAATAGTGGACCACAAGGGGAATTAGCTTTTAGATCCAAGGTTTTGACACCTTTTCACTTTTAGCCCAATCAAAGCAAGCAGATTAATCCGACACGCTAACTAAGATTATCTCAAGATCTATGATATCAACCCCTAGTGATCTATCAACCTCTCCGGAGAAAGGATGCCTCAATCACCAAGTTGAAGATCCATCTAAGAGATTCTCAAAGTATCCTCCCCATCTACAAGGAATCCGTCTTTGAGAGGAGTTTCACTAGGAAATCACTCCCTCAAGATCCACGAATAGTATTCATGGGGCCTAATTACTATGTCTGTACAGATGTTAATTCCCCAAAAGCAAATCTATCCAAGAATAATCAAAAAGCACAAGGTGGTACACTTAACACTTTAACTAATGCAAGGTGAGTCCAAAGATGTGGAACACTTAACCCCTCACACAAGCCAAAACGAGTCCACAACTCAAAGATTAGTGAGTTCTAGAAAGCACAAGAGGGTTGACAAGTGGAGCACTTAACGCTTCTATCCTGTAGACCCCTCCCCTTTAATGTGGCGCTGATCTTGCAACCACGGGGTGGAATGAGGGGCCGGCGGATTCAGCGAGTCCAATAACCCAATATAGCTATCTAAATCTATCACTAATAATCAAGCTTGCTAAATAAAAATCAATGGAGATTACAACCTAGTATCAATTATGCATATGTTTGAAAAATAAAAGCATAAGAAAAACACACAAATTAGACACATGAGAGGTTCATTTTAAGGTTCCAAATCAAAGTGTTATCAGCCAAAGAAGAATACCTGAAGTCCTCGCAACGCGCTTAGTAGATCTTACCTATTTTTAACAACTTTAGCACGTTTTTTTAATGAAATCACAACTTGCTACTATGGTGTTCCAAAAAAAATCAGAAAACATAGAAAAACCCAAAACAGTGAGCAGTTAGCTAGAAAAAAACCAGAAAAACACGAAAATCCTTGCAAAAAAAATACGAATAACCTAGTCAACATGATTAGACCTTTTTTTTGCTATGATTTCGAACCCAAAAATAGAAATGAAAAGAAGATACCCCTGCTAAAAACTAAAGAGCTTTCCAAAAATGTAAGAAATTTAAAAAAATCTCTTCATTTGTGCCCTAGGGACCCAATTTTTCAAAATAGGCCAGATTCATCAAATCGAGTTTTTGATCCTTAATACGGCCTCAAAATTCAAAACACAAAGAAAGAACATCCCTTAGAATTCAAAAAGCTTTCTGAAAATGTAAATTTTTTTGAAAAATACGCTGATTTGCGATCAGAAATGGCTTTTTATGAAAAATAAAGAGAAATTCATAATTCACGCAAATCATATCAAAATGCTCTAAAAATCGAACTAGGACATTTTGGGCACATACCCAACCCACAAAAAAAATTTCAGAATCAAAATCTAAGTGGTTTAAAAGATATGATTGAATCTTTAAACCAACTAGATTTTTTGCCTGCAAACCAATCTATATATGGGTTGGCCTTAAAACCAAAGTGAAAAATTTACATAAGCACTTGATTAGATCCAATATGCTGCTGTAAAAAACCAGAGATGAAAAATAAAAACAAATGGAGCTAGAAACTTGATTCAAGCCCCACGGTGGGCGCCAAAAATGTGTGTTAAAATATTGTCACACTTCTATGAATCATTACATGTAAGAAAACTCAAGAATGAGCCCTCACAAATCGATTCATAGCTCTCTACTCATAGAGTGCAAGGGTTTGCAATGGAGGCCTTCAGTTTGACCTATTTTTGTGCCCATGCAAGTACACCATGAGATGAGAGATTCAAAGAGGAAAAGCAAGAATGCTAGTCTCCATGATCTTCAAATATGCATGAAAATAAGATCTAATCCATGAAAGCAAAATCTAATCTATAAATGCAAGATCTAAGCTAAAAGCCCATGATGGGTGCAAGAGAGAAAAAGACAAGAAAATAGAAGTTCTCCACAAAAAGCTTTTGTATTCAAACTCTTTCAAAAATTGGTCTTCAAACCTGCAACATAATGATAGCATAATCATGAGTCTCTAACATGAGGAGAGGGCTCTCCCTTATAAAGGAAATTATGGAGGTGAGAGGCTTCTCACAACCAATATGGGATAATAGAGCTTGATCCATGTGAGACAAAATTTCACCAATGAGAAAAGAGGAGTGGTTGAGAAGAAAGTGGCGATCCATGTGAAACAAGATTCCACCAATTAGAAAAGAGGAGTGGTTGAGGAGAAAGTGGAAAGATAAATCCCACTTAGATCACATTTTTAAGTGTAGAGAAAATAAAAAGAATTTATTTTATTTTCTTTTTTCATCAAAAGAGATATTTAAGTGAGATTTTTATTTAATTAAAAGGGAGCAAGTTCTTTTTAATTAAATAGAAGATATTTAATTAAATTAAAAGAGAGGTTTTTCGCTTAATTAATTAAATGTGGATGAACTGTTTAATTAAAAGAGAGGTTTTCTTTTAATTAAATGGGGATTTTATTTTATTTAATTAAAAGAGAAGATTTTCTTTTAATTAAATAAGACTTGGAATAAAATGATCAATCTTAGAAATGAAATAAATCGAATTTGATCAAGGAAATTGATTTGAATTGATTTAATAAAATATTACAAACCATTGATTCAGAAAATTTGATAAATTGATAAATTGAATAATGGGGGCCCATAGTCTAGGCGACCATTTTTGGGTGCATACACACGTCACTCATGCGTTTAGAGAGGCAAACCTAGTTGCTGACTGGTTCGCTAACAAAGGGGTGGGAGCAGAAAAAGAGGTGATCTGGCATTCTGGAAAATATTTTTCGATGAAGGCTAAGTCACTAATTGAGCTGGAGAAAATCCACGGAAGTATGGGTCAATCTAACTGTTATCATGTTTAATAAAGAAAGATTGGATGTTGGCACGAGCCATAATAAGTTTCTTGGTTTTCGTAATCTCAAGGGATTTTTTTTGTCATTTCGACACATTTGGCAGATCGTTATCATTTTCACTTGCTATTGTATCAGAGAGGCGAATGATAACAAACCCAATAAAAGAAACAGAGCCAAAATCTTGGCTGGAAAAAAATTTACAGAGATTGGGGCTCATGAGAATAGTTGAAAAAAAAATGGATGTCATGACTAGAGAATGGAGCAGAAAGGACCCGGCGGGTGAAGTGGAGAAGTGGAAGAATATGGGCAAAGTCTGGAAAAAATTGGAAAAGGGCAGGGTTGCGAATTTTTTCGAGAAACTCCATGGTTTTGACCCTGAGGTCACCAATAGCATGGTGAACTCGTGGAACAATGGCAAGGTCAAGGTGAAAGGGGTTTCTTTCCAAATCATAGAGGAGGTGGTTGCAGAGGTCACTGGTATCCCTATGGAGGGTTTCAAATTATACAGGGACAAGAAACTTTCGTCCAATGCAGTCAAGGAGTTCGTGAAAAATTCTGCAGAGATGAACAAGCTGGTGAAGAAAGAGTCTTTCTATGTGACGGAGACTATAAAGAAGTTCTGGAGGTATGTTTTATATGCCCTCATTGATTATGTTACCCTGGACCTTAGGTTTGATCGGGTCAGAACTCACCATTTTGTGGTTTTAAATCATTTTCGCCATAAGAGTAGAATTTCCATTCCCTTTTACCTTCTCACTTCTATGAAGAAGGCAATCTCTGTTTTCAAGAAGAAAGCCACTGTTAACCCTGCTTTGCATGAGGGATTATTGCTCCTCATCCATGAGCATTTCAAAGCTCAGTCTATATGCAATAACCCTCCTCAAGTTGAGGATGTTGACAAAGGCAGCTCCAACTTTTCTTCAGACTCTGATGACATTGAGAGCATTAGCTCGGAGGAGGAGAAAGTTTCCTCAGGAAAGAAGAAAAAAGGTCAAGACAGGAAATAGTCCACAGCTACAACTCCTAGCAGGAAAAGCCCTAAGGATCACGACCAAGCTCAAGCAAAAGAGGGTTATGCTGAGGAGGAGGAGGAAATGGATATCGAAGACTCTGAAAAAGTGTTAGAGGAGGAGTTGGAAGAAAAGAAACCTGGGAAAAAATGGAAGAGGGAGGTAGTGAGAGTTGAGGAGACTAGAAATCAGAGGATGGATGCTATTCCTCTTCCCCTCTCCCTTGTCCAGTCTCAGCCTCCTTCAGAGGAAAAAGTGAATGTCATCACTAGAGAGAATGAGGCAGAAGTGCAGGTCAAAAATAGGAGAAAGGCTTGGAAAAATTTCAATGTGAGGACTACTACTATGGGGATTTTTAGGGAAGTTATGAACCCTCAAATCCTGGTGGACAACCTAGAGCAGCCTAGGCTCAATAAGCTCATAGACACAGCTATCTTGGCCATTTCAGACAATGCAAGGGAGACTGGAATGAACCTTCTGAATAATGCCCACAGTAGTATGATTGACAACTTCAGATCAATCAAATGGCTCTTCCATGAGCTGGAGGAAGTTAGAGAAAGGGTATCCCAGATGGAAAGTACTAAGAATAAGATAGGTAATGACAGCCAGAATGACCAGGATAATAGAGAAAGGTTAAATGAAAGGAATTTAGAAATCTTGAAAGCTACAACCACAACCTAGCAAGTCAGATGATTTCTCTCATGAGTTCGATGAATCATAACATCCAATCCCTTGCTGGTAAACTTAAGGATAGGGACTTGCTCATGGAGGAGGGAGGATAGAACAGGGATAAGGCCAGGCCGGATGATGACAAGGCCACAATCAGTACGTTCACCAGTATGGATCAGGGCATGGAGAAGGTCCAGGATCAAATGGCAAAGGAGCAACAAAAGATAGTCGAGGCAGCTCAGACTATGCAGGAAATGGAGAAGATAACTGAAGACTAGTTTTGTTGTCTTTTGTCTTTTTGTCTTCCTAGCTTTTGGCTTTTGGACAAGCTTTCTATAGCCTATTTAGTTTGTTTGTTTTCTGGCCTTTCTATTGGCCTTTGTTTTGGGCTAGGCCCGCGGGCTTTTTTTTTCAACTGTTGGACCTCTGTTTTGGCTGGGCTTCTTTTGCTTATTATCAACCTTGTTTTTGTAAAACTTATGGGTTTCAGGATCCCTTAAAACCTGTTTATCTTATCAAAAACTTTGCTGCCAAATTGATTGATGCATCTATCCATATGTAATGCAAAATTAGGATGAACCATTAGAGGTTTTTCCATGAACCATTTATCCTCCCAAAGCTTTATCTTTCTCTCACTCTCTAAATTCCACCTACAACCATTTCTTTCTATGGATTTAGACTTTTGGATACTATTCTATATTTGAAAGCCAACAATAAATATATCACATTCAATGAAGGAATTAAAACTTGAAAAGTTAGTTAGATATTTATTTTTTATGATATCAGTCCATTTCTTATCCTCCTCAAATATTATCCAAACCTATTTAGCTAGGAGGGATTTATTAGTCAGACAAATTGATCTAATCTCAAGGTCACCTTTTTGTTGAGGCTTGCACACATTTTCCCATCAAACCAATGGTAAATAGTTCTTTACTTCCACCCTTGAACAAAAGAAAGTTGTCTGAATATTTTCAATTGCATTTGCAAACTTAGCTAGTATTATGTACAAACTGAGAGCATAAATGAAGAAGTTCTAGATGGTATACTTGAGGAGAAGAATCCTCCCTACTTAACTAAGAAGAGCTCCTTTCCATCTAGCTGATTTTGAGTTGAATCTATCAAAAATCTTGTTCCAGAATAAATTTGTAAGTTTTGGGCCTATGGGGAGACTAAGCTAAGTAGTGGGAAATAATTCAATTTTACAATCAAGAATTCTTGACATCCTAGTTTGTCTATTTTGAGGGGTGTTAATGAAGAAAATAAAGCTTTTAGTCTAATTGATTAGTTGCTTTAGTATACTTTGATAGAGCTTCCTTATATATTTTGGTTTCTTTAATAGTAGAACAACCCATAAAAATAGCGTTATCTACAAATTGTTCATGAGAACAAGTTTTAGAATCATAAGAAGGTTGAAGACAATTAATTTTATTTTCTTGGACATATTGACCAAGTAGCCTCCCAAGGATTTCCACCATAATAGAAAACAAGATAGGGGATATTGGATCTCCCTATCTAAGTCCTCTAGTAGGTTTGAAGAAGTTGGAAGATTCTCCATTCACTTAAATAGGAGTAGTTGAAGTAGAAATAAGTTATCTTATGAGGTTAACAATTTTATTATTAAACCCAAAATATTTAAGAACTTCACATTGAAATTCCCAATCAATTCTATCATAAGATTTAGGTACATCAAGTTTCATAATAAAGCCTTTTTTCTTGGGCTCTTCTAAAGAATGAATGTTTTCATGGGTACTAATAATGGAAAGGATTTGCCTTCCAGACACAAATCCATTTGTTGTTCATGTATGATACTCAAGAGGAAATAGAGAAATCTAGAAGTGGGGACCTTTGAAATGATTTTATATAAAGATTTTTAAAGGCTAATAGGTCTAAAGCTCTCCATATAATCAACTCTCAAAGATTTAGGAATTATGGCTATAATAGTAGAGTTGATCTCTTTGAGGAGGGATTGGGAACCAAAGAACTCTTTCATAGAATTAGTTACATTAGGGGATAAAATGTGCCAAAAGTTCTAAAAAAACATAATAGGGAACCCATAAGGAGCTGGGAATTTTCCCCCATCAAAGGAAAAAGTAGCATTTCTGATCTCAATCTAAGAAGGGATGACGCTAAATATTTTTTTATTGAGAACATATATCCTATTAGACATTGAAGAAAGAAATCATCTTGGTAGATTTCATTGAGATTCAAGTCCGCCTTAAGTAAAGAGGAAAAATAACCAACCATTTCACTTTTGATATCTTGGTATTTTTCCACTTTATCATTCACAATTTTAAGATATTTGATCCTATTTGCTGTCATGTGTTTTAATGTAGTCGTGTGAAATAATTTAATGTTTTTGTCTGCAACTTCCATTCATAGGGCTCTTGATCTCCACCTCCAAAAAGTTTCCACTTTCATTATGGCATTATGGTATTTGACTAAGATTTCACTTTCAGAATACATCAATTGCTTAGAAAAACCATTAACTTGGATATGATCTTAAACATATTTAACCTTGTTAATGGTTTCAGCCTTCTCTTTGAATATGTCCCCAAAAACCTCCTTGTTCCAGTTTTTTATCTTATTTCTAAAATTGCCAAGGCTCTTGGTAACCTTGGACATAGCTAAACCATCTACTTGAATATTCCACCATTCCTTAATTCTAGCCTCCAAATTAGGGCGATCCAACCACATACTTTCAAAATAAAAAGGGTGAATAATCTTGTTAGTCAAGGGATTATCATTGAAAGAGGTGAGAGTGATCAGAGCCAATTATAGAGAGAGAGAAGAGGGCTAAAGAGTAAGAGGCCAACCAATCCACAAAGACCAAATCCCTATCCAACCTAACTTGAATTCGATCCTACCCAACCCTCCTATTAGACTAGGAGAATTGGTGACCTTGGATGTCCACATCAGGAAGAGTCGAGTTATTCACAAAATCTTTTAAGTCTAGTCTATTATCAATATCAGGAGTAGCTCCTCCAAATTTTCCAAAATCTTTAAGAGGGGTATTAAATCTCCCATAACCAATCCTATATCACTAGGGAAAGTAGTTATAACATTCTCAATTTTTCTCCACAAGACTTTTATACCTTTCTTATAGTTAGGGGCATAAATATTAGTAGAAGTCCACTCAAATTTATCCTTGATGTGATAGAATATTAAAGGTAAAATTTTGTTGTTAGTGAAAATAACCAGACCTTCAATATTGTTGAGATTTTAGAAAATGGAAACGACTCCAGAAGCGGCTTTTGAATCACAATGCTCAACTCCATAATTTTAAAATAGTTTGATTTTCTCAGCCTTCTCTTTAGACATTTTGGTTTCTTGGATCATGACAATGTTAGGTTTATAATCATAGACCAAGTTTCTTAGCACATTTTTTTTGTGAGGATTGTTACGTCCTCTTATATTTCAAGAAACACTATTCATCTTTTTTTATTAAGGCAGTCCTCTTTGATGGTCATTTGTTTTCCATCCACTATATTTTATTTTCTTTCTGGTTCCCTTTGTTTTCTTGCTAAAAATCTGTTAGAAATAGATAATACTAAGAGGGGGAGGGGTGAATCAATATTTTCAATCTTTTTACCCACAACTGAATTTTATTAATTACTTTTCCACATGCATAAGAAAGAGAACCAATAATGCTAAACAAAATAAACAACCATACAAGAAGAGAACTCATAACACCATATTTTTTTAACTAGGGAAACCCTAGCCAAGGGAAAACCTTGGTGGAGATGGAACCCACAAGATGATTCACTATATAAAGAATCGGATTAAGGATATTGACCTTGTTAGAAGTCTATGAAAAATGTATAGTGTCTCGAGTCCTTGTTAGGAGATTAGGCCTTGTTAGAAGCCTCAACCCTATTAGAAGTTGCTTCAACCCTGTTAGGAGTTGGTAGATCATATACAAATGTGTGCAAGAAGAGCCCACTACCCTAACATGCAACTATATAAATAAGTCTTTCAAGAGAATAGATATACATACAAAATTGGATCACTTGCTGTACTTCACAATTCTTCTGATTGTCTATTCTTCACACAAAGGGTAACTGCACATATATCAAATTGCATCATATGTCGCATCACATATCATTACTTCACATGGTATTTTTGATCATTCTATTGCACACTAACTTCACAAATGAAGTTCTTTATTTATACCAAACATATTGGTAAATTCTTCCTTAGTCAGCTCACATATCATTCTTAGAGTTAGCTCATCAAGAATTAATAATAAAACAATTATTCAAGTCATTTAACACATTCTATTGACAGGTTCTGTTCTGCACTGTATCATCACTACATCACTATTTCCTTCACAACTTAAACTTGGTTGGTTGTACGGACATGTGCACTGGTTTACATCATCAATATGAGATCATGCATCTCTAGTTAACTACACAAGAGAATATTTCAAGGGAATATTTTGCTATCATCAAATCTGTCACGCTACTGTAACACTATCTAATACTTAAACAATTTTTCTTCACGAATAAACATGACTAATCTGCAAAACAAATATGTTGCCATAAATGACAAGCATATAACTTACCTTGTTTGATTGATTGGTCACATTTCCAACAATCTCCCCCTTTGGCATTGATGGCAATATTTTGGGAAAATTTGCTAAGTCCCATACTTGCTGTCATAACAATCAAAGTAAATAACCATAACATAGTAAAAACATTGTATTCATATTTTGAAAGGATTACATCCCTTATAACTCTGATTACAAAGTTAGCTTGAAGCAAAAATTATTGCTATACTCCAGAATATAACTATCAATTACACTTTTCCTTATTTCTCCCCTTATAATTACAATTTTCCATATTTCTCTGCCTTTGACATCAATGAAAAAGGTGCCAAAAAAAGAAGGAAAAATTTGTCAAAATCTTGTAGCTACATCAAAACTTGGAAAAACAATCACTGAAGTTAGTCTTCAACTGTGTAACGTGTTTCTTCCAACTATCTTTTAGTGCATCAGATACATTGATTAATACACATAAGGCATATGTGACTAACTCTGCTGCGTTCAAATCTGTAGCCACAAATTTTTCATATGAGGACTTTGCTGCCAAGCATTCCTCCAACTGATTTTCTAGCAATGTTACTTGTGGGGATAAGTGATCTCTCAAAAGAGTGAATCTCTTCAAAAAAATTTCTTTCTCTACTTGAGTTTCCCTTATGCTGTCATGAAGTGTATGCATTGTATGCTCAATGGTATCTAACTTTTGATTTTGTTTCAGAAAGTTGTCAATGAGCATCTGAAGCTCAGTTACCTTTTCTTTGATTTGATCTTCAAAACTTTGAAGATGGATGTATGCCACATTGCACTTAGCATAAGTCTGTTTCCCTTCTTCTATACTCTATGTCAATGCCTTAATGCATACATTCAAAGTTTCTATATTATTCCTTATATTTGTACACATGGTATTAAGAAGTTTACCATCATGCTCCATTTGTGCCTTGAATTGTAGCTACATTAGTAAGTATTGTGAACTTATCATCAAAATTTTTACACAAAATTGTTGCGCGTAGTTGAATATCTGCAAGTGTGTCAATAAGACTTACTATCTTTTCCATTTTATCTAGAACTAAAGTCAAAGTCTTCTTGATTGACTTGACTGATTTCTTCTTTTCAAGAAGTTTACTTAAAGAAGATATTAGATTTTGTGCCTTATCTTCTTTGTCTGACTATATTGCTGCTTGTGAAGGAGGTGTAGCGGGTGTTGTGACTACTATTGCTAAGGGGAATTTGAAGTAGTTGCTTCAATGTTGGATTCAGTTTTCTTTGCAGAAGGTGCATCTTCTTCCTTTGGCTCCTGATCTTCATCTTCATCAGATGAGCTGCTATAATCCACAATATTGCCAACAATGCTGGCACCAAAATCTTTGAATGGATCCTTAGTTCTATCAATTGTCACATTGGTGTTATCTACTTGCATAGATTCACTATCAATGGTGATATGTGGTGAATCACTCAAAATTGGTGTTCCAGTTGGTTGCTCAAAATTGTGAGGTGGACTACCTATAGTAGGACTTGCTTTCTCTATCTATGCATATTTCTTGGACTTTATAGGGCTTGCCTTCTCTGGTCACGCACTCTTTTCTAACATAGGGCTTGCCTTTTCTGGCTGCACACTCTTCTTTGGCATAGTAGACATGTATGTGACTATAGCCTTTTGAGTTTTTACATTTGCTGCTTCATAATTTCCTCCAATGAGGAGAATGAATCTCTTTTTATTTCTTAATAGTGGTGCTATTCCTTTCAGAATTTCTATTAACTCTTCCTCATTATTTATAGTACATAAAATTTTCACCATATTAATTCTTATTTGCTTGTCTTCCTCAATAACTCTACTTTTTAAAAAAAAAAGTCTATTGTACAAATCTTCTGGTATCTGACCTCTTATGCTATCAAACCTTTTATCTTTTAAGATCATATATCTAAATACAACATTCTCTAGTTGTCTTCTATCCATATTATTGTACAATCATAGTATTTGTTTAATTGCACAAAATTATTGTCATTAATAATTTTCATGTTGAGATTCTCTACCTTGGGTTTCAATGCCTTTTGTCCGATTTAGGTCTTTGCTTCTTGATCAGCTGGCTTTACTACTCTATCACTAGTTTCTTCTTTAGATTCAGAAAAACTAATCTGCAAGGTTCTCTTCTTGCGTGGACCACTTGTAGTCTGCTTGACTCTCTTCTTAGGAGGGATTTTAATCTTTTCAAGCCTTGTAGACTTCCTAGGTTCAAACGCTTCCTTAGTCTTTACTAGACTCTTTGGAGGTTACTGCTGCGCCACTGCTGCATATGGTATAGTAGGTGCTTTTGCACTTGTTTGGACAACTGTGACCTCTTCAGTAGGTTTGGCCACTGCAATGGGTGTAGTGTTCAATAGCTCAGATTGACCACTGGCGTTCATTTTCGTAACTATCCATTTTACCTCATCAACTTTTTTTTAAGATATTCTTGATTCCTTCAAAATAGAATCAATCACCCTTTCCACCTTTTTCTTTGAGTCCTTGATTATCTAACTTGTTTTAACTTCTCTCATCTTCTTAATATATGTCCCCTATCTAGGACATTCTGAATCAACTTCTGAGTGAAGGATTATCTATGCATATCCTATAATTTATTCCTTACTCATCTCGTAACCCATAGGTTCAATAAAATTAACTCAAGGAACTACAACCTCCATACAAGTGAAATCTATTTCAACCATGAAGCACAATTCATCCTTATAGTTTTCCACTAGTACAGGAGGTATCCTATACCTTTGCTTCATTTCAGCTTGGAAAGATTTCATTATACTGTCAATATCACTGTTTCTGATTGTTTCAGGTCTGGCTCTATATACACGAGTGATTGTTTGCATTGCACACTCACTTCCATCCCAGTTTATAATACCAATAAACTTCTTAGTTGCGTAGAAGAATATGCGAGTTAGTAGGGATTCAAACCTAAAGACTGTGCTCCTAGACTTCTTGATTCTTGATATATTATCCAATAACTATATTAGGATAATGTCACATAGATTAACATCTTTGCCTTTTACTACTAGGTAAGCTACATGAAGAAATCCTGTAGGTACTGAATCTATCCTAGATCCATGATTGAATTTGTATCCCAAAATTTTGCAAATAAATCTTAGTCCATCGTTCTAAATTTTGTTGACCTTCATGTTTCTACCATAAAAACACGTGTTGAGATTTGTTTCAACTATCTTGCACACATTCTTTATGTTCACTAGATTGCATCCTTCATTATTTAAACCTACGACCTTGTGAATTAGGTCATTATCAATACATATGATATAGTCTCCTAGCCATAGAAGATCATCATGTACTCTACTCAGAATTATCCTTGTCCATTCATGATTGTCGAAGTCTATGTAGAACATATGCTTAACTAGGTTAAGTCATTCTAGGTATCCATGTTCTAGTTTTAGTCACAAATCATTTTTGCACATTTTCTCCAATTCCTTATGAATTTTTGTATCACGTATGCTTTCAATTTTGCAATGAATATAACCTCTTATAACCTTGACATGAAAAACATTTTTTGAAACTTGTGAAAATGCTCCAATAGGGCCATCAAGCAAAAAGACAAATGGGTGTTTATTGAAATTGTATCTAGGTCTATTGCTCACATTAAAAACTTCTTGTCTTGCCATTTCTTAAAAATTATGCTCAACAAATTTAGAAAATACCTTAACTTCGTGTATTAGGGTTTCCAGCAAATTCATGTGTATGCAGGCCTCTTTAACACTTCAAATCTTGTTTTGATCTCGCATTCAAGATTTTGCACAAACAAATGATGTTTGCAAATCAATTCATGTCCTTTAAATCTTTTGCAATCTATACTTCACATTAAATGCATATCTGCTACTAATTCTGTATACTGTCTCTATATAACAAAGAGTTTATTCTTCTTATATATCCTTATCCTGATCATATTTAGCAATGCACACTTAGCTATAGAATTTTCTCAATATCTAGTACATACTATTAACTGTGCAACCTATGATATTCTTTCTAACACCAGTTATCAATAACTGACGCTCTGCTTCACTAAGAATGCTTAATTCTGGTAGGAGGAGTCACAAAAAAAAGTGATTTTACTGTCTTTTCAGATACATTAGGACAAGCTTCTTCCTGAACTGTGTGAGAGCTCCCAGTTTCTCTTTCTTTTACAAATATTTCTTTAAATTCTTCTTCCATCTCTTTCATTTCTTCCTTCAGACTGTCGTTATTTCTTCTATTGTTCCTTCTATAATTCTGATTCATGTTTAGGTTTCTCCTATCCATTATGAAAAACTTTGCTGTGTGTCCAAAGTTATTAAATAACTGACATATAAGAACATTTCTTATTTTTTCATTTTGTTGGTCATCAGGTGCTTTGCAATTCCTTGCAATGTGTCCAAGATTGTTGTATCTGTAACAAACAATTTATCTTCTTTCTCCACTTTCATTGCTGTGAGATCTTCTTCTATTACCTGTGCGATTAGTGTTCCTAGACATTCTACTATTTGCATTATCATTATCAAATTTAGGTTTCTTACAATCTACTGCATAATGTCCATATCCATGACAATTATGACAATAAAACTCTGAAATAGGTTTAAAAGACTAACCTTTGCAATCATCTCTAGTATGTTCAAGTTCATCACACTAGGCATGAGATTCCTTTCTTTTGATATCCTCGTCTTGATCAGATTCTTTAGATTTCTCAGAGTGAGTAACATTCTCTTTGTCTTTAGATGCATCATCTATTTTTCTTATGCTTAGATCCTTTTTGACTTTAGGGGTATCAGGTTCTTTTCTCTCAATAGATTTCTTGGTGGATTGTCCAAGGAAGAATCTAAGTCCAGTCTTGTCATAGCTGGGTCTCTATACAAATATACATTCTTCAATCTTTTCACTGCCGGTATATAATTTCTCAAGTTGTTGTTTGGTTTGTACCAACTCACCTTTCACAATAGTGTTGTATTTTTCTAATTCTGCATGTTCTAACTTGATAGATTCCAATTTAGATGTTGCCTTTCTTAACTGGATCTTAGATCTGCATTTTCAGCTTTTATGTCAGAGTCATTCTTTCCTCCATTTTTCTTAAGACTTAACTTTAGTTCAACTATATTTAACTCATGTTTTATGATCTCATTTTCTTTCTTTAGATCTGTAATATCATCATCACTAGTTTTTGCCAAGGTCCTTTTTGCTTCAGATCATCTATCTTGTCCTTTAGTTCAACAATATAAGCTTTTGCGTCTTTGTATCTATCTTTAAGTCCATCTCTTTCATCAATAAGGAGATCAATCTATTCAAGAGCTTCTTCAAGATTCTTCTTCAAGTGTTCCATATCCATAGGGATCTTATTCAAGTTGTCAAGCCTCTTTTGAATAAGTAGGCTTTGATACCAATTGTTAGAAATAGATAATATTGAGGGGGAGGGTGGGGGGGTGAATCAGTATTTCAATCTTTTTACCCACAACTGAATTTTATTAATTACTTTTCCACATGCATAAGAAAGAGAACCAATAGTACTAAACAAAATAAACAACCATACAAGAAGAGAACTCATAACACCATATTTTTTAAACTAGGGAAACCCTGTCCAAGGGAAAACCCCAGTGAGGATACCCACAAGATGATTCACTATATAAAGAATTCAATTAAGGATATTGACCCTGTTAGGAGTCTATGAAAAATGTATAGTGTCTCGAGTCCTTGTTAGGAGACTAAGCCTTGTTAGAAGTCTTAACCCTATTAGGAGTTGGTAGATCATATACAAACGTGTGCAAGAAGAGCCCATTGCCCTAACATGCAACTATACAAATAAGTTCTTCAAGAGAATAGATATACATACAAAATTGGATCACTTTTTGTACTTTGCAATTTTTCTAATTGTTCATTCTTCACACAAAAGGTAACTGCACATATATCAAATTATATCATATCTTGCATCACATATCATTACTTCACATGGTATTTTTGATCATTCATATTACACACTAACTCTGCAAATGAAGTTCTTTATTTATACCAAACATATTGGTAAATTCTTCCTTAGTTGGATCACATATCATTCTTAGAGTTGGCTCATCAAGAATTAATAATAAAACAATTATTCAAGTTGTTTAACACATTTTGCTGACATGCTTTGTTTTGCATTGTATCATCATTGCATCACTATTTCCTTCATAACTTGAACTCGGTTGGTTGTACAGACATGTGCATTGGTATACATCATTAGTATGACATCATGCATCTCTGGTTAAGTATGCAAGAGAATATTCCAAAGGAATATTTTGCTATCATCAAATCTATCATGCTGCTATAACATTGTCTGATACTTAGACAATTTTCCTTCACAAATAATCATGACTAATGTGCAAAAAAAATACGTTGCCATAAATGACAACCATATAACTTACCTTATCTGATTGATTGCTCATATTGCCAACAAAATCTACATGCTCCCTATTTTTTAGACCTGACATCAGCTTTCATTTATCTTGTTGTACTACATCCTTGTGGAAGAGGGGACTCAATATTTTCTCCCTTTCTTCCATTTGGATTTTGTCCACTGTTCTTCTTGATTTTTATAGGGATCCATTCTTCTTCCTTCTAATCATATTGGTTTAGGTCTTCCTTAGACCACACAAAAAGTTGAGATTCTATGTTGGGTTTTTGCTCTTCATATTAATAACCAAATTCCTCAAATAGGTTGACATTTGATCTAGATTGGTTCTCTTGTATTGGGTTGATAATGGTTAGTGCTAGATTCTCATTTCCATTGAGATCTTTAGCTATTTTATCAACATGATCTGTAACTTCCTTTTCTTCAATGTCATTTTCTTCCTTAGTGATGTTGTCATTATTGACCTCTCTTGAAATGGTGTTTTCAACTACTAGCTTAGATGTTTCATTTTGGTACTAGTCAACCATTTTCTTGGTCCCTTTTTAAGTCTCTGCTTGAGGGTTGATTTTACCTTCTGTTTGAATCTTCTCTTTACATACTTTTTTCTAGTCTCTTACTTGAGCAACTTTTTTCTTTTTTTCCTTTCCTAGTTTTAGAGGACATTACTTTGCCCAATGTCCTGCCTTCTTTTAGAAGAAGCACGAGAATGACATATATTCATATTCAACTACTATGGGACCATTTATCAAGTGTAGAATGGATATAAATAGTGTGAATGAGGTCAGTATCTTCCTCAATACTAACACATATTCTAGCAAACACTAACCTCGTTCTAGTCATTGTCACAGAGTCTATCGAAAGAAGTTCTCCAAAAGAACTTGCCAAACCTTTTAGCACATCTTTGTTCTAGTATTCCAAATGTATACTAGAAAGTCTAATCCATATATGTACAAAAGAGAAGAATGATTCATTGAAATCCATGATTTTGGACCATTTTTGCAAAGCTAGAGCCACTTTCCCCATCATCTATGGGCCTCCACATAAAACATTAGAAATATCCTCTTCGTTAGAGAACTCAAAAGAGAAGAAACCTTTCACTAGTTTCTACCTCTACTTGTCCCTTAAGATGCCAATTCCTTTTAATGAAAATTCTTACCACATCTATATTTGGGCATTATCTATAAAACTTTCCAAGAAGAGTTAGAACCATTCCCTTAACATAATGATCAATACGAAAATTTGTAATAGATGTAGAGAAAACCCTTTTAGATGGCTCATAAATGTTGTTTATATCCAAAAAAAAAGATTTTCCAGAGAGTTTAATCCCAAAAAGAGAAGAATTCTTACCATGATTCTCTCCTTGCTTGGATATAATATTCTTTGAGCTTGAAGTTTAACCAGTCTCAATTTGGGCTCCCTTTTTAATGGTATTGCCTCTAGTTTTATAAATTTTCTAGACCACTTCCTTTGGAACAAGTGGAAGAATGATAGTGATGGAGGTACTAGCAGTTGACCCATCTAAAATTGAGTCCTCCCTATTATTTTTTCCTAGAAAAATTCTTGTGCTTTGCCATCCGATCTACCATTTTTCGGTCCAACACCTTGGCCTGAACCAACTCCTATTCTTTGCATGCCTCCTCTTCTTGACCCGGCTTTATCTTTCCTTTTCTGCTCTTCCTCTTGTAAGGATTTTTTTAATTTATTATATCATGTTGTTCAAAGAGATATCTCAACTTTGGAGGTTTGTATGGTTCTCCTATTAATGGACTCAATGTTATTTTCCAAAGAGTGCAAGAGATAAAATAGAATGGAAATGAGGTCCCTATTCCTAAGGTGGTTGAGAAAAGGAAGGTGATAGAAGTAGAAAATAATGAACTTACCTTCCAACATGAAATACTTCATAATGATATGGTATATTATAGGCTAGATATCTGGAAGGTCCTCCCTATTGTAACCTCCTTACTTCTTCATATGTTGTACCATAGGGGCTAGGAAGAACTAGTTAAGGATTTCATGGTCATAGGTTTCTTCCACGTGTGACCCTATGTAGAAAGCCCTACAACATTTGCAATCACCTGCTCATTAATTTTGAAGGTAATCCCATTCACTGTGACCCTATGATCATTCTAGGAAGAGACACATTGCTAAGACATAGTCTCATCATAACCTCCACCCATGCTCTCCATGAAGGGAAAAATACCACCCTCATCACACAATCATCACCTTAGGATTCTTCCTGAATGCTTCATCCATTTTCCTAGGATCAATTCTCATCTTGGCACCACCCATGTTAGAGAATTACAAAGTAGAAAATAGGAAAACAATGTTGGCAAAAATGACAAAAAAACCCATCTTAAGACCAAGTTAAAACCCAAAATGTTGTGCCATGTGGTAAAGGTTATTGTAATCCCAACATTTTCCATAATTTTGGTAAATAGATTTGTTCTTTTTAATTTGACTCTTGAACACCTAAAGTTTTGAACAATATTTGATTACAATAGTTGAAAAGCCATCTGTAGATGAATGGGCTTTTCTCTGAATTAATAGGTACAACTCCCTATGATAAATTTTTAGTGAATTATGTTTATTCCTATCATCTACTTGGGGGTGTGTTCTTAACCTAAGAATAGTAGAGGTATAACCATGCTAGAATTAGACAAGCTCTGACTCAGGCGAACATAAGTTTTTAATAATCTATTTGGTCTTATGCATCCACACATCTTATGAATTCACAAAACTTTCCCACGAGCTAAACTACAAGAACTTAAATCTATACTTTAACTGCTAAATTGATAACACTTAAAATTCCTCTCATAATGAACAATAACAATACTTATCATGTTCATTCGTTGTATT
Source organism: Cupressus sempervirens (assembly GCA_028749045.1). Taxonomy (NCBI): domain Eukaryota; kingdom Viridiplantae; phylum Streptophyta; class Pinopsida; order Cupressales; family Cupressaceae; genus Cupressus; species Cupressus sempervirens. Next base: position 481,325,978 of record CM053785.1, read on the forward strand.
ACAAATAGGGGAAGTAAAACTCTATTTCTTCCTCGTTCCAATCCAAACCATAAGAGAAAGATATAGACTTAAACTAACACTAACTGGAACAGAGAATAATCAATATAAAATACCCTCGATTGTCTCTACAACAAGAAGTATTTCACACCAAATTTTTTGCTGACCCTCTATTCCTCATTCAACTTTGTACATATAGGGTTTAAGAGATGACTGTTACAATAGAAACTTAGTTGGTTCATCTTATGAAAAGGATGCTAGTTTGTCACATTACAAAATTTACAAAATTGATAGAAATTGTGAAAGAAAGTGAAAAGGAGGCATCATTTGAATCACTTGGACTTCTTCCCCTTTTCAGCTTTCACCCTATATGCCTTGGTAGCAACTATAATTGGAACTAGTTCCTCATGGCTAGGTACATGTACATTAGTGAATCTCAAGAGCCACTTTGAATGCTCTCGAGCTAGTTCCTTCATAGCATTTAACTAATTTGGCAATTCTTCCATAGCCATGGGTACACATCCACCAAGTGTTTGCAACTCTACCACTCTATTTTGACTGCTTGAAGTCATTCCAGATAGATTAATCAAGTATGTGGAGAAGTTTTTCTTCATTACTTCTACTCCAATAAGAGTTTTTCCTTGCCCACTAGTTTTTGAATTAGCGTATAATCATCACATGAGTTTGAATGCTCTGTCTTGGGTCTTCTTCACTTTTTCCCCTATTTCTTTGAGTCCTTCTTCAGCTTCTTGAATCATCTCTAGCTTAAATTGCATACTTTGAAGTCATTCGAATAGAGGCCCAGTCCCTTTCTTCAAAATCTTTGCTTTAACCACCTATTTTGCCTTTATTTGGATGATCATTTTTAGGAGGGAAACACATTCATCACATCTTGCCTTCTCTGCGGCCAAAGTGTTGCAATTAGATATGATATTATCTTTCTCAGTTTCCAATTGAAGGATAACATTTCCAATTTGATCAATCAAAGAAATTCCATCTAAATTGAGTTTCTCAATCCATTCCTTTCCAATCTGACCAAAATGCCTATCTTTCTGGAGTTGCGAGATAAAAGCCTATACTTCTGTTGTGGTAGGATTCTGAGTAGTAGGTACACCAGTGATGGTTGCTAATGGAACAACCAGTTGTCTGATAAACCTATTCAATTCTTCTATCTTGGCCTTCATCTTAATTTTTGACAATTTTAGGCTTTCCAATTGTTCTTCTATCACCTCATTACTTGATCTCCACAAGCCCACTTTTGTATCGTGTCTAGCTTCTCCAATATCAATTGAGTGTAGAGTGAAGTCATCAGGTGACATATCTTCAATTCTTCTTGCTTTATTCGGCTTCGCTATTTCCATGGTTAAGTGCCCTATTTCTTGATCTTGTCCAAGTATCGATAGGGTCTTCTTCTTCTTAGCTTTCATGATTGTAGTCCCCGAGTGAACCGCTTGAGACATAATGTCCTTCGTAGGTACACTCTCACCTTTTCTTTTCTTCTTCCTTTTTAAGGTGTATTCTAACCAATGCTTTGTACCAATCACCTTAGAAGCTATCCCAAGTGACTCTATGCTAAACATCTTCTTCTTTACTAGAGTCACTACTACTATAGTTGCAGAGAAAGGATTCTTTGGATCTTGAAAAAGAAGCCTAGATGAACTCGGGGCTTTCTCTTCCTCTTGAGTTTTCTTTGCAGCTTCATCAGATTCAGTGGACTCGCTGCTACTACTCTTTTCATCCCCAATCTCTACTATATGAATGGGGGAACCAGTTGACTTCAAAAGAGGAGCACTTGCAGATGGAATAGGGCTATGATTAGGAGATGGAATTGGAGTAACCTGAGGAGATGGAGTTGGAGCAATAACACCATCCTTCGACTCTTCCATCTTCTTTTCTTCGATACTAGCTTGGGCTCCAATAATTGGTAAAGGACCGCCCTGGCAAGTTAGAGCCATTGAAATGTTCTGCTCCACGAGTTGATCACCTCCTCCTGCAGATTGACCAGGTCCTTAAGTAGTTGTAGTTGTAACACTAGGTATGGCACTCTGAGAAGAAGTAGGAGTAGCAGCGGCTGGAGAAGCTTAAGTAGTCTTACTCTTACTCTAGCCCTTTTTTTCTGTCCAGTCAACCCATTTCCCAGTCCTCTTGATGATCTGAGCCATCATAACATCAAAATCTTCCTCTATATCCACATAAGGTTCAGAACTGATAGGAGTATTCCTTATTTTAGTCAAATATGTATTACTATACATATTTTTCCCATCATCTTCTAGCCCTTCCACATATAAGTCAATGCCATATGTCTTTACTTGATCCATTGTAAATCTGGCAAAAGCCTGATCTGGGCTCTCCAACTCATCTTTGCAATTTTCCCAATAATCCTCCATAGTAGTAACATTCTTGATTACACTTCCAATTTGAAGCACATCTCTGGTATACCCATTTGGGTCAAATATAGGCCTCACCACTTCATACTTCTCTAACTTATACTTGTTCTCGAATGCCTTAAGCATGCTTTTAGCATCTGATCAAGACTCACAACTGTAGGCTCCAACTTTCATGGGGAATTCATATCCCTTCTTCCTCAAACTAGCGCTCAACACGTTCACCTGAATTGCTTGTCTCACAATCTCAATGAGCATGATCATGTCATTTGGGTATCTGGGTAGCTTCAAGGGAAATCCATGGAATGATGCAAGATGTAAATATGAAAAGGATGAGAATTGAATGAAATAGCTACCAAACTGACCAATGGCCGCTATCACTTCTGGGCTAAATCTCCTCTTTGGGCGTCCTTGGAGTTCCCTGCAAATCCTCATTGTAAATGCATCATTAACTCTGATATACCCCACATAACTATTTTGTAATTGCAAGCATGGATAAAACTCATAAATCTTTACATCATCTGGAAAGTTCTCTATCCTAGGAAGGCCCGACCATAATTGTATGGAACCTAACATATATATTAAGAAAGAAGACATGTAAAATGAATTGTAGAACTTTGCTGAGCTAAGGGCTTTGGATAGATGCTCGCTTACCTCATACACCTAGTCAATATATTGTGTATCTAAGCAAATTATTTTCACCAAAAAGAAATAATGTTCTGCAAAATTAAGTGCTTCTACCTCACCTTTTGTCAATGCAAAAGGACCAAAATGTCCATGATCTTTGGCTTGAGATCAGTGTCGAAAAGGGTTTTAGGAACCTTACTCTTAGCTCCCCTTGGTTTTTGAAACCAAGATCTCATAATCTCTTTCTACCATACCATTTTCTTTAGAGAGAATTCTGACATGGCTCCTCCTATTGTCAATTCAGAGAATTCTTCTTGCTCTAGAATCTGGAGACAATTGACTACTGCTTGTCTATCAATTGAGATTAACATCATTTGATCAAGTAGTAAGATTTTCTTAGTATTCGAGTTGTAGTGATTGATACATTCAACGATTAGCTCTGAGGCTTGTATTACTACTAGAAATCTGGCTGCTTCTACCAGTCTACTTTCTCAGAATTTCTCCATTATGGGATGGATTGGTTTTGTCCTCAGCCTTCTTTGGAAATCTTGCATGTCAAAGAAATGAAGTGAAGTGTCTGTGATATTCTGCCATATAGACTTGATTCCACGCAATCCATCAAAACCAGTGAATCTTGTTGCTATTTTGTCTGATATAGAGGTAAACTGAAATTCAACAATTGCAAATAGTGCAAGGAGTGAACCTTGTAACTTTGAAAGTTCTTGAAAGCACTATTCAATACAATAGTATAACAGTTCAAAAGAGAAAGTAATAATTTGAAAATTTGTTATGTTCATCTTTATATAAGAAACCTTAATCTGTGTGTTGATTTTCATGATCTGCACCACACGAGCGAATTTAAGAATAAATCTATTGAATTAGTAAATGTGAGAGCTCTAATGAATTTTTCTGTGTCCTTTCACTGTTTCCATTGGTCCAACAGTAACTTTCTTTAATTATAGACTTACTTTCCTATTTTTACCCAGTTTCGAAGGAATAGAAACGAAGTACTCCTTGGAAGAAAACCCGCCTAGCTAAATTCTATTTAAAATACTTTCACATATGTAACAAATTTGCTTCCGTTACTTTCCCAAAACACCTCATGATTGATTTTCCAAATAACCATGCTTGCAGGAGTGATTTTCCATTAAATGCAGAAAATTGCTTCCGAGGGTAGAAACTTCGCAGAGGGGAAGGCAATCTCTGCTTTCTACCTTTGTCTTTGTTTTGCCTCCTATGCCCAAATCACGTGACTTCAATCATTCAAAAAATATGAATGAGACTTTGAAAGTGAAAAATGGGACCAATTGACTTACTTTACCTTTACGCAAATGCCTTTTCGAAAAACTAACTTCTTGGTTCGAAGTCCACCGAGGAGAAGCTATTTCAGAGTTTTTCGCCAAAACTTATTCTAATCATCTTAGTCAATTTTGAATGATTCCCACGATAAAAATATGGCAATACTTGAATGATCAATCCATAATATAATCCTACTCTCCTTATTCAAGCTCACAAACTATACTCATAAATCTCCACGGTGTTTCACCTTCAGGGTGCGAAAACCCACCAAGGAGAAGTCGAAACTAGATTTTTTGCGTGTTCAATTTTCTTTATGCCTAGATCAAAATGAGCTACAAGTAAGTTCATCTTAGATAACATAATCCAAGAATCTCCATCAAGCAAGGTTCTAAGCTACCCACAAGACTCATGATGATAAGGAAACCCACCCGGTTATGTAATGTGGGAGAAGGGAGAAGATGAAAACCCGATGGAGATACTTACACTTAAGGAGGAAAGGACCAACTGAATCGACTAGACTAAACATGATACAAGTTAAATTTCCACTTTTGTAAGATAGGTACAAGATGAAAAGTGGGGTAACACATAATCATAACAATTATTAAATTTACACCTTATGTTATGCGTTAGACACCCGTATACATGGAATATTTAAAATAGAAGTTGAGGAAAATTATGGTAAGATCACCAAATCCCTCACTAACTCTTTTCTTGTGAATGTTGTCAAAATCATAGTTGCTATTACACAACCAAAAAGGATCATAATTTATCATCATCTTCGCAGACCAATTTGTGAGATCTTTCCAAGTCATTATTTCCCCATTTCATGTAGCTAGTGTGACCCTCAAAATTAGTCTAACACACACAAGCCTCCACATGTAAATAATTAAAAATATCAAGGGGTTGAGAATGATATAACTCTCATGATTTAAAAAAACATGGCTAGAATCCATGGTGCACAGATTGTTGGTGTCACACATGGTTAACATTGTTTGTGACATGTTCCTCCAGCCTTAAGAGGCTCCAAGTAATCTCTAAAAGATGATCAACAATATAAAAACATCTTATAACATTTGACTATAGACCTATTTTAGCCATAGAGTCAACCACAAAATACCCTCCCTATAAATGTGGTCGATCTTTCTTTCCTAGAATTGATGGAGAAGGGTAATGATATCAAGGAGAATGGGGCTTACTTTTGAACCCTCCTTAGTCATGCTTTGGACAACATCCACAATAGTTTTGGAGTCACCTACAATCTCTAACCTTGTGATATCCACAGAGGCAACATATTTTAGCCCCTAAAGCAGAGCCATACTCTTAGTTTGGTTGACTATGTGGTCACTTAAGGGACCTATTAGTGTTTCAAAAACCTAATGATGAGAACATAATACATCTAGGGGAAACTACTTCCCATCTATAATAGATTCATTCAAACACTAGGGCCAATTATAAAGTGATACCCTTCTTCTACTTTAGGCTCTACAAAACCTAGGTGGGTGTACCTTAGATTCATTCATATGGTACTAGTGCTAAAACATACACTTGAATCCATACAATTTTCCAAGAAGAGTTAGAACCATTCCCTTAACATAATGATCAATGAGAGAATCTATAACAGATATAGATAATACCCCTTTAGACGGTTTAGAAATGTTGTTTATCTTTGAAAAATAGATTTTCCAAAGGGTTTAATCCCAAATAGAGAAGACTTCTTACCATGATTCTCTCCTTGCTTGGATATAATATTCTTTGAGCTTGAAGTTTGATAAGTCTCAATTTGGGCTCCCTTTTTAATGGTATTATCTCCATTTTTATCATTTTTCTAGATCACTTCCTTTGGAACAAGTGGAAGAATGCTAGTGATAGAGTTAGTAGCAGTTGACCAATGTAGAATCGGGTCCTTCCTATTATTTTTGCTTGGAAAATTTCTCATGCTCTGCCATCCGATCTATCATTTTTTGGTCCAAAACCCTGGCCTAAACTAGCTCCTATTCTTTGATTGCCTCCTCTTCCTGTTATCCATGATAATTTAGGGTTTATCTTTCCTTTGTTGGTCTGCCTCTTGTAAGGATTATTAAATTTTTATTATATCATGTTGCTCAAAGAGATGTCTCAACTTTGGAGGTCTATATGGTTCTCTTGTTAATGGACTTAATGTTACTTTCCAAAGAGTGCAAGAGATAAAATAGAATAGAAATGAGGTCCCTATTCCTAAGGTGATTGAGAAAAGGAAGGTGATAGAAGTAGAAAATAATGAACTTACCTTCCAACATGAAATACTTCATAATGATATGGTATATTATAGGCTAGATATTTGGAAGCTCCTCCTTATTGTAACCTCCTTACTTCTTTATATGTTGTACCTTAGGGGATAGGAAGAACTAGTTAAGGATTTCATGGTCAAAGGTTTCTTCCACTTATGATCCTATGTAGAAAGCCCTACAACATTTGCAATCACCTCCTCATTAATCTCGAAGGTAATCCCATTCACCATGACCCTACGATCAATCTAAGAAGAGACACATTACTGAGACATAGTCTCATTATAACCACCACCCATGCTCTCTATGAAGGGACAAATGCCACCCTCATCACACAATCATCACCTTAGGATTCTTCCTAAATGCTTCATCTATTTTGCTAGGATCAATTCTCATCTTGGCACCACCCATGTTAGAGAATTACATAGTAGACAGTAGTAAAACAATGATGGCAAAAATGATAGAAAAAAGCCCTCTTAAGACCAAGTTGAAACCCAAAATGTTTTGTCGTGTGGTAAAGGTTACTGTAATCATAATTGCTATTCTGCAAAAAAAAAGGATCATAATTTGCCATCATTGTAGACCAATTTTTGAGATCTTTCCAAGTCATTATTTCCCCATTCCACGTAGCTAGCGTGACCCTAAAAATTAGTCTAATTAGCACAAGCCTCCAAGTGTAAATAATTAAAAATATCAACGGGATGAGAATGATATAACTCTCATGATTTAAAAAACATGGCTAGAACCCATGGTGCATAGATTATAGTGTCACACATGGATAACATTGTTCGTGACAATTCCTCCAGCCTTAAGATGCTCCAACTAATCTCTAGAAATTGATCAAAAATACACAAACATCTTAGAACATCCAACTACAGACCAATTATCTCTATAGAGTCAGCCACAAAATATCCTCCCTATAAATGTGGTGGATCTTTCTTTCCTAGAATTGATGGAGAAGGGTAATGATATCAAGGAGAATGGGGTTTACTTTCGAACCCTCCTTACTCATGCTTTGGACAACATCCACAATAGTTTTGGAGTCACCTTCAATCTCTAACCTTGTGATATCCATAGAGGCAACAATTTTTAGCCCCCAAAGTAGAGCCATACTCTCAATCTTCTTGATTTTGTGGTCACTTAAGGGATTTATTGACATTTCAAAAACCCAATTATGAGAACAAAATACATCTAAGAGAAACTTCTTCCCATCTACAACATACCCATTCAAACACTAGGGCCAACTATAAGGTGATACCCTTCTTCTACTTTAGGCTCTGCAAACCCTAGGTGGGTGTACCTCAGATTCATTCATATGGTATCAGTGCTAAAGCATACACTTGAATCCATAAAAATTTCCAAGAAGAGTTAGAACCATTCCCTTAACATAATGATCAATGAGAGAATCCATAATAGATATAGAGAAAACCCCTTTAGATGGTTCAAATTTTTTTTTTTATATCTAGAAAAATAGATTTTCTAGAAAAATAGATTTTCTAGAGAGTTTAATCCCCAAAAGAGAAGATTGCTTACCATGATTCTCTCCTTGTTTGGATATAATATTCTTTGAGCTTGAAGTTTGACTAGTCTCAATTTGGGCTCCCTTTTTAATGATATTGCCTCCAGTTTTATCATTTTTCTAGATCACTTCCTCTGGAACAAGTGGAAAAATGCTAGTGATAGAGTTACTAGCAGTTGACCCATCTAGAATTAGATCCTTCCTATTTTTTTTGCCTAGAAAAATTCTTGTGCTCTGCCATCTGATCTACCATTTTCTGGTCCAGCACCCTAGCCTGAACTAGCTCCTATTCTTTGTGTGCCTCCTCTTCCTGTCATCCATGATAATTTAAGCTTTATCTTTCCTTTGTTGGTCTTCCTCTTGTAAGGATTATTGATTTTTTATTATATCATGTTGTTCAAAGAGATGTCTCAACTTTGGAGGTCTATATGGTTCTCCTAATAATGGACTCAATCTTACTTTCCAAAGAGTGCAAGAGATAAAATAGAATGGAAATGAGGTCCCTATTCCTAAGGTGATTGAGAAAAAGAAGGTGATAGAAGTAGAAAATAATGAGCTTACCTTCCAACATAAATAATTCATAATGATATGGTATATTATAGGCTAGATATCTGGAAGGTCCTCCCTATTGTAACCTCCTTACTTCTTCATAAGTTGTACCTTAGGGGTTAAGAAAAACTAGTTAAGAATTTCATGGTCAAAGGTTTCTTCCACTTGTGACCCTATGTAGAAAGCCCTACAACATTTACAATCACCTCCTCATTAATCTCAAAGATAATTCCATTCACTGTGACCCTATGATCATTCTAGGAAGAGACACATTGTTGAGACATAGTCTCATCATAACCACCATCCATGCTCTTCATGAAGGGAAAAATGCCACCCTCATCACACAATCATCACCTTAGGATTCTTCCTGAATGCTTCATCAATTTTTCCAAGATCAATTCTCATCTTGGCACCACCCATGTCAGAGAATTACATAGTAGACAATAGGAAAACAATGTTGGCAAAAATGATAGAAAAACCCCTCTTAAGACCAAGTTGAAACCTAAAATGTTGTGTCATGTAGTAAAGGTTACTGTAATCCTGACATTTTTCATAATCATGACAATTATTAAAATTACACCTCATGTTGTGCATCAGACACTTGTATATATGGAATATTTAAAATAAAAGTTGAGAACAATTATAGTAGGATCACTAAATCCCTCGTTAACTCATTTCTTGGGAATTTTGTTAAAATCATAATTGCTATTACGAAACCAAAAAGGATCATAATTTGTCATCGTCCTCATAGACCAATTTGTGAGATCTTTCCAAGTCATTATTTCCCCATTCCACATAGCTAGTGTGACCCTCAAAATCGGTCTAATTAGCACAATCCTCTAGGTGTAAATAATTAAAAACATCAAGGGGGCGAGAATGATATAACTCTCATGATTTAAAAAAACATGGATCTCTGGAAACTGATCAACAATACACAAACATCTTAGAACATCCAACTATAGGCCAATTATAGCCATAGAGTCAGCCACAAAATACACTCCCTGTAAATGTGGTGGATCTTTCTTTCCTAGAATCAATGGAGAAGGGTAACGATGTCAAGGAGAATGGTGCTTACTTTTGAACCCACCTTATTCATGCTTTGGAAAACATCCACAATAGTTTTGGAGTTACCTTTAATCTCTAACCTTGTGATAAACACTGAGGCAACAATATTTAGCCCCCAAAGCAGAGTCATACTCTCACTCTGGTTGACTGTGTGGTCACTTAGGGATCTTTTGGTGTTTCAAAATGTCATGTTTCAAAAACCCAATGATGAGAACAAAATACATATAGGGCAACTACTTCCCATTTACAACATACCCATTCAAACACTGGGGCCAACTATAAGGTGATACGCTTCTTCTACTTCAAGCTCTATAAAACCTAGGCAAGTGTGACTCAAATTCATTCATATGGTACCAGTGCTAAAGCATACAATTGAATCAAACAAAGTAGATAATACCCTTAATCTTGTAACACTATACAAACAATCATGGATATGAAATAACTAATGACATAACACATGAATTTGACAAGCTAAGTGGGGGTAACTCTTTTCAGCTCCTTAACAAAAAGGGAAAAGGATTTGATTATAAATTTGATTTGAGCATAACAAGACATGAAAAACACAAAATATTGATCATGTAGCTGATTGGTGCCTTATCTATTGGGAAATTCCACAAATCATTGACATACATCTTTGGAAATCATTGAGACATCTCATGTATCAGGATTTCTAGATCTATACATTCACATTGTGAATCATACATCTGCCTCTCTTCTGAATCTTATACTTGACTGATCCCTTTATGAAATATGCAACCCTATGATGATAAACTAAACATTTACATGACTCCTTGAATCACAAGCAAAACATATCAACATATACAACCTAGAACAAATTGCAACTGAGTTTCATGCTCTTTGTTTACAAAACACAAAAGATTATGCACATCACGAATGGGAGACAAGATTTAGATTGAAGATAAAACTTGTTGTTGCACTTTTATTCATTTCCTTGAAATAAATACATACAGGATGGGTCAAATTGAAATATAAAACTACTGAAAAGACTAGAACTATTTGTATTCTCATTACTTCTTCATTACAAGAGGAATGTTGAAGAATGGTGGAATCACAGACCTGACAGAGATTTCAACCTAACTTGAACCATCCTTGTGGTATGACAGTAGTGAAAAATGTCCAAGAATTGGAACCAACTTATGGTCTCACAATAGTTGAAAGGATTTTTCAACAAAAAACTTGAACCCTAAAGAAAGAGAAGAAAAGAGAATATAAAGACAAGAAGTAATCCTCAATTAGAATAGATGCTGCCATTTGTCCACTTGGAAAACCTCCTCTTGTTGATGCATAATTTCTCTCTACTCTCTCTCTGTAACTAAAAACCAGATCTTTTACTTGCTATTGAAGAATGCTCTAAAAATATCTTCACAATAATGAAGAAATGCAACTGAAAAAGATGCCAAATTTGATATTAAACTAGGGCCAAAACAACCACCAAACTGACTCTTAGAGGCAAAACAAATTTTCAAAAATATTTTCCTCCAAATGTGGAGCCAAAAAACTTCAGTGTCTACCCTTCTTACTCAATTGGATGCTCAATCATGAAATTTTCTCATTCTGCTGAGAATGCTCCCCATTTTACAAAACTACATGTATCTCATACCATTGAAAACTTGTGCATTTTTCATCTCCAAATCTAGATAGCTCATCTTCTCCTAGTTCCAATGAGATACTACACTCTATCTTTCTAATAAAAAATGCCCCTCTGGTGCTCATTTGAAAAAAATACGCCCAACTCATAAACAAAGCATTTAATTAAAAAATTTAAAATATCCTATAGTCGAAACAATAGAAAAATCTTTAAAATCTTTAAATTTTTCATATCAGAGGCTTTGCACATGAAAAATTGATAGAAAAATCAATTTTCCATCACTTCAAATTTTGCCTTATTTTCTTAATTTCATATCAATCTCCTGTTGACTGTCACATTGTGTCATCACTACCTCATTGACCATTTCCATGTGTCACTTCCTTGAAATTTCATGACCTTAACCCTTGACTTGACCTTAACCTGAATGACTAGGTGATTGAACTCATTTTGTGGCTTCACAACTCTATCTTCTTAATTGTGGTTAAGGCTCACGACCGGGTGAAATAAGCCATTTCACACAGTCGTGATGATTTTCTCACTTAACATTTATTACTTGCGACCTTGTGACGTAGTTAATTTTAACCGTTTGACTTCATTGGATGGTTTCCTCTTATGTGTGTTGTTAATGCTACGATGCTATCATTTGATGCCACATGTCCTCCTGGTGACATCATCACTCCTATCTTTCCCACCTACGATCTACTTCAAAATTTTGTGATGTTATACTGCCAACCAACTATTTATCATCCATAGTGGGACCCCTTGTGTAAGGCTGGGCTTCCAAAATCCATGGTGTCTTTTAGACACTAGTGTAGTATGCACTCTTATATGTAAATAACCAAATTCTTCCCATGATGTCAATATGGGATAAAAAACTTGATAGAAAATGCTTGTTTTGCTTCATTGCATGGCTCCCTTTTTGGATTGCAAAGCTAGTTCTCATTTTATGTGCATATCTCCCTTGCTTCAGTTGATAGCTCTTGGCTAGTTGAAGGCTACTTCCTTGCCTTTCATTTTATCAGTGAAAGGTTTGATTTGAATAAATGTGAGTAGGCAGGTAGCAGTCAACACCTAGAAAGATCTGGTAGCTTGGAAACCCCTCTGACAAACAATCATTCCTAACAAAATGGAATGAAAATTGAGTTAGGATGCCCCTCTAGGATTCAAATTATCCCTCAACACTTACTCATCAGAATATGAAAAATGACAAAGCATTTGAAACTGTTGTTTCTTCACAACACTGCCTCCATCACTGGGGTTAAAGCTAACTACAGAGCAGCAAGGCTCTGACCAAATTCTTTTTTCCTTCACCAGTGCCTTTCTCCCTATCATCAACTTTGATCATGTTTATCAGTGTCACAACTGCTTTAAGACCTGATTCAATGCTGGATCCCTTGCTCTTCCTTTGACGTGGCTGATCAACTCATCCCTTTCCTATGAGATGCTCCTCTCCAAGGTTGGTCTTGTTGTTGATTTGGTTATCACCATATGATCTAGAATGTTATGTAGTGCTAAAGCCAGAAACCCTTTCATCCTTAGCTTGGGACCCATGGGAAATATAGATAGTTCACTTGGACATTTTTGCTAGTAGTGAAAGAAGCATTGGTAACAACTAAGCCCTCTTCTGAAGAAGTGCCCATAATGCACAATGCGAGCACATAGTCTTTTGGGTCAACAAAAAAATAAGGTCAAACATATCTCTTCTGGTAGTGAGGTTGGAATGGAAATAGACTAAAGGTCAATCTCCACCAGATGGAAATCCCTCTTTCTTGAAGGTTGTGATGCTCAGTAAGTTGTAGTAATTCTGACCTTAAAGACATCTTATTAAAACTCATATAGAAATAAAAATTCATTGAGGATCATTTCTAAAAGAGCCACTAGCAATAAGATTATTTATGTAAATTTGCTAGTGAATAATCTTTATGGTGCACAATGGTGAATGTTTATGTTTGTTGCATGCCTAAGATTTGGGTTTTTCCAGTGTAATCCTTTGGACACTATTTTTGTTGCTTCTTGTTGTTCCTTCATGTTAAAATATTTGTGTTTCAATTCTTAATCCACAATAAGTGAAGCTTTAGAATGAAAAATCCATCCTAGTTTATGAACCACATTGATAAAAATTTGCAAATTTGTTACAATATGAGGATTTTTACAAGGTATATGGGCATTTTTAGAGGACACACATTCACTCATTCATTAGATGTCAAACAACTGGTGGCCATGGCCACGCATTGATCTTGGACTCATCTATTATTCATAATGTGTATAATCCTACACATTCATTTAAATTCAAATGATGATATGTACTTGGCGAAACATTGTAACAATTAGAATCGTTACAATTTCCCTTTCATAATCTTCGATTTGCACATTTTCGTGCATGATTATGACATCCAACCCAATTAGTGACAACCTCACTTTATTTCCCATTAAGAATAACAACACACCCATTTGATTTTCAATGATTATGTTCATATGTCAAAACATCAACATGAAAAGAATCATTCTAATATCTTTTAAAATAGCTTCATTCCCCACATCTTATTAGTCTAACATAATTAGTTGGGCCCCAAAGTGGGTCCGACTATTTTTTTTCGAACTTAAACACCTAACTCTTCAGACTGACTCACCAAACATTTGGTATTGATCAAAATCAAAATCCATCACTGAATTACCAATTAAAAACTCATTTTACCATTTTCTACAAACTGTGACTTTCATGCAAGGGGGTCATCTGACTGGCCTTAAAAATTGACAAAAACACTTGACTGAGCTGTGTAATTTGACATGTTGATTCTTTATTGCACATTATCTTACTTTGTAAGATCTTGTGTCATGAAGACACCTGGGTCAAAAGATATTGACTTTTAAAGTTGCCTTTGTGAAACTGCTTGCAAGCAAACATGTCAGAAAACCATAAAATGCATTCGATTTTGACTTTGAAAATAGGTCAAACTGACACTTGAGGGCTTGAAAACTGGGGCATTAGTTCACTATTGCAGGAAGAGTATAAATATGTTATTTGGGCTCATGACAAATAACTGGGCGGACTTGGAAAGCATGCAAAGTAGGGTAGTTGGATTTGCAGAGCTGGGAACATTGGTAGGATATTGATTTTTGCAAATGAAATGGACCTAGAAAAGTGTGCAAACAGATTCATCTAGACTTGCAAACTAGCACACTTAAAGTATTTTTAGAGTAGCACATAGTAGTACAATCTTTCTGGTCTCACCTATCATGGATTTAGAGCTATTACATCCCAAACAAGGCTACTGATCAATCTACACTTTTAGACACCAGTGAAACTTTATAAATTGCATTTGGAATTACATTTGAAAACTATTCAAACATATTCATCATAGGCTCAAATCTAGAACATAGAAAGTGTCTAACCCCTAGAATACAATGTAAAAGGAATTTTCTCATTTCAATCAATTGGATCAAAGTTACAACTGGTCAAACAAGCCTTCCCAAAATTCTAAACAATTTACATTAGCATGACAACAATAAACAACCGACTTTGAAGGATTTAAAACCTAGTCAAAACATGTCAAAACAACTTCAAAATTGAGTCATGAAACATAACTAGATGCAAGATATTCAAATGCAAACATGGCCTCTTGTTGTTGCTTGACACTGATTTGAACATTGCTCAAAATGAAACTTCATGAAATGACACAAAATGGCAATTTATCATTACAAGATGAATGGACATGCTAAATGCAATATGTTAGAAACATAAAACATCTGATAGACCTCACAAGGATAGCTGGGTACACATGCATTAAATGCACTTATAGGGACTCAAAATGACTCAAAAGCTCAAAATAGTACTTGAAATGGGGATGGAATTTTGAGTCCCAATAGGACCAACATATGTAACTTTGAGTTGATCATAGTTAGATTGACAACACCATCAAAAATTAGATTGAGTTAATTGGGAGGCAGGGGGTGGTGTCCACTTGACTTTAGCTCAGGCCGAATGTTTGGAGTTATTAAATTTGTCAAACCCATGGCACAAGGTCCAATTATGAGAAATGCACTACTCCAAAAGAGATGGAGGCGAGTCTAGGAATTTCCATTGCACATAGAGACATTCTCCTTGAATAGTTTTAGCCTAATGTGGAGGGTGGTCTATGAGGAAGTTTTCATATCTCTGAAGATCTTACTATTCATTTCTTTCCAAATGCAACAATAGATTTGGAAGGGTGTCAATTTCCAAAGGATTTTGAGGAAGGGGTAGTTATAGGTGCACTACCAATGTATAAACTACTTGACATCCACATTAAGTGCCCAATTGAATTTCCATTTGTTGAGTATTTACTACCAAATGGAAGAAGCAAATTCATAGTGGATGAAGAAGTGGTTGATGTTCTCCTCTACCTTCTTGCACATTATGAATCTATTGACTAGGTTGAAACCTCTTTTAGTTAGATTATCCCATGTGAGGATTTTTCCATGGATAATGGTCCACTAGAAAAAAATGACTTTGGGTCTTAGATGGGAGTCCCAAATTTTGGACTAGTTTGTAGGATCTCTATTTGTAGTGATAGTCAAGTCATAGGTAGGCTTGACTTTGAAGAGGCTAGACATGACGAGGGACCATATGATCCTATCTTCCTAACCAAACGAGGAGATTCTATTCTATTAGAGGCATACCATAAATTCCTTAGTGAGATTGTGAACCTTCTAGTGATCCACAACCAGAGGGACCAAATTTGTCCACCTACTCATGCTAATATACCTACCACATTTTGTCCAAGGATGAGAACAAGTATATTGTGTAAAGATTGGAATATTTTGGCCAGTAGATTGAGCCATTTGTCCATACAAAATATGAGATTTTCTCATTGCCAAGATACCATTTGATACCTTTGTGAAGGAGAGTTTTACACATAAGGATGTTGTTCCAGTTTGGAGCCCTATGGGTGGTTTCTTCCATATAGATGTCACTAAAGGAATCCTAGTTAAGATATTTAGCTAGCATAGCATTGCACCAATCCTTCTGATCAATGATGAGTTTTCATGCTATTTTGAAGATCATAGCTTTGTTTAAGTTATTAATTTTCCATAGTACAAGGTCACAATACTTTAAGGAGAATAACCATATCCCAATTGACCAAAGACAATTTCCTTTTGTCTTCTATGCTTGTCCAAAGAAAGGTGCATTGGATTTTCTATAATTTGTTTGCCATAACCCTTGTGATTTTGAACATGGATAGGAAGTAAATAGGGATAACTTAGAGTGAGGAGTTGAGAAGATGAAGCTTACCAATATTACTGAGGAGATTACCTTCCAACCCATAACTTTATTTTAGGTACATTCCAAAATATTATTCTGAGAGTCCACTTTAACATCTTTGACTGTTAGTAGGAGCCCCAAATAGGTAGATGGGAGAGTAACATATTGGTTAGTTTGAACTTCAAAGGCAATATCAAAGAAGACTCTACTCATTTGGAAGTTAATACATTACCTAAAGGCTTTAACATACTTATCTAGAAGGTTTTCTCATTCTCTTGTTTCAACCACAAACTACTAAAGGAACAAGGGAGGAAGGGTTGAGGCAATTTTGATACCTTTAATTCTTCATTGATCTACCAAGTTTTGCATGTTTTTCGCCATCGCTTCAACAAAAATGATGAAGAGGTAGGGGGGGAAGAGGGTCTCCCAACTTCAAAACTTTTTTCAAGGGAAAAATCCATTCCAAGATCCATTAACAATTACAAAGTAATTGACGGTTTCAACATGATCGTTGATAACTTTGATGAATTTATCATCGAATCCTAGTGTAGCTAGAAGTTTGCATAAGGAAATCTAATTAACTTTACTGTAAGCCTTAGAGATGTCAAGTTTGAGGGAAATACCAACATGTTTTCCTCTATCCATGGAGTGGATGATTTCATGGGTGGAAATAGATGCATCAAGAATTTGTCTTCCTAGAATAAACCCTTTTTGGTTCTGGCTACAAATCTTATCTAGAAGTGGTTTAATATTGTTCAATAAGGCTTTGGAGAGGATGTTGTAGAAAATACTACATAAGGTTATAGGCCTAAGATCATTCATGAAAGTGGGGCTATTATGCTTGGAAAAAAGCATATAAAGTTTTTGTTATGATTGTTAGAATTCTTTAGAGTAATTGAGAGGGGGGGTGAATCAATTATCCAAGGTCCAATGATGTCCAATTCAAACTTTCTAATAAAATAGGAGTGAATCAGAAGTGTTATCCTTCCTCTTTCTTATCATGCATGCAATTAAACATTAAACAATCATAAAAAGTAAACATGCATCACCACATAACACAAAGGATTTTGGTAACCCAGAAACCCTCCAAGAATAAGAAGGTAAAATTGGGGTGGGGATGATACCCACAAAATAACTACGCAATTGATTTCAACCACTTCTGATGGTCTGCCCTGTTAAAGGCTACAACACATTGTTAAATGTGACACTGTTAAAGGATTTCTACACCATGTTAGGAGTGTGCCCTATTAGAGGACTTAAGAACATTCAACTTGTAATGTCACCCTATTAAAGGATTTACATAGAGCTATTAGGCTCACCCAAGTCCATGGGATTTATAGTCACCTTCTCAAAAGAATCTTTCATCCCTCTTTAAGGATCTCCTATCCTCCTCCTAAGGATCTCTTATCCTTCTCCTGAGGATCTCTTTATCCTTCTCCTGAGGATCTCTTTATCCTTTTCCTGAGGCTTATCCACCTAGCTGTTAAGCTAACCTAGCAATGTAGGATTTCAATATCTAATACAATGGTAAGAAAGTATTAGAAGGGTTTTGACCTGATAGAGATTACAACTTCAACCTTGTAGATTTCAGATCACTCTTCAGTTCTTTTCTTTGCTTGGCTTTCCTCCCTTGCATTGTTGACAGCTTGTTCACCCTTAGAGATTTGTCTCCTTCAGTTCTTCCACTCGTTATGCAAATGCACTCTATGGTCACTTGATCAACTCAGAGCCTTGATGCTCTATTCTTACTCCTCTTGGCTTCTTCGCTCGAGCACACATATGACCAACTCCCTCTCATACATGTGCACTTGATCTTTGACCTGTAACTCCTTATATAGAAGTTCTATTCTTCATTTCCTGCTCAAATCTTATTTTGATCTTGAGAAAACGGTATTGTTTTCCCTCCAAATTGTTTCTTCTAGAAATTTAATGATAAATCCATTATCATTTTCCTTGAATTGGTTTGCATGGTTTACATAAAATTCTATGACATCTACTCATCATCCTTATCATCCAACTAATTCACAAAATTCGATGTAACAACCTTATCATTGTTTATCTGGCAAATTTTTGACTTAACAAATAATGCAGCAAATTGGCATCATTGGTTTACTGATGCTCGACTCCTTCTGTGTTACTCAACTTCTATTGTTATTTTACTGGCGCTCGACACCTATACCATTTCTACATTGCTCGACATTTGAAGACTTGGCACTTGAATATCACTCGGCTCTTGTATCTTGCTCGACACCTAAAGTAACTTGGCACTTGATCTTCACTTGGCACCTGAAGGTTGCTCGACACCTGAAGATCACTCGGCACCTAAAGGATTTCTCGGCACACACTTAAGTTGAACTTTCTCAGCTTCAACTAAGAATCTTCTCGGCTCTAACTAGCTTGCTCAACTCTTTCCAATGAACTTAGTTAGGCTTTATAAATGACTTAGTTAAACTTTACATCTTTGATGTGTCTTAGTGTGTCCATCCTCTGTGTCTTAGAGTATGCCGTCAATACACTATTTCATCAATGGCTTAGTTGATCCTTATACTTCATTACAACATCATAACTTCAACCTTTCTCTAGGTACTCTAGTTACATCTTATTGATTGCCACCTCCTTGTCAGTCAACCAATTGATAGTATTTGGATCACTTAAACAATTGTCATTCCTGCAGGTAGCAAGTTTGACATCAATGAAAAAATAATGATTGAAAACATTCTTTACCAGTTCCATTATTCTTCATTCATGATCTTTTCAATCATTTCCAACAATGATGTTGTTGAATTTTACCCATTTGTATAAAGTCTCTTGCAACTCTAGTAATATCCAAACCAATAATTTTCAACTTTTTTTAAAAGAAGGCCAAGAGAAATCATTCATACCTAGGGCTTTGTAGGCACCCAAGGCAAAAACCACCCTTCTAACCTACTCATTAGAAATATCAAATGGATGGTGAAAATTATCACCCTTAGTAACCACATTAGGGAGGTGATTGATAAGGGGATCTTGTAGCATTAGATTACCTCCCCCAATTACAGAGTATAGGTTCTTAAAGAAGTTGGTTGCTAGGGGGTTTAGGATATTTTTATCACTTTTTCTCTCCCTTTCCTCATTGTGTAGGGACACAATAGTATTCCTTCTTTTTTGGTTAGTAACTAATATGTGAAAGAAGGTAGAGTTGTGACCCCCCTCCTTAAGTCATTGCACCCAAGATCTTTACTTCCAATAGATTTCTTCATCATCCATAAGTTGCTTCCATTTATTCTTGTAGTTTTCTTCCATATTTTTGGAATCAAAGGAATGATTTCCATTTTTCATTTGTTTTTGTTGGTCATACAAGGTGGTGGAAATATCTTTCTTCTAAGAAAAGATGTCACTGGAGTTGGTTATGCTCCACCCCTTAATTTCCCCCTTTATGATATATAGTTTTGCAACAACTTGTACATGGTAGATCTTGTAATAGGTGTAGCTCACAACCTTTTGACCATATCCTTGAAGGTGGGATGGGAGATCCACATGATCTCATCTTTAAAAGGGGTTGGACCTCTCCAAGGAGAGTCCAACCATTTGAAAAACAACAAGTTGTGGTTTGAGGCCATTCTAGGTAGGGAAATAAGTGATGTGGAATTTACAACATCCTAGGTTAGGGAGACAAGAAACTTGTCTATCCAAACTTGAATAAAGTGACCACCCTTTTGATTATTGAACCAAGCGAGGGGCTACCGATCAACTCGATATCAATCACATTAGAGTCATCGATGAAAGAAGAAAAAATAACCATGCTATCATTATAGTCAATTAAGCCTCCAGATTTATCTAAGGGGTAAAGGGGGGAGTTAAAAGTCATTAACCAACATAAAGTTAACAAAAGGGGCTTGCAACATAGAGTTAGTAATTTTCCCCTAGAGGTTCTTCCTGACAGCCCTAGAGTTAGGGGCATAAATGTTAGATTGCTAAAAAGTTCTAAGAGAAAGGAAGAGAGCTATTAGTCACATGCACTAGGTTCCAGAGGGTTTCAATCCCTCCAGAGACCCTAGAGGCTTCAGAGTGGATGAATTGAGCTCCTAGCCACAAAGTATTCACCATTGAAGTAAAATTATTATAAGAAAATTTAAATTCTTGAAGTAGTAGGATATCAACTTTATGTTAAAAAATATACCATTTGATAGCATATTTATTTTTAGGACTATTTAGGCCTCTAATGTTCTAGGAGAGAAAATCACTTCTTACCTTTTTGGTTAGCATCTAGGATAAGTTTCCTACCATTACAAATCTCCCCTTTCATTACCTTCTACCTCTAATTAATTTAGAAGGTCTACCTCTTGGCATCTCCAGACCAACATTGGGTTTTATTTCTTTTACCTTTTTCTTTTCTTTTGGGTTTTCCATTCCCCACTAGTGTCATTTGCTTCCTCAACATTATGAAGTAGTTTGAATTTTTTGTAGGAATATGACATTGTAAGAGAACGTATTTTCAGAGGGTTGATTGTCATGTCTCTTGAGATTTCTTTGATACTAACTTGGTTAGCCATAGGGTATCCCACAAGTGTAGGCGAATCCCTAGTATCATCATTAGATGATGTGGTTATTTTAGAACCATCTAAATTCTCAACAATGTCAGTACAATTCACCATGAGAGGAGGGGGAATCTCCCCCTCTTCAATCCCTAGTTTCCCAAGGGAAGGAGTAGATAATCAATCACTAGTGTCACTTGTCACTAAGTTGGAGTTGGTATTCTCACTTGGTATGGGATTTTTGTCCTTAAAATCCTTGGATGAGTGGTTTTTATAGGTTGTGTTAGTGTGTCCTTTGGTCTTACATTTTTTAGAGAACATGGTGGCATTCTCAGAGGCAAGCACTTGAATATACTTGCAAAAATTTGACTTGAGCACCAAAAATTTAGGCAAAGACTTGTTAATAGAAACATTAACACAAAATATGGTGAATGCCAAATGAGATTTGGAGAGGGTTACCAAATCAGCCAAGATGTAGTTGCTGAACAAGTCACCAATCTAGGGAAAGGGCTTCTCGTCTCAAAACTCAAGGGGGAGGCCAAGAATTTTAAACCAAACATATGGGTAAGCTTGGAAAAGGGGTCAAACTCCAACTTCCATTTAGCAAGTGCAAATAAATTATTACCATAGACCCATGAACCAAAGAGGACAAGGGAGAGGTTCTCTATGGAAGTGAAATGAAAGATGAAAAGACCACCTGACATTGCCAAGGTTTCAACCCTAACCTTGAGCTTCCAGTGGGATGAAATCCATTTTCTTATCATGTTAATAAAGGACCTAAAATTGAAAAACCTTCCCACTAGAGAAAGTTTCAAAGCAACCATGGTTCTATCAACATTTGAGTCTAGATTAGGAGCTGTTTTGTTCCCTCCTCTGTACATATAATGTCCTCAAGAATATTTATAAAAATTTTCATCTAGCCTTAAGGGGGGAGGGGGAGACAATAGTTTAGGCTCACCATTAGGACCAACGATAGGGGTGACCACAAGAAGAGGGGTGACTATGATCACAACAACAAAAACATCGTCAAACCCAAAAATAGTGGTCACCATGGTCAAAGGAGAAACCATGA